>OZ007562.1:146095342-146774781 GCA_963931875.1 Pollenia griseotomentosa | reverse complement strand
AACTAGGAAGAGCTAGAGCCAAACAATAACGAAAATCTGTATATCACTACTAAAAATTGATTTTTTCATGGATTTTATATGAAATACTTTAAATGCGTTTTCTCGATAACTAGAAGAGCTAGAGCCAAAATAACGAAAATCTGTTATCAACTACTAAATATTTGATTTTCATGGATTTTATATGAAAAACTTTAATGCGTTTTTTTCGATAACTAGAAGAGCTAGAGCCCAAAAGTAACGAAAATCTGTTATCACTACTAAAAATTGATTTTTTCATGGATTTTATATGAAAAACTTTAAATGCGTTTTTCTCGATAACTAGAGAGCTAGAGCCAAAATAACGAAAATCTGTTATCACTACTAAAAATTGATTTTTTCATGGATTTTATATGAAAAACTTTAAATGCGTTTTTTCGATAACTAGAAGAGCTAGAGCCAAAATAACGAAAATCTGTTATCACTACTAAAAATTGATTTTTTCATGGATTTTATATGAAAAACTTTAAATGCGTTTTTCTCGATAACTAGAAGAGCTAGAGCCAAAATAACGAAAATCTGTTATCACTACTAAAAATTGATTTTTTCATGGATTTTATATGAAAAACTTTAAATGCGTTTTTTTCGATAACTAGAAGAGCTAGAGCCAAAATAACGAAAATCTGTTATCACTACTAAAAATTGATTTTTTCATGGATTTATATGAAAAACTTTAAATGCGTTTTTCTCGATAACTAGAAGAGCTAGAGCCAAAATAACGAAAATCTGTTATCACTACTAAAAATTGATTTTTTCATGGATTTTATATGAAAAACTTTAAATGCGTTTTTTCGATAACTAGAAGAGCTAGAGCCAAAATAACGAAAATCTGTTATCACTACTAAAAATTGATTTTTTCATGGATTTTATATGAAAACTTTAAATGCGTTTTTTTCGATAACTAGAAGAGCTAGAGCCAAAATAACGAAAATCTGTTATCACTACTAAAAATTGATTTTTTCATGGATTTTATATGAAAAACTTTAAATGCGTTTTTCTCGATAACTAGAAGAGCTAGAGCCAAAATAACGAAAATCTGTTATCACTACTAAAAATTGATTTTTTCATGGATTTTATATGAAAAACTTTAAATGCGTTTTTCGATAACTAGAAGAGCTAGAGCCAAAATAACGAAAATCTGTTATCACTACTAAAAATTGATTTTTTCATGGATTTTATATGAAAAACTTTAAATGCGTTTTTTCTCGATAACTAGAAGAGCTAGAGCCAAAATAACGAAAATCTGTTATCACTACTAAAAATTGATTTTTTCATGGATTTTATATGAAAAACTTTAAATGCGTTTTTTTCGATAACTAGAAGAGCTAGAGCCAAAATAACGAAAATCTGTTATCACTACTAAAAATTGATTTTTTCATGGATTTTATATGAAAAACTTTAAATGCGTTTTTCTCGATAACTAGAAGAGCTAGAGCCAAAATAACGAAAATCTGTTATCACTACTAAAAATTGATTTTTTCATGGATTTTATATGAAAAACTTTAAATGCGTTTTTTTCGATAACTAGAAGAGCTAGAGCCAAAATAACGAAAATCTGTTATCACTACTAAAAATTGATTTTTTCATGGATTTTATATGAAAAACTTTAAATGCGTTTTTTTTCGATAACTAGAAGAGCTAGAGCCAAAATAACGAAAATCTGTTATCACTACTAAAAATTGATTTTTTCATGGATTTTATATGAAAAACTTTAAATGCGTTTTTTCGATAACTAGAAGAGCTAGAGCCAAAATAACGAAAATCTGTTATCACTACTAAAAATTGATTTTTTCATGGATTTTATATGAAAAACTTTAAATGCGTTTTTCTCGATAACTAGAAGAGCTAGAGCCAAAATAACGAAAATCTGTTATCACTACTAAAAATTGATTTTTCATGGATTTTATATGAAAAACTTTAAATGCGTTTTTTTTCGATAACTAGAAGAGCTAGAGCCAAAATAACGAAAATCTGTTATCACTACTAAAAATTGATTTTTTCATGGATTTTATATGAAAAACTTTAAATGCGTTTTTCTCGATAACTAGAAGAGCTAGAGCCAAAATAACGAAAATCTGTTATCACTACTAAAAATTGATTTTTCATGGATTTTATATGAAAAACTTTAAATGCGTTTTTTCGATAACTAGAAGAGCTAGAGCCAAAATAACGAAAATCGTTATCACTACTAAAAATTGACTTTTTCATGGATTTTATATGAAAAACTTTAAATGCGTTTTTTTCGATAACTAGAAGAGCTAGAGCCAAAATAACGAAAATCTGTTATCACTACTAAAAATTGATTTTTTCATGGATTTTATATGAAAAACTTTAAATGCGTTTTTCTCGATAACTAGAAGAGCTAGAGCCAAAATAACGAAAATCTGTTATCACTACTAAAAATTGATTTTTTCATGGATTTTATATGAAAAACTTTAAATGCGTTTTTCTCGATAACTAGAAGAGCTAGAGCCAAAATAACGAAAATCTGTTATCACTACTAAAAATTGATTTTTTCATGGATTTTATATGAAAAACTTTATATGCGTTTTTCTCGATAACTAGAAGAGCTAGAGCCAAAATAACGAAAATCTGTTATCACTACTAAAAATTGATTTTTTCATGGATTTTATATGAAAAACTTTAAATGCGTTTTTCTCGATAACTAGAAGAGCTAGAGCCAAAATAACGAAAATCTGTTATCACTACTAAAAATTGATTTTTTCATGGATTTTATATGAAAAACTTTAAATGCGTTTTTTTCGATAACTAGAAGAGCTAGAGCCAAAATAACGAAAATCTGTTATCACTACTAAAAATTGATTTTTTCATGGATTTTATATGAAAAACTTTAAATGCGTTTTTTTCGATAACTATAAGAGCTAGAGCCAAAATAACGAAAATCTGTTATCACTACTAAAAATTGATTTTTTCATGGATTTTATATGAAAAACTTTAAATGCGTTTTTCTCGATAACTAGAAGAGCTAGAGCCAAAATAACGAAAATCTGTTATCACTACTAAAAATTGATTTTTTCATGGATTTTATATGAAAAACTTTAAATGCGTTTTTCTCGATAACTAGAAGAGCTAGAGCCAAAATAACGAAAATCTGTTATCACTACTAAAAATTGATTTTTTTCATGGATTTTATATGAAAAACTTTAAATGCGTTTTTCTCGATAACTAGAAGAGCTAGAGCCAAAATAACGAAAATCTGTTATCACTACTAAAAATTGATTTTTTCATGGATTTTATATGAAAAACTTTAAATGCGTTTTTCTCGATAACTAGAAGAGCTAGAGCCAAAATAACGAAAATCTGTTATCACTACTAAAAATTGATTTTTTCATGGATTTTATATGAAAAACTTTAAATGCGTTTTTCTCGATAACTAGAAGAGCTAGAGCCAAAATAACGAAAATCTGTTATCACTACTAAAAATTGATTTTTTCATGGATTTTATATGAAAAACTTTAAATGCGTTTTTCTCGATAACTAGAAGAGCTAGAGCCAAAATAACGAAAATCTGTTATCACTACTAAAAATTGATTTTTTCATGGATTTTATATGAAAAACTTTAAATGCGTTTTTTCGATAACTAGAAGAGCTAGAGCCAAAATAACGAAAATCTGTTATCACTACTAAAAATTGATTTTTTCATGGATTTTATATGAAAAACTTTAAATGCGTTTTTCTCGATAACTAGAAGAGCTAGAGCCAAAATAACGAAAATCTGTTATCACTACTAAAAATTGATTTTTTCATGGATTTTATATGAAAAACTTTAAATGCGTTTTTCTCGATAACTAGAAGAGCTAGAGCCAAAATAACGAAAATCTGTTATCACTACTAAAAATTGATTTTTTCATGGATTTTATATGAAAAACTTTAAATGCGTTTTTTTCGATAACTAGAAGAGCTAGAGCCAAAATAACGAAAATCTGTTATCACTACTAAAAATTGATTTTTTCATGGATTTTATATGAAAAACTTTAAATGCGTTTTTCTCGATAACTAGAGCCAAAATAGAGAGCTAGAGCCAAAATAACGAAAATCTGTTATCACTACTAAAAATTGATTTTTTCATGGATTTTATATGAAAAACTTTAAATGCGTTTTTCTCGATAACTAGAAGAGCTAGAGCCAAAATAACGAAAATCTGTTATCACTACTAAAAATTGATTTTTTCATGGATTTTATATGAAAAACTTTAAATGCGTTTTTCTCGATAACTAGAAGAGCTAGAGCCAAAATAACGAAAATCTGTTATCACTACTAAAAATTGATTTTTTCATGGATTTTATATGAAAAACTTTAAATGCGTTTTTCTCGATAACTAGAAGAGCTAGAGCCAAAATAACGAAAATCTGTTATCACTACTAAAAATTGATTTTTCATGGATTTTATATGAAAAACTTTAAATGCGTTTTTCTCGATAACTAGAAGAGCTAGAGCCAAAATAACGAAAATCTGTTATCACTACTAAAAATTGATTTTTTCATGGATTTTATATGAAAAACTTTAAATGCGTTTTTCTCGATAACTAGAAGAGCTAGAGCCAAAATAACGAAAATCTGTTATCACTACTAAAAATTGATTTTTTCATGGATTTTTATATGAAAAACTTTAAATGCGTTTTTCTCGATAACTAGAAGAGCTAGAGCCAAAATAACGAAAATCTGTTATCACTACTAAAAATTGATTTTTTCATGGATTTTATATGAAAAACTTTTAAATGCGTTTTTTCGATAACTAGAAGAGCTAGAGCCAAAATAACGAAAATCTGTTATCACTACTAAAAATTGATTTTTTCATGGATTTTATATGAAAAACTTTAAATGCGTTTTTCTCGATAACTAGAAGAGCTAGAGCCAAAATAACGAAAATCTGTTATCACTACTAAAAATTGATTTTTTCATGGATTTTATATGAAAAACTTTAAATGCGTTTTTCTCGATAACTAGAAGAGCTAGAGCCAAAATAACGAAAATCTGTTATCACTACTAAAAATTGATTTTTTCATGGATTTTATATGAAAAACTTTAAATGCGTTTTTTTCGATAACTAGAAGAGCTAGAGCCAAAATAACGAAAATCTGTTATCACTACTAAAAATTGATTTTTTCATGGATTTTATATGAAAAACTTTAAATGCGTTTTTTCTCGATAACTAGAAGAGCTAGAGCCAAAATAACGAAAATCTGTTATCACTACTAAAATTGATTTTTTCATGGATTTTATATGAAAAACTTTAAATGCGTTTTTTCTCGATAACTAGAAGAGCTAGAGCCAAAATAACGAAAATCTGTTATCACTACTAAAAATTGATTTTTTCATGGATTTTATATGAAAAACTTTAAATGCGTTTTTCTCGATAACTAGAAGAGCTAGAGCCAAAATAACGAAAATCTGTTATCACTACTAAAAATTGATTTTTTCATGGATTTTATATGAAAAACTTTAAATGCGTTTTTCTCGATAACTAGAAGAGCTAGAGCCAAAATAACGAAAATCTGTTATCACTACTAAAAATTGATTTTTTCATGGATTTTATATGAAAAACTTTAAATGCGTTTTTCTCGATAACTAGAAGAGCTAGAGCCAAAATAACGAAAATCTGTTATCACTACTAAAAATTGATTTTTTCATGGATTTTATATGAAAAACTTAAATGCGTTTTTCTCGATAACTAGAAGAGCTAGAGCCAAAATAACGAAAATCTGTTATCACTACTAAAAATTGATTTTTTCATGGATTTTATATGAAAAACTTTAAATGCGTTTTTCTCGATAACTAGAAGAGCTAGAGCCAAAATAACGAAAATCTGTTATCACTACTAAAAATTGATTTTTTCATGGATTTTATATGAAAAACTTTAAATGCGTTTTTCTCGATAACTAGAAGAGCTAGAGCCAAAATAACGAAAATCTGTTATCACTACTAAAAATTGATTTTTTCATGGATTTATATGAAAAACTTTAAATGCGTTTTTCTCGATAACTAGAAGAGCTAGAGCCAAAATAACGAAAATCTGTTATCACTACTAAAAATTGATTTTTTCATGGATTTTATATGAAAAACTTTAAATGCGTTTTTCTCGATAACTAGAAGAGCTAGAGCCAAAATAACGAAAATCTGTTATCACTACTAAAAATTGATTTTTTCATGGATTTTATATGAAAAACTTTAAATGCGTTTTTCTCGATAACTAGAAGAGCTAGAGCCAAAATAACGAAAATCTGTTATCACTACTAAAAATTGATTTTTTCATGGATTTTATATGAAAAACTTTAAATGCGTTTTTCTCGATAACTAGAAGAGCTAGAGCAAAATAACGAAAATCTGTTATCACTACTAAAAATTGATTTTTTCATGGATTTTATATGAAAAACTTTAAATGCGTTTTTCTCGATAACTAGAAGAGCTAGAGCCAAAATAACGAAAATCTGTTATCACTACTAAAAATTGATTTTTTCATGGATGTTATATGAAAAACTTTAAATGCGTTTTTCTCGATAACTAGAAGAGCTAGAGCCAAAATAACGAAAATCTGTTATCACTACTAAAAATTGATTTTTTCATGGATTTTATATGAAAAACTTTAATGCGTTTTTCTCGATAACTAGAAGAGCTAGAGCCAAAATAACGAAAATCTGTTATCACTACTAAAAATTGATTTTTTCATGGATTTTATATGAAAAACTTTAAATGCGTTTTTCTCGATAACTAGAAGAGCTAGAGCCAAAATAACGAAAATCTGTTATCACTACTAAAAATTGATTTTTTCATGGATTTTATATGAAAAACTTTAAATGCGTTTTTCTCGATAACTAGAAGAGCTAGAGCCAAAATAACGAAAATCTGTTATCACTACTAAAAATTGATTTTTTCATGGATTTTATATGAAAAACTTTAAATGCGTTTTTCTCGATAACTAGAAGAGCTAGAGCCAAAATAACGAAAATCTGTTATCACTACTAAAAATTGATTTTTTCATGGATTTTATATGAAAAACTTTAAATGCGTTTTTCTCGATAACTAGAAGAGCTAGAGCCAAAATAACGAAAATCTGTTATCACTACTAAAAATTGATTTTTTCATGGATTTTATATGAAAAACTTTAAATGCGTTTTTCTCGATAACTAGAAGAGCTAGAGCCAAAATAACGAAAATCTGTTATCACTACTAAAAATTGATTTTTTCATGGATTTTATATGAAAAACTTTAAATGCGTTTTTCTCGATAACTAGAAGAGCTAGAGCCAAAATAACGAAAATCTGTTATCACTACTAAAAATTGATTTTTTCATGGATTTTATATTAAAAACTTTAAATGCGTTTTTCTCGATAACTAGAAGAGCTAGAGCCAAAATAACGAAAATCTGTTATCACTACTAAAAATTGATTTTTTCATGGATTTTATATGAAAAACTTTAAATGCGTTTTTCTCGATAACTAGAAGAGCTAGAGCCAAAATAACGAAAATCTGTTATCACTACTAAACATTTATTTTTTATATAAACGGCTGAAGAGAAAAGGATGTTTATATGTGATCCCTCACATTTTTCACCAAAAGTCGTTTTTTTTTTTTTGTTTACAAAAACTTTAAATGGCTGTAGTTACTTACACGTGGAGAAAAAATATGGTTAGGAATGGTTACGGGAACTACACTATGTTTATAAGCAATATAAACAAATAAAATTTATCGCAATTATAAATTTGAGTATTGTTGACTGAAAATAAATGTTCTTCTAACAACTTAATAATGATATCTTTGAAAACATATTATATAAGTCACAAGCAAGTTAAAAGAATTTAAAAAAATAAAGAAATTTATTTACATAAAAAATTGTAAAGTGCCACAAAACAAAAAATCGCTGATTGAATTTATCTGTACGGCAAATAAATAATTGGCAGATGAGTGCCGGTTAGCTTTGCGACAGAATAGAAGCAAATGTATATTCAGAAAACCAAACTCCTTTAACGTGCAGTCCATTAAAAAAAAAACTGCACAAGAATTATTTCACCAAAACTATATTTTTTTAATTTTGAGTAAAATGCATTTTCAATAAAAATGGATTAAAATAGTTTTTATTTGTGATGCCGATAAAAGTTTTTATAGATGTATTTATCGTTTATAAGCACCAAAATGCGATGAATACTGTAAACTGCATTTATAGTTTATAAAAAATTTTCCAGTTAAATAATTTATTTTCAAGTTTTTAACTTTTTTAATTTGTTTTCCTTATGCCCAATTTTCAGAATAATATTTAAATCTATATTAAGTTAATTTTCATATAAACTTAAATCGTATTTAAATACAGATTGATTTTTTGAGTTTTGTTAAAAATGTCTTATTTAATTAAGATAAAAGTATGGTAGCCAGGGCTGCCAGATAAATGTGTGAGGAAATCGTCAATTTCCTGAGAAAAAATAAAAAAATCGTCTTTCACGTTTCGAAAAATCCTCAAAAAAATCGTCAACTTAAAATTTATGTGCTGTTTTCACAACACAAGTGACTGAACGTGTAGTAAAATATATATGGAAAACACTCAAACAACTGAGTGCTTTTCATATAAATGTTACTACACGTTCAGTCACTTGTGTTGTGAAAACAGCACATCAGTTTTTATTAAACAATTTTTGTTCGATTTTAATAAAAAAACAAAACATTCAAACAAAAACATAATTACTTCATACCCAAGCTAGCATTTTCAATCTTGTAAGAGATACTGGGAGTCTCATGAACAGTGTTGCCAATTTAGCCATTTAGTGGCTAGATTTAGCCATTTTTCATCTTGTTTAGCCATTAAAAAATGAATTTAGCCATTAGCCATTTTTTTAGCCATTTTTCAAATTGTTTAGCCATAAAATTTTTTTGCCGTTTTTGTAGTAAAATAATAGAAACAATATTAAAATATTCAATTTATAAAATGGATCAACAAAATCAACAGTTTCTTTCTGGTCGGAAGTTTTAGAAATTTTAGTATTTCTGTAAAGTTGCTCAAGTAAATTGCTCAAGTAAATTGAGTATATAGCTAAGTTAACATTTTTAAAAGTAACTTGAGAAATAGGTGTAGGAGTATGAAAATACTTTGTTATGTTATACAAAATTTTAAGTTTCAATTTTTATGTAATAAGTTTTTTTAATCATTTTAGTTTTCCATAATTTTCTTTAAGATTTGGATTTTATAAAAAATAAATATTACTATTGGATTTGCTGTTAACTTTAATTTTAAATAAATTATATTACATTTGTACAGTTGTAGGAGTATGAAAATACTTTGTTATGTTATACAAAATTTTAAGTTTCAATTTTTATGTAATAAATTTGGCTCTACCAATAAAATATTTTTTATCTTTTTGTATTTTCTAATGTAGATTTGGACTCAAAAGGTTGGGAAAAGGATGTCATGATAATGGTTTACCTTTTTATTTATGAACGATAACGACATCGAATTTACCGATGATTTAATTTTTAAAATGTTAGAATATTTAATTTACTTTTTATTTCTTATGTAGAAAATTAATCTTAGGTTAAAATTTCATTCTAAAACATTTTTAATGGTTTATATTTGTTCTGTTATGGAATTTCAATGTGTTTTTATTTAAAAAAGTTTTTAGCCATTTTTTAGCCGATTTTTAGCCATTTTTTAGCCATTTTTTTCTGTAAATTTAGCCATTTTTGGTCACCAAGTTTTGGCAACACTGCTCATGAAGAGCGTCTTTGATCGTCGATTACCGCATAGAAGATTCCTCACACGGGAAAAGCTGTGACACGACTGAGATTCTTCCATAGCACAGCGAAAGACGATTCTTCAATCATTGTGGGAATCGTTTAAGACGTGGGTAAAGATTATCTATAGAGTCTTTCATGACAAGGATCGTATGAGACTCATGTAGATATTATCGTGAAATGTTCGCCGAATAATTGTTGAAAATATGATCTATACAGAGAGTCGTAAAAGGTTCATTTGATGATGGTTTGACGAAAGATAAGCAAAGTGTAACATTGTTGTTTTTGTACGCTGAAAATAATCATTTAAAGATTTTCTTAAGACTTGATACTACAGCCGTACCTAAACAAAAGCGGCACGCGTTTTCTAGTTTTTGAATAGAGCGGCCTCAACGCTTTGCAATTGGAAAAACCGATTTTGATAGCTCGTTTAATATTGAAGTTTGCCGCTATTGTTAATTTATAATGGAAATTTAGCTATTTTTTGATCAATCTAACGTTTTTATCTCCTTTTTTATAATTTGTCAGTTTTATTAAACAACAAAGCTATCACTTCTGTTCGCGACACAACGTTGACGCTCTGGCTAAGGTATGGCATATCAGCGTAAAAGCTAAGCGAAAGAAAACTTTCCGCCTTCCGCTCTTGTTAAGGTACGGCTGTTAAACATTCCAAGATTAAAAAATCGAACGTGTCAGAAAATTTAATGTTTTATTCAGACTTTGAACACTGAAAAAAATCGTCACTTTTTAGAAAAAAATCAGCAAATCGGCACTTTACTAATTCCGGAACAAAAAATCGTCAAAATGACGATAAATCGTCAAATCTGGCAGCCCTGATGGTAGCACTACTAAAAACAAAAAAATATCATAACAAATTGTATTTATTTACAAGCTGGCCTCAAAAAACAGTTGTCTGCTATTGCTTTGCCTGTTGTTGTTGTATTGGTTTAATCAGGGCTGTGGAGTCGTTAAGAAAAAGTTATAACTCCGACTCCGACTCCTTTTGGTGAAATTTTTTAAGTACGACTCCGACTCCGACTCCTTCTCTAACCTAGCATTATTTAAGAGACTAGTTTTTATTTGACTTTAAACCCTTTTTAATTTAGTACCTGTTAAATGGTTAAATATAGCAAGAAAATGATTCTGTAAAAATTTCAAATCGATATTGTAATTCTAACGTGCCGTGCCGTGCCGCGCATTGAGCTTTAAGCTACTAGTTACTAACATATGAGTAGGAAAGCTGCAAAATATTTTATTAAATTTATTAAATAGACCAAATGAGTTGAACCTTTTTTAATTCTAAAGTGTTATGACATTCTTGACTTATAACTCAACAGTTGAGAAATTTAAACCAACTGAAATATAGAAAAATAATGGGTCTGCTGTAAAGCTTTCAAAATGTGGCTTGATGTAGTTAAAAAAATGTGAATTTTTAAACAACTAAACTTAAATCTTTTTCTTCAGTGTACTCGCCATTGTAGTTTTCCGTTCCTAATTCAATATTATTATTGTCCAAGACCGAAATTTGAAATTGCAAGTCTTTATTATCTCTCCAATTTTCCCTAAAGTAAGTAGATAAAAGTATTCTCAAATCATTTTTCGGGTTAACCCCAACATTGATGGGAATTATATCTGGAACAATGTCATGTATTTTTCCGAGTTCCTTTTTCTTTTATTCTATTATAATTCACCTTGAAGGTTGGAACTTAAAATGTAGTTCACTTAATGCTTTCACCACAGGAGCTTCAGCTGATTTCAAGTCATATTCATGAACATGACTACAAAAATATTTGTTAATATACGATAAATAAAAAACAACATCTTTACAAATTTAATTTTTAAATTCCTTAATTCGGCTCTATTTCGTTAACGATATCTTGGCGAAATTCAAATAGTGAACCCGCTGGTTTTTGCTACAGAAATTTGAGGTCACATTAAAACATAGAAAAGGACATGCTTTGATACAATCTATATAACTATTCTTATAAATTGTCAAAATAAGATGTTATCTCAATTTTTTAATTTTTGAAACTCACCTACTCATATGAAAAGTATACTGGTCCTTATTTTCAGACTTCACAATTTCAAAAAGCAGACCCTCTTATGGCCAATTCCACTAATTTATCTAAATATCAATTTATGTTTAAAATTTGTTTTTTTTTTATGTCAAATAAAAATAAAATTATTAGAAAAATTATATTTAAATATGAATTGATATTTAAAAAGAATTGGAGAAATTGGTCATTAAAATTTTTTATTTTGAAAAATATTAGAAAAATTGTAATGCAAAAAAGTCGGAGTCGGAGTCGCTAGTTTTTGTGGGTACTTCGACTCCGACTCCGGTACAAAAATCTCAATTCCGACTCCTCAACTCCGACTCCACAGCCCTGGGTTTAATATTGAAACCACCTTGCTAAGTTTTTCCAATGGAAACTAAAAATGAATTTAAATGTACCCCATCGGTGAATTAAGTTACATTTAAGTGTTTAGTGAAGAAAAGAATTTTGTATTTAAAACGATTTTAAATATAAATGTGTTTTAATATCAATCCTAAAAATTGGGCATTAGACTATTAAATTTAATAATCTTATTTTATTATTAAAAATTTCTGACATCTTCATCATGATTTACCCTTGACTTATCAATTTACACTTTATTCTTTTCTATATACCTATATACAATAATTCTTCTTTTAATAATATAAAATAAAAATATACATTTTAATCTTTAATAGGTTTTCAGTGTAATACTTGACGCCACGCCAAGACCTAAAACAATGAAATGATCTTGATAAGGTTTTTTTATATTATTTTTGCAAAAGCAAGAAAAACTATAACTCAAGTAGACGTTCAGGTTTTTTTTTTGTTGTTCGACAAGTGCATAAATTTAAATAATTCTATTCATTAAACTCAATAAATGTCAATAGCTAGTAAATTGTAAGTTAACAAAATAATTATTTAATTTTTTTCCTACGTTATTGATAAATAAATAAATTTTCTCAATGCACTTTCAGGGAAGGCAGAGATGGGAGGTGTGGAGTTTTGAATATTAAAATTGGTTATATGTAACTATTTTGGTATGAAAAAAGTTAAGATTTAACTTGAATCTTAAACTTATAAGCAATAAATTAGATTTTTATGGCTGTGTGATAAAAACTTAATAAAAAACCAGTTAGGGTGCTATATTCGGCTGTGCCGAATCATTGATTAGAATATTCGTTATGCTTTTACGCGTACTTAAGTGTTTCCCGAGAGTGGACTTTATATGTGCCCTTTGGTATATTATGGACTGATCTACACGAAAGTTGACAGTGTGATTTCTAGTCTTATAAAACTGCGACATACCGAATTTTATTAAAACAGCATTACATATTTGTTATGGCTTTACGCGTAATAAACGGGTTACCGAGAGTAAGGTCTATATGGGGCCTATGGAAAATTATGGTTCGATCTTTACGAAATTTGACAGTGTGGATCTAGTCATATAAAACTGTGACAGACCAACTTTTTATTACAATAGCGTTATTTGTGACGGTTTCACGTGTACTAAAGTGCTTTCCAAGAGTGAACGTTATAAGGGGCCTATGGTAAAAAATGAACCGATTTTTACAAAATAATTCAGTATAATTTCTAGTCACATAGAGCAAATTTTTGCTGAATCTTATATCAATATTTGCGTTTCGCACTTATTTATATAAGTTTTAGTAGCAAAATGATCAAACTTTTATTGTTCCACACTTTGATTCATAACTGTTAACCTACTAAGCCGATTTTGCTGGAATTTAATTACAAACGGCTTGGGATAAATAGAAACAATTTTGCAGATATATTGTTCTTTTCTTTTGAGATTTTCGAAAGTGTGTGTGCTTTCAACAGTCGGATAGACAGGCAGACAGACAGACAAACATGACTAAATCGGCTTAAAGTTACTTTAGAATTCAGAATATACATATATAATATATGGGGGTTAGATGAGTATAAAAAAAGTTTCACACGGACAAACTTATAATACCCTCATTCAGCACTACATTCGTAAAATTATTACAGTACCTGATTGTGGGGTATTAAATTCGTGTTTTGTTCTGTTAAAATTGAATAAATATATAGTTATTTTACGAATAACTTCATTTTTATACCCACACCACAATAGTGGAGAGGGTATTATGCATTTGTGGTGATGTGTATAACGCCTTAAAATATTGGTCCTAGACCCACCTTAAAATATACCGATCGACTTCGACTTTCTGAGTCGAACTAGCGATGTCCGTCCGGCTGGCTGGCAGGCTGGCTGGCTGTCCATGTAACCTTGTGCGCAAAGTGCAGGTCGCAATTTTGGAGATAATTTAATAAAATTTGGGACATAGGTACTTATTGGCACAAGGACCAAGCCGAATCGTATGATCACGAGGGAAGATAGGGGGAAATTTCTTCCTCTCAGAAACTATCAAACCGATTTTAATGAAAATTAAAACATAGATAGATCCACATCTATATGGACACATAACCTATACAGTTTTTCAAAAATAGGACCACAAGTGGAGGTAGGGGGCAATTTCTGCCTCTCACAAACTTTCCAACCGATTTTAATGAAGTTTATAAACATAGATAAATCCATATTTATATGGACACATAAGCATGATGTGTTTTTAAATACTGTGGTGTAGGGTATCATATGGTAGGGCTTGACCGACTATACTTTCATACATTTATGTCTGTTTTCAAAAACCAAACTGCCAAAAAGTAATGTTTTTCCGACTTATATTGTTATGTAGTTAGATTTTTTGTCGGTTAAAATATATTTTTTACGAGTAGCAACTATTAAATTTTACGGAACATGCTGTTAAATAAATACAAAATTTAAAAATTAATGTAAAATTCATTTATTTTAAATAAGATGCAAGTGATACGTTATCTAAATAAATTTTTTGTTGTTTAAAATGTTTTTTCTTTTGATTATAGCTAAATAATATTTTGAGTGTAGTGGTGGAGGGTAAACAAATTATAAAATTATAACAATTTGTTGATTTTAAGATTAAAAATTTGTCAGTTAATGTTAGCACATTCCAACTTGATTCTTTTTTGGCTTTTATTTTTTATTATCATCAAATGCAATGTTATTCAACTAGTAATTTATAACTCCCATCCTTGGTGTTTACATCACTTACGCATGCATATGCAACACTTTTTATAACAGACTCTATGAGTATTTCGAATAGAAACAATCAAATTGATTTGAATTAAAATGCATCTATGTAAATATTTTTCATTTAATAAAGATTTTTTTCATTAAAACTTAAATTGCCAGATACCAGACAACTAACAATTATCCAGAACTTAGAGAACCAAAAATAGAATTTTAACCATGAAAATAAGACTTAATGACAATGAAATAAAAAAATGAGTTCTGTTAAATAAAAGAAATTTTATAAACATTATTAAAATTTATAATTATTATCATTAAAGATTAGTTGATTCGGAAGAAGGTACATTAACAGTGTAATGGCCTGTTCATCGATTTCGAACGAAGACTTCGTCCGCTTAACTTACATGTAAAACAAACAAAATATTTTATTATTAATTTTTTTTTTTGTTTAAATGTAAGTTAAGCGGTCGAAGTCTTCGTTCGCAAATCGATGAACAGGCAGTTATTTATTAATAAGTACTTTAATTACTTATGGCCATTTTCCCATTAGGCGATTATCTTTTTTCCCAAGGAAAACTGCATATTAAAAAACTTTGGGTTTCTCAATGTCTCATTAACTTTTATGCTGTCGCAAAGCTAACCCGCTATAATCTGCCAATCAGCTGACTCCCAAGTTTTACATATATTTTGATAAGAATTGCCAACTTAAAATAATGCTTTTGTCGGTATATTAAGAAACCCAAATCGTTAACGAACAGTTTATCAGTCAAATGGTCGTTTTCTCAATGTATCAACAAACTACCTGTTACTAGCCTATAGTACACGGAATGTAAAACGCCACATGCGCAAGTGGTTCTGACGTAATTTTGTCGTCATCACACATCACGAACTTGCTTTTGTGGCTTTGTGTGACGTCGAAATTACGTCAGAACCACATGCGCATGTGGCTTTTAACATTCCGTGTACTGTACACTGATAGAAAAATGCATCTTCATATTGATGATGCCCTAACATCAGAATTGTGACATCAATGTTACTACAAATGGCATCACTAATGCAAAAAGTAACATCAATACAATGACTAACGTCTTCGTACAATTTTATTATATTTTACGTGTCATCTTTTTTATGACTATAGTGACGTCAATTCGATGCCACATTTTGTATATTATTAACATTATTTTCATGATTACAATGTATTATAAGAAGCCAAAATTCCTATATTCCATTTTTTTAAATTATTTAGTTAAATACATCAAATTTTTAAAGTAGAATGATTACGAAAATCACATGAGGCTAATGTCTGCTGTAAACAAAGGTTGCAATTCAACAAACGTAAAACAAACATATGCAACGGGTAAGTAAATAATAATAATATTCTCTCACTTTGACTTAAGTCAATTCCAATGACTTTGACTAAATGACAAACTGTCATTAAATTGATGCTAATGTGTGCTTTCTCCGATGTTACTGCGTCATAGCACTGAGGACATGATGCCGATGTGTCATCCCATTGATGAAATAACTTCATTTTGACCCTGATGACACTTTGGCCAAGTGACATCACAATGATGACAAGTGTCATGGGGTCAAAAACGAAGACACTTGTCATAGTACTGATGTCAAAATACATCAGCGTTATGACGCCTTTTCTATTAGTGTAGGCTTAAATATCATATAAATATAACGAGTTTAGACTTCTCAATATACTAACAAAAACATTATTTTCAGCTGGCAGTACCTCTCAAAATAGATGTGAAAACTCAGCAGTCAGCTGATTGAATTTATTTGTACGGCAAAAAAAATTATTGGCAGATGAAAGACGGTTATCTTTGCGACAGAATAAAAGGAAATGAAACATTGAGAAACCCAAATTTCTTTAATCTATAGTTTTTCGTTGGAAAAAAATAATCGTTTTAAGCCTGGGGCCTGATTCTGGCAGTCGTGATCGAGGAATTTCTAGACTCGAAAGCATTTTTATATCTAATTATTTCAGTCAATACTGAACGAATCGAAATTATTTTTTTCAGTGTTGAAAAGCATTAATTTGAGTTTCGCAATACTGAAAAAATAATTTAGATTCGTTCAGTATTGACTGAAATAATTAGATATAAAAATGCTTTCGAATCTAGAAATTACTCGATCACGACTGCCAGAATTAGGTCCCTGGTATTCTGTTCAACATTTCACGTGAAATGCTGTCAAAACGTATATGAGAAAAACTTGTGCGGAATATCTATGAAATAATGTTGATAGAGTGGTTCTCTTTTCATTTTGTGAAAAAGTTCAGAAATGTTTTTGGAAACATATTTTTACAGCTGCAAAAAAGAGTATGAAATCAAAATTAAATAAGAAATTTAAAACTTTTTTATTGAGTTTTTTATAAAAAAAAATAATTGTTAGTAAAATATATGTGGCGTTTGTTTACATACGCAAAACGGTGTCGCATACTTTGCAGGAATAAAAAAGTCAAATTTTGCAAACTCGCATGATAGGTAACATTGACACATGTCAAAATTTTTGTGTGAAAAAATCAATGTTGCTCAACAAATTTGAACAGTGTACTAAACTTACTCAGAAAACGGCCATAACAAATTTATGTCAAAATTTAGTAACAGGCAGTTTGTCTACACATGGAGAAAACCACCATAAGACTAATAAACTGATCCTTAACTACGTTAAAAACATTATTGTCTGTTGACAACTTAGTTTATTAACTTAATTTTTAATAGTTAAGCCCCCAATTTCACCAAGTTAAGTTAAAATTAACTATTACTTTAACTTCTTGTTGAAGTTGGGGGTAAATTTAACTAATTTGTATATATTAGAAAAAAATCTTAAACTTTTTTAAAAACAATATAAAACTCAAAATAATGTTTTAAAAATTTATTTTAAATTCAAATTGTTGATTTATTTATTAAAATTTAAAATATGTTGCTTATATTCTTTTAAAAAAATAACAAAAATTTAGTTTTTCATTCTAATTATTGCTTTTTCAATGAAATTGCAACAAAAATTTCCAAATTTTCTTTAATATGTATTTATTAATTTGTCTATATTTTCCTATAATCAATGTTTAGCTACATGTTGCAATACATTGTTTATATTTTTAACATGAATGCATTACTTAATGCATTCACCCAAAACACAGCAACAACAACAACCATATTATGCACACACATTGTCACCTCCAGAACTCACAATAAATACCAAATAAAACAACAGAAAAACCCTAACAAAATAAAACTAGACCCCGTTCTGTGTGGTTGGATGTATAAATGTAGCTCCCCAAAAGGTGTTAGGAGAACCATATACTTGCTTGAGTATGCACATGTAACCAACTTTTGAGAGAATTGTAAACAAAAAATATTAAAGAGTGCTGCTGTATTTATTTACTATTTGTTGTTTGCGGTTTTTTATACGAAAAAAGTATTAAACTGTAGGATTATATTAAGCAAATATTGAGTACAAAAATTATCATGGGGGTATATTTAGTTTTTGGAATTGTGTTTGTTTATTTATTTGGGAAATCAGTGATTGTTGTCATGTTAATGAAAGAGAAAAAAACGCTTATTTTAAATAAAAAACGTATTTTTTCCAAACAAACCATTCGCCACTAGTTGGGGAGAGAGTATATTAATGGGTGGATTACGGATAGAAGCGCAACTGAAGTTGAGTTGCCATCATCAAAATTAGGCAACGCCGCTAATGTTAAAATATAAAATAAGAATAAAATGTTGCTTATTTTATTTTATATTTTAACATGAGCGGCGATACCTGATTTCGCTGCAGGCGAACCAACTTCAGTTGTGTTGCTATCCCTAATCAACCGATTAAAGATTATAATCACAAATTTGTGTAAGGCAACATGTTGCAAACAGTAATTGAACATGTTGCTCGACACAAATTTGCGATAAAAAAATGTCAAAACTATGTAAAGGGTGGTTAAATTGTAAGGGCCGATGTTGAATGTGAACCACACCTAAACGCCAAGTTTTTTTCCGAATTTTATTTGACATTTCTCTATTTCAGACTTACTCAATTTGAACCATGGAGAGATACACAATCCAACAACGTGTTAAAGTTATCCAGACTTATTATGAAAATGGAAGATAAATTTCGAAGAAAATCATCTTCAGTGATGAGGCACATTTTCACCTCAGTGGATTTGTCGATAAGCAGAATTTCCGCATTTGGGCGAATAATAATCCAAGAGTGATTGTCGAAAAACCAATGCACCCACAAAGAGTGACTGTTTGGTGCGGTTTATGGGCTGGCGGCATCATCGGGCCGTATTTTTTCCAAAATGAGGCCGGTCAGGCAGTTACTGTGAATGGTGTTCGCTATCGTGAGATGACAACGAACTTTTTATGGCCCGAATTGGAAGATATGGATGTGGACGATATTTGGTTTCAGCAGGACGGTGCCACTTGCCACACAGCTAACGAAACAATGGCTCTTTTGCGCAACAAATTCAATGGCCGTGTTATCTCACGTAATGGCGATGTCAATTGGCCGCTAATATCATGTGATTTGACACCGTTGGACTTTTTTCTTTGGGGTTATTTGAAAGAAAAGGTGTACGTCGATAAGCCAGCAACAATTCAAGAGCTAAAGGATGAGATAATTCGGCACATTAACGGCATAGAACCTCCATTCTGCCTCAGGGTCATCGAAAATTTTAATCATCGGATGGAGGTGTGCCGCCGTGGTCGCGGCGCCCATTTGGCCGATATTTTGTTCCATACATAATTGAGTAATACCAATATATCATAATAAAATAAAATTACAATAATTTCTTAAATAGTTTGTGTTTTATTCAAAATCAACATCGGCCCTTGAAATTTAACCACCCTTTACATTCACTTAATCGGGAATAAAAACCGAATTTATCCATGGATTTTCATAAAACAAAATTTATTTTATTTCTATTATATGCAGCTTTATGAAAAAATAATTAAGGTAAAGGATTACAAAAAATATTGCGTAATAAAAAGGTAAAACTTTGTGATTTTTAGATCTACACAAATTTGCGATAAAAAAGGTCAAAACTAGGTACTTTCAGTTTATCGGGAATAAAACAGGAATTTGTCCATGGATTTTCATGAAATAAAATTTATTTTACTAATAATACATGCAGCTTTGAGCTAAAGTACTAAAACTGGTAAGTATTTGTTGATTTAAATTTTTTAAATTCAAAAATTTTGTAAAAAAACAAAAAAACTTTACCATAGAATTTTAAAGAATGATGATTTTGCAGTTAGGTGACTATAGCGGATCAAAAAAATATAGTGGTTATTCAAGCCTTTAATTTTTTTTCGATTTTGTTGCCTTGTGTTATTCGTTAAATCGACTCATTGTCAAAACCAAAGTTAAATGTTTTAGCGATTTATACGTTTTAAAGAGCTTTTAAATAGGCTTATTTGTATGAGACCTATGGTAAATTATGGATCAGTTATCACAAAATTGCGTGGTACTATTTCTGGTCATATAAAGCTAAATTGGACCAAATTCTATTACAATATCTTTATTTGCTACGGTTTTAGGCTTATTTAAATGATTGTCGAAAGTGGTAATTTATGGACCGATCGAAATTTTGTACTATGATTTCTAGTCTTATAAAACTATGACATACCGAATTTTATTACAATAGCATTATTCGTACTCAACTGTTTTGCGAAAGTAGGCTTTTTCTGAGGCCTATGGTAACTTATGGGCCGATCTTCACGAAATCCAACAGTATAATTTGTAGTGCTCTAGAGCTAAGACAGTTAAAATTTCAATGTTGTAGCGGTATTCGTTATGGTTTAACGAGTGCTAAAGTGAGTGGCCTTTATATAGGGCATATTATTAACCGATCCTTCCCGAAATTTGACAGCGTGATTTCTAGTATTATAAAACTCTGACAGACTAAATTTTATTCCAATATTATTATTTGTTACGCTTTTAAGTGTACTAAACCCTTTTCCGAGAATAGGCTTTATATGGCGCCTATGATAAATTGTGGACCGATCTTCACGAAATTTATTTGTATGATTTCTAGACATCTAGAAAATATTTGTGCTTGATCTTATATCATTTTGATTCCAATCCCTAACTTTTTATTATTATTCTTTTATTTTAAGTTGTTCGAAAGTGAGTATGTTTTCAGCAGACGAACAGACGGACATGGCTAAATTGACTAAGAATTACTCAAGAATACAAAATATTTATATGTAAACTTTATGGGTTCTGAGATGAGTATGTTTTGCACGGATTGACAAACTTAATATACCCGCATTAATAATTTTTTTAGTTGCAGTGGAGGCTTTAAAACGCTCCGAATAAGTCGCTAGGTTTGTGTCGCATTAAAGTTGTTAAAAGTTGTTAGTCTATTTCTGATCAAAAAGCCAATTTAATTGATCGCGTATGTTAGATCAGACAATCGCATGATATTTTCATCTCTATCCAACAGTCAAACCTTTAAAATAACCCCCTATATTCTGCGTTTCTTGAAATACTCAAAATTAATGTCATAAATATTTATAGATTTTTATTTCATTAAACTCCCAAAACAGAATCACAAAATTGTTAACACTGTTTTGCGGTTGTTGATCGTGAATGAAATGAAAATCAGTTGTTGCATGAGCGCACAATTCGCCAATGAATTTTATTGTCGCTCACACCAGTTGCTTAGATACAGTGAACGCAAACAGTTGTGTTTTCGGAAAGTGATCTTCGCTCGCTAGATAAAATAAACACGCGTACGAGACTACAGAAACGACTTTTTTAAACAAAAAGATGTGTGACAATACGTCAATATAAAGTTTATTTATAAAAATATTAATAAACCACAGAAGAAAATAAAAAAAAAAAAATATTGAATAATAAATTATACGCTAAACGAAGTGATAAGCAGAGTGCGTAAAATTTAAAAAACAAATAAAAACAACATTTTAATTAAAAGTGTTAGTTGGGAATATGAAACTCAAATTTTGACAATCAAAATTATATTTAAGAACACACAACTGACAAAATATAAAAAAAATAAACAAAATATTGGCATAAGAAATTAATCAATAAGTGAGAAATTAAAAAAAATAGCAAAAGTTTATTCAAAAAAATTAGAAAACGTAGAAAGTTTTGCTAAAATTTAATTTTGTTAACAATTTATTTAAAATAAAATAATTCAATTAATATAATGATCCAAAAAAACTATATAAAATTAACAAATTAAAAAAAAAATAAAAAACAATTTTTGAGAGTTTGAAAAATTTTACATAAACTTATTTTTTTTTTTTTAATTTCAAAAAAGTAAAACAACTAAAAACAATAAAAAAAGGACAAATAATTAATTTAAAATAAAATTTTTATTAGATTTTTAACATGTTTAAAAGGTAAAACAAAAAAAAACCGTTTCAAAATTTTATTATTTTAAAATTTGCAAAATTTTAAAAAATTTAACTTTTCAAATTTTTTCATTTAATAAATATTTCAATGAATTAATTAAAAATTTTTTTTTTATCAAAATTTTTCAAACTCGAAAAAATATCTAACCAAAACTTTAAGTAAAAAAAAAACTTCAAAAAAATTATTTTTTAATTTTAAAAAATTTGAAATTAAAGAAAACAAATCAGCAAAACAGGAACTTCAAGTAAAAATTTTAAGAATTAATAAAATTAAAAACTTAAATAAATAATAAAACTTAATCGGTGAAATAATTTTAAAAATAAAGAAGTATAAAAAAAGTATTATAAAATCTTGAAATCTCATAAAGTTTTGCTTTAACTAATGTAAAACTCGAATATCTTGAATTAAATTTCCATAAATTCAATAAAATTGTATCTTTAGTTTTAGTTTTAAACTAAAATTATAAATAAAAAAATCCCTTCTAGGGTTAAAGCATTGATTGATAAATGACAAGTTTATTGTTGTCTTTTCTACATAAATTCTTTTTTTTTTATATAAAAATTGAAAAATATATATAAAAAATTACAAAAAAAAGACAACGCCACACGTTCTTCATGTTCCACGTATAAAAAATAAATCAAAAAAGCTTTAATGCCAGAGTAAATCAACACGACAATACGACTGACTCAACGATCGTCTAACATGCATTTATAACAAGTAAAAAGTGGGTGCGTATTTTTCACTACAATTTACTTTAATTAACTTATATTTAGTTTAAAAATAATGATAAGATACTCTAAAAATTAAGTAAGTAGTCTAAGATCTTCGTTGTGGTCTAAAATATCCTTTTTTGAATCGAGTAAAATTGATAAAGATCGGTTCCAGTTTTCAAACAATAACTAACTGCCTGTTCATAAATTTCGATCGCATAGAACATTTTTATGAAAACCATTCAGTTTAGAAAACGTTTGAACGTTTGAAATTGTTGGTATTTTAAAATTTTGTAATAGATAAAAATTTTATTTTTCATATTCTGCTCAAATATTGGGTGCTCAACTTAAATATGCGAGATGGCGTATGTCTTCGACATGGTTAGTGTCTTGACTTACTTATATGGCGTTTATTATTTACTAGTGTTCGCCTAATGGTCCAAATTCGACCATAAATTTGTATGTTAATATGAAGGAATTATAGTTAAGTTAAGTATATATGAATTTATATGTTTCGAGAATTTATTTTTTCCGTCTAAGGCCGAGGTCACGCAATGAGCGGCTAAGCGTCAAGTGGCTGAGCGATGAGCGTCAAAAAATTAAAACATATGAGATACTATTGAAGTGGCCACGAAATGAGCGGCATGCGAGCGAAATTTTTGAGCGGCTAAGCGGCGTCGCTCAGGAATAAAACTTGTTCTAATTTTTAGTTGTTTTCTGAGCGTCAAAGAATAAACATGGCAAAAGTGAATGTGGAGCTTGCAATTTCATCTGTACAAAGCCGACCGCTATTATGGCAAGACAGATTACCAAATCTTAAAAATAAAAATATAACCGAAAATGTATTTTTTTGTTTTGTCAATCTAGTGTTAACTGCTTGCAACAGCAAATTAATGGATTTCACATTTGGGTAGATTTGCATTAAATTCATATGAATACGATTTTCGCGTAATAACATTAAACAATCCACTCTTTACAATAGCATTTTAACAACTAACCGCTCAGAAATGACGCTCAGTAAAAAGCCACTTGCTGCTCAAACTTGACGCTTTGACGCTCATCGCTCTGACGCTTTACGCTTAGCTAAGCTCATTGCGTGGCCTCGGCCTAAGTCGATTTGGCGAGCGACCAACCTCCGGTTCATATTTTATCTTCTACGTGAATTAATTTAATTTTGCAAGTTAAATATAAAAAATATTAATTCATAAACAAAAAAGTATCAAAAAGTCTCCTTTATAGATTTCATCCACTCAGGACATTGCATGTTCAATTTTATGTTTCTATGTCTAAAATTATCCAAAATTAATCAAAGTACCAGATGCAGAACCATGCATGTTTGTTTTTATCTGTGTAGGTCGAATATTAACAAAAATTTAAAAAGCACTAGGGTGTTTTTTATAGAGTGATACAAGTTTAAATCATAATAAAACATAGTAATATATTTTTTGATATCAATGAAACGGTCTTTATTGGATAGAAAATTTTATGAAATTAATGTTCAAAAATTATTTTTGCCATGTGGCCGCCACTTTTTCATTCTGACCAACATCGTTTTTGAAGACAATGGGCCAATGACTCCGCCAGCCCATAAAGCGCACCAAACAGTTATTTTCTGTGGATGTAATGGTGTTTCGACAAAAGCTTGTGTATTCTCCTTACACCAAATGCGACAATTCCGCTTATTTACGTACCCGTTCAATCAGAAATGGGCTTTATCGGAAAATAAAATTTTGAATGAATATTCAAAATCAATATTGCACGCGTTGCTCTGGTGTAAGTTGATCCATAATGAAATGTCAAAGCAAACTAAACAAAAAGCAACTATCAGCTGTGATAATAATATGGTTAAATTAAACATAATATTTTTTAAATTTTCTTTAAAAATAGTTTTGTTGAAGGTGACCATTTTAAATATGTTTTCTCTCTGCGTGTAAGGGACTTTTAAACTTGCCGTTTACAAACTACGTCTTCTAACGGAAAATCATGTGCATGACGTAATCTTTATTTTGTATTATTCTTGGTATAGATTTTTTTGTGCAATGTACTTTGTTAAGAAATATTTTTGATAAATTTTTTGATGTAGATACGTGACATTCTATTTCATTAACAAGTCCTGTAAAGTAAGGTTTGTCTTCACTGATGCACAATCGAATCGATCTCATTAAGTGATCATCAGTCAGAGAACTCTTATATTGCTATTTTATGTTTTTCATTTGAGAAAACGCTGCTGCACGTAGATAAGTGAAGCAGCGTTATTACCGAACTCAATAATGGATATTTTTCGTTTTGGTGACAAATTCCAAAAATAATTTTGTATTTGCACGTGCTTTCAGAATTATATCGAATTGTATTGTTGAAATTTCTAACCCTAGAAAGATCAATTCAACTGAAAAGTGTGAGCTAGATTTGATGAAATAGCCTCGTTATCGAATTGAAATGAAATTAATTCAAAAATCGCTTAAAATTACTAAGATTTGCAAATCGTCGGTTAAAATTTTCTCGCTCAGAACAAAACATTTCAATATAACCCAGCGGTCACAAGGATGAGTAAAGAGGCCTAATAGAAGGCCTTATTAAGCAGACACAAGCCCTCCTCACCGCATACCATTCTTATTTATACATATTTTACACAGGTTGTCATTGGGAGCAGGGTCTTCCACACTCCCTTTAATAATAACTTCGTTCCCTTCCCAAAGAAGGGAGTAAGGAAGGTCACAAAAAAAATACACAACTTCCTTTCTCCCTTCTTAAAGAAGGGCGTAGCGAATGTGTACTGAATATTTTGGAAGAAATTTATACCTTCTACAAGGCATACTTCTGAAGCCAGGATTTCATACTAAGCGAATCTTTAAGAAGGAGTATAGAGGACTTCAAAAAGGCTTGCAACATGCAGTCCTCTCAATATTTACCGCTGAAAAAATTCACCGGTAAGTTCAATAGGTTTAAAAGTTTAAAATTTTGCCTATTTTAATTGTGAACCAAAAAGCTTTAATTTTGCTTGAAAGACATTTACCGAACTCAACAATGAAATAATACTTTTCCTTTTCCTTCTAATTTCATATTAAGCGGTTGTAATGGCCCATAAAATCCCTAAAGAATGCAAATTTTTTTACCAATACTGGATCTTCCAACTATTCATGCTTTTCTCCCAATGCAATTAAGAAATAATTTCAGAAGGAAGATTTCGCAATCTTTCCAAAAAGCTTCCTCGGCTAAGCAACCTAACATGACATATTTCGAGCCATATTCAAGTTGATCTTGGAATATACACCTCTTTTAACTTCGTGCGCGTCTTTATGGCATCTTGATGATTTCATGATATTTTTCCCTAAATTTGACAATTTTTTTCTTAATTTTTAGAACACATTTTAAGTGAAAAGATTTGATATTAACCAAGTAAATTATGTTTGTGATGGACTGTCGAACATTTCGCGATCAACAGTTTGCCTGTTGCTAGACCATTGGGAATGCCTCAAGTTGAAATTTTAAAACGTTTGTAGGGGCCAAATTGTGATATTCGGTATAGATCGAAATTTTAATTTTATTGTAAAGTCAATCGATATCGAATGCCGTAGTTTGACAACAGGGCCCAAACCGTCGCACACATGATCGAATGAACTTTCGTATCGAATAAAACTTCGTGACGTATCAAAAACGGGATTGCGGCATTCGAAAGCTTTCGTATCGAAATTTGTTTAAAAAATGTAATAGATTTTTATGCTTGTATACTAATGGCATAAGGCATTGCACTTTCCGCCGCATATAAATCAACAATGTTGATAGTGCCCTATAAAATAGGTGACTTCGGTTTATTTATGTGGCTTTTTTTATAACGGCGGCGCTTGCCAAAAAGAGCAACAAAGCAACGCAAAAATTCCAAAAATTCGGAAAACATTTACAAATTCAGAAAATTGGCAAAAATAGCGAAAATTCGCGAAAGTTTTAAACATATCAAATAAGCCATTAAATTGATTAAAAGTCCCTAAAATTACAAGGAATGGCAAAAATTTTAAATTAGCGGAAATTTGCAAACAGCGACATGAAAGCAAAGTCTAGTATTTATTAAAAATTGTTAAAGCTGTACAGAAACAGAAAACTTACAGAAAAAATCGCTTCTATCTATGACTATAATTTTGCAATTTTGCAAAACTGAATGTTATTATTTTATTTCTTATTACTGAAAAAAGCTTACTTAAATTTTTAGCTATTTGTTAAAGAAATCTAATATTTATTCCCAAAAAGTGTGTAAATTGTTTGTTAAAAAACAATTAAATGTTTTAACGAAAGCTCTTAACCTATCGAATGACATTTCGAGTAAAGTCATTCGATCGACTACTCGTTATCGAATGGCATAATCTCAAAAAGTAAAATTTCGATCAAAGTCACTCGATCACGACTGCGACGATTTGGGCCCAGGATTCGTACAAAAGCAAAAGTTGAAGTTGAGAGAGAAGTTAAAAGATGATTTACGCCATAAGAACTTGACTTTTATATCGAAACATTCTTCGTCTTCGTATTTCCTTTAGCGTCTAGTGCAGCAAAGGGCCTCAACGTACTTTTGCGATTATTTTCTATCTCGAAAGGTGATTTTTCATGGTTAAATTTGTATTACATTTTTTTCACATCATCTTTAACAGTTCGTCTCCAGGTATGCTTTGGCTTTCCTCGTTTCCTGATACCTTTCGATTTCCATTCTAGAGTTTTTCAAACCTACTTTTTAATTTAGATTTGTATTACAATCTTTCAAATAATTAACTGCCTTTTTTGGAAAACGAAACAAAATTTCACGTGAGAATTTAAAAAAGGATGGTCCAACCATAATGCACGATGTAATTGTGAGTCACACCTAAACGTCAAGTTTTTGCCCCACTTTATTTTACATTTTATTGTTTCAGTGTTTGACAAATTTAACCATGGATAGGTACACAATTGAGCAGCGCGTTTTGTTGAAGCCTTTTACGAAAAAGGGGGGGGGGGGGGTTCAAATCAAAATGCATTTCGTGCACTTCGAGGCACACTTTTACCTCAGTGGACTCGTTAACAGATTTGCCGCATTTGGACCAATGAGAATCCACGAGTGATTGTTGAAAATCCGATGCATCCACAAAGAGTGACTGTTTAGTGCGGTTTATGAGCTGGGGGCGCAATCGGGCCGAACTTCTTCAAAAATGAGATCGGCCAAGATATTACAGTGAATGGTGTTCGCTATCGCGAGATGATAACGGAATTATTGTGGCCAGAAATTAAGGATATGGACCTGGAAGGTATGTGGTTCCGACAGAATGGTACCACTTGCCACACAGCCGACGAAACGGTGGCTCTTTTGAGCGAGAAATTCAATGGCCGTGTTATTTCACGTCGTGGCGTTGTTGATTGGCCGCCACGATAAGATTGTGTTGTAACTTCGACTTCTGCATTTGTCATTGGATAAAAATAAACCGTTGCCTTTGCTTCTGATTTAATAAATGAAAACAGTCGCAGTCAAGGCAAAAGCAAAAAACGAAAAGTTGTACACAACAAAGATCATCGTCAGGTAAAAACACGAAGGCAAACTAAACGTTGAAATAGGTAAAGATAACTATTAGGTACGAACACGACCAGCTTTCTTTTTGTGGAAATTACGGGCATGAAACTTTAAAAAAAATCCAGTAGCTACCGAAGATGGGATTTTTTTTTTATTTTGACTGCTGTTTTTTTTAACCCTGCATTGAACCTCAATTATGTCTCAGAGTCATTGAAAATATGGACCAACGGATAGAGGTATGCCACCGAAGCCGTGGCGAGCATTTGGACGTAATTGGCATAGCTCCTTCTATAATAATAAAAAATATTAAGATAATTCTCTGAACACTTTTTATTTTATTTACAATTAACATCGTGCGTTTTGGTTGGACCACCCCAGAACTATAAAATACAAAAAATTGTTTTTGTTTTCAAAATAGTTTCACACACGAAATTTTGTTTTAATTTTTTAAAAACAGACAGTTAAAGTGGTTTGTGAAGAAAATCTTGACTGACTTTCGGGAAAATTATATATTTCGCACGTGCAAAGAAATAAGTTGTAGGTGCCTTCACAATCAATCTCTACCCATCTTTAACTCTATTCTCTTATTATTAATTACTTTTTTTCATCATTATCATAAAATAATGTAATAAATGTACAAACAGTTGCTGTGTAAATATTTATTGAATTGTGTATTTTTTTATTATTTGCTTTTTATTATTATTTATTTTATTTATTGGTGTTGTTTAACACTCGTATGAAGGAGTAAATTATAAATCACCTCATTTTTTCCTCGCTGCCACAACTTGTGCTATTAAAATGTGCTACATATGCATGTTCGTTCAAATTATTAACTTTTTCAAAATGTGACAATGTGGCTTAAACTAGAGACTCTAATTTTTTGCATATGGAAAATTTCTCTATATTTAGATGGTACATCATTCAGCTAAATCATGTTTATTTTTTCTATAAATATTTATTTAATAAAAAAAAAAAAATTAAAATCTCTAGTAGGTTGGCGTTTAAGGAAATTGAAATGGAAATGAAAACTAACTGAATGAATATTTAATTAACGTAAAATCGAGATTTATCTTAATACTAATACATATTATATTTTGAAATTGATATGTAGGTATTTATTTTAGAAATTAATTTAAATTAAGCTTTTTAGCTTTAAACAGAAATCGGATAAGAAAAATTAAGTATCTTTAGAAAATGTTAGGCAAGTAGCAGAAGAAAAAATTATGAATATGGGTGCTTCCGTGAGAAAATTAAAAATATTTTTTAAAATTTCTCTTTAGGAGGCTGTCAAAATAGTAATAACGGGTATTTTTTTTTTTTTTTTTTTTTTTTTGAGGCATGTCGGACCCCCACAAAATAGGTGTCAAATCAGGTCCATTCAGGTCAGGCCAATTTACAGGTTCATTTCTAAAGATAATTCGGTCACAAAACATTTGCCTCAACAAAATAATGGTTTCACGCGCAGTATGACCGTCTTGTTGGAACTATTCCTCCTCCATATGATTTGCAATGATATGGAGAATAAAAATAGTACGAATCATTTGCCTGTAGCGTTTGCCGTTCACGATAAATAGGCCCGACTACATGTGAACCGCTGGCTTTAATTCTTGCATTAGTTGGATCTTATATGGATGTAGGACGAGATCTTTCCTTAATTATTTTCCAAGAAGTGAACGGGCAGAGACCGCCTTGCTGAGAACCCGATGCCGTTGATAAATTCGAGTCATCAGCCATCAGCGGCTATGGCAAAAGAGTAAATGTGGTCACGAATTGCATTATAGTATTGCGTATTAGTTGCTCAGATGAACGATTATGCGCATCGTTAACTTGACGAAGTGCTCTATAAGTTTGGTGAACAGAGCGCAAATTTTGGAAATATGTTTCCACGATTTGTTAACGTAATTCTGGTCTAAGCCTTTGCATGGTGATTTGCCACAGTATAGTGAAAAAAGTCAAACACACTTGACTAATATGACAGCCAGTTTTACAGGTATCCCTTTCGGAAGTTCAATACGTATAAAAAACACCGTTTGTTTATAGCCATTCATTAACAGGTTATTAAGATTTTAAATCTAGTCCAGATCGTATATGGGGTATTCTTAAAACCCATTCACGATGAATTGGTAAAGCAAACTGATCACAAATGTCAAAAAGTGTGTTATGAAGTTCACTTTATTAATGATGACTTATGACTTTTTACAATGTCAGATAATTGTTAACAGGGTATTTCAAATATATATATAATGCTTACACATAACATAAGTATTTATACAACATCTTTCCTTTTTGTTAAGATAAAATGCTTATACATACCATAAGTATAATACTTTAATTAATTAGATATATATAGTATATTTTTTTTTTTTTTTTTTTTTTTTTTTTTTACAACAAAGTTTAAGGTTTTCATAACTTAAACTAAATAAACTACATATGTACTTATATATATATGTTTAGATAAAATTTTTTTTTTCATTTATTCATATATTTGGTTAAAGTTTCAATTTCTATTTGAGCTGATAATTAGTCAAATTCAATATAAGAATTAAATCTTGAAGGTTGTACAATTCTCCTACCAGATCTTGTGGTATAGGTATTATCAATCAAAACTTGATCAGAATTCGCATTTATATTTTCTTCTTCTTGTTTATTGGTGATATTTGTGGCTAATAAGGGATCATTCTTTTTCACTATGTGGTCCTCACTCCTCCTTAATAATGAACCTTTATTATCCTTTATGACAAAAGATCTAGGCTCGCTACATTTTTCTACCACCTGACCATGAAACCAATTAGAATTACTATCCTTCCTATACATTACGCTAGCACCAGGTTCAATCGGCTTCCGATTTTTAGTATTTCTGTTAAAATAATTTTCAGTCTTTTCTTCCTTAATTTTCAATTGATCCGCATACTGTTCTCTATCTACTAATTTAGGGCAAAATTTTTCAGTGCATGTAGGTAAAATAGTCCTTAGATTTCTAGACATCAATATCTCAGACGGACTTGGCATTGTTCCCTTTGGTGTTGTTCTATAATATAAAAGTCCCAAATATGGGTCTGTACCACTTTCTCTGCACTTGTCCAACATTTTCTTTACAGTCTGTATAGACCTTTCGGCTAAACCATTGGATCTAGGCAGATACGGGCTTGAGGTCTTATGTTCTATTGCCCATTTACTACAAAATTGGCTAAACTCCCTTGAACTATAAGGTGGACCATTGTCCGAGATTAAAATCTGTGGTATCCCGTGCCTAGCGAAAATTGATTTAAGTTTAACAATTACATTTCCCGCCGAATAACCACTGCCCAACATCTAAATCTCAATAAATTTAGAATAATAGTCTACTACAATTATATATTTCCTCCCATTATGCTCAAAAATATCACTACCAACCTTAAACCATGGTATATCATAAATCTCATGCGACATCATATCCTGCTTCGCATTTGAATTCCTAAATTTTAAGCATGTCTCACAATTAGTTATCAAATTAAAAATATCATTATAGATATTAGGCCAATAGACAGTCTGGCGAGCTAAACTCTGACAGCGTTGTATGCCCATGTGACCCTGATGGAGTTCATTAAGTATCTCGCGCCGTAAACTACGTGGAATACAAATTTGATTTCCCTTGAGAATTAGATCATCTACAATGGTTAAATCATCTTTTACGCTGTAATATGGCATGACTTCATTGTCAACCAATTTCTTGTGTTTTGGCCAGCCGTTTAAAATATAATTCGCGATTTTGCAAAATACGTCATCAATCTTAGCTTGTTCTCTTATGTTTGCCACATTGGAAAACGGTAACTCCAACTGAGATATTAAAAAATTACAATGAAGTAATACTTCATTGTCAAATTCAATAAGGGATTTCTCCCTCTGCGGACTTCTTGATAATGTATCTGCAATATATAATAATTTGCCTGGTTTGTACACCACTTGCAAATTATAACATTGCAAACGCATCATAAAACGTTGTAAACGTGCTGGTATCTTATACAATGGCCTGTCAAATAATGTGACCAAAGGTTTATGATCAGTTTCCACAAATACTTGTGTACCATACGTATATTGGTGAAACCTGACACAGCCAAACAAAATGGCAAAGAGTTCCTTCTCAATTTGAGCATAATTTGATTGTGATTGTGTCAATGATGCAGAAGCATAGGCAATAGGGTTCTTTTCATGTAAAATTGCAGCACCAACTGCATCTTTAGAGGCATCAACCGTTAGGGTTAAAGGCTTATTAGGATCAAAAAACGTTAAAACAGGTGTTTTTGTTATTTCTAGTTTCAAGTTACTAAATTCTTTTTCCAATCCCTCATTCCAGTGCCAGTCAACTTCCTTCTTCAAAAGCCCTCTCAAGTTCTTATTTTTAGCTGCCAAATTATCTATAAAACTTCCAAGGTAGTTTACCATGCCTAAAAATCTTTGCAGTTCAGCAACATTCTTCGGTGTCGGCATATCTAAAATTGCCCTAATCTTATCAACATCAGGTTTCACACCATCCCTACTGAAAACATGGCCAATAAATTTTATCTCATTAAGCAAAAATCTAGATTTATTTTTATTGAATCTCAGACCAACTTGTCTCGCCCTATTAATTACCCTTTCCAGAATAGCGTTATGTTCCTCCTCAGATTTAGCAAAAATCAAAAAATCGTCAATATATATAAGAAGACCGTCAATGTCCCCGAACAATTTTAACATTTCAGAATGAAAAATCTCTGGCGCTGCGTTGATTCCAAATGGCAAGCGTAAAAATCTGTAGCGTCCAAAAGGTGTATTAAAGGTACATAGTTTGGATGAATTTTCCTCAAGTGGTATCATCCAGAAACCACTATTAGCATCCAATGTACTAAAAAAACTTGATCCGCATAATTTTGCCTTGCAATCATCAATATTAGGAAATTGAAATTGGGGTCGTACAATTGCCTTGTTTAAATTCCTAGGATCCAGGCAAAGCCTTAGTTTTCCATCTGGCTTAGAAACAAGGACAATTGAACTTACCCATTCTGTAGGTTCTTCAACATATTTTATAACATTTAATTTGACCATCCGATCAAGCTCTAATTGTAGATCTGTGTACAAGGAAAATGGAATTCTTCTAGGGGGGTCAGCTACTGGAATAACATTAGGCTTAAGAACTAATTTACATTTATTTTCTATCAGGCCTAGTCCCTCAAAAATATCAGTATTCTCCTTAATTATTCTTTCACTTGAAATAACATTAATGTTCTTTATCAAATTCATATTCATAGCTAAATTTAAACCTATTATGTTTCTACATTCCATATTTACCACAAAAAAACTATCATCAAATTTATTACCATTATAAACAAATTTTAAATTTACTTTACCTAATATTGGTAATTTCTCACCACTGAATGTATTTATTTTAGTATTTGTTGGTTTTAAACAGTCTTCAAGGCCCAAATATTTTGCCACCCTTCGCGAAATCACGTTGGCGTCCGCTCCCGTATCAATTTGAAAATCTAATGGCTCATTTTTCACACGCACTGAGACAATCCAACCCTTATTTGTTGATGCTTTCCAATGTTGTTCATGCGGTAACGTTTTAATATAAAACTGATCAGTTTCACGCGACAATGTCCCAATAAATAATTCATCACTCTCATCATTCGAATGTTCTAGATTTTTCACGTATCTAACATTTTGTTGCTGTTGGTTGTGTTGCTGCTTATAGTGAACATATTTTTTTCCGCCACTAAATTCATGCGGTTGATTTTGTTGTTTTTTGGAAAAACACATTTTTTCAAAATGGCCTCTTTTCCCACAGTAATGACAATTAGCATTTTCAGCCGGACATCTATTTATGTGCATTTGACCACATTTACCGCACTTGTTTTTAAAACCTGCCTGCACTGAGTTTCGACCATTTTGTAATAAATTTAGACCAAGTTCATCCAATTGGCTGGCATTTTCTCTAGCAGTCTCAATATTTTTTGCAATCTCCACAGCTTTATCTAAATTTATGCCACCTTCGCTCAAAAGACGTTCTTTAATATGTTGGTGACTTGGTGCCAAACCACAGATAAAAATATCTTTTATCAGCTCTTCCCTTATAGTACCAAATTCGCATGTTAGACTTAGTGTTTTTAAAGCTGTTACAAACATGTCAATGCTTTCACCGCCATTTTGTTTGCGACAAAAAAAGCATGACGCTCCATTGCAATATTAACTTTGGGTATAAAGTATGCGTTAAACAATTTTATCAATTCCGCAAACTCGATTTCATTAACTTTTTTGTTAAACGATTTAAATATAATAAAAGAATCCGGTCCCATGTGGTGAAGCAATAAAGCAACCTTCCGGCCACTGCTCTCTTCATTTAGATTTGAGGCCGTCAAATATATTTCAAATTGCGCCAGCCAGTTTTGCCACTCCATTGCCAAATTCGATGACTTTGTATTTAGTTTACAAATAGGCCCCATTACCTCTGTTGTTTTTTCCATTATATTTTATAATCAATCTTTTTTTTTCTCTTTTAAACTTTTTTTTTTTTTAACTTTAATTTTAACCTGACACCATGTTATGAAGTTCACTTTATTAATGATGACTTATGACTTTTTACAATGTCAGATAATTGTTAACAGGGTATTTCAAATATATATATAATGCTTACACATAACATAAGTATTTATACAACAAAGTGAGGGTACTATTACAGTACGTTTGGCAGCTAGCCCTTCCGTAAGTTCTATCGGGCATAATACATCCCTTACTGGTTCAACTTGAATAAGGAATGTGCAAGTTCAAGAAGCATACGCGCAATCTTTGAGCGAAAATATGCATTTATGTTTAGTTAGGTAAAAATATCAGTCAGAACTCATATGCTACACTTACGCCCAATAATTTATCCATAATCTAACGAAGTTTAAAATGCAATCCATTTTAACGCCAGATATATTCCCATTTCGGCCAGTCGCCTTCTCGCAAGTACAGGACAGCGACGGAGATGTCCTTCTCCTCATTTTCATCATCACATTATTCAAAAACTCACCAATTAAATACATTTTATTTAACAGCGAGTTAAACCACAAAATTCCCAACAGAAATACAAACTATTCACTTAAATTTATAACTCTTACAACTTAAAACTAAAAAAAAAAATATACATGTCATGTAAAGTCGTCAGATCGCATTTAAAAGCTTAAGCACTCTCTAATTAATGATGACATCACACAAATGCCAAGTCAAACAAATGTCTGACAGAGAAAAAAAAATCAACTTCCAAATGGGAAAATCATACAAAACCCCCACACGTATGAATGTTGTTTTTTTCCGATTCAAGATTTTACATAATTTTGCTTTTAAAACAATTACATATCATTTCGTTATTGCTGTTGTTGTACTTACAAAATTTAAAAATAAAAACAAAAACTTAAAAACAATTAAACAACAAGACCGATCGTTATAAGAAAAAAGAAGAATAAAACTCCCAGCTTTAAAACAATTAGTTACGCCAAACAAATATTAATTTAATTCAAACGTTTAAAAACATATTAAGTTCAAATTGAATTCGCCTTATAAAAATTCACAACCAACTGCCACCACACGAAATTAATTTAAAAAACAATAACAGCTTTTTCGATAATTTTTTAAAACTCAATGAAAATAAAACGCTGAAACTCTACCCAAATAAGTTTTCATTCATTATTTTTTTTTTTTACACATGAATGAAATGTTTAGAAAACTAAAATTCATTCATAAAAATCATTTGGCATTTATGTGTATCAGCAAAAAGTTTACAGTTTTACTACGAATCGAGTTTAACACTCGTAGCGCAGACGTAACAAATTTGATTTAAAAAAAAAAAAAAAAATTTTTTGTTAAAAAAATTTGGATTTTTAAAAGATTTTTTTGTTGCTGGTTGTCATTCATTTAAGCCAACGCTTGAAATCATAAAACTTCCGTTCTTAAGTAAGAAATCAATAATATTGTAAAAAAGAGCATATTGGGGTTTTCATTTATTATTTATGCTTGTTAGCGGATTTTATTTACAAATACACTCAGAGAAAATTGCTTATAAAAAACAACCAGACGAATTCCCCCGGGATTTGTAAGCATCATCATTAAGTATATTTCACCAGGAACATCTGGTGCAGTCAAGGCCCAACCATAATATGCATTAGCTTGCTTAACCTTCTATCAAAAAATAACGAAAAGCCCATCAAATAAAAAAAATAAAGCATCTGATCCCGCACGGAATTTGCGATCGGTTTCGCACTTTGCTTAAGCAAATGACAGTTTCATAAAACTTAACGAAAATATTCCTTAAGTTCAATATGGTTAGACACTTATATGGTGTTCAGATATAAATTTTTTTATTGCGTTAATATTGGGTTTATTGACAAAATTATCTTTTTGTTCACACATACAAAATTTTGCGAACTCAGTTAACTCAAGCAAAATGTAAACAACTTTTGACATTTTAAAAGAATAAACAAAATTAAAAAAAATGTCTTTTGCGCAGACCTAATGGATGAACCTTTGTTTTGTTGTTATTTCAGGTTACAAGTGTCAAAACACTTTGTTTAGTGAGTTGTGTTTTGCTCACTAAACATGCTTGTAACAGTGTTGCATTTTTATCTTTCTCAATATTATAACAATTTCGTTTCGTATTTAAACAATAACTGAATTGAAATGTTATATGGATAATTAAGCTCAATAATGACATTTATTGCGAAAAACTTAATTAAGGTGCATATCTGAACACGGTTTTTACGATTTACATGTATTCGCATGCTGCTTAAGCCAACTCATGCACAAGTTGGTTGTGCCTAGTACCTAAGATTCACCAAAAATCCAGAATTAACAGATCTCAGATCTTCACGATCTTTTGCGACCGCGGCTGACAAGAGATCATACCTGGTGCGATTGGAGTCAATAGCCACCGGTGGCATGGCCGGACTGACTTATTGGTTAAGGCTTTCGTTAGTATTAATTTGCGGGAATTGCTTTCTGTCTTTTAGGAAGATTGCCTTTTCGAAAGTTTCGCTTTTCCATTAAAAAGATTATTTCTGGGATCACGTGATGGATATCCAAAAAATTGGAAAAAGGGCTGGGGGCTAATTCTGGCAGTCGTGATCGAATACTTTTTCGATTCAAAAGCTATTATTGTATTTCTAATTCTTTCAGTCTACACTGAGCGAATAGAAATAAGTTTTAGTGTTGTGAAAACTCAAACAAATGCTTTACAACACTGAAAAATAATTTCGATTCGTTCAGTATTTGACTGAAAGAAATAAAATTGCTTTAAGCCCCCTGTTTTTTCACTTATTGTGGAAGGGTTCAGCCTGAGGGAAGATTACCTCTAGGTGCTGTTCCCACTCAGCAAATGCTGCTAGAATGTTTAACTGCCTGTTTTTAAAAAACGTAAACAAGTGAGAAATTATATTGAAAACAACAATAAAAAACGAAATTTTGTTTTTGTTTTCAATATAATTTCTCACTTACTAACTTGTTTACGTTTTCTAAAAACAGGCAGTTAAAAAACAGCGGAGGTTAGATAACGCATTTTCCCTTTAATGCATTGTTGGAAAACGTTTATTACAAACAAACGTACGAGTTTCGGTAGCCAGATCCCTAATTTTATCCGAAAACATCCCATTGAAGTAACGATAAAACAGAAAAATACAACCCACACTGTGACTAGAATTTAATACCCTACTGTCCTCAATGAATAATAAGGAGATCCGAGTGAAGTATCTCTTACATTGTTTTAAAAAACCGATTCACTTTAATGCTTCTTTCAACACCTTGAACATAAGTTTTGTCCATCGGACATCACATTGTATCTTTATGCACACAACATCAAGACATTCTGATTCCTCAAAATGTATACCACCCAGATAAGGCAGCTTGATCCGTCGGGCGTTTATACGCTTATACGGCATTAAATTTGACGATACCATTTGGAGATTATATCAAGGTCTCGGTCAAGCGTAAAGTTCATGGTTTGCCTCACAGCACCAACATCGCATACGTCTGGTCAATAATCAAATGAATACGCTTGGCAAAGCTTGCTGTCATCTGCAAAAGAGTAGATAGGGTTGGAACTTTAACATAGGTGGTTATTTAGAAATATAAGAACTAGAGTAGGAGAAGAACTGAGGCTTGCGGCACTCCTGAATACATCTTGAACTCGCTAGACGAAATCGAGAGAAATTATCGCCGACACCAAATGCAACCAGTTTTGACCAGAGTGCACCTCACATATTTTTTTAGAGAAATTTTGACAAGAGTGCACCACGCCAGACTTTTTCAAAGGCCTTGGAAATAACTAAAGCAATTAACTTACTTTCGCCAAAATGGTGAATGGAACGGCACCATTTTTCCGATAACAGGGCCAGTAAGTCTCCAGTAGAGCGACCTCTACGAAAGCAATACTAGCAGTCACTTGATAAGCAGTTTTACTCTAAAAATGTTACAAGTTGGTGATTTTTAAAACTCTCCATAACTTTCAGTAGCTCCTCGTTTTTTAGGTATTGACGTTACATTAGCAACGTCGGACGGGAAATTCCCCAGCATGATTTAAAGTGCTGAAAAGATTCGCTTAGTAACGAGCTTTCGTCGAAGAGCACTACTTCAAGACAAGTACAGGTACACCATCCGGCCCGGGAGGCTTGTTTATATCGATACCGGCATGAACCCTTTTTACACATCGATCCCGAAAAAATAATCTATGCATAATTACCGGTACTCTTTAGCGTTTGGGTAGTGGCTGATTGCTTGCAAATAATTCGGCAAAACAATTAGCGTTATCAACCAGGTCCGTGAACGTTCTGTCATTCTTGAAAAGAGTTAGTATTAAAGAACCAGCAACAACCCTTACTCTTTAAACAAATGACCAGAATGGTTTTTGATTCACAAATATACTTTTTCCACTACTTTTTTTCAAAGAGGTTTAATTTGTTTAAGAAGGAAATTTGTTCCAAAAACAGCTTATCTTGGTTGAAAGAAGTGCCTGATTTAAAGGGAGAAATTTCATGTTCTTTTTTTTTATTTAAAAGATAATTTTATGCAAAAAGTACCTTGAAATAGTACGATGAAAATGCACTTCTTTTTATTAAAATAGGCAGATGATTATAAATTTCATAGTCAATAAAAATTGGTTTATCTTACTTTAACTCACTATGAATATGTATTCTTTATAAAATAAGTAAATTTTAATACAAAAAGTTACTTCTTTTTAAACAAAGGAGATTTAATTTGAAAAAGGAGTTTTTATTTAAAAAGGTACTTATCTTTATCAAAATACATACATATGCATGAAATCCGTACCTAATTGTTATTTTCCCAATACTGACTTAAAGCCTTTAATTATTTTCAGTGTATCTTGCAAAAAAGAAAAAATTGCTACAGACAAAACTAAAAACTCAGTTAGTGGTCACCAGACTGTCTGGCAAAAATTTTCGTTTATTTTTTTATGTTGGTCGTATTTAGTTTTCAAGTGGGTTTTAAGATTTGACTAGTTTCTTATTTTAAACCGTTTTGAATTGTTATTTGTTTTTTGTTAACGTTAGAGTTAAATGTTTGTAACCAAATATAGAGAAAAATAACAAAAAAAAAAAAAAAAAAACAGCCAGAAACAAAGATGCACCTTAACATTCGCGTGGTTGAGGTTTCAAGTGTTACGTTTTATTCGAAAATTAGTGTAGGTGTCGACGCTTTCGTTGTCTCTATCGTTATAGTATTTTATTTCATTTGATTCTTTTTTAAACGTTCACACTCTGTTCAGTTCAATGATTTAAATTTGAAAAAAAATTTGACTGTTGTTTTCATTTTTTTATTATTATGGTTTTTTCATCTTTAATAATAATTTTGCTTAAAATTTAAAAAATAAAATCTTAATTCAATTATAAAGAAAAGCTTAGACAATAATTATTGCCTTATAACTGTTGGCAAGGTTTAAACCTAAGACACAAATTTTGTTAGATGGAGTTTAATTTTATTTTAAGTGGCAGTAGGTTGGCTTATTTATCTAATTTGACTATTCATAATTTTAAAGGTGGTTACTTAAAATTTATACATCATATTTAAAGTTTGTTTTATTGAAAGTGGGCTTAAATAGTAGACGAACGACTTACACAGGAAACTTTTAGTTAAATATTTATTTCTATCAATTACCACATATGGGTGGTTCCATCAGTTGAATTTCTTATATTGCATGCTTTTCAAACCTTCTTCTCACTGCATTTCCAATACTTTACTTTAAAGAAAATCCAATTTGAAATTAAATCTTTTCATGTTTTCTGTAACCATCATTAAATTTCATGACAATGACAAAAGAACGGGAAAAAGATATTGTGTACATACTTTTTTTGTAATAACCTCAAATATACATCCACGTAAATGCTGTTATTACCATAAATGTCTCAAATGTAAAAGAAGAAGAAACAGATCAACCACAATAACAGAAGAAAATAATGAAAAATTATAACTGAAATGGAATGTCAATATTGGGTACCAAGTATGTATCTTATTGCAGGCAGCTAAATAAAATGAAATACGTCAATTAAGAACAAATTCAAGGAGGCTTCAGGTAGCAATTAAGGGCAATTTGGTAGAAAATTACGTTTAAAAGAAATATTTTGTTAAAAAGGGTACTTTTATAGTACAAAAAAATATTTTTTTATTCAAGAATACAGTTTTTCCTAAAAAAACAATTTTTACTTCTTTACAAAAGGTGATATTTCATTAAAAAAAAAAGGTACTTTTTATTTAAAAAGAAAAAAGTGTTTTAAAAAATGTTGATACAAAAAAGTATTTTTATTTAATGACTTTCATTTTTTCAAAAATGTTTGTTTTTTTAAATTCAAAATTAAAATTTTATTGGGAATTTAACTTTTCCTTTAATAAGGTAAATTTTGTTCCAAAATTTTTTTTTTTTTTTGCTAAAAACGTCTCTTTTAACCCCAAAAGGTACTATTGATTAGGGAAGTAACGAAACGCCTTTTTGACGATACGATACCGATACTCAAAATAAAATATCGCCGATATTGATACTGATACGAATATTTAATTTGAATTCAAGTTAAAATTCACAAAACCCAAGTAGAGTAATTTTTTTTATTTACTTATTTTACTTATATTACTTATATTTAAAATTAAATAAGATTTAAAAAACAAAGAACTAAATTTAAATTCATGATAAAATAAATTTAGTTTTTTATAAAAATAACAGCGTAAGAATTTAATTGTTAATATTAAAAATTGCGTTTGAATCAGACCTGCAGTGGTAAAAAGTCTCTCAGATGCTACATATCTAATTTGAAAACTTAAGAATACCTGCGCCAGTTTCTTAAAGTTTGAGTATAACGTGTTGTTGCGACCGTAAACAAGCGGATCTGTGTCTTTAGAAATATGAGAAGATCTAAAGTATCTTTCGATTTCTTCTTAAGCAAAATCAAAGCATATAATGGGAAGAGGCTCATCCTTATCGGATGCCCTTTTTTTCACAAACGCTCCAAAGTTCAGTTCTTTTACTTATCAGAACTTGTACCACCTGCAGGGGTGACCGTGTTTTCAACACTTTCGGAATGCACAGACATTCCAGTAAAAAAAATGGAGCTTACTTATAAGCAATTTCGTAAGGCAGAGAGGCACAGTGCCCTCTTACAAACCTGCTTGCAAGTAGCATAATTATTATATAGGGAAGCACTACTTTTTTCTTCTTTGCTAAAAAAAAAAAAAATGACTGATTAAGTAATAAAATAATTGTAATTTCTATTTTCAGTAATATTTCGGGAATGATCGTAAACACATTTTAAAACCGTTGCAATACAACCTGCTTCTAAGTTAGGGAGCATTGTATCGGGGGTCAAGAATAGTTTCTTTATTTTTTAAAGCATTAAATATTTTATTTATAGCTAATGCTAAGACAGCCGTTAACTGTTGGGAATATTTCCCATCTCCGTTGATTCAGTTATTCTATAAAACAATTTCATTATTCTGTGTTGATTTTATGCTCTACTTTTTAATGTGATATTTGTAATAGTTGCTATGCAAAAAATCAAAGAAAGTTAAATTGTTTGTTCAAAAATACTCCAAAAAATATATATAAAAAGAGCGTCGTATCGACAGCAAAATATCGCCGATACCAATATATCGGAAAATCTGAAGTTCCGCCGGCATATCGGTATCGGCATTCGTTACGTCCCTAGTATTAAAAAAATTACCTGTTGATTGAAAAAGGAAATTTTGTACTCAAATAACATAGACTTAGTTTTAATTCAAAAAAGTATTGTAGAATGGCACATTTGAGTCCAAAAAGTACTTTTTTAGAAATCATTTTTGATTAAAAAAGGTAATTTGTATGAAATTGAGGTTCTATATTAAATGATTCTGAGTCGATCGATATACTAAAACCTCTAGGGCCAGTATTTTAAGGTGTTACAAGCATCAGCACAAATGTATAATACCGTCTCCAACATTGTGGTGTGGGTATAAAGAGGTACTTTTCAATCATAAGGATGTTTTTTATTAATTTTTTTTTAAAGGTACATTTTAATTAAAGAAAGTTATATTTTTTCCATATTTAAAAGATGTTTCTTTTTTATTTAGGGACTTCTTTTTAAAAGGAACTTTTTTCTAATATGTTCTTTTAATTCTTAAATAAGTTTTTTTTTAAAAAAGTACGTTTTATTAAAGAAATGTTTTTGTAATGCTCAAAAAAAAAATTTTTTTTTTGGTACAACGGTACTTTTCGTTTAAAAGCATACTTTTTATTCCCATACCTCGTCTTTTTCCGTAATACGTTTTCTTTTTGCTGCCCTTTTCAGAAAAAAAGAAATTTTTTTTTTGTTCAAAATTTTATATTTATTCAGATTTAAGTATTTTATTACTACATAATGGGTCACAATGGACCATATTTGAGTCGGGGTGAAGGGGTAAAGATTGAGTTTCTTGACAAGACTTTGTACCCTACGTAACCTAAGCACTTACATAATATTTCAGAAAATGTAACAGTTTGTTATATTCCTTTTTTAAGTCAGTTCAAATGGTACTTTTTGTTTAAAACACTTAATTTTTTTTAATTCAAGGTAACTTTGGCTTTACAAAAAATTATTCATTTGTTTTAAAGATACTTTTTATATAAAAAATTATCTTTTTATCGCTTAAACGATAAAAGGCTTTGTAAAAAAGTACTTTTTGTATTAAAAAAGGTTTTTTTTTGATAATCAAGGACTTACAATTTGAAATAAATTTTGGCAATTTTTTTCTTTGAATATTTTAAACTTTTATATTTTTATTTTTTTTTTTTTTTTTTGATAAATTTAAGATGATAAAGATGACTGTTTATTAAAACTTAGTCACGCAGTGTCCAGACGAAGTAGAAGGAAGATCTACAAAAAATAAACTGCCATAATAAAATTATAAAAAAAAAGAAAATACACAAATTCCAGGGAAATATCAAACAAAAATGAGCCATAATCATAAACAAAACTGGAAAAAGTATTTGATAAACTCCGTCATTTAGACTGACTAACTTGACTTTGACTAAGTAAAGTACGAACAGTAGTACCCGTTTAAGCCCTTTGTCTCTGGATTTTGCCATAAAACATTTCATTCACATTCATTATGCTGAAGACTCGCAAAAGAGTTAAGGCCTCATTAAAAACTTTTTTTTTTTTGTTATTTGTGTGTTCTTTTACGAGTTTAATGCATTTATTTATAATGTTCCTTTCTCGTCTTCTTTACTTGTGACCAGTTGGACAAAAGAAATAAACAAAAACAAAGATTGTAGTTTTTGCATCATTAAATTAACTTAATTTTAAAGTAAGTAGTACGAAAAAAAGAAGAAGAATAATGTATTTCATTTTTTTCCTGCAGTCTAAGTAACCAATGAGCCAGTCAGTTGTTCAGTTAGTTTTCTAACTAACTGTGGCAATTTAATGGAGCTTTAGTTTTGAAGAATGGATTTTTCAAACTTTATTAAGGTTTTTGGAACAAGTGGAAACGAAAATACAATGAAAGCGTGGGGCGATGCTCGAAATGTGGTTATTTTAAAACGAAAAAAAAAAAAACGATAATAAGTTGATATTTTCCAAACTTCAAGATATTTTCCAAGATCGAGAAAATTATAGGCGGCTTTTATATCTTTTCAGACACATAGGTTTTTTTATTCTCTTTTAAACATGCTACGAAAAACCTTTTGTATTTTTCCGATTTCTTTCCAAAAATGTCTGTTTTTATGTATAATTGTCTAATATTTTTTTTAACTAATTGAAAAAAATAAAATATTATCAGTCATTTTTCTTCTCTAACCTAATTGCGTACAAAGAAAACAAACGTGTTTGTCAGACATGTCTTAACAGACGTCGTGTAAATTTGGCCATAGAAAAGTATCTTAACTATCAGGAAATTAATTTTACAACCAACTTGTTATGATACAGGATGATGTAAAGGCAATTAAAAAATATTTAAGCGAGTTATTATTATGTATTATATGTATGTATTAATGGACCTATTCTTCCATTAGGGTCAGCAGCAAAACCTTACAAGTCATTTTTTCTTTGAAATGACTTTTGCGTAAAAGAAAGAAATTGGGGTGTTTTCAATTTTCTAAAAAAAAAATATATTTCTCTCAGTGGAATCAAAATGTTTGAAAGTTAAAAAGTTGTCTTTTTAGTAAAAAAAAAGTCATGCCTTTTAAGTAAAAAAAGTTGTAGACCCATATTCCTGGCTTTTAAATAAATAAAGGTCCTTTTTACCAGAAAAAACTCTGACTTTTTACCAGAAAAACCCTGACTTTTTACCAGAAAAAACCCTGACTTTCTACCAGAAAAAACCCTGACTTTTTACCAGAAAAAAAAAATCCAGACTTTTTGATGAAAAAGTTCCTGCTTTGTTAGTTAAAAAATTTTGAATTTTAATTTGAAAGATTTCGTTATTTCGTGCTTAATTCCCTATTTTTATTCTTGATAAAAACACTGAAATTTATTGTGGAAGGGATAAGCTGTTCTTATGCCCATTTCACTGGTTGCTTAGGCCAGATCGTCAGGAAACTTTATCCAAAAAGATTTAAGAAAAACTAAAGATATTAAACCAAATAAAACTGTTATTTCACTGTTTATTGTTGATGTTTTTGTAAAACTTTGATATTGTTGCAAGTAGAACTGTCGCTTATAATTCTTATACGCTTAACAGTTTTATTTAGTTTTTTGGAAATAAGCTTAGTAGAATACTAGTAGTAAAAATACCAGTGTACTACCGAATTAAAGGTTTTGGTACGATTTGTAATGATATTGTGAATAGAATATATGATTCGAAACATCTTAATACAATACTTTTACTTGTTTCAGTTAAAAAAGTTTTAGTCTACAAATGTCATAATAGTTAAGAAGTGACTTTTTAGTCAAAGTCTTATTTTAGTTAAAAAAGTTTAAGTCTAAAAGTGACTTTATAGTTAAACATTGAGTTTTTAGTCAAAGTCTTATTTTAGTAAAAAAAAAATTTTGTCTTAAAAAGTAACTTTTTAGTACAAAATAATTTAAGTTTTAGTAAATTTTTTATAAAACATTCAATACCATTCTGAAAGTCGACGGCAATGGAACAATAATTGTATTTTCTCAGTCAATATTGACAACAATCGATTACTATTGTTGGTCACTAGGTATTTTCTAAGGCGCTTTCAACTTAAAGTCGAGTTGAAATGAATATGTTTAAGTCGACAGGAAATTTTGCGACGACTGAAATAAAAGTTAAATAAAATTTTAGTTAGAATGTAAATATATTTATTAAAAACGTTTTAAATAAAAAAATGCAAACTTAAGAGAGGTTATGGTCATTAGTAATGGTAAAAATTTTATATTTTAATTAGTTCACAAATAGTTTACGAAACACCTTTAGACTTAGACTTCATTTTAGACTTCGACCAACTGCCCAGTATGGAATAACTCATGAATAACTAAAGCCGCTAGGATAAATACTTTGCAAAATTTTTGTATATAAATTTATTAAAGAAAGAAATACGAAACGTGAAATGGAAAATATTTAGAGATGGTATTTTTTTTTTTGTTAAATTTTCGATAACTAGTCGATACAACATTGTTTTAAAATGCTAAAAACATGTCGAAGTAATGTAAACGTTGGCTTGATATGACAACAACTTCAAATTGACGTCGACATCAATAACGACTTACATAAAAGGGGTGTTAAGCTTCGTCAAATCCTAACTGAAAATTAAAATTTTGAGAATTTATGAACTTTTAAACAAAAACGTGACTTTTACGGTGAAAAAGCGACCTTTTAGTGAATTGCTTTTATCATATCATATTCTTAGTCATTTAGTAAAAAATAATTTGTTTAAAATTAATAAGAATTATTATTTTTTCCCCAATTTTATAAATTTCTTATCAAATTTTTTTGATTTTGATTAAATAACTCTCAAACTATTAAAATGAATCGCCTGCAGCTTTAATTGAAATTACACTGCCTAAAATGGCTTTGGCATGAAACTGTTTACATTTATTTAGTATTTTAGGACAAAAGACTTAAAGAAAAACAAACAATTTATTTATCAAATTGTTGCTCGCTTTTTGTTCTTACTTAATATGGCAAGGATGTGTAGTAAGTGGCAGGCAGACAGCAGCCAACCAGCACATGCAACACACGTTACGGCCACCACACCATTTAAGGGGATCGCAGCAAACAGTTTCAGTCTAGACTCCAGACTACAGACGTGTTTTTATTGTGTTTATTTGGTTAATAAAAGACTGGTAGTTTGTTTATTCGCTGATTTTTTGCGTTTTGAAACTACAAATTATCATAAAACAAAAATCTACATTTTCAACATTTAATTTTATGCTTTATTGTAATTGTTTTTAAGATTTTTTTTTTATTTTCTTACTTTTTTTTTTTTTTTTTTATTAAATTGGTTTTTTTAGATGAAGTTATGATTTTAATCGCATTTTTATGGGATGTTGTTAAAAAAGCAAAAAAAAAAAACCGAAATTATTGCGGTTGCAAATTAAAGGTGTTATTGGCATACACTCTAAAAGCTACTGTATTAACAATTTTGAACATAAAGAATAAATAAGAGATAATCATAAAATTAAACAGGTATCTGAAGTATTTATTCTTATTAGTCATATTTGCATGATCGTGAATTTAAAATGCAGAAATTAGTTGAAATATTAAAATAAACAACGACTTTTTTAAACACCCTTTTTATTAAAAACTTGAAGACTTATCAGGCATGTCACAAATTCCGATCGGAATGGTTTTAATTCCGTATGTTTAATTCCGATCGATTTAGTTTTAGCTTCTTCAGATTCCGATCGGTTTTGCTAAATGTGTTTAGTTATAACAACTCTAGTTTTACAATTGGATATGGCAACTTTACATAAAAACCATATGATTTTTGTGTTAAGTATGGTAATGTTCAGAAAAAAGTGGTTGTGAGGGAAAAAAGGTGGCAACGCAACGGTAAAGAATTTATTATGTTTTTAATAAAATCAATATAAAGTAAAATAAATAAATCAAAAGTGTGTTATTTCTTTAATCTATATCATAAAAAACATTTATTTATCCATTAAAAATAGTTTTAAGTAGTTTTTTCGGTTATAAAATACTGAAACAATCAATTCCATTTAGAAAACCAAATGTGGTTTCATTCCGAAAAAAATATTTCGTTTTTCGTTTTCTGAAGAAGCAAAATACGGAATTAAAACCACTTTCGATCGGAATGGAATTCTGTGCCAGGCCTGTATATTAAAAAATGTTTATCATCAAATGTTTTTTTTTTTTTTAATTCCTTATCAGTTTCCATAGTTGCTAATATGAGATGTATTTAATATTCATTTTATAAAACATGAAACTATTTAATTGTAAAGAAAGATACAAGGGTCTATGACAATTATGTGTGAAACAAAATATCGGCCAAATGCTCGTCACGGTTTCGGTGGTATACCTCTATCCGATGTTCTTTATTTTCAATGACTCTGAGACATAATGTTTTGTGCCTAATTATCTCATCCTTTAGCTCTTGAATTGTGTTTGGCTTATTGCCGTTCACTTTTTCTTTTAAATATTCCCAAAGAAAGAAGTCCAACGGTGTCAAATCACATGATCGTGGCGGCCAATTAACATCGGAACGACGTGGTTGTGTGGCAAGTGGCACTATCCTGTAGGAACCACATATTGTCCAGGTCCATAACCTCAATTTCTAGCGGCAAAAGTCCGTTATCATCTTGCGATAGCAAACACCATTCACGGCAACCGCTTGGCCCACCTTATTTTCGAACAAGTACGGCCCGATGACGCCGCCAGCCCATAAACCGCACCAAGCAGGTGTTTCACCTTTCTTTCGAATAATACGGTCAAAAAAAATCACAAAATGCATTTTGATTTCGTAAAAGGCTTCAACAATCTTAACGCACTGCTTAATTGTGTACCTCTCCATGGCTGGATTTGTCAAACACTGAAACAAAGAAATTTCAACTTAATTTGGGAAACTTGAAGATAAAGGGTGACTCACAATTAGCATCGCGCACTTTGGTTGGACCACCTTTCATGTTTACATCAGAATATAATTTCGTTTATAACCGAAGTTGAATATAAAACCCCAGTCCAAGGACAATATCCTTCTCCTTACCAGATTGCCGGCTGATCAACCGTGTTCAAGATTTAAGTGAGTACCTGCCTTGGTCGGCCCTACCTAACGGTGATGCGACTATAAACGCCACACAGGTTGTAATTACACTGAACTGCCCGGACCAAGTGCAGGTTTAAGAGCACACAAAAATATCCGAAGGCAAAACGAACTTAACACTAAAAAAAACTCCTAACACGGTATTTTAAAGATCTATGTACCTTCTCGCCATTCGGCCTAAACGAAAACCAGAATGTGATTCCCGCAGGTGTCTTAGTAATAATCAGTCTAGAAAATTTCTAATTCCTTTGGGGCTACTTGTTCCTGCGGCTGTGGGAAGATTTACATGAGCACCTGCCTAACGGTCTAATTTCATGGTGACTTAACACCATGGGTGACAAATAATGCGTTTACCAACCGCCACTGTTTATTAGCACACACAGGTAAAAATTTGGAGTATATAGATTGGCAGAGTGATACACTCTCCCGTTGTTTAAGAGCTGGAGCAACAACACCTAGGGAGATCCCTAAGCGGGCCAAACTTCCCCAAAAGTGGTAGAAAAGCAGCCCTTGAAATTGACATTTTAAGATCTCCTTCCCCGCCACTTTGGGCTTAAGCCACAACCACAACGTGTTCCGCGAAGGAGCATCAACCATAGTCATTTTGGAACCGTGCTTCTGGGGTCACTAACTCCCTTCGTACCAGATAGGCTCGTTGGTCAGCTGCTATCTTGAGAGATATTCTGGCAATTTTGATATGCCCGAAGGATGTAACACCAAAAGGTGCAATATCCTTACGATGGTATCGCATATCTAGGAAGATTTGCTATTATGCCCTAGACAAGATCGAAATATTGGCTGCATCTATATTCCCCAGAATTGCAGCGCCAAGAGGTAGCTGCTCCTCAAGACGATATCAGCATCCCCGTTGGGTTTAGACAGAACAATGTCAAGAGAGAGGTACTCCTTAAGTCTTTTTTTCGCCACCCCAGGAGGATTCTATGCCTCAAGCTATTTTCATAATTGTAATGAACAGAAGAAACGGAGATTCCGTTTACTTTAAGTATGAGGTAGGGTACATTGGGTTTGTTTATTGGAAATAATAAACTTGAATTTTTATTTGTTTTTTTTTTTGTCATTGCGCTCTAACAAACTAAACATTTGTGCAATCTGTTTAAATATGAATTTATGAGACGGCTGATTGCTGGTAAAATACAAATAAGTCGAAAGGTTTACATTTACGCCGTGGATTTTGAATGTGAGATAAATCCATTTTGAGAAAAAAAAATTGTCAAAGCTAATTTGTTTTACATTATTTATAAAATTTTATGATTTTTACAAATTTATGATATTAAATTTTTTATAATATACAATTATAACAAATTTCTTATTAGTGATTTAATTGGATACTTAAAGTATTAATGCCTTGGTATTAAAAGTGACACAAGTCCACGTTGCATAAAATAATTTGGAAACAATAAAAAATAATATTCTATGACTTTTAAACCTAAATGCGACACGCATTCGTGAATTGAATATAATACGAAAGTTGGCGGTACATATAAAAAGATGAAGATGTATTTCACTGCATGAAGAAGAGGAATAGCACAACTAGTTTTATTCGACAAATTTGTTGTTCTCAAAAATTTGTTCTTTTCGTTGTCTTGACACGTCGAGTAAAAGTTAATGGCTTTCCATTACACGTGCACTTCTCGAATGCAAATATATTTTTTCAGCCTTCTAGTTAAAAATAATTAATGATATGCTTCTGTAGTTTCATAGCTATAGATTATGATTTTAAATTTAATGAGTCCATAACAATGAACCGATCCCATTCGATCTGACCCAAAAAATATCCAAATGTTTTTTAATTTTAATTCCAAAAAAATACTCAAAAGTTGTTAAATTATATTGAATTTCGTTTTTTTTTCGAACAAATATTTTTACTTTTTTTACTTTTAATTAAAAGTCTTTTTTAATTAAGACCGTGAATTTTATTTTTTAAAAATTAAAAAAAGAATTTTGTTCACTCCACTTATTACAAAAAAAAAAATCAAAAGCCAATTGTAGTTTTGCCGCAAAAGTGTAATGTCTGCCACATTTATGTGTTGAGACCGTAATGAAATGAAATCGATGTGATGCATCATTGAAATCTTAAAAATACGACAACAACAAAAAACATTTAGCCTAAACAGTAGCTGGAGCATAGAAAAATGTCTCATTTTGATCTGTGATACATGTATCATTGAAATTTTATTTCTAAAATAAAATTCTAAAAATTACAAACAGATGGAAAGCGAGAGTGAGAACAGTGCAGTATAAGCAGGTCCAGCAAAGCAACTTAACAAACAAACGATCGATTGATCATTGAATCGGTTTTATTTTTTGTAATAAAGGGTGATCCAAATGTGTTTTTTTCTTTCTTAAAAATGCTAGTTTTTAGTCTTTAGCCCTGGGAAATCAAGTGCAGTAAATACCTGGAATTCGGCAGAGTACAAAATGGACAGATCTTTAAAGATCGCTTTGAAGCCCCTGAAACTTTGGTAAGGACCTATCAGGGATCATGTGACGGTTGGGGTGTAAATTAGTCGCAGGGAGGGAGATCTTGCTATTCTAGAGATGTTGCTTGCTTCAAAACTGCAGCAGAGGTTTAATAGCTCCAGTTCCTCAACAAGGGGTAATGGTATACTTGTGCCAATTTAGACAGTAAAATTGCTACCTGTGTGTGTTGTTGGCTCTCATACTCAAGAGCGGTATGTAAGAGCATTGTTTGTCACTCAGTAATTAAGATCGATCATCGAGTCCCAAAACTAATGGCGTTATACACTCAACTTGCTACCTGTGTCTGTTGGTTGTTTGGACACATGAGGTGCTTAGACCTCCTTGAGTTCAGCCAACACAGCAGGTACTCACGTTGATTTTTCGCTTCATTGTACGAACTTACAAAATAATATAAAAATTGTGTTCCCGTACAATTGACTATAACAAAAAAATGTTTAAAGACATTTTTGTCCAAAACTTTATTTGTCATCGCTGTATTAAACTCTGTGACTCAGGGGTGTGCTGGAAAACGAAAACGCAAGAAATTTAAAAGTCGGCTTTTAATAAGATTTCTGTAATAAAATAATTTTATGATAAATATTATTCTCTATTAAAGGGCGTTATACACTATCCCACAAAATTTTAAGAATTTTACGAAAATACAACCCTGTCATGATAAGTTGTTGTCGTATTTGGAAAATTTTCAAACAATAATTAGATCAGAGAAGCATTTTTTAAAAATACTTAAGACTTTGTGGGATAGTGTGTAAAGGCCTTAAACAGAATTTTATAACAAATATTAAAAAAAATTTATCAAATGTGTATTAAAAACGACTTCTAAATTCTTGCGTTTTACGTTTTCCAGCACACCACTGTATGTTTTTTTGTAAAGTCGCTCATTGGCGGTAAATTAAAATATTGCATTAATTTTGGAATACCCTATATGATCACATAGAAAACATTAGCGTTTTGTTAAAGTAGTTGTAAATTTTTGTTAATTGTTTTTCCCCATAAACATGACAAATCTTTTAAAGTTTTTAATGACATTTGTGACTGATGATGATGATAATGATGTTGATGCGGTCAGCTTTATTTTAGACTTGGCTTACATTCGTACTTTTGCCTTCGATCACTTGCATTATTAATTCGTATATGACAGTTGTAATCGATTTAATTTTTTAATTGAACATACCAAGGTTAAATGCATTTAATTTATTAATTTGTTTAAAAAAAAGGGATTATTGTCATCAAAATGTTATTGATGTTGGCTTGTAGTACATTTTATAGGTATGTTTTTTTATTATAAATTGAATGACTTTTTTCAGTTCATTTGTTTTTTTTTTTTCTTGTTTAATCCATATTACAACAGATTAATATCAATTTTATTAGGAATTTTGTGGTTTTATTTTCTGTTTTACTTGTATTTTATGGCTGTTTTTTTTTAGTTCAATCATGTGTTTTGTACACGAGATTTCTTTTTTCTCATTTTAATAAAAACAGCTTTTTGTCAAAACATTCAACAATAACAAATAACATTTAAACAAATATTAAATTTCCCACCACAAGCATTATCATCATCATGGATCATCACAGCCGTCACTCACATTTATCACGAGGCCTCTGGTGTAACGCGAGATTTTAAGAGACTGATACGATTACAAGAACCTCTTAAATGTTTTTTTTTTTCTTGTGTTTTAATTATTAATTTTTATGGTTTTAACAATTACATTGGATTTTGTTTTCAATTCAATTTGTTATGGGGTGTCGTCTTCATTTTGGACTTTTTGGAAAAATTATTTTTTGTAAGAAAAAGTATATGAGACGAATCAATTATCTAATCAAAAAAATGTCTTACAGAAGCCGCTTACTTGCTTTTTTGCCAGAAAATTTAACGGTGCCAAATCATCTTATCATATCACAAAACATATTAGAAAACATATCGTCATACGAATGAGGAAAGAACTCTTGTGAGGGACGAAGTTGGCAATCTCCTAAACCCCGATAATGAATAAATTTCCCATTGGAGACAACACTGTTTTAATCTCCTAATCAATGAAATGGATCTAGAGCAACAGCAACGACCTTTTGATCCCACTACCTATCATTCAAGCACAAGTATACGACGGTCAACAATGCCAAGTTTAAGTAAATACTCCATTACTATAAGGCGCCCTACGCTCCAGTGGGAGTGAAAGGAATTAGTTATATACATATAAGAAACATTTATTCTAAGAATTAGTTGTGCTGTAATCTTGCAGCATTTGAATAAAATTGAAATATTTGTCAATTCTGGTTCATTATTTTTAACATTCTTTAAAAAATAAAAGTTGCTTTTTTTATTCGACCTTTTCTTAATGGAATCTCAAAGAAATAAATACTTAAGCTCTTTAAAGATTATTATTATTATTATTAAAACAAATGCAGGCGAATGCTCTAAAACAATAAAGCTTGCAAATCTATATATAAATCGGCAAGGCAAAACTGTTAAGAACACTTTCCTCCTCCGTATGTCTACCGATTTAAAAAAAAATAAAAATACACCATTAAAAAGGTATTCACTATCCCCATATCTCATAAACTAAAAGAGAAAAAAAATTTTATAGTTATCGTTGTTCATGGAAAAAAAATTTTTTGGCATGTAAATGAGTTAATAAGATGAAAAATATTGGTACTTTTTTGTTCTTCAATTGGTACTTTTTGAATTTTCATTAATATTGGTCCTAGAAAGATAAACTTAAACACGCAATGTCCTGAGTGGGTGACAATCTATAAGAGGAAACTTTTTGTAACTTTTTTCTTCTTTAATTGGTACTTTTTGAATTTTCGTTAATATTGGTCCTAGAAACATAAACGGGCATGTTCTGACAATCGCAAAACGCTTAACATTGGCGATTCTGACTGAAAATCGCAAATAAGGAGTTCTGTAAATCGCAATAGCAAGAAGTTTGGAGACTTAAAATAACAAACATGAACTAGAATATTTTTAAGAAACTATAGCAGATCGCAAGCTAAACGCACGAGTTAAGTAACACCATCAAATAAATCTGGCGTTTTGTGATTTCAAATCGTGCGATTGTCAGAACATGGCCGAAAATTAAACATGCAAGATCTTAAGTGAATGAGAATCCGTAAGAGGGGTTTTTATACTTTTTTCCTTCTTGAACTTTAACTTTTTTAATTTTTATTATTACTGAACCTAGAAACATAAAATGCAAAATGCAAAGTCCAGAGTGATTGAGAAACTATAAGAGGTTACTTTTCGAAACTTTTTTTTTCAATTAGAACTTTCTGATTTTTCTATATTATTGAATATACAAAGCTAAATTAAACATTTACGGACTTGAGCGAAAGATAGCATTTAGAGCGGAGGTTGGTTTCTCTCCAAATCACCTCGTGTTCACACGGATATTTCACACACAGGTAGCAATGTTATGTGCTTAATCCGATAAAAACTATACACTCACCCCTTATGAACCGTATCTATCTAACCGTCACTGCTATTAGAAATCCAGCAGCTTATGTTAAATAGAAACAACACCTAGAGAAAGCACTCCTTCAAACCGAACACTCCCTCAAGTGATAAAAAATTAGGCCTTCATAAGAATTTTTAGTATTATCCCTACCCTGCGACCTTGGTATAAAAGCACAGCCACCAAGTGATTTCCCAAAGTATATCTCTGTCAAAAATATATGTTGCTCTTTTGAGACCTTTTTTAAGTTCATGCTTTGAAAAAGGTACTCCTCCATCGGATGAAGAACAACTTGATGAAAAGCATCCTTCTATCAGAAAAATAAAGCTTTCGCAAAAACAATCACCCTGAAAGACAGAAAGCATGTCTTGCAAAAGCATATTAACGGGTGCGTTTACCAATTGTCAGACCGGTGCCTTGCACTCAAAGGGTAGCACCAGGCAACTACCCAGCGGGAAAAGGTAATCAACAGGAATCGAAAAAGTAATACATATCTTGTATAATATTTGATTCCAGAATTCATTATCCTTAACACAGACCATGTCCTAGGATTGTAATAAATTATTTTAATGTATCCGGCGAATGAATTAAATAATTCATCCTTGATAATAAAAATTAGTAGACGGCATAAAAACAGCAGGAAAAAGCGGATTTTTATTAAGAAAATATGTAATAAAAAAACAAGAATAATACTCACGAACGGAAACAATTCATGCCATGTTCTGCAAATGTGGGAATATACGTGGTAATCAATTCATTATTATTTTGTCTGATAACATTACCTTTTCGATTCCAATGAATGCATTATTATTTTTTCAAAAATTATAAATTTTTTTTAAATTGTCAATTCCTCATTTTCCCGCTGGGTAGGTACTCCGGTAAGTACCCTGGACTCAAGATAGCAAAAGACCTCAAAAGCCCTGTCATTATAGACTTTTGTCGCATCTCTGGTATGCATATACCTGATTTTCCCGGAAAGATGTAAATGAAATATCCTTTAGATGATCCCTAACCCCCCGGTGGCTTTTTATTGGTGCATCATAAATTCATTTAATGCGTTGGCCATTATTAGCTTTACCATTTTCTCAATCTTCTTAGTAAAATATGAACTTCGCGCCAAAAAGAACTGCTTTTTTTTAAGCTGAACACGAATCGAGCCAATTTCGAAAACCCTGTCCAGAAGTAAAGCGTATTTTAGTGACAGTTTTCTGCATCGATCGAAATAAGTTGTTGTAGGACGGACCAATTTTTGTACTATAAGGTGGGTAGGCTAACCCTTGTTATTAATATTTTCTTATTAGTTTTTACTGGTCTTGCAACAGGTGTCCAAACGTTGTTATAATGTAAAATACGTTTTCGCATCTGGTTCGGGAAATTTCGGTCAATGTTAGCTTTAAACAAATCAGTTGGGCTTGGACGGGAATCGTCTGGCTCTAATTTAGCAGCCTGCAATAAGTACAACCCTTTCTAGTTCCACTAAACACAGCCCATTACCATTGCCTCTAGGTTCTTAACGTCTTCTGCATTCTACTTGTGTTGTTTCTTACTAACTTGCTTTTGGAAATGCGGCTTGAGTAGCTCCTAATGATGTTGGAAATTCCTTGGAGTTTGGCAACAATCTTCATATTTTCTCAATTTAAATTTGGTCTCCAAATGGTTTATAAAGTTTATCTATCCCATAAGACTTTTTACACACTTTCGATTAAAATATTCGAAGTCATTATTATTTTCATTATTATGTCCTGTGGTTCCTATAAAGAACAAACGGCCACATTCTATTATTTGTTGTGATTTCTGTAATCGTTGGTGTTTAGGATGGGTGACTAATTGGAATCTACATCCGATCCCAGTGTTGGGGCTGCCAACAGGCTCTGGGCAGGCTAGCCGCCATGCGGCTAATGGTTCAACGCTGAGTTTCAGTAACACCTACTTACCTGAGACGCAACGGTGTTAGCGTGCCATTCAGGTTACTCAGCGTGCCACTCAGGTTACTTTAGCTGTCGGCAGGATTGGGAGCCTGTGCGACATTACCAGGGGATACTTGACCAATGGCCGGAAGTAGTGAGCTGCTTGTGGAATTCGGTAAAGGAATCACTTCTGGCTATTCCCAAGTGAATAGCAACCAGAAAGCTTTCCACTTCTACGAAAGACCCCATCCCCGAAGTCATGCCTGTTAATAATAAAATTCTTTTCAGAGAGAGTTTTTTGTGCATCAATGTTTTTTTTTTTTTTTTTTGCTTACAATTCATTTCATATACATACTTTTACTATATTAACCACAAAAAACTGTTAAATTTTATCATTTTTTTTCATTTTGTCACATTTATTTAAATTTAAACAATCACTTTAAAGTTTAAGCTAAATAAAAATAAAATAAATATACTACTTTCAACACCCACTCGAAATTAAAGCAATTCAAAAGCAAATCCCCAAAAAGCCGTTAAAAAGCTAATTTTAACAATAAAATAAATACTTATTGATTTGTTTATAAATTCTCAAAAAATCCCACTTCAAATAAAGTGCAATGTCATTAACACAAATTATAAACAAAAAAATTAAAAAGTCTCTTAGCTGAACTGAATTTATTGTTCAAAAACTTTTGGTGGAGAAAAATATTAAGGAAACTATCGCGAGAAGCAAACAAAATCTAAAACACACCTTATTTTTCTATTTAGGCAAAAATTCAATAAAAATAAATATAAAACAAATAATATAAAATAAGCTAAACGATCGAATTGATCGATCGATTGTTTGAGCATGACTACTGTGTGTCATTTAACGAGCCAGGCAGTCAGACAGTCAGTCAGTCGGTTAAACATGCAGTGATCATGTCATGGTTGTAATTCCCATTCAAGTGTTTTCTCGCTGATCATACAAATTCGATAGCCAAAAAATGTACAAGTTGATTTAAAAACAACACCAATAATTGAGACTTCAAGTCAAATACGATAAAAAAGACTTTGTAATTTTTTTTTTTTTGTATTTGTTTTATAGTTAAATCTCTGATAAGAAGTCATTAATTTTTTTTTATTTGGAGTGTATTTTTTTTATTAAACAAGCCAATTTGACAATGAGTTGGATTAAAATTTAGAGCTAAACTATTGAATTGATAGAGACTTTATTAAGAACTTGTCAAAAAAAAAAAAAACTGTTACATTTAATCACTTAAAGGTGGAGTGCTATTTTTAAAATAGTTTATTTAAAAAAAGAACTACTTTTACAAGGGTAAAACCGTTCAATATCTTGATTTTCAAATACAATACTAATATAGTTAACATTTTATCCCAAAAAGTGCCTTTTCTTAAAAAAATTAGTTTTTGTTTTAAGAGATCCTTTTTGTACCAGCACACATTTGACTTTAAAAAAGCCCTTTTTATTAGCAAGTAACTTATTAAAGGGAACTACCCTTTTTATTAGCAAGTAACGCTTTTCTTTAAGGGATGTGTGAAATTTTTTCCATTTTGATTTAAAAGTTTATGTTGTTTGAAATGTTCTTATTTTTTGACTTTTAGTCGATTTTTTTAGTACTCATATTTATTTTGTGTTCACAACTGATCAATATATTAAGGTAAAGAAAAGCGTTTCTTAAAAAATTTTTTTTTTATTTATTTTATTACTTTTTATTTATTAACGAATAGCTTTAATTAATACATTACAATTTCCATGCTAAATAAGAAAATTTTTTACGTGTTTTGTATTTTATATTCATACATATTTACATTATCATCGGAAGTATGAACGCCTGCAAAGTTTCATACATTTGCATTGAGTAAAAGGCGGTTAAAAAAAAAATTTTACAACAAAAACAATTTTGCCCCCCCCCCCCTACATTTCATTTTGGCTACGCCCATGTATTCGTGTATTGCCATCGGGAGTATGAATTTCTGCATAGTTTTATCAATTTGCATTGAGTAGAAGGCAGTCAAAAAAGCATTTTACCAAAAAAAAATTTTGCCACCCCCCTAAATTTCATCCTGGCTACGCCCATGTATTCGTGTATTGTCATCGGGAGTATGAATGCCTGCAAAGTTTCATCCATTTGGTATGGCTTATTGGAAGAAATTCTGTTCTTAGTCTCGATTGCAAACTACTACTTTACAACTCTATTTTAAAGCCAATCTGGTGCTACGGTATTCAACTATGGGGCACTGCCTCGGCCTCAAATATCGAAAAAATTCAAAGGCGCCAAAATAAACTTCTTCGAATAATCACAGCTGCCCCTTGGTATGTTAAAAACTCAAATATCCACAAGGATCTCAATGTGCCACTGGTAAGGACTATTATTACGAAGTATGCGGTAAAATATTTAAAAAGGCTAGAGTTGCACCCAAATCAACTAGCTCGAAATATTTTAAATGATAGCGGCCACACTCGCTTAAGGAGAAGAGACACTGCAGCACTTACCCATTAAGATGAGCGATAAACACATATATTAATGTGATACAGAACCCGTGATGAAGAAAATTTTTGTCTTGCACTGGCAGGACATAAAATAAAGAATTAGGATAAGATTTGATTAATTATTGTTAGTTCATATTTAATATATGAAGATTCAATAAATAAATAATGAAAAAAAAAAAAAAAAAAAAAAAAAAATTTGGTATGAGTAAAAGGCTGTTAAATTAACGTTACAAGATTTGATTTTCCGAAGTGAAGCTAAAGAAAAGCATTTAAAAAAAGAACTATTTATTTTGTTTAAAATCGAAAAAAGGGTATTTTTAGCTAAAGGCCAGTTTTATTTAAAAAAAAACTATTTTACTTATAAAAAAGGAGGTCTTGATTAAAAAAGTGCCTTTAATTAAAAGTAGTACTTTTTATTAATACTTTTTTATATAAAAAGTATTATGGTCCAACCATAATGCACAATGTTAATTGTGGATCACACCTTAACGTCAAGTTGTTTGCCCAACTTAATTTGACATTTGTTACTTTGTTTCAGTGTTTGACAAATTCAACTATTGTGAGGTACACAATTGCGCCTTAAGATTGTTAAAGCCATTTAAAAAAATGGGAGTTCAAATCAAAATGCATTTCGGGCACTTCGTGATTTTTTTGGTGAGCATAATTCTGTGGTTTTCACGAATAATCGCGTAAGTCGGTTTTTACCGAAATTGAGATAATGATGTCAAAGTGCTACATTTTGCATTAGGTTTTTATAAGTATTAAGCTTTTAAGAATATAATGTAGTATTATTAATTTTTTTCTGCTAAAAACAACTTAAGTTAACTGTTTAATAAAATATTTTGCTATTATAACGATTTATGTCGACATACATCGCCAAAAATTGTAAAATTGCTGAATATGTTTCCAAATAAAAAGCATATGTGATGTTATGTTGTTATTCGTGCAAAAAATATGAAAGTATTTTTTGAAAATTTTTCTATTAATAACAACTTATATGTACATGTGCGTTTATTGTTGACTTCTTTAGTTGCAACAACAGCAGATGAGCGGTTGTTTGTAATTTTAAGTCCATACGTTGTGCTATAAGTATCAAAAACTCTGAATATGTCGCCAACTTGTGTGCTAAAAATAACAACGTAAGTCGTCATGTGTGATTAAAATGATAACATTAATTTTCACAAAAAAGAACTTATGCGGAGATATGATGTTATATTGCACACACTTAATGAGTCAATCAAACACATGCATTTTTAATCCTTTTACAGATTGTGATCCTGTGAGGATTTTTTCATGAAAACTATGTATAATACGTAGAAAGTCACTGTTAAGAGGATAGTAAAGAAAAAAGTTTAAAAAAGCATCTACAGAAGCCGCAATTAAAAAAAACTAATTGTTTTTGCTCTCCTGAAAAGTTTGGTTTTATAACTTACGCGATTATTCGTGAAAACCACAGAATTGACGAAATGTGTCCACATTTGGGAGAATTGTGCGCAAATTTCAGCAAACCGGGTCTGCGGGAAAAGTGAAAACACCTGTGTAAGCTGTTTCGTGTGGCTTATGGGCTGGCGGCGTCATCGGGTCGTCCTTTTTCGAAAATGAGGTCGACCCAACCAGTAACCGTGAATGGTGTTCGCGTGATGATAACGAAATTTTTGTGGCCAAAAATTCAATGTTATCTTACGTCGTGGCGATGTTAATTGGCCGTCACGATCATGTGACTTAACACCGTTGGACTTCCTTCTTTCGGGATATTTAAAAGAAAAAGTGTACGTCAATAATCCAAGAACAATTCAAGAGCTAAAGGATGAGATAATTCGGCACATCAACCACATTGAACTGCAATTATGTTTCAGGGTCATTGAAAATATGGACCAGTGAATAGAGGTATGCCACCGAAGCCGTGGCGAGCATTTGGCCGATATTTTGTTTCAGACATAATTGTCATAGATCCTTCTGTAACAATAAAAAATATTAAGATAATTCTCTGAACACTTTTTATTTTATTTACAATTAACATCGTGCGTTTTGCTTGGACCACCCTTTATAAGAAATTGTACATTTTCAAAAATACAGTTTTTTTTTACGGGTAGGGCAATTTTATTCCAAAAAGACTTGGTCCAGCAATGGATTATTTGTTCAGAATTACTTGCGATTTAAAAATAGAACGTTTTATTAAACATTTTACAATAATATTTAATATTATAACAATTATAATTGTTAAAAGTAGGGAAATGTTTATTCAAAAGTTTTGTGTATAAGTAACTTAAATGTAAAAATCCATATTTTTTGTAAAAAGTGTACTTTTTGGGAGAAAGTCATGCCTTTTCATACAACACGATACTATTTGGCAGAAGATTGTATCTTTTCAAAGGGATTTTTAGATGGAAAATATTACAGAAAATAGTTATTTAATTTAATTTTCAATTTTTATTATTGATAAAAACACTGAAATTTATTGTTGATGGGATAAGCTATTCCTATGCGCATTTCACTGGTTGCTTAGGCCAGATCGTCAGGAAATATCATCCAAAGATTTTAGAAAAACTTAAGATATTAAACAAATAAAACAGTACTTATGTTTAAAATCTATTTTTTTGCTTAAACATGTTTTAAAGATTTTTTAAAAATTTTGTGCGAACTTCAATTTTAGTTTGTCTTTTGGTTTTAAACAAAAATGTTAGAAAGTTCATAAGTTTCATAAGTTATAGTGAAAATACGTAATTTAAAATAAAAATATGTTTGTTAAAAATAAAAACAAATAATAATAATCAGGTGTGTCACAGAAGCCAAATTTTAACGAAAGTGTTAACTTAAACGTTTTCACCTTCTCCAGAAATGGATAACGTAAAAAATTTTCGTTTTCTATTCAAAAAAGCAAAACAAAAATTTTCACTTTCGTACAAATTCTGTGACATTCCTGAATATATTGCGTCAATAGCAAATATTTCATTTAGAATGATTCAGGGGTCAAACAATTTCTTTCTACGAATATGTTTTCAATATTTTTGATTTTCCCAAAAGACACATCAGAAGTAGAAAGAAAAACAACAATTTATAAACAATTCATTAATTTAATTTTTATGGTTTTTTTTTTTGTTTTCTAAAGCTAACTAAAGTCAGTCAACACACACAATTTAGCATATAAACTATTATAATAAAATTAAAAGCACAAAATTTAAATACAACGTCTAAATATAAATCTACATAAATTTATAATAAAATAAAATTTGTATGTTTTTAAAAAATACGCCAACCAAACCGATCTAAACTAAACAAATAAATACTACAACTATTTCTCATCAATGTGATCAAAGCAGTTCCCTCATTCAAATGTCTCCGGTGTCTAATGAACTCTTTTATTCAGAAAAAAAAAACCCACCACCAAAAAAATACTAAAATGTGATTTTTTTTATAAAAATAATATTCAAAATTGTATTTGATTTAGTAACAACAACAAAAATATGGGAAATGATAAATTGGTATTTAAACACATCATTGGAGATTTTAACAGACAACGAAACAGATGTAATTATTCGAGTTGTGTGGAATCTATGGCGGTTTTTAAAAGAGTAACAAGTTAACGTTGTGGTATTCTTTGAATTATCGGAAAATTTTATTATCAAGTAATTGAAAATAGTTTCTTTTAAAAATCTGGGTTTTCGAAGGCGCCGAATACTATATTGCACCTTATTCCAGTAGTAGTAGTAGTAGTAGTAGTAGTAGTGCGTGCCCCGGTAGGCAAGCTGGTAGTGAGCTAGACTATCAGTTCGGGGTTTGCGGGTTCGGTTCCCGCCAGAGACTCTGGTCTCCTGCAGGCAAGCATAGAGCATAAGCATAAGAAAAAAATAAGAAAAATTGCACCTAATGGCATCGGGATGTTGATAGGCGAAAAGGCGAGGACGTAAGGTCATGCTAGGATCTAACAAAAGCAACCCAAATGTCTGAGACAACCAACGGACTACATGATAACCAGAACAGATTTGGAAAAGAAATCCAAAGTCATATTTCCGTCAAGGCGGAAATAGAGAAGGGGAATCCTGGCTAATGAATACTGCAATACCGTTTACAATGATGGGTCAACGATAACCCGCGGTGTTAGCTCTGGGGTTTTCTCGGAAGAGCTGCAAATAAATATCTCTTTTCGTCTTTCGGATGAAGCAAGCATATTTTAAGCTGAAGTACTGGCGATAAGAGAAGCATGTATAACACTGCATAACAGGAATTTAAGGCAGAATTGGTATTTTTGTCGATAGCCAGGCTGATCTGATGTCACTAAAGTCGCAAAGAGACCATTACGGTAATAAACAGGCAGACAGGCTGGCCAAGACTAGAGCCGCTTTAGATATTTCGGAGTGTGTGCCAGTCGCAACACCCCTGAGAACTATCAGAACCGAAATCTTTAGACACTTTCTGTATATAGCTGATGAAAGATGAAGAAAACTGGATGGCTGCAGAGCCACCAAGCTAACGTGGCACACACACGACATGAGTCGCTCTGAGCGACTTCATAGCTTTAATCGTAAGGACATCTTGCGACTAATACACGTAATCACTGGTTAGTGGACGGTCGGTAAGCACGCTATTAGACTCGTTCTCTCTTTCAATGAATGCTACCGAATATGCTGGACTTTCTGACATATCGCGGGTGAAACTCGGCAATTTGGTTAAAGATCTCAACGCAACGATCTGGCTCTAGACACCTCAGTATTGCCCTGGTTTAACGCTTGATATGGGGTTCCTACTCTTGACGAGTTGTGATATAACAGATATAAAAGAAAAGTAAGAGCAGAAAATACTGAGTACAACAAAGCAAAACCATTTCGCATATTTTTCAAATCTTTTGTATTCACTTCGGAAATAAAAGGATATATATAGAATGATTCAAAACTTTGATCTTATGAACCCGTCAAATTATTGGTATCCTTTCACAAGATAAGATATAGTGTACTCAAATTAAATATTCCAAAACAACTATGAAATATGCTTAATAATAATACCAAAAAATATAAAAATATTTGGTACATAACTTTCAAATGCGGGATTCACAACACATAGAGTACATATATGGGTTGTATCTTCAATAACTTGTATTTAAACGGCAATTCAAAGGAAAAACATCAGTAATTTATACTCATTTAGTCATTGCACGAAATAGTGTAAACAACAAAAATGTTTTTGCTTATAAAATGTCGTATTTTAGGCCAATCTGTTGCGGGAAGTTTTGGTTTACTTCATTTATTAAAATAAATATTTGATACCCTTTAACAAGAGGAAGGATGATTGTTCTGCATTTCGGTTCAAACTCTCTTTTTAAACCGACTGTGCTGGGTTTCAACACCAAACTGGATAGGAGAACTAAAAAAAATTTGACATCATAATTGTTCTTTTTTGTTGAGTCTTTAGAAAGTGTTCGTGTTTTTAACAAACAGACAGACATAAATAAATCTACTAAGAATTACTCAGGGACCAAGAATATGTATACTTTATATACGCAATGACAAACTTAGTATATCCTTATTCAACACCAGTAGTGGAGTTCTGCTCTAGGTACTGCAATTGTTCCCCAAAGCTAAAAATGTTTGAGAAATGGTTTGTGCGGTCTAGAAGTGATGGTTTTGAATTTGAGTCTATGGTGCCAAAGTAACGCTCTGCATGGGTGAAACCACAAGAATTCCATTTATTATCACAGGGGTCCTGCTCCGAACACAGTTGCTGCCTGGTCAAAAAACGCGGGAATATTCCACCAGACATCCTTCATGACAACGCTCGGGCACATGTTGCAAGACAAATTCAAGGCTATTAAGCAACAAGTAATTTGATAATCTACACCACCGACAAATTTTCGAGAGTGTATTATTTGGGACATATGGGCAATCATGGACCCGCCGGACAATATTATGTTATGAGGTAAAGATTGATATAGGAGTCCTTTGCCCCAATTTGTATCAACTTAGGTATCTGCTAGGGCAGCCAATCCCGAAAATCCCAGGACTTTCGGGATTCAGTGAACTACGAATTCCGGGATTAACATTTTCTTAATCCAAGGATTTTCGCTATGCTAATAGGTGGGTCCAGAATTATTATATTTATATGTAACGCACATCGGAACAAACGCATATTATCTTGTCCATTATGACGGTGTGGGTATCTACAAAAAGTGGTTGGAAAGCCTTGATATAATCCAAACCTTACATCGGCCGGTACGATTGGCACAGAGCGATGCAGTAGCTTGATTTCGGTTTTTGCTTTACAAACTGAGCAATTCTTTTGACACGAAATGTAAAGGGGAAAAAGGCAAGGCGAATTCATTTCTCAGGTGGCGTTGAAAGTACGGCTGTGCTACTTTTTTCGTATTTAGAGAGAGGAATGTCAAAAGTTGCTTGTCGTTTTGACATATCGACCAACGAAAGCAACAAATAACAAACAATGTTGTGTTATCGGTGTTGTACTTGTTCTAGTTTCGCCACCACCTTTTACATGAATTCGCCTTGTAAAAAGGCTTTAGCTTACGTTGACGAATACTTTAAATAACATATTTTTTTAAGAATTACAGATACAATAACAAATTATATTCTAACTTAATTATCAGAGCAATAGTAATTTAGACCTTCAGAGTTTCTGGTAAGAATCAAGTCCACAACACTCGAACACTACCAACTAATGAATGAAATTATATTGTACCAATGTTTTACAATAAACAAAAAAAAAAATTTGCACAAAAAAACGAATTTTTAAGTTATACACCCAACAATAAATAAAAAATACAAAATTTGTCTCTAGTTCCGGTGGTAGGTGTTTTAAATATTCAGTAAAATCATATTATTATGCAAATAATTTTTAAGTGATTACAAAATATTAAATAACTTAAAATATTATTTATGTATGTCTAATATTGACGTTTTTCATCACATCGATGAAAACCGAAAAATAATTTTTTTTGATAAATACAAAGTTTTTTTAAATTTCTTATTTAAAATCCAAAATATCGCGGGGGTTAATCAATTTAAATGCTAAATGTCATTTAATTTGTGTTCATAAGTTAAATAAAAATAAATGAACAAGAAAACAAAAGCAGTCGCTATAAATTTGAAAGATTTGTTCGGCTTTAGCAAATGATTTGTTTTAAATTGTTAGAAAACTAATTTGATGGAATTAGAAGGGGTTAATTTTTGTGGATTTTTGTTTAAAGCATTTCGAAATTTTCAAGAATTTTGGAATTTTAATAAATAAATCAATTTTAATTTGTTTTTTTTTTCCTTAATTATCATGTGATAGATAAAATTGGCTCGATTAAAGAATTTATTTCCTAATATTTAAGCAATTTTCTATTTTTGGATAATGAAATGATTTTTGGTTACACGAAAAAGAACTAATTAATTAGGCAGATTTTGTAAATCATCTAAAGCAAAGAGACATAATTTAAAACCTCTTAACTGAAAGGACAACCCTGCTTCTGTCAACAGGCTACTCTCCGTTGACTTCCGTCAAATTTTGTTAAGCTGCGTCATTAAATACCTGTCTCTCCACTACGAATGAAAATTTCGTTTGCTTAACTTATATTTAAAACAAAAACACTATAGTTTAGTTTTGGTTTTAAACAGGGCTGTGGAGTCGCCAAGAAATAGTGATATTTTTAAGTACGACTCCGACTCCTACTCCTACTCCAACTCCTACTCTAACCTTGATGCTAAATGTATATGAGACTGGTCCTTATTTGAACTTAAACCTTTTTTTAATGCAGAACTTTTTAATTGGTTAAATAAAGCAAGAAAATTATTCCATAAGATCGATATTTTAACTCTAACACGTGCCGAATTGAGCTTTAATATAGTTATTTACATATGAGTAGGTGAGATGCAAAACTCGTTCGTTACACTTTATTAGAATTTTTCGAAAATGCAAAAAACATATAGCGCCCGATTAAATGGACCAAATTAGTTGAACTATTTTGATTCTGATGTGTTATACAATTCTTGATTAAAATCTCAACATTTGAAAAATAGAAACCGATTTAAATATAGAAACATAATAGATTTAATTTTGGAACGAACGAGTTTTTCTACGAATTTTCAAAAGAAACGAGTTTCGCTACAATCCATATGGGATCGTTTTTCAACACACTATTGCCCACCAAGAAAATTAATTATTGAAATTAAGTATATTTTGAAAGTTATTTTTATATATTTAAATTATTCAAACGGTGCTAAAAAATGTAACAATAGTTCTTTTTTAAAATACGTTTTTTATACTTTTGGAATCAGAATTTTTCCTCTATCGGTTGGTGGGTTTCCATAAGTCCTATCTTATGTAGTTTTCGAGGTAGAAAATTTGAAAACAACACCAACCAAGACGCAAAGGGCATCAAGTGTACTTTAGAACTAACCATAATGTGATTAAGTTTGATTAAGCAAATGTTCGAATACAGTGTAAATTCGATAATCCGGACTCCACTAATCCGGAATATTCGGTAATCCGGACAGAATTTTGCAGCTCATTGCGTATTCTATAATGCGGATTGATTGCAACTCTATGGCCCGGATTGAGTAACACCCGTTTTTATTTTTTTTTATTCAAATCACAGCATGCTTTAAAAATACAGTTAGAATAGTGATATGTGATATGAGTATGTGTGCACATGCGTTTTTTTTTTGCTATGAATTATTATAATTTTTAATAAATACATACATGCGGTAATCCGGATAATTCGCTACTCCGGATTGGGGTCTGCAATCAATTATCCGGATTATCGAATTTTTACTGTACATGTAAGTCTTATGATGCAAACCATATTGAACTTACGGTAACTTTTTGTTAAGTTTTATGAAACTGTCATTTGCTTAAGCAAAGTCCGAAACTGGTCGCACAATCCGTACGGAATCAAATTTTTTTGGGTTTTGTTATTGTTTTTTTAAATACATTTGAGAGACTTTTAGGTAATTTTTGACAGCACGGCTATGCATATTATGGTTGGGCCTTTAGTGTTGTTTACCACAAAATTTTTAGAGGTATTTTGTTTTTAATATAGATAAATTACAACACTGCCATTTTGGTTTTATTTTATTTCGACCAACTTTGTTGATCATTTTCAGGAAACTTAAACATATTTTTATTTGATCATGCAGATGCACCTTCAGTTGTTACTCGTATAATTATAATTTGTATTACACATTTTGAAGAGAAAAGTATGGCAAAAAAATTGTTGTAAGCGTTGAATTATTTTTGGGAAATAGCAGACCTCTTGCTGTTGGACCAAAATGTACTAATACCAAAATGGAAGGTAAAGAACACCAAGTCCAATTTAATAAGTAAAGGTATTTCCGTTCCATAATCAATATTCTTTATTTTCTCTCCAACTTTCCCCAAAGTGAGTAGATAAAAGTTTTCTTAAATTATTTTCGGGTTAACCCCCCGGAATTTAAATTTGAAAACGTAGTTCACTAAGTGCTTTCACCACAGGAGCTACAGCAGATTTCCAGTCATATATACAAATGAACATCGCTACAAAAATATTTTGCAATTTACGATTTATAAAAAACAAATATGTCAAAGCAAACTTGTTTACAAATTTGCATTCTTAAATTCCCTAATTCGAGTCACTCCATTTCATTAACGATATCTTGGCGCATTTCAAACAATAGTTGAAATGTTTTGTTATCAACTGCAATTTTAGGTCACATAAAAACATAGAAAAGAACATGGTTCGATACAATCTATATTTATTTTCATAAAGTATATGTATGTAAAGTATGCTTGGCCTCTTTTTCTGACTTCAAAATTTTTAATTTTTTAAGAGGGTCTCTTAACATTTTTTTTAATTTTTTCTTCACAATAAGTCTTCAGGCTTAAGGTCACTTTTATAATAAAAATATTTATTATTAATCAAATTTACAGACATTTAATTTATAAGAATAAGAAAGGAAATACATTAAGTTTAAAAAAATGGAATAGAACAATTTTGGTTTCATGTGTATAATTTTTATTATTTTTCATAAATGACAATTTTGTTGTTTAATAAAATTATGTTTTAAAAAATTTGTTTAAAATAAAAAAAACAAAAATTCCCTGAAGAAGTTATTCATTGAGATAAAGAAATATTGGATTAACAATAAATATTTTTTATACAAAAGTGACCTAGAGCTTGAAGATTTATTGTGAAGAATTAAAAAGTTTGAAAAAATTTAACTAAATAATTTTTTTATTTTTAAAAATATTAGAAAAAATTTTATGCTGAAAAATTTTGGAGTCGGGGTCGCAAGTTTTGACTCTTTAACTCCGACTACACAGCTCTGGTTTTAAATGTAAGCTTGGCAATCGAGTAACATGAAAAATAACTGCTGAGTATATTTTTTCAAAAATAATATTGTGAAGATCACATTGTGTATATAGTTTGTAAACTTAGATAACCATTCTTTATTTATTTATTAATTGGAAAAAGTCGAATTTATTTTCAACATAAAAATTGATTTAGTTCAGTTCAATGTATAAGTGCCGGTTTACACACGTCAAGTTTGAGTTTTTAGGAGAGAGGGTTGAAAAAATGGTATTCTCTCTTCTCTTCTCTCCTAAAAGCTCAAGACTTGACGAGCCAAACTTGACGAGTGTGAACTGGCACTGAACAATTTTTTTTTCATTAAAATAAATTTTGTTTGGGAAATAAAATCAGCTTTTTTACTTAATTACGTATAACTTGCTTATTTTCTGTTAGATCTTCTTGATATTAAGTTTCCGTTATTCAGCAAAAAAATTGGTTTTTACGTGTAGGCTTAAAAGAAATAATTAATAAAATGTTCGATATAAAGGTACCCATACATTTGGAATATTATTGTTCAATAATGGATACTGTATAATTAAATTGGCTGTGTGTATATCATATTAGTATGTAGGTGGTGTATTGTCCAACATATTGAATAATGTGAAGCAAATCGACAATAACAACAGCATAAGTACTCTATAATATTGCAAATATTCCTTTATTTATTTATAATTTAGATGTGATAGGAGGTATTCGAAATTTATTGGATGACTATTAGTTTCCTTTATACTCCGACGCTCCCCCTTAATGACCACCCATGGGTCCCAATTAGGGTACACTGTCGATAATTTGTCTGTAAATACTGTGGTAAATGGTATCAAATTGTCGGACTTTCTTATTTATTCTATATTTTAAATATGTAATGATAAAATTAAAAGTATTGCATTTAAAAATCAGGTCATAAAAATTATTTTTGGCAGATATTAAAAGTTACTGCGATTCAATTTTTGCTAAAAAAAAAAAAAAACAAAAATATATATCAACAATTTTGTATCTTGTACATACTTAAAACAGACGGAAGATGTTTATTAATTTTAATATTCAATACAAAATTAGCATTTTACAAGATATTTGGTTAAACAGAAATAAAATTGTTTTCTTTAGAAAATTAAAATGATCTTTATTAAAATTTATTTTATATTCACCAAACAGTTTGCTTAAGTTGTTAAATATAAAACTTGTCTCATTAGCAATTATTCAATTTGGCCATCCATATGTGCAACACGTTTAAATGATTATGAATTTAAAACTTTTTAACGATTTACTACCAACGATTTCGACAAGATCTCATGTTGCTGATAAATTCAATTCAACAAGCAAAAAAAAAACCTACTGTAATTTTTCTTAATTTGTTTATTGTCATTTGTATGAATAAAATTATTTATTTTACTACGATTTTAAGTATCTACTCCCCTACAGCTCGAATCAGTTAGTAAGTCAATGTAAAGAACATTTTGTGCTGGTGTCTACTGGGTTTGCGTCGTTGGTCATTAATTTTAATTGATAAATTTAAAAATCATTAAATGTTTGTTTAAAATTGTGCTTCTTAATGTTCGGGTAATTATGCAAATTTATTTACAATTTAAAGGTGTTTTTTTTTATCAATGAATTAATGAATGAAATAAAATGAGTATTTAATAAAAGAAGTATCGAGTATTCGTTTCACCTCTCTATTCTGTTTCGCTGGTTGGTACGAAGATTTATTTGAAAATATTTTTGTGTGAGCGTGTTGTGATTGAATTTGAATATTTGCTTTTTTTTAAATTTCTTTAATTAATGAGAATATTATAATGTAAAATAATTAGTTCAATAGGGAATTGGATCAAATTTCAAACACCCACTGCTGATATTTTCACACGTAACTTTATATGGGGGCGTTGAAGTTAAGTTTATATATTTAAACCGAAGTTAGCAAAAAATTGTATTGCAAAATTTTTCTATTTATAGAAAATTTATTTATAGCACATTTAAGAAATTTTTTTATTTTAAACAAATTGATTAAAGATTTTCTTTTTAAAGGAAATTAATTAAAAGTTTGATATTTATAGCAAATTAATAAAAAATTGTCTATTAATAACAATTTAATAGTTATATCATATTTAAAACAATTGTTATTTATAGCAAATTTACTATAAGACTGCTATTTGTAGCAAATTTAATAAAAAGTTGCTATTTATAGCAAATTTAATAAACATTTGCTATATTGCAAATTGCTATTTTTAGATATTGAAAAAATTTTTATAAAATTTAATATTTATAGCAAATTTTGAAACAAATTTCACTTGTAGCAAATATATTCAAACAATGCTTTTTATAGCATATTTATAAAAAAATTGCTTTTTTTGGTAAATAAAAAAAAGTTTGGTATTTATAACCAATTTTAAACAATTTCTATTTATAGCAAATGTAATATTAAACTGCTATTTATATCAAATTTAAAACAATTGCTATTTGTAGCAAATTTAATATGAAACTGCTACTTGTAACAAATTTAATAAAAAGTTGCTATATATATTGGGTGATTTTTTAATCGCAGTTTTTTTAAATCAAATAAAACACTCAAATTTACATCATATATTCAAAATTTTTATTGGAATCGATAAATTGGTCTTTGCCATTTACTTTTTAAAAATAAATTCATGTAAATGTTGCCCGCGACTCCGGTTCAAATGGTCCATTCGTAAGGTCCAATTTTGCACCACTTTTTCGAGCATATTTCTCACAGAGCACGAATTTTGATAATAAATTTCAACGATTTGCCGTCGTTGCTTGTTCGTGAGTTTCTCCATGTTGAAATTGCAGAGTATACTGAACACTTTTCACTTTCACAGATGTAGTTTGGACACAAAAACCAACCAGTGCTGCCGAAAAACTTAATTCATAAAAAATCACCCTTTAGCTAACTTAATAAAAATTTGCCATTTAGAGCAAATTGCTATTTTTAGATTTTGAAAAAAAATTAATAAAATTTAATAACAATTTGCTATTTAAAGCATTTAAATATTTAAATTAAAAAATTGTTTTTTTGTCATACTTAAAAAAAATCCTATTTTTAGTAAATTAAAAAAAAAGTTCGCTATTTGTAACAAATTTAAAACAATTCATATTTGTAGCAAATTTAATAAAAAATTTATAGCAAATTTAATAAATATTTGCTATTTAAAGCAAACTATTATTAGCTTATTAAAAAATTTTTATAGCAAATTTAATACAAATTTGCTATTTATAGCATATTAAAAAAAAAATGCCAAGTATTGGCAAATTTTCTATTCATAACAAATAAAATCAAAATTTCTATTAATAGCAAACATTTAAAGCAAATTTACAATTCAAAGAAAAAAATTGCTATTTTTAGCAATTTAAAGCCAATTTATTGAAAATTAAAAAAAAACTTTTTTAGTATTTAAAAAAAAAACTGTTATTTGTAAAAAAGTTAACAAAAAAATTATAACAAATTTATTAATATATTTTTATTAAAACAAAATTTTATATAAATGAGCTATTTTCACAAAATTTTGGTTTTTAAAAAAGATTTTACAAAATTTGCTATCTATGCTATCTATTTATAGCAACTAAAAAAATCCATTCGCAGCAAATACATCAAAAATTTGCTTAACATTTATTTTACAAATTTAATAAAAACTTTTTATTTATAGCAAACTACACAGAAACGTTTTTAAATTTAATTTAAACTGCTATAAGTAGAATTTAACGAAAATTTGCAATTTATAGCAAATTTAAAGATTAAATGCTATTTTAAGCAAGCTTTACAAGGATTGCTATTTACACTAAATTTCGCTAAAAATTGATTAATGTGGCACTTTTAACAAAAATTTTACTTTTATAGCAAATTTAAAAATAATGTATTTCACAACAAAACTTTTTTTTAATTTGCCTTAAATGCAAAAAAAATTGCTGCTGATAGCAAAATATTTCCCAAAAAAAATTTTTTTTTTTTAAATTTTCAAAAATTTTAAAAGATAAAATCGTATAAAATCAAATGTGTTGTATTGAAAAGAACCAGGTTTACAAAATATTTTTGGCATAAATTGGCAACAATCGAATATTAGTACCATTTTTTGTAAAGAAAAATTGCTATTTATAGCCAAATTTCTCGTTTGTGGATTTTTTGTTGCTGTAATTAAACTTCAATTGAATAAATTAAATCTGGTCTCGAAAATTCTCATTAAATGGAATATTTAAAAAGTTAATAAATTCTTGTTAATCTTAACAAAAATTACGTAAAAACAATTAAAATTTATGCAATTACCATCTAAAGTTATATATATGTACTTTTAGCAAATATTTTTCCATAAAAATTACAAAATCTTAATCAAATTTAATTCTAATAAAAATAAATGGAGCAAAAAAATCGCTTAAAGCAATTTAATACAAATTAAAAGGGAGGAAAATTAAAAAATTAATTGATTGTAACGAGGAAATTATTTATCAAATTATTACAGCTGCCCGAGTAATTTGTTTCGTATTATTGCAACAATTAAAAAAAAACTACCATAATAACTATAAAAAATTAAAAAAAAAATCACTTAACATGATCTAAAAACTTCAACATAAATACGAATAAATTTAAAAATTAAAATTAGAAATTCTTAAAGGAAAGAAAAACAGAACAGAAGCTAAAATTGAAAATGAAACACATCAAGCAATTGCACCCACCTAGACAAGAAAGTATGTACATCATGTACCAGCCTTAAGTACTTAAAAAAAAAAAACAAAAATAAGAGCAAAATGCGATAATTATTTTTGTATTTCAAAGAAATTATTACAAAATTTTTGCTGAAATTAGCACAGAGTTTTTGTACTTGCAGCAAGGAAAGAATATTTGTAGTTCAAAATGCTCGAAAAAATTGTTGTAAAAAGCGAACAAACACAAAATTTTAGAAAGAGGAAAAAAGTACTTGAATTAAATTTAAAAAACATCCATCCACCTCTGGTTGAAATGAATTTCGGTTTCGTGCAACAACTCAATATTGAAAATAGTTTTTCGTGTTTTTTTTTTTTTTTTTTTTTTTTTTGAGAGGTAAAAACAAATTTGCTTATGAAAATTTCATATTTTGAAAAATTGTTCATTTAATTTGACGCAATTGTGCGGTTTCAATTATTTTCAATTTATATTATTTTTGGGGATCGTTCTTCTTCTTTTTTCATTCATTCATTAATTTTAAGATAAATAGTTGCACGAGATTGTATAGTCGAGCAGACATTGTATTTATAAAACATTTTAATTTATTGAGGAATTTTTAATTTATTTTATCATAAAGACAATAAATTAGTGTTGCAAGTGCATAAACTAGAAGAGAAAGTGTAAATTATTTCGTAAAAAAAATTTTAAAAATTGCCTTAATTTTATTTAGCCAAAGGGAATTCGGAAATTCGAGCAAACAATAACTAAAGCATTTTCTCTTTAATGAAAGTTTTGCAGGGATTTTATACAACCCAATTCTGAAAAAAATCCCCGGAAATTTTTCCCTTTTCTAATTTTTACAATTAAATTTATATAGGGAGAGTGGGAGAAGGCGAAATCCCGGGGAGTTTTTTATTCATAATTGGGTAAATAGAGTTTTGTAAGATTTTGACAGTGATCTGGTAACTCTATTATAATCAGGTATCTGATGGAAATCGTTAAAGAAAACTAAACGATTTAAAATCAATAATATCGTTTTCAGTATTTTTAAAAAATAATGTCTTATATACTTACTTTTTATTTTTTGTCTATCAGGCATGTTCTGAAAATCACTTTAATTCAAAAAAGAAGTGATTTTCAGAACAGTGCCCATGTTCTGTAATTCCCGCGTTGAGAAACTTTTCAATTGAAATGTGAGAAATGAAACAAAAATGCAATAAATTGAAACAAAAACTGTTTTTCTCACTTAACTGCGTTTGTAAAATTTTTGGCGAGTAAGGAAATTATTCGCCAATTTACAGAAAAAGCGTGTCTGTTAAATTTTTGTGAGAAAGTTTCCTTTTTGAACAATCAATTAAAATCACGAATAAAAACGGAGTAAGAAAAAATTTTAACACTAAAAAATATATTAAAAATGCAAAATGCAATGATTAATAACACGGAGGAGGAATGCATTTTGTTCTTGTCAGTTTTTTTTATTGTTTAATTATTCTGCTTTTAAATTTTTTGCAAATAATACGTTTCAAAGGTATTTTCAAAGGTATTTTTTAAAAACAAACCTAAGAGCCGATATATTTTATTTTATATATTATATTTTCGCCCCCGTCGTTGAACATTTTTCAATTTTAGTAAATTTTCGTCGCCGTCAACGATATGTGTGAAAGGCGGTCTCAACGTTTCATATCGACTTCGAGTGGAATATTTTGACATTTATAACATAAGAACGTTATCTCTTTTGATAGCTTTCGACATGAGTTACAGACATACTTTTTTCTCACTTTTTTAGAAACGATGGAATATTTTGTTTCACATCTTTTCGATGCGAGAAGTTCTCACCAAAGTTACAGATCATGGGTACAGATGTATGTAACCTTACTGCGCTGAAGGCAGTAATGATCATTATATGAAGATCAAAAGGGGTTTAGGCAGTAGATTTTCCAAACTATACTTTTCCATAATTAAAACCGTTTTCGATCGAAACAGATTTCAAATACGCAAAATCTGCCTGCAGGTGCAATAAATGGAAATTTTGTTGATTCAGTTAAATCCATAAACATTCCATTACTTAGCTAGTGTTGTTCATATGAAATTCTAATTATTCAAAATAATAAAAATTCCTTAAAGCTATCGCTACACGCCGCGCCTTATTTGAAAACGCTTAAATACTCAATTCAATTAAAAACTTAATTATTTCGATCATGTCCATAACCAGTTAAAGTTTGTCTAACTACATACATTAGATATATTAAATGGATGCATTAAATCACCAATATAATTAAATACAGATGCGACGAGGGATCGATCACATCATAGTCGTCATCATTGTATTACAATTCATTTCGCAATTGTTTGATTGTACTCTCAAAACATTATCATTTTCATGTTTAATTCAAACAATTATTAAAATGATCATTAATTTAGTTTCATTTTTCTCGTATCTTGAAATACTTAAATATAATTTTAATTAATGAAAAAAAAAACTATGTGCGTTTATTTTTTACTAATTATCAACATCAAAAGAATGAAATAGATAGAAAAAAATTGAAATCTGCATTTAATACTTTTTTTTAAATATCAAAATACACAAATTTGATTAAATTGTTTAACAAAATAAGTGCGTTTTTGTGGTGGGTACAAAGAGAAAAAAGAATAATTGTATTTAGTTGTATTTTCAAAGCTAAACAGTGTTGAGTGGTTTTTTCTTGGGGAAAAAAATAGTTTATAATAAATTTAAAAACAACAAGATCCTTAAATGAGAATTTAAAATTTGGTATAAGAAGTAAGTAAAGTGTGTGTATGATATGAATTGGTTAGAAGTAAATAATGACATACAAAATCTGGAGGAGAAAATAAGAAAATCGTATTTTAAAAATTATAAATTAAATTATGAGAGATTTCTCTTAAAAGCCCAATATAGTCATTAATTACAATCGAAATGCAAATTAAATTTTTTTAAATTAAATTAAAATTTTTTTTAATTATGCAAACAAAAAACTTGATGCAAATGTACTAATTGTATTCCTTTTGATTTTGTATAAAATCCTTAAAGTAGGCCTTCGAGGTTTTACGTAAATGTATAACTCAACTCGACTACACCTCTACTATACTTATGTGAGAGTTTATAAAAATTGGACCAGATGGGATTAGAAACTGCAATTTAACTATTTATCCAGTTTTTCGAAAACTTTCAATTTAATTAATGTTCTGATATCGTTAAATTTTGAACAAAAAATTACTTCTGTTTAAAGGATTGATTTTAAATTAAGTCATTAAATTTATATTTAGTTTTATTTATACTTTTTTGATAAGAAATTTTGTAAAATTTAAATTTCCTGAGAATGCTAAAAAAAAAACTTGTGTTTTCATATAAAAGACCTAGAGATTAAATAATAATAAACATTCTTTAAGTCATTAAATATAGATTTCGGATTGTTGGTGCTGCAACCGGCTCAAAAAGAAAAGTATGTAATCCAAAAGTCCAATTTTATATCTCTTGTATTTAAAGAATTTGGGACTGTATCGATATCGATAGCTATGGTTGGACAGCTGAGAATGTCAAACTGTGCTGATATTTCTGTTCAACTGTGATATCGATTTACATGAGCACCTAAACCAGTAAAAACTATAAACTTAATCCCTTGTTTAGGAGCTGGATCTATCTCACCTCCGCGGCTTAAGGAATAGTCGGCATCCTCACAAATCAAACCCCTCCACTGATTCTCATTACAATTTAGAAATAATCTACCCACAGCCAACACGTGAGCCCCTTCTGTTAAATTATCTTGGGATAAGCACCATTTTTCAATAAGCATCTTATGTAGCTAAAGCTCCAGCGCCCATCCAGTAGATTTTCACCAACCTTTCGATTTCAAGACGATACTGTCGTTCTCGCGCCAAGATTCCTCAAGGTATAGATTCCTCAAGCAACTCATCGTTTAACGATAGAACAACGCTTTCAAATTATGGGAATTAACTTGAAAAAATCTGTTCGAAAAGTTTATTTACAAAGTTCTTTTCTGGTAAAATGGCTACGTAAATGAGCCAATTTGCCTTATTTGAAGCGAAGACAATCCTTAACCCGCTACGAACCACCATTACATCCATTAAAATTGGCTGTTTAGTGCGGTTTAGACGCACTGTCGAAATGAGCAAGGAGCTGTCGTTACGATGAATGAATTTTTGTTTCCAGAAATTAAACATCAACGAAATTTGCTTCCAACAAGCCGCACAACTTGCCATACAGCGCGCTCAGCAATAAATTTTTGGCATAATAAATTAGATGACAACTTTACTTTCACAAGTATTCTTGTGTTCACTATCCCCCTCGTTCGTGCGATTAAGAGACTCCGGATTATTTTTTATGGGGCTTTATGTTAAGTTATTGACTTATGGCAACAAACCAGCAACTCTTGAAGCGTTGGAAGCCAATATTGAATTTACGTTATTAGCAAAAGTAGTCAAAAATTGGACTGATCGAATGGACCATGTAACTCGTAGTCGAGGCTGACATATGCCGTGTACATTAACAAAGGTCCACAAAATGTCATTAATCGAGTCATTAAAATATACAGGCTTGTTTGCAGTAACAAAAAAAGGCGTTAAATCGCACAATCTTGGTAGCCGAATAACTAGATATTTTCGAGCGTTCAAAAAAAGGTCATTAGACATGAATTTAAGCGCCGCACACAGATCAGAAATTATTTTCGCCGACCAAAAGTCCAATTTTATTCATTCAAATGAATTTACTCCTTTTTGCTCTCCGCAATAGTTGATGTGAGTTTGTGAGTTACACATACAAATATTGGTTCTAAGCCCACCTTTAGAACTTAGAAAAAACTTTTTGAGTTGATCTAACGATGTCTGTCCGTCCGTTCGGCTGGCTTGCTGGTTGTCCGTCCTTCTTTTTCTTTATTTGCCTATTCGTCATACGAATGTTAGCGACCAATGCAGTGATTATTATATTATATTTTGTAATAGTGCTACAACCTTAAAATTTCATTTGCTATATGAATTTCCTAGGCAAATTATACATTGCATGAGTACTCAGTTCACTTGCAAAGTTTACCGTGTTAAAAAAAAAACGAAATTCTGTGGTTTTCATGGGCAACCGCGTGTGTCTTAAAATAAAATTTTTTAGGAGAGCCGAAAAACCATTTTAGTAACTATGGGCTAGGTATTGCACCTTATGAGCTTTGCAATTGAGTTAAAAAATTGGAATGGGTCTATCTGTTCTTTATTTTTATTTTTAGAACCATCTAAAGAGCGTTTAAAATTAAGCAATATGGCATCAACATTGCAAAAACCGAAAAAATAGACATACGCGGTTGCCCATTAAAACCACAGAATTCTGCACCAATTAAAGCATTAATAAAAAATAAAATCAGTTTTAATTAAAAATTCAATCAAGTGATTAAAATGTTTAATCAAGTAATTTAAATGTTTAATTGATACTATTAATTTGTCTACTGGTGCAGATTTAATTAATTTTTAAAATAATATCACAATTTTTTTTAATTAAAATCAATTTTTATTTGTTTCTGTGTGAGAAAATATATTAAAACAGTTTTTTGTTAGTGAACTGCCAAACAATATAGAGAGTTTTGCAGGAGTATTAAATGTTTAACCAGAAATTGCGCGTAACCTACCCAGTTGTGAACGAGATTGATAATCAGCCCAATTATAAATACAAATTCCCTTTTCGCATTTTTACAATTGAATTTACATAGGAAAATGGGAGAAGGGAGAAAACTCCCGGGGAATTTTTATTCATAATTATGCTGAATGACTAATGGTGTTTTCTTTTCTGACAAAAATGTACCATGTACCATTCTAAAAATTGGTATTTTTATTCTATTCTAAAAATATATGCAAAAATGTAAGAAGTAGTGCTGATATACTATCGATATTTATCGATAGTTAAGATTTCACTATCGATATATCGATATTACTATCGACTGAATGTTGTACTTGTGCAGTAAAACTTTAACTAGTTTTTTTATCAGGCTACAACAGTTCGTTGTTTTTATCACTTTATTGAACGTATGAGACGTATGTTATATACGAACGTTATTTTAGATGACAGTTTTTTAAAAATTGATAAGTACCTTTCTAAAGAAACCGAAGTAGCAGGGACAATAAGATATTCTTTTGCAACTTTAAATAATTTTCCAAAATGGTTTTGATTCTTAACCCAAAAAGGTAATCAATCTAGTGGACTTATCCTCTAATGGTCGTTCATTGTTTTGTCCTATGCTCGCAATTGCAATTGCATTTGGATTTGCATTTTACAACATTACAAAAATATTTGACATTTCAGTCCCTATATAAACATGTACAAATTTCGATTTAAAAGCTTTTAATTAGCAGTAAAAATCACAGCTAAGCAGTCCATACCACTTGCCATTCTTGTTGTTTGTATTCGTTGCTGTAATTCAGCGCGAATTAATAATAGCAAGTAAAAATTTGCGGCAAAAAACTGTGTGTGTATAGCTGCTGTAAGATGTCTTCATAGCTGTATTTTCAATAATAATATTATCGATATTGATATTTTTGCTATCGATATTTTCGATATTTTAAAACTATCGATAATATCAATAGTACTATCGATAGTTTCGCAGCACTAGTGAGAAGTTGTCGTTTTCCTTTCTAAACATGTTGCATAAAAAAATGGCAAATTTGTTCCATTTCTTACACCCAGTTATAATTGAGTGTGAGATAATACCCTTTTTTGCATCTGCGTCAAGTACTTTTTTATGCAAGCAAGTATTTTTCTTATTAATTTTTTTCTTGTGTTTGCGTACAATTTGTGTTATATTGGGATTTATGGTTATATTATGATTGATGAAAAAACATTTTGTTTCTCGTTTGTTTTACTTTTTTTAATAATAATTTTTTTTTTGCGCAAAATTTTTTACAACAGCTGACTTTAATTATTGAAAATCACTGCTGTTAACGCTTATTGGAATTCAAAGAAAATTTAATGTTGAAAATTGCTACAACCGTGGTGAATATCGCTTAATATTATAAACTTTGCATTCAATATTTAACACGCTAAATACACATTATTGTTGAGTGTACAAAGTAAATAATATTTTGTTCCATTGTAATTTAGAAAATGTATCACTTTGTAAGGGTGCGTGTAACCTGATAAATATATAACACAATTAAAATGCATTATTATTTTTTAGAAAAGAAAACACCATAAGAAAGGCATTTAAAAAAAAACCAAATAAAATGGCGGCTTTTATAAAAATTTTTTTTAACTAATAATAATATAATATCAATAGTACTATCGATAGTTTCGCAGCACTAGTGAGAAGTTGTCGTTTTCCTTTCTAAACATGTTGCATAAAAAAATGGCAAATTTGTTCCATTTCTTACACCCAGTTATAATTGAGTGTGAGATAATACCCTTTTTTGCATCTGCGTCAAGTACTTTTTTATGCAAGCAAGTATTTTTCTTATTAATTTTTTTCTTGTGTTTGCGTACAATTTGTGTTATATTGGGATTTATGGTTATATTATGATTGATGAAAAAACATTTTGTTTTTCGTTTGTTTTACTTTTTTTAATAATAATTTTTTTTTTGCGCAAAATTTTTTACAACAGCTGACTTTAATTATTGAAAATCACTGCTGTTAACGCTTATTGGAATTCAAAGAAAATTTAATGTTGAAAATTGCTACAACCGTGGTGAATATCGCTTAATATTATAAACTTTGCATTCAATATTTAACACGCTAAATACACATTATTGTTGAGTGTACAAAGTAAATAATATTTTGTTCCATTGTAATTTAGAAAATGTATCACTTTGTAAGGGTGCGTGTAACCTGATAAATATATAACACAATTAAAATGCATTATTATTTTTTAGAAAAGAAAACACCATAAGAAAGGCATTTAAAAAAAAAAAACAAATAAAATGGCGGCTTTTATAAAATTTTTTTTAACTAATAATAATATAATATCAATAGTACTATCGATAGTTTCGCAGCACTAGTGAGAAGTTGTCGTTTTCCTTTCTAAACATGTTGCATAAAAAAATACCAAATTTGTTCCATTTCTTACACCCAGTTATAATTGAGTGTAAGATAATACCCTTTTTTGCATCTGCGTTAAGTACTTTTGTAAGGGTGCGTGTAACCTGATAAATATTTATTTTTTTATTTGGTCTATAGATTATAAATCCTTACAGACTAAAGAATATAATACAGGTGTGAATACATTAACTATTTAAATACAAAATTAGTTTTCTTTTTAAAATATTATTGCTTTCAGAAAGATCTATAATATGATAGAATTTATTAAAATTTTCACAAATGCGACGAAAGGAGTCATTATTAGCGTAATCAGATCTGTAGTAGTTAAGACTGATGAGTTGAAAGTTACGAGTAGGCCTATTTGGAACCCAAAAGTTAATTTTACCAAGCAGGAACGTAGAATCAACTTCCCATGAATTAATCCAAGTAGAAAAGATATACTCAGCATAACACGGCGGCTTTTTAAGGTTGGCAGCTTAATAAGAGCAAGTCTATTTACATACGATGGCAAAACATACGAATTCCAACGAAGACCACGTAAACAAAAAATCAAAAATTGCTTTTGTACGGATTCAATACTATTTATATGAATGGAATAGTAAGGATCCCATACAATTGATCCATATTCAAGACTTGGCCGAACCAAAGATGTATAAAGTTGTTTCGTGACATAGGGGTCAGAAAATTCTCTAGACCACCGTTTCATAAAACCAAGAACACCGTTAGCCTTATTAACAGTTAAAGCGATATGATTACGGAAATTTAGCCTATGATCCAACAAAAAGCCCAGATCATTTATGCTGTCCACTTTTTCAAGTATAATTCCATTAAGATAGTATCGAGATTCTAATTTGTTAGTTCTGTAGAACGTCATATGTTTACATTTTTTAATATTAAGGTCCATTAAATTAATTGTACACCATTGGGAAAATTTATCAATATCAGACTGTAGTAAAAGTTGTTGATTAGAGTCGTTAAAGCTCTTGAATATTTTGACATCATCTGCATACATGAGTACATTGGAATACAAGATAACAGATGGGAGGTCATTTATAAATAACGTGAACAGTGTAGGACCAAGATGACTTCCCTGGGGAACACCAGAAGTGACGTATATGTCTGTTGAGGTAACATTTCTAAACTTAACTTGTTAAGTTCTATCAAATAAATAAGAACGCAGCCACTTTAGGGCTGTACAACTATATCCCATTAGTGATAGTTTGCATAGTAACATTTCATGGTTCACTTTGTCGAAGGCTTTACTGAAATCCGTGTAAATTACATCTGTTAGCATGTTTTTTAAAAATCCATCATTTACCATAGTAGTAAGTTCCAGTATATTAGTTGTCGTGGAACGCGACTTGCAAAATCCATGTTGACAAGGAGATAACAGCGAAGAAATTTGATGTGATAAGCTGTCGGTTAACATTTTTTCTAAGAGTTTAGGAATAGCATTCAGCTTAGCAATTCCTCTATAGTTTGCAACATCGAATTTATTACCACTTTTAAACGAAGGGATAATAAACGATTTATTCCATTCGGAGGGTAAATAGCACAATTCAATAGATTTGTTGAAGATTGTAGTAAGTGGGCCGTACAAAGTTTCGGCACAATTTTTAAGAATACAACAAGGTATTCCATCAGGGCCAGAATTATTGCTCGCTTTTAATGATCTTAAGTTTAATAGAACTGTTTCATTACTCAAAAATGAAAAATGTATACCAGCTGAATGCGATAAATTAAATGGATAGGGAGAATTACTATCGTACGTTTTTTTAGAATATGTAGTAGCAAAGAAATTCGCGAACATGTTGCTAATCAGTGTGTCGTCATCAGTAATACAGGAACCATGTTTAAAAAATTTTGGATAGGCAGAAGCTCGACGTTTCGAATTAATAAATTTATAAAATTCTTTAGGGTTAGTTTTAAACTTTAATCTCATACGAGCTAGGTAGTAATCATATGCCAATTTGTTTGTTGTATTATATTCGTAGCGCGCGATAGAGTAATTTCTAAAATCAACTAAGGTTCCAGAGCTCTTATATTTCTTGTAACATTTATTTTTCTTATTTATGGCATTGGTTAAAAATTTATTATTCCAAGGCGGCCCTTTTTTATCACAGCTATTTACTTTTGGGACAGTTTTAGAGATGAATTCATAAAGAATGGAGTAAAAGTTAGAAACAGTATGGTTGAAATTATTTCCAGAAAGTATATTGTTCCAGTTGACATTAGATAATAAATAATTAAGTTTTGTATAATTAGTACGTGGAAAGCAAAACACCTTGGTAAGACTATGGCTGCAACTCTTTGAAATAGGTGCTAATTTTTTTGCTTGAAAATATATTTCAACATCAATCGTAGGATGGTAGAGATCTTCAGGATATGTGAGAGGAGGTATATTTCGTACATGTATATCCATCGGCTGATTAACAAAAGCAAGGTCCAGAAGTCTCCCACATTTATTATGAATATGATTAACTTGAAAGAGCCCAAAGTCGAGTAGTGATTTAATAAATTCATTTGATACAGTAGGAATTAAGTAATTTAGTTCATAAGTTGAATTCCATGATAAATTTGGAAGGTTAAATTCAATGCGTTCACATGAAAAAGCATTTAGTACGGCAATAAGGACTCCTCCACCAAGTTTGTGAGGACGATCATATCTGAATATTTGGTATTTAACACAATTATAATGCATTATTATTTTTTAGAAAAGAAAACACCATAAGAAAGGCATTTAAAAAAAACCAAATAAAATGGCGGCTTTTATAGAAATTTTTTTAACTAAGCGATGTTTGAAAGTTGACTCCTCATATATCCTCTGCATGTTTTTTTTTGGTTTTTTGTGGGTTCTAATCAGTTTCTTTTAAATGTATTTCTGTAGATTATTTTAACTTTTTTTTCTACTTGCATTTCTTTGCAGATCTCATAATTTATTGCATCGTTTTGGTTATGGCTTGTGACTGGTTTATTTCAATAAAAAAGTGTTATAAAAAATTAATTATTTAATAATAAAGAAATTGATTGATTGATGTCGATCCGGCAGTATTATAACATGAACTGGCAGTTTTTATATAAGTTATTGGCTTTAATGCAAATATTAAAATTATGTGAGGTAAGTTATATATTTTTTTTGTATACATTTTTAAAAATCATTAAATAAATATTAAATATTAATTACTAAAAAATATCTTTAAGTTCAAGGTAGAGTCTAATAACTTTTTTAGAAATTTTAAAGCTGAGTAACTTTTAGCATCATTAATTCTTTCCAAACACAATAAATTTTATGATCTTGTCAAAATTTCTATTAATTTTAAAATCATTTACACTAAAAGCTTAATAAAGACAAAAAATTGCAGTCTCTAACAAAAATAGCAAAGAAATATTATAGTTATTGCTAAATAATAAAAAAAAAAACACTTCATTGTTGTTCCAGAATGCACAAAACATTTGTAAATTGCTTTAAAACATAAATTAAAATTTAAAAAAAATAAAGTTGCTACATGATGCATTTAATCGTTTTAAACTTCTACTGTCTGGCTGTATGATCTTTTTTTTGGCTCATCTTTATCGTCAACATCATTTGCCACATCTAGACATTAATTTGGCGAAAATTGTACCACAAAACAAAGTACGAACTAAATGTGTGATTTCGGATTTTTTTTTTTGTGTTTTTAAAAAGAAGGGAGTATAATTTTTGCTAATTTTTAAAACTATTTATTGTATAAAGATTTCCAACTGTCTGGTGCAATAAGTTTTTTTCTAAGGAAGACCCAAAATAAAGGAAAAACAAGTAAGAAAGTACAGTCGGTCAATCCCAACCATATGATACCCTTTACCACAGTATTTAAAAAAAAATTTCGAAAGTGTACCCTAATTCGGACCCATGGACAATCATTAAGTCGCAAGGGCAAAATTATGTTATGGGGTTACCCAACCAAAAAAGTTTTACTTTATGCGAAGCACTAATGGTACATTTAAAAAAATAAGCGCACAATTATGCGCTACGCAATAAGACATACGGAGATGCAGTGAAGTAAGTGAAGGAACTCTTTACAAGTTTTATAAAAGAAAAAATAAAATTTCAAGTGCCACGGCATTCTAAAAAACAACTCTAAAAAACATTCAGTGTGTAAAGCCGAACGCTACGTTCACCAGTTTTTATATGCGTTGAATAAAGCGTTTTTGTGTCGCAAATGAAATGCTTTAAAGTGGGAACTCACCTTATAAAATTCATGCCTTCCGTAAGCGAGATGGTTCTTGACGAAGCGAAACTCTTGCATTTCTCCCTTACAAGCCTGCTTAGTTTGAAGCTTAATTTTTAATGTGTTAGGTTAATGTAAAAGTTGTTTGTGCGGAATATTATTTAGATATCTTCACCTATATTTTATTTTTTGCCATGAAGTGACGACATGAAGTCATGACATACACAGTAGCTATTTTTAAAGCGTGTGTCGCTTATTTGTATGTCAATACAAGTAGTATTTGTAAGGAAGCTATGATGATCATCTATGAAGATGATTTAGATTGTAATAGAACTTAATTTTTTAGTCTAAACATCACCATAATAAGATGGTTTATGAGCAAAAAAACTATACCGGAAAAAAGTTTGTATGAGGGCCCACACAAAAAAAAAGTTGAGAGTTGAGTTACCCCCTAGAATTAAATATTGGTTGAACAAAATTCCGGAAATATTTTTTTCAATATTTTGCCATGCCTCTGGGTACTGCCCTTATAGTTTTTTGTACACTGCGTCGCCATTTGTAGTCCGATGAAAACATATTGTACATCGTTATTCATGGCTTGTCTATGGCTACATTTTTGCCTTTGGTGACTTTTTAATCCGACATCAAATTCTGGTCAGTTCTGGACTTTTAATTTTGAGTCACTTTTTCGAGCACTGTTTACGAATAACACAAACAGTATTGGCCCCCAAACCGTCAATTATTGTTGGTTTCTTAGCAGTGACTTAACGTATTCCTACAGGAAATAATCTAGAGGTGTCAAATCGCACTACCTTGAAGGCCGATTGACATGTCCATTTCTCGAAGTCAAAATCAGTTTTGATTTAAAGAAACTCAATAGTTACGAACGCGATATGGCACGTAACGTAAATCAAGGTCATCAATATTTAAAAAAAGTCAAAAAAAAATTCGTAACACTATCTCCGGCTTCTAAACCGCAGTAAATGGGAATTTTTCTGGACGTGATGGAGTTTGTAGGGTATATATATGCGGCAACTTTGCTTATACATCTATGACTAAGTTCTTAACAAAATTTGGATAATTTGGTAGCGTTGTTCAAGCATGGATCTTTTCATGATGATTAGCCAACGAATACTTATCACAAATGACAAAAAGTGACCGCAGTAGGCCAGTTCGTTTCATAGCTTACCCTTTCGTAAGTTCTACCGAGCGTTAAAACATCCAAAACATATTGTCGAATCGTACATACAGACTTGTAGTAAACGGCATAAACAAGTAATTGGTATAAGTCCCACCCACCAATTGCAAATAACGACCAACTGATTTTAGAGAGATTAGAGATTTTCCACATAACAATTTGTTTAATGGATCTAAGTTATTTACGACCAGAGCAAGTTTGCTTGCAGCTTTTTGCTTGAAAATAATTTTTTGCTATTTCTTAAGATTTTTTGTAAAAATGCTTTATGTCCATAAAAGTGCATATTTTGCAATTTATCAGTAAATTCCTTAACAAAAATATGTATTTTTGCATTAACATCAATACTGCCCCAAGAGCGTTAAAGTATATGTTAGCTAAAATTATATTGGTTGACTTTGTCCCACTACAGTAGATAAAGGATATAAGAACATCCACTTAAAGAAATCCCACTTTCAAGAAATTATGGCAAGGCACCGAGTCTTTTTTAATACTTGTCAATATAAAAATTATTTTGTATAAGAAAAATCGTTGTTAGAAAAAACCTGATTCGTATTTTTCAATGCACCAATAATAAAAATACGTACAAAAAATATTTTTATAAGAATTTTTTACACGGCAATGCTGTATTTGTTGCACAAATTGTCCAACCAAGGTCCGCTGTGAAGGGAATCTATCGCTAAAAGGGTAAAAAAGGCGAAAAACGACACGAATCCTGTGAAAATTGTACTTTTAAAGGGTAAATCGGGTAATTTTGGTATTTTTTTTTTTACCTAAATTCTCTTATAAAGTATTAAAGAGAGGAATTAAATTTAGAGCGAATGGTTCTCTTTTTAAAAACATCTCGAATAATTAATAATACTATTTGGAAATTCTGACTAATAAGGCAGAAAATTTTAACCGATTTTTGGTACTTTTTCTAAAAATGGATTTGGTAATTCACAAATTAACTTTTAAGACAGTTATTACAAATAGGAATACAACTAAAATCGATACATCCTTAAAAACATCTCTTAATGGGTTTTGGTACTTTTTTGATATTTAGCTTAATGGTGAAAACAACTCAAATCTGTAATTAAATATTTCCGAAATTAAGATGGATTGATTCAAAAAGCAATTGAATGCCGTCAAGAAATAAGCTGAATCAATGCTTTATTGATAATTGTACTTTTATAAGGTAAAACGTTTAAGCATCTAATTTTGGTACTTTTTTTTAGCAAATTTATCTTCTAGAGTATAAAAGATACAAATAAAATTTAAATCGAATTGTTCTCCTTTAGAAACATCTTGAATATATTTTGGTACTTTTTTTGAAATTCTGACTAATAAGGCAAACAAATTTTAACTGGGTTTTGGTACTTTTTCTAAGAATGTATTTTTTTAATTCACGAATTAATTTTTAAAGTATGTATTACAAAGAGAAATATAATTGAAATCGAATGAAGTTAGATACTTTCTTAAAAACATCTTTAATGGGTTTTGGTACTTTTTTGATATTTAGCTTAAGGGTAAAAACAACTAAAATCTGTAATTTTTAATGCTTTATTGATAAAAGTACTTTTAAATGGTAACATGGTTAAGCATCTAATTTTTGTACTTTTTCTTAACTAATTTATCGTCTAGATCATTAAAAATAAGAATTAAATTTGAATGGAATTGTTCTCCTTTTAAAAACATCTTGAACATATTTTGGTACAAATTTTAGCAGATTTTTGGTACTTTAATAAACATGTTTTTTTTAATTCACAATTAAACATCTTCAGTACATACATAAGTAATTATTTCGATATATTATCTGTTATCTTATCTGTTCGATAGTTGGTAAATTTTTTTTGAAAACTTGAAAAAAAACAAATTTAGGTGCTCTTAATAAATAACCCTGTAGTATTATATAGTAGTATTATTGTAAGACTATACTTTCTTACTTATTTTATTTATGGGTCAATATAGCCGAGTTAAACTTTTTTTAACAATGATGTAAAATTGACCCATCATTTAGATTTAAAAAGTATTTGAAATTTCAAGACCCAAACGAAGAAACGTTTTGTTTTCGTCAATATTTTCGGATTACTTAAGTGATAAAATAACCAAAATTTAAGACAAAAGAAATATTATTATATTCTCGTGTACTCATGTCTGTTAATGTTTTATCTAAAAATAAAAATCTTCTGTAGTCCAGTCTACATGTGTTGTGTTCCTGGTTTTTGTTAAACCAAAATGAGAAAAGTCTCACAATGAAATCTTTTAAATTTGTGACACATGTCGCAACAGTAAAAATTACAATATTTAAAATAAAGCATTTGTGACAGTTTTACAACAGCATATTTTTGTAAAAAAAAAACTAAAAGAAAAATGTCCACTAAACTGTCATCATTTAAAGATATCAACTGTCAAAATTTACTATTTTTTTACTTGAAAAAACATTTACCATAATTGTTTTAACATATTGTTTAAAGAACAAATTTTTTCTTTCTATTGTTTTACTTTAAAAATTTCGGTTGTTTTTTTTCTTTTGCATGTAATTGAACTTGAAATTTTTGAAATTCTCATGAAATCATGCGGAAATAATTGCTTTCAATTAAATGAAGGTTGATTTGGCTGCTGATTTGCCATTTAGTATGAGTTTTTATTTGTTTGAAACTAATTAAATCGAATGTGGCAATAATTGGAGTCAAATAACTTTTCAATTAGTCAGTCATCAAGTTGCATTAAACACTACGTCATTTTGAATTGAAAATGTATATTTAGAATTGAAATGAAAAATCTCAATACAAAAAACAATTGATTAGCGATTGTTTGGAACGAACATAAAAAAACGAAATTTGTATTAGTCATCAGTGAGAAACTATTTTTGGGGAGATACTTTTTGTTAAGCAAATTCTTCTAAAGTATACTAAAACAATTGTTTAAAATGATGTACAGATTTGAATCAATTCGTTATGAACTTTCCATGTATTTTCCAACGAAATAAAGTATTTCTTAGTTTAGCGATTTCCCAAGGAATAACATTTTTGCAATTCCTGCTTTTCCGAGAACTATATCCGGGATTATCGGTTAATATTTTTACTAAATATATACTAACATATACTTATACATATATATATACTAAATATTAAGAATAAGTCGTCGGACAAACAATAAAAGTTGCAAAAATTTTAAAAAATGTTCTTTTATAACATTAAGGCTGTTTTGTTAGACGCATAGTACTTCCGATAGGGATAACTGTCAAACTTCACCCAGAGAAAAACAATGTTTAAATATGGTCACCTCCAACAAAACTATAAGTTTGAAATGTGTTTTAAGGCAAAATTTTCATAAAAATTTTTTTTAATTTTTATTTTTTATGAATACGGCAGATTATGTTTAATTTAATCATATTATTTCCACCAACAACCATATTATGGCTAAATTAGTCCTTTATCAAGAAGCCACAACCATATTATGATGTTATGGTTAATAACAACTTAAATAAATGCTATAAAAAAAACTATTGAATATTTTCTCAAATTTCTTTTTTTATTTGAAAGTACAATCCTTCCGGTTAATAATAGAAAATAATTTCATTCAAATGGCTGCCTCGGCTGGCCATGCAGTAGCCTATACGATCGGTCCAATTTTTAAGCACATTATCGATTGTGTGCAGCTGTATTTCACCAATGGCTTCACGAATATTGTCCTTTAAAGCGTCAATTGTCTCTGGCTTGTCGGCGTAACACTTATCTTTGACGGCACCCCACAAATAATAGTCCGAGGTGGCCAAACGACATCAGTTCTGTGGCTGATAATGCGATCTTAAAAAACAGGGCGCAAAACATCGAGTGTAGCTTCGACTATGTGGCACGTAGCGCCGTCCTGGTAAAACCAAATGTTGCCAATATCCTCCTCTTCAATTTTTGTGAACAAAAATTCGTTCAACATGGCCCGATAACGATCGCCATTGACTGTAACGGCCACTCCTTGCTAATTTTTGAAGCAAAAAGGCCCAATTATGCCTCTGGACCAAAATCCGCACCAAACAGTGACTCGTTTTGGGTGCATCGGCTTTTCAATGTATGCGTGCGGGTTTTCTGTGCCCCAAATGCGACAATTTTGCTTGTTTACATACCCGCCAAGATCAAAATGAGCTTCATCTGAAAAGATGATTTTTTTGGCAAAATCGGCATCTTCTGTAAGTCGATCGCAGGCCCACTTAGCGAAGCAAAAACGCATTGGATGGTCAGTTGGCTTCAACTCCTGAACCAATTGGACTTTGTATGGCGTCATACCAAGGTCTTTATGCAAAATTCGTCTCAATGATGTCTCCGAAATGTTCAATTGTTGAGAACGACGGTGAATTAATGTTGATGGCGCTTCACGCACACTTTCTGCCACAGCAGCAATATTCTCGGGTGTACGCACTGTTTTTGGCCTTTCACGCTTTGGTTTATCGATGAGGATGTTAGTTTCTTTTACCTTTTTCACAAGATAACGAACATACGGAGCTGACGGTGCTTCTCTTCTTCCAAAATCCGTACGCAATCTTCGCACACATTCTGCAACATTACCATGATTTTCAAAGTAATGTCGCAATATTTTCCAGTGTTGTTCAAGCGTATACACAACCATATTCGTTCAGCGGAAGGATAAAACTAATTATCTGTCAAATCAGACATGAGCTAAGTGTTACCATTCAGGAAATAAGCACTAGTTGAAAAAAAAACGTTAGATGGCGGAACCGTTATGTTTAACTCTTATAATAGAATGTTGCTCTTGGAAGAGAAGAAAAAACCCTCGTTAATTTAAAACCGAATTATTGTTATATTTATCCACAACATTTTTAGAGGCAATCATAATATGATTGTAGCTTCTTATGCCTAATAAATCACTGATGGTTTAAACGCTGGTTTAGTTGAACTAAACTTGAATTTATATGTAGTTTAAACTCAACAACCATAAATCAGTGTCCCATGTATTACATGTTGGTAAAAAAATAAAATGTGGCAGCACTACGACAAATGTTGGCAAATTCATATGATTTGTACTGGTAGTTTAAACGCCCAATTTCATGCGTTTAAAGATGGTTTATATGTTTATTGATTTATAGATTTATTGGTTTAAACACATTTTAAACCAAAAAGAGAGTTTAACTTGCTCTGATTTTTTAGCCCTTAGTGTGACAATAATATGGTTAAATTAAACATAATGTGTTTATTTTTTTCTTTAAAAATAGTTTTGTTGGAGGTGATCATATTTAAACATGTTTTTTCTCTGCGTGTAGCTGTCATACTAATGAAGTTGGTTTGATTTTTTAGAAAAATACTTTGGCAAATCACCATGCAGAAACTTAAACGAGAACAACGCTAAAGATCGTTGAAATTTATTTCCTAAGTTCGCTTCCTCTGCTCACCAAACTTATAAAGCAATTCGTCAAGCTTACGATGCGCAAAATCGTCCATCTGGACAGTTAATACGCAATACTAAAAATCGATTCATAACCACATTTACTCCAAATTGAGTCCATATCGTGCGTACAGAAGAAGTCATCGCCACTTTAAACGTAAGTGTGACAGAGGCTCTTAATTATCTTGTAAAGAAGTCGGAGTCGAGGTACCCACAAGAACTCGCGACTCCGACTCCAAAAATATTCAGCGTACAAAATTTAAAAAATTTTTCTATTTTTTTCTAAAGTATAAATTCTTTAGCAATGTAATATTTAAAACTTCGATTTGGAATTTTTACGGAACAATTTTCTTGCTTTATTTACCTATTTAAAAGGTACTGCGATAAAAAAGAGTTCAAAGTCAAATAAAGACTAGTCTCATATACAATAAGCATCAATGTAAGAGTAGGAGTCGTAGTCGTAGTCGAAGTCGAAGTTAGAGTCGAAGTTAGAGTTGAAGTTGAACAACACTCTCTCCAGAGCTTCACTTTAGAACATGGTATCCGAAATTGATTTGGTTAATTCTCAAAATGTGGTCACATCTATCAATACTTGAATAATTTTATATTGTACAAATGTTTCACAAGAAACGTTCAAAGTTTGCCATTATTAACCATAACATGTTAAGAGGCAACCATAATATGACTGTGACTTTTTGATGGAGGGCTAATGTTTCCATAATATGATTGCAGGTGACAAGAACATGGTTAAATTAACCATAATATCTTCAAAATTTTTCGTTAGAAATTGTTTTGTTGAAGATGATCATATTGAAAAATGGTTTTTCTCTGCGTGCACATCTTATAACTTTTCTATAAAAAAATTCCATGTCTTCAAATGTGTATCAAATCCCATATATCTAATCGGCTTTCAATAATAACCCGCAGACAAGACAAGCTAATTCCTTCTGACAAACAGCTAATTAAAATAAACATTTTCTAAATGCCTATAGAAATAAAATGATGAACCAATTAGCTAAAAAACTTATGAAGTTTGTTTAAGAAATTGTTGCGCTCCTGTTCCACAACTGCACAAGAAAATAAATATGGGCAAGCAAAAAAAAAAAAAAAAAAAGAAATAGAATATAAAGCCAAAATGGGAAACAGATCCAAGACAGGCATGTTTTTGCAAATGAAAGAAATATAAATAGAATTTGTAAATAGACAGTTTTGTTATGATTTGAATTTAAATTATAAGCAGATGGAAACATGAGTGAAAGAAATAAAATAAGAAAAATAAACTTAAAAGTTAGTTGAAAAAAATTATAGAGTACAGCATGCCAACCGTTTCCAAGTGTGGACCTGCGGACGCGTTGTGATCTGTTAAATCAGTCAAAAGTTTATGTTGACCAGTTTTGCAAAGGCTTTATTTAACCTAATAAACATTTGAAGAAATTATTGGTTATATTTATTTTAAGAAATATTTCCCAAATCTAAGCCAAATTTAGTTCGGGGTATGCAGAAAAAATAAACTGTTCCTAAGACGTTCACGAAGTAAAAATCAGAATACCTTGCACTATACTGTTATTGGATATTCAATAAATTTTCCTAAATGTCGCTCAGCTTTGCACAATGACGCTAAAAAAAAAATACCACAAGCACCGACAACATAGGAGCAATCGTCTTATCGTGCGACTTCTTCAATGTGCTAATTGAGCAGATTCTGCCAGAAACTAAAATTAAAATCCACCGATATTGTTTGCAAAAAAAGTGTCATGCTGTTTGCATATAATGACAATAACGATATCATTAGTCGCCACACGCAGTAAGCGGATCCCTTGTAAACTTGAAAATCAGTCAAAGTGAACGAATCGGAGATTACAACTTTGAAGTTGTAAAAGACTTCGTTTATTTAGGTGACAGTGCTAGTAACAACAATGTTCGGAAATTAAGCGGAGAATAACTCTTGCCAATAGAGAATACTTAGCAGGCAATTGAGAAGTAAAGCTAACTCTCGACGGACGAAGATACCACTGTACAAATCGCTTTGGTGCTGAAACATGGCCAATGAAAATATCAAACGAGTCATTGTTAGCAGTGTTTGAGAGGAAACCCCTCCGTTAGAATTCAACACGTACGGGTTGATGGTGAATTCCGAATTAGAATGAACCATGAGCCGACGAAGATGAAGACAAGCGCATTAAAATCCAACGAATACGCTGGCTTCGACACGTTTGTCAAATGGATAAAGGTGTTCTTTAGCTCTTAAGGCATACAACAAGGAACCCACGGATGGGCAACGCAGAAAATGGTGACCTTACCCTCCGTTGGAATGACCAGCTGCAACAAGATCTGGAAACACTTGGTGTCTTCGATTGGCGCCAGCATCCAGAAAACGAAGTAGCTGGCGATCTATTTTGCATCAGGCTCAAACCGACCCCTGGTTTTAATAGCCATATAAAGTAAAGTTAGGTCAATGGCGATTGATTACTCCCTCCCGAATTGAAATGATCCTTCTGTCTTCCGTTTAAAAACAGATCGGATTCATAACAAACTATATTTTAAACCATCCATTAAAATATTTAAATGTTTTTTTTGAAGCGCAGATATATTTAAACAAATTTTCATATTAATTTGAATGTGTATTCTAATTTAAATTACAATTTAAAAGCTTTTATACTTTAATAATCTTATTCCTTTTTTCCAGGAATATTTTCTATGCACTATCAGATTTTTCGTTTTTTTTATTTGTTTTCAAAAGTTAACAAACTTGTGGATAAACACAAAAAACATGCAACCAAAATTTTCATATGTTCTTAAAAAAGAACTCACAAATACAAGCATCGCACAAAATTAAACTGTCTAGCTGCAAAATATTGAAAAGGCGCAGAAAATACTCATAAGAAATCATAACAAAAATAAATAAGACCCACTTTTTCTTCATTTTCAATATGACTTTCCTTTAATGTTTCTAAGAAAATAGATGCACTCAAACTCAAGTATTTTTTAAAAAAATTCAAAAAGTTTAAAAAAGAAAAATAGAGTGGATGTTGTTTGTAATAAATAGAGATTTTCTTTTTTGTTTTTATTTACTTAGTAATAATATCCCAAGAAGATCAATAGTTTAATGACAATTTATTTTTTATTGTCTAAAATTTGACAAATTTTAAGATCATTTGTCGTTTGACAAAAAAAAACTGGGCAGAATCATGTAGAAACGAGAAAAGAAGAAAGCTGTAAAATTTTTAGAGTTCAACGCCAAAGCGGAAAAAGTTCATTAGCACTGAAGACGAGAAATAAACAAGCAACAAGAGCCTATATAAAGATTTATGTTTCTCAAGATAAAAAAAATTCAAACAACAAGACAATGCAATATAAGTCAAACACAGTGCAGCAAAAAGAGAAAATTTGAAGAGAAGTAAAAAAAGATAACTTAAGGGTTAAAAAATATGTTGAGCCTTAAATTAAACTTTAAGGTGGCGCATAAGATCATAACGTTGATCGCCAAAAAAAAGAGCTGCGTCTTATTAAAACCACAATTCTGGTTTGTTTTCTTACTCGGGCCTTAAAAAATTTTCAATCATTGCCCGATATTCATAATAACCGCAACGTGTTTGTCGTTTTCGAAAAAACTATGGTCCAATGATCTTTTCTGAAGTTGTTCCACACCATACTGTGCATTTGGTATTCAACAATTATTCTTGGATTTTGGGTGCCCCATATTTTTACTGAGGTGACCATTGGAGTGAAAATCGGCCTCCTTAATATTCGATATGATCTTTGTTTCTGAATAATCGAATGCTGGCTTTAAAAATAAAATTAAACAAATTTAGTTATTTGTTCTGTACTAAGTCTTTCCGTCATAAACTTCCCCAGTCTTTCAAAGTTAATTCTGAAAAAAAGTAAAAGTGCTATATTCGGCTATGCCGAATCTTATATACCCTTCACCATGGAGCGATAAGAACGGAAACTTATATAAATACCGTTCTTTAGATATAATAAATCAACTTTTTGCCACGCCCACTTGTCCACTCCCGCCCATATTTTGTCGGCTGTTCTGAATTAACAACCAAGATGCTTGTACCTTATTTGGAAACTTCTATCTAAATTTTCAGTCGTGAAAAGTAAATTTGAAATAATTAGATATCCAAGTAAACTTTTAATTTTGTTAATCTCTAACCACCTTTTACCACAAACAGTGACACTGTGCAGAATAACTGGGAATTCATCCATTAAATTCATAGACTAAAGGTATCATATCACTCTGGTACGAAATGACTTGATATAAACAAATCACAAGAGAAATATACAATAAAAAAAAAACTAGACAAAAAATACATTTTATATGTTAAAAATAACATTGACATCTTTACGACACCGCCAAAAAACCACAAGACAATGAAATGGCAAAAGAAACACAAACACATACGCATACACATACACACAACATTCAAAGACACTGCAAACAGATAGGAATGGGATGGTGAACCAAATAAATATACAGTTCACAATAAAACCACTTATAGGAAACATATTGTTTGTTGTAACTTTTTCGTTCACGTATCATATCAAACAAATATGTTTGATAGACACAACGAAAAGAAACGTGATCCATAAATCAAAAACATGTAATGAAAAATTTTAATAGTTTCTATAAACATTTCTTTCCTTTCTCTTTCTCTATCTCTCTCTTTTACAGAATAGTCATGTTCAATTGGCTCAACAACATATACAAACAGAAGTTAATGCTTCAGGAGGTCATTTACCGTCACCGTCACCATCATCATTAGCAGCACTGCCTGCAGTAACCTCTACTAGGGCACACCCTTTTTATCCACATCACCGTCATCATGTACATAAAAGACACGGGCATTATTTGGCCATCCCACCACTACCTCCACCACAACTAAAACAACCACCACATCACCATAGAGCCCAGCGACGTGATTATCGTCTACATCATCATCATCCTCACAATAGATGGGTGCCGCGGCATCATTATCATCACCATCATTTGCATCGCCAGTATACCCCCTGGACAGCTTGGTCACCCTGTTCGAATGAGTGTGTTCAGCGCAGAGAACGCTATTGTAAAACGAAACGGAAATGCGGTCACGTTAAACACATTGAAGAGCGTAAATGTTGGCGGTAAGTACAAAATTTTAATTGTTATAATAAATTAACACCACTTTAGGTAAATTTTAGATGATTAGAAGTCGACAGGGAGTGTGCTCTAGAAGGAATTTGATTATATTGCCAGGAAGGGCACCCGGCGGGATAACCTAATTCGAGTACGCTAAATTCAGTGGTGCAACCGTTATTTTTTTGGCAGCTCTTGTTTTCGAGATATACCGTTATTTCGAAAATGGAGGAGGTTGCACAACATATAGTCACGTTACTCAAAATCGGTTAAGTTTAGAAAAAACTATTTTTTAGCAAAATTTTAAAATTTTGTTTTTCAAAACTGCATAAAAAATTGCAAAATGCAGCTATGCTGTTCATTTCTGCCATAACTGGCTAGGAGCAGCCCCTAGGGGAAACAATGTATGACCGACCTCCTAAGAATTTTCTCAAACATAGGTTAGGTTCGGTTAAGTCGAAGAAAGGACGATGCATCAAAGATGCAAACTCACATCTGCACGATATACACCTAGGCCACTACCGGGCCTGCTGTTAAGAAGAAACATTAGGGATTTTGGTGGATAGTGCTACCACCACCTATAGGAAGGGGGCTAAAGTCCGGCGTTAATAGTTTCCCGGACGTAATTCCTTTAGGTTTTCCAGTCAACGTTTCTCAGGGATCCAGAGTCCAACATGACATCGCTCCCGAGGTGTTTGGATCTTAATTTTACGAAGAGCCCCACGCTCTACACTCGTCAGATTCTACCCGTCCAAATTGGTGTAGTTGAGCCCGTAGTCCCGCATAACCAGTCAGGACACGCACCATGATACTAACTTCGGACCTTCTCCCGTTGAGAAGGCTTCTTGTCCTCTCCTCTTTTGGGTTACCTCATAAAATCTTAGTGGTCCTACCCACAGTCTCACTATTTCAACTGGCCGCGTGGGATTCCCTAGAGCACGCCTTTCTCAAACATACTTGTCCTTTATCTCCTACCCTTAGGGGGCTCAAATGACTCCAATTAATAATTTCCGAATGTCTGGAAGTTATTCGCTATCCAAAAATCTAAAACGAGCCAAGTTTTGCAAAGCTTAAAACGGCGGTCCTCTAAGTGAAATTATTTTCTATAGTTAGTGTAAAATAATTTTCATTTTGTATATTTTATAATCTGAAAAAAAATATATATATATGTATAAACGAAAAAGCTACTAAATTTTTAAACCCCATACAGGCCCACGCTGTATTTATTAACTAAAAAACAATAATAATAAAAAAATATATCGATGTATCTACGAACAGAAGTTTCAAATGAGCTTAAAAAGCACCCAGCTGGAGAATAGCGGAGCAAATCATCATCAAAAAGGCCCAACGTAATATGCCGCTTTTTTATAGGGTGCCAGAAAAAGAAGGGCATTGGCATTGCATTAATTAAATGTGCCACTTATTGTTTGAAATTTGTGTCATACACCAGTGAAGTGAAACATTTTCTATAGAATATTGGAGTGACTGTAAACAAAATTAATGAAACGGAACAATGGCCAGAATTTTTTAATTACCTTTGTTTATAAAGGAAATTTAAATACTGCATTTTAAAATACATTTCGGGAACTTTTAATTAGGAATATTAATAGATTGGGAAAATAAATAAATAAATTCAACAACAACTTTTACCTTTTGGTAATCGACCTCTCTTAATTTTTGCCGTTCTATTGGAGGGTTTTCCAAAATTCAATAAATAAGAATGTCTCAATTTAAAATAAATTTGATTAATTAAACTCAAAAATATTTTGGAAAAAAATTCTTAAGAAACACATTAATTTTTTTAAAAAATTTGTCAGCTAAATGACGATCTTCATAAATATTTAAAGATACGAAAGTCATTTTGTATTCCTACTTTTGTGCAACAGGCAATTTATCTTAAGATTGTGGCATTAAGTTATATTTTATGGCTGATTAGACATGTGGTATTGCTGTAAGAAGACCGCAACCTGCTGCAACTGTCGACTTATGTGTTATGATTTTCTCTACTTTAATAAAGTTCATTCTCAAGACATAAGTATAATAAAATCATAATTTAAATATCAAAGAATGTGTACAAAGAAAAACAAAATAAGAATGATATTAATTTAAATGTGACCCAAATTAAAGTTAGAGAACAGCATTTCAAACCACCCACAATTTATGTTGTTTTGAAATATGTACATACATATGTCTGCAACTTCTATAAATCTTAAAATACAGAAATTTGTCTCAACATAATAATCCTTTTACATTTGTAGATGTCATCCCGCTTGGCCAGCAACGTCAAGCAGTCTACCGCCACATGCAGTCCAACAGCAGCAACAACAACAACATATCAACAGTGCACCTCCAACAATTGTAATCAATGCAGCTGCAGCAGCATCAGCCCCTGCACCAGTTTCAGCAACAAGTGCAATCACACAGTCAGAATCTCAGCATCAGCATCAGCATCATTCACACGAACACAAGCAACCCACACCAGAAATCATACTACCCACTGAGTTTAACAACACACATCATCCTGTAACAATTCATCCAGATGATGAAGTAGATTCCGATGAAGATGATCATCATTCTACATTGCATTTCAAAGATCACAGTGGCGAGTCAGATTTTTATGTCATAAAGACAAAGAGAAAACGAAAACATCAGCATAAAAGGAAGCCACAATTGAATGAATTTGAGGATTTTTTAGAGTATGGTGAAGTAAATGGTGGATTTGCATCTAAAGAACAGGAACAAGATGATCTTAGAGATTTGGGTCTTTCAGCATCAACAGAGCTTTTGCACCCCTCTAGTAGTGAAGTTAAAATTTTACGTAATCAAAAACTTCTACCTTTCACTTCAGCAAGTCGGGGCCGCTCTATTAGGCAGAAGGAGAGAAAAAGATCAAGAGATCATCGCCAGGGTAGACGTAATTCCAGACGTCATCTTAAAGGTGCTGTTGGCGCATACGATGATGGTGCCATTGAAGGAGATGTGTTTCAATATGAAGATTTTGATATTGATATTAGTCGTGGAGAGCAACCATATGGTGATGTTTCTTATAAGGATCCTATGGAAGAAGATGCTGGAAATAATTCAAATTTTTCACCTTCGAAAGAGAGAGCAACGCCAGAACATTTAATACCCAAACATCGACGCATTTATTCGAAATGGAGTAGGTGGACGAAATGTTCTCCAAAGTGTACTACAAGAAGATATAAGTGAGTACAGACCAAAAAATGCGAAAAGCTTAAAGATATAGCAGAACACATATTTCGGAGACAACTGAATTGTGACGAAACAAACTTTTGACACAACGAAAAAACTAGCGACAAGGTATATTTATAGCAGGCATTCTCGGAAAGCCAGCTGTTTATTTTTTATTTGCTTGTCTTGTGATACGAACTGTGAAATGTTGTATAGTAAACAAGTAAACTATTTTTTTGTCTTTATCTTTTGTCTTTTTTGTATCTTATCAACCCCTTTGCTGTTTGACAGTTCGTATCACATAACAACAATAAAATGCCCTGTTGTTGTTTTCTACTGTACAATTGTTGTAATCTCGCGGCTACCTGCTATAAATATACCTTGGGTAGCGAGCTCAGTAATTTTCACCCCAAACTATCCGCACAATAATTAACTTGCAGGACTTTATTAAAACTAATTTTTGATTTCTTCCTATTCCTATTTTGAATTTTATTTTCCCAGAAAATGCCGCATTCGTGAGCAATGTGGCCGAGAAGTGCTACGGGAAATAGCATATTGCTATACCGAGGGAAGTTTTTGTCAACAGTGGCTACAGGCTCAGGTCCAAAAGTCTCCCTCCTACGACCTAAGACCCGTAGCAACACGTCGGCGTGACATTAGCGATGATGGAGGGACTCTGTCCAATTCTATAGGTGGTACTCTAAGCGATTTTATTATGAATGGCAAGGGTTACCGCGGTCCAGAATACACACCGATTAAATTAAAATGTGGCATTGCACCGATACGTAGCAATAAACGTAACATGTATAATATGCTAAAAATAATTGGAGGCAAGGCAGCTCGCAAGGGGGAATGGCCTTGGCAAGTAGCCATATTTAATCGGTATAAGGTAAGTGAGCTAATAAAACATAAACCTGTTTTCGTTTCTCTTAGTAGTGAAAATAATCACGGTTCACGGTTCGTAAAAATAATCACGGTGCATGTCCGTTTTCAAAATCGTAACTGTTCCCCCAAGCAGAGAATTAATAATGATTTATCAGTCTTTTTGAATTTGTTCGGTTGCATTCCTTTAAATCTGTTTCACTCATTTATGTACTTTTCATAATGGTTTCTTCCGGAATCTAACTTGCCCTTTTTTACCTTTCGATAAATCTTAGTGCAATAGATACGTTACGAATTTCGGGAAAAGTGTGCAAAACAATTTAAAATAATGCTCAAAAACTTAAACAAATTTTCCAAAAAAAACGTCAATTAGAACTTATTTAAGTATTTGAAATTTATTTTTAATAAATTAAAAATGTATTTCTGGCATATGTCCTCTGCGACTGTGCCTTAGGAACGCCATGCTGTCGGTCCAATTTTGCACCACTTTTTCGAGCATACCCATTCTTACTTCGTCAAAAGTGCGTCGAACGTTCGCTTCTAAATGATCAATCGTTTCTGGTTTATCAGCATAGACCAGAAATTTAAAGTTCCCGAACAAAAGCAAGTTCTAAGGTGTCAAATAAATCGGTCGCCGAACGTTTGGCTCAACAAAGTGATGGTTCCACGCGTTATATGGCAAGTTGTGCCGTCTTTTTGAAACCATTTCTTCTCCAAATGATTTGCAACGAACAAAATAATTTGCCTGTAGTGTTTGGATTTTAACACAAGTGGGCCGATGACGCCTTCGGCATGCAAACCGCACCAAACAGGATGTTATGGAGTCTTAAAAGTCTCATGAGGATTGTGGTTTCTCTAAAAACGACCATTTTGCTTGCTTATATACCAGTTAAGCCAGAAATGGATGATATTATTCAAAATAGTAAATGTGGTCATGAATCGATCCATTCCCAATACAAAATTGTGCTTCAAACGAAGCAGGTTCGTAAGGGAGAAATGTAAGAGTTTCGCTTACCATCACGCTTACGAAAGGCATGCACTTTATATGGTGAGTTCCCTCTTTAAAGCAATACATTTTTGACAGAAAAAGCGCGAAAAACGCATATAAAAACTGGTGAGTGTAGTTATCAGATTTACACACTGAATGTTTATTTACAATTATTTTTTTAGTATTCTTACTTACAAACCTGCTTCGTAGTAAGGGAATGCCATGCCACTTGAAATGTTATTTTTTATTAAACTTGTAAACAGTTCGTTCACTCACTTAACGGCATCTCTGTATGTCTAATTGCGTTGCGCATAATTGTGCAAAACAATATAAATTTTTATTATTTAGTAATGCCTATAAGCTGTTCAGAGGTATGCCTATGCGCACCGTAAGCTTGACGAAGTGCTTCTTAAGTTTAGCGAACAGAGCTCGAATTTCGGAAATAAATTTCAGCGATTTGTAGACGTTGTTTTGGTGTAAGTTTGCATGGTGAGATGTCAAATTAAAGTGAAAATATTCAAACGCACTTAGTATGAGTGCTAGTTTTACAGTTATCCCTATCGAAAGTTCTATACGTTAAAAAAAAAACCACCTTTACAAAGTCTTTTAATAAAATTTCCAAGAATGACACAAATATTTTTCGCTGGAATTTCCGAAAAAAAATTTATGTTTAAGCTTTAATAGAAAAAAATATCTTTAATAGCAATTTTTAATTCCAGGAAGCTTTTTGCGGTGGTACTTTAATAGCACCCCAATGGGTGTTAACGGCAGCTCATTGTGTGCGCAAAGTGTTATACGTGCGCATAGGAGAGCACAATTTGGACTACGAAGATGGAACTGAGCTGCAAGTGAAAGTGCTAAAAAGCTTTAAACACCCCAACTTCGATAAGAAAACCGTAGACAGTGATGTGGCTTTATTAAAGTAAGTTAAAAAAAATATAATAATACTGTAAAATCAGTCCGAAATCAACAATTGCTGTCTTCATTTTCGCAGACTTCCCAAACCCATTAACGGCACCACATGGGTAGGTTTCTCTTGTCTGCCAAGACCCTATCAACCTTTGCCCAAGAATATGGATTGTACTGTCATTGGTTGGGGTAAAAGGCGTAATCGTGATGTAGCCGGTACTAGTGTTCTACATCAAGCCGAAGTGCCCATCATACCCATGGACAATTGTCGTTCGGTTTATCATGATTATACTATAACCAAAAATATGTTTTGTGCTGGTCACAAAAGAGGACGTATCGACACTTGCGCAGGAGATTCGGGTGGTCCCCTGTTATGTCGTGACACCACCAAACCGAATCATCCATGGACTATATTCGGTATAACATCATTTGGTGATGGTTGTGCGAAGCGCAATAAATTTGGCATTTATGCCAAAGTTCCCAATTATGTTGACTGGGTATGGTCGGTTATTAATTGCAATGGCAATTGTAAAATGCATCAACGTTCGGCCTGAGAAAAAATAATGCAAAGAAAACTATAACAATGTGGGAAATAAATCATTAACTAACAATACTCGTAGTCAAATTCGTAGTACATTTGTGTAAGTCTAGTAAGTAGTTTTTAGATGATTTATTATTTTTTTAAGGTTTGTGCTGTTTTCTGTATCCTTTTGTAAAAAAAAAATGTTTAAAAGTAGCACAAAATTATGTTGAACAGTGAATGAAAAATGATGTGTGTTTGAAATTGAAATGGGGGCGATAAGCGGCAAACCACAAAAACTTTGTTTTAGTAAATTTATAAAGGGGTTTTTTTCAACAAGAAAAAAAATGTCAAAAGAATTTGGGAAAGTATTTTAAAAATTAAATTTTAAGTTACAAATCGTTAGCTAAAATTCAAAAAGGCGTATCTTACAAAAAATTTAAAATCGAGTTTTAATTGATTATTATGAATGCCATTTTACACTTCTGCGATAAAAATGACGCTTTTGTCAAGAAAAAACAAAAACGTAAGTTCTTACGTTTTGTAAGTTCATACAAATTATAATGAAATGGTTTTCTATGAAAATTGTTTAAAGAATTCCATGGACGACTTATCAATGAATGTTTTTCTGACATATTTATAGTTTTCACTTTTCAAAGTGTTTTTCTTCTCCTGTAAAATTATATTTTTGTTACCCAGCAAAAACTTTACTTACCAAGTAAGTTAGTAAATAATGTTGGAGAAAATAAACACTACTTATTTTTCGGCTGAATAACTACTTATTTTTGTTCGAGGTGTCCACAGAATTCAGTACTTACAATACACTTACTAGAAGTCAAAAAATATCTAGTTATTATTTAACTACTAGTAATTTGAATTGTAAGTACTTACAATATACTTACCAGAAGCCAAAAAATCACTAGTTAATAGACCTAATAAGTAATTATTGAGTGCGTTACCAGTAAATAAATATTCAGTACTGAAAACAAAACAAGTAATAAGTAGTTACTGAGCTGATTATTAGTAAGCAAATATTCAGTAGTGAAAATAATAGAAGTAATAAGTAGTTGTTGTGGTCATTACTAGTAAGTACTTATTAAAGTTTTCAAAATAATGACAATTGTAATGACAACTACATACCAGGTAACGTATGAAATAACTACCACCTATTACTAAAAATCAAAAAGTTTTTCCTGGGTAGTTACACCTTTTTGTATTTAAGCTCACGATAAACATATATGGAAGGATTTTTTTACAAATAGCACCGAAGAATTTTATTTGTCTAGTTACTCTCTCCTTTGCTAACTTAAACGAAACTGAACCTGACATTCTAAAAAAATTAAAATTTCTAAAGGGGACTTCCTTAGTTTCCTTTTGTTAATGGACCATGTTAAACCAACAATTTTATTATTTTCACATTTGGCAATCTAATAAGGGAAACTCATCTTAGATATGAGCGCAGTTGATTACAAATTCTGTTTTCGGTTTTATATTTTAAAATCCAATAATAGACTTTTACTTTTATATTTTAGACAATGAGATAAGAAATTCTTTTGTGGTGAATCTAATTTTCTTACATAATTCAGCAAAAAATAGGGCAGAATATTAAAGAAAAGGGGAAACCCTGTGCGTCAATAAATTTAAGGAAAACAAAATACCAACTGATACAAAATAATTCCAATAATTTCTATTTGAACTTAATGGTTTAATTCAATTCCATGATAAGTTTCCTGGATGTGAGTTTATCCCTTCTTCAAGACTGCGTCTTCAGCTACCTCGCGATCTGCCTTTTCTTCACGTTTCTTGAGGATAGCAATCAAAGGCTTCTCTGAATATATCGACTCCTAACCGCGAAAATAATGTAAGCGCCAAAAATCAAATTTTACAGGAGAGAGCTCTTTTATTTTAATTCATATAAATTTTGTATGAAATTTGTGCTTGCAATAAAATTGTTCTTGCTATAAAATCGTAAAGATACCTTTTGTTGCCAATAAAGTAATTTATCCAAAAAAACGAAAATTGAAATTCATGACGCTTGCGTTATTTTCGCGGTTAGGGCTCGATATCATTGGCTTAACTCCACATTCTTACCCAGTTGTGTGATCACCATATGTGGGGAATATAACGCAGGGATCTGTTAACAAAGGTTTGCAGGTTGTTGTCATATAACAACACATTTTTGGTTTAGCGCTGATTTGATTAAATCGCCCAATATACCAGCAAAAGCGGTTTTAAATTCTGCGAGGTATATCCACACGCGTACCTCCATCTGGTGTAATTTGGCTGCTTTGATAGGTAAAATCTGTCTGATTCGATGTTTTGGCCATACCGAGTAAGTGGTGGTTCTGAGTGTACTACATTTATATTAATATTTATATTAATATTTATATTTACTCGATATTGTTTTTTATATTATGAAATCTAATAATGGAGTCTCTCTGGTAATATCTATAATAATTGTTTAATGATCTTATCATAGGAGTCTCTAGGAGTCCCTTTAGTTTAGGCATTAGGAGAGGGAATTTCTTTGTTTGGTGCTTCTGTTCCTAACTTATTCCAGCGGAGATGATGAAGGAATATTGATAAAAAAATAGTTTTTTGGGAAACCGTAAGTACATCTTGTAACAATTAGGGTTTCCTAACTACTCTAGCATTTCAAGTCAATCAGTTGAAATTTTTTTTATTTTCACATTTAACATCTAACAAAAGGGCTTCCCTAAAATCCATTACATTTAAGGGAAATAGGATGTTAATATTTCATTATTTTACTTTCTAAAATGTTATGCTTCCTAAATTCAGATTTTTAATCAAAAAAAAAAAAAATAACAGGGGACTCCCTTGGTCTCCTCGGATTTCTATTCAAAAGAGTTTAATTGTAAAGAGATTAAAAGCATCTGTACCACTGACTTTGGTTTTTGGTACTTCAAATGCTTCCAACAGTCTAACCATAATAAGAGCTTTTCTAGCTGCGCAAAAGTTCTCTTGCACATACAATTTGTATGTAGCAATTGGAAAATACCATTTTGACAGTGCGTTTAAGTCCTGCAACAGAATAAAGTAGTTGTAGTAGCAGCTGAAGCTGACGAATGGTCTGTAGCGCAACAAAGTTCAAAGTTTCGAATTTTGCACTCAAACTTCAACTGCAACGGCTACTACAACTAAGTATTCTGTTGACACTACTTTGAAACTGCCGTTTTTACTTTTGACAGCTTGCAGCGCTATTCGTAACGTTATACTACAGCGACTATTCTGTTCCCCACTTAATAGTGAAGTAAGCCAATATTGTTAGTAAATAAGAGCAATTTACATTTTTTTGTTTTGTGAACCTAGCGATTTTTTCTCCATTTTTTATTTCTATTATGTAGGTTTTATTAGACAAGAAAGAGTACACTACTGTTAATGACACAACGTTGACGCTTTTATTTAGGTATAGTATTTCAAGGTACGAATTAAGCGGAAGTAAGCTTAAGTCTTATTAATGTACGCTCTTTTTATTTACAACTAATTCGCTCTTTTTCTAACTTCAAAATTCTTGTCATATATGTGACAATGTTTACCAATAAATATATCCAGATATACCAATCTATATATATGTATATCATCTTATTTTATCCTGACAAAACTATAAACAGCTTTAAGGGTTCCGTAAGAAAATAAAATTGGAATATCTCTTCAATATTTTGGCATCTCTTTGACGAGATATGTGTTTTTAATTACCGTAAGTACCGACAAGAATTCGGTGCCTAGCCCCGTTATTTTTAAGATCTCCCTTTCCATGATTTTGGTTTGCCACATTTGTCCCGAACGGTCTTCGTCCTCGACTTCCTGAGACTACTACATTTTTTGCTACCAGATAGGAAAATGATAACCCGCGATCTTAAGGAAACCTGTCAAAAATGCTTCAGGTGTGGAATATTCCAGAAGAATGCAACACCAAAATGTAGCTCCGGTGCTTCTTAAGACTGTTACACATAACCCACTAAAGAGCTCCTAAAGGACAGTAGGCCAAAATCAAGACTTAAATCATAAATGAAATAAATGTTTCTTCTCTTCTCTTCTAAACTTTTTAGTTTGCTGTTTGTCGCTCACATTCTATTTCCTAACAGATATTTATTTAACAATTTTCGCCCATTATTTTCATAAGATTATCTTTAGAAATTAAACGAAAATTCACTACTGTAACGAAATTTTCATTATTATTATAACTTTTTGAATTTGTATTACAATTAAATTTAAATTTTTTGCTTTTTATGTTTTGCCATTAATGTCGTCGATCGTTCCAATTTGATAAATTACTTTTATATGCATTTAATCATTAGTCTTTTAATGTTTAAAACTTTTTTTCGTCTATTGTTGCATTATGAATAAGTTATAAAGTAATAAGTATTTTTTTTTTATTTCAGATTTTTTAAAAAAATATTTTTAATAATTTACTTTAACATTGAGAAATTTTTTTTGTTCGTTCAAATGTTTGTGTAAAAAAAAAAAAAAAATATTTGATTTGAATTTTGCACGTATTCATATTTTTGTTAAAGTTTTATTTACCATTTATGGCATTTCGTAATTAAGTAACGTTTATTAACGCAAGTAATTTATCAAAATGTTTTGTAAGTTTTAACACAAGAAAAAAGTAAGTAATAACTTTTGCAATATAATTAAATATTTTAAAATAATAATCGTAATTTTAAAGAAATAATTGCTGAAGAGGCTGTGAATATATTCATTATGATTTTTCTTTTAATTAAAAATAATGATAATAATTAAAGTGAAAATAAAATTTATAATTAAACAAAAAAGATCAGTTTGAAAGTGAGATATTGTTTTAATGTTTTTAGGTGCAGTTTTAAAGGGAGTCAATTTAACTTCAAAGTTGTATTTGCTAGACAAAAGTATGGGAAAACTTAAAAAAAAAATTTAAGATTTTATAGGTAGGATAGATCGCTTTTGGTTCTATCTAGGGGCACTCAATAACTCCTTAAAAGCGATTTTAACTAAAAGAAAAGAAATGCCCGGCTAGATTGGCAAAACCCCTATGTGCGTTGATTAAAATTACCAGCACGCTTATGGCTAATAAATCAATGAATGTTTAAACGTTGGTTTAGTTGAACTAAACTTAAATTTATATGTAGCTTAAACTTAACAGCTGTAAACTAGTGCCCCATGTATTAAACACATTTTAAACCAAAAAGAGAGTTTAACTTGCACTGGTTTATTAGCCCTTAACGTTTTTTTTTTCCTATAAGTTACTTAAAATCTTATTTCGGTTTTATCTTCAACATTGATCAACAGTAATACGGCGAAAAATGGGTAAAGTGTAATTGCTTTAAGCCTAGGACGAACGATGAACTTTGCAAATAATATTTTTGTTATATTTAAAACATGTTTTGACTTACCATTATTTCTGTCCTCATAATAACATGCATCTAAAAGTAAAGAATAAAAAAATATTGAGAAAGAGAGCCAAAGTAAAACGATGCATTTAAACTATTAAGCATTTCTTTCTTATAGCAAACACACTAATAACTTTGTTCAAAAACAATCATCAATTTTATAAAATTTATTGAGAAAAAAAAGTAATTTTTAAAAATCTCTTTTGAAGGTGTTTAACTTCTACTTAATATCTTAAAAAGAAAAAATATATAAACAATTAAAAAAAAATTTAATATCGGTTTTAGACTATATACGACATAACGCTACAACAATTTTTGTATTTTCTTTTGGTGTCCATGCAACCCACCAGCTACAATTTCTTTCTTTATATTTAGTGCCAATTCATACGATGCAAGTCTTATTGATGAACTTATCACATTTTCTTCTTTAAACTATCTTCGGCGTTTACATAGTGCCAGTCCTATTACTTATTCTGTTATTCTATTTGTATGAATGTATATGTGCATTTTGACATTTAACTTTGTGAAACACTTTTTTACATGGGGTCTTCACCTGACAATTTTTCTATATAAAAAAACTCTAAAATTTTTGTCAGCGTTTTTTTTATGAAGTTTGACGTTTATTACAAAAAAATCACACACACTACAAAGTTAATGTTGTATAACGTATATGAAGAGCAGCGTTGCCGTTTTGGTTACTTTTAACCAAAATTGGTTACTTTTTTTCTCAATGTGTACTTGTGTACTTTTTTTCCATTTTGGTTACTTTTTTTCAATACAAAAATAACCAATTTTTTGTTTTAGAACAAGAACTACCCGCTTTTTTGACCCTTAAAAATTGTGTGTGTTTTTGCATTTAAAACAAATGCTTTTTTTCATCTACTTAAAAATTGTTTTTTTAGAAGCTTAAACTGTAATAGACCATCAAGTTAACCATATTAAGTATATACTTTGAAGTGTAGATGACCATTATCTACTACTCTTCATGCTTCATAGGGCTAACTGAAACACTTTTCTAAATAAACGATAAGGTCAAAGGCCTTCCGATCCCATCCCTTTTAATATGATTATATTTTACCATAGTTTGAAAACTATAGCTCATATAGGTTTTAAAATTGACGAAAACAAGTGTTATCTTTGCATAGGTGGTGCCACTTGCAACGAAAATTTCGAAAAATTTTATAGCCTATTGTTCTTTCCGGTTCTTTCGGTAATATACTATCAAAGCTTTATAAAAATCGCTTCAGTGGCTTATGAGCCTACAAGATACAAGCAAAAACAATTCTTCTTTAGACATATTTTTAAACTGAAGTGCAAATATAATACATAGTACTTTTGATACAAAATAATTTTGGTTACTTTTTTTCGCTTTTGGTTACTTTATTTTTACATTTTGGTTACAAATTTTTTTTGGTCGTGGCAACGCTGATGAAGAGTACATCAAGCTGAGTACTTGTTTATTTTCCCTTCGCCTCTCTCGCCTATAAGGTAGGAAGCTGATCAATAAGACTTGCATCGTATGAATTAGGACTTAGTTATTCAATTTAAAAAATTTTTACGAAACATGCTAAAGAGAAAAATTAAATAATTATTTACATTGTTTACCCCGCAAGCGTCTCTGCACCCATCGTCTTCAATCTTCTGTTTCATGAAATATTTCCGTGCGACATGTTGCACAATCTGAAACAAGTATCAGTTAAAACTAGTTTACACTATTATACTTTGTATTAATACATGTCAAAAACTCAAGTAATCACCCCTATCGTGAATAAATTTTCCCTCGTAATTTTTCCCCTTTTCACATATTTGCGATCATGAGCAACTCCCATGAAAAAAAGGTTATTCAAATGAGAATAATAACGTGAAAAAATGTTCACGGGAAATAATTTCCCTTATCGTGAAAAGATTTTTCCCTCGTAATTTGTTCACATTTCCCTTAGATTTTCTCACTTTATTTTTACTAGGGGACAGAACATGTATGTAAGTAGTTCATCCTATATATCAAATATTAATCAAATATTATATTGGTTAACAAAATGCAAAACAACAAGTTGATTGCCTGCGGATTTGTGAAGTTTTCGAAAGACATAGTGGCAGAATTTTGGAAAATATTTTACTATGTACATACAATTTAAAAAGTGCAAAAAACTAACGTTGCAATCAACTATCCCTCCAATACTTAATATTTTGCTTTATTATTTTAACTTTTCTTTAAAATATATACGTGTATATTTTGAACAAAAATTTCATTGATTTTTAATTTTTTTAATCTTTCTTCTTTTTCACATTCACTGGAACTGATAGCGTGAAACATTTTTCACATGAGATTCACGATTGCTTTTTTCCCTTCGAGGGGAATGAAAATTTCATGGGAACAAAAATTTCACTTGTTATCCACGATAGGGGTGAATATGTCAAAGTGTGATAGTGTGAATGCAATGTGTCACGAAAATGACAAGTATTATGAAAAATGTTTGACAACCCATACGACTTCATCGTTTTTTTTTTTTTTAATTTCTAAACAGTAATACTTTTCATTTTTTGCATTTTATTTCATGTGCGAGTGTTTATATTTACTTTGTGTGATGGTGTGAACACAAATTGTCATGTTAAATTAGATTTTTTGACAGTCGCAACAAAACTCAATAGATTTCTATCTCACAATCTATTATGGAATACATAAGACTTTTGAGATAGTGAATACTAGCCTTTAATAGAGATTAAATGGTTTTTTAGGAATACATATTAAATAAAGAAAAGTACTAAAATACAAAAGAACTTCTTTTAAACTGCCTCCTAGCCACTTATCTCTAGTTATCTTTCAAACTGTTGCTGATTTCTTTAAACCAAGAGTAAATCCAATTATTTGCTTTAACATATTTTTATCTATGAATTAAATTTTGTTATGTTAAGTTCAATTAATATTATTTAATCCATATTTTTAATTATTATTATTTAAAAATTGTAAATTTAATGTATACATTTTTGTAAAATACTGTTTTAGTTTTAAATTTAATCGTGTTTTTTTTTTTCTTCAATATTAGATTTTTTAGAGTATTTTATAGTATTTAAAAACAAAATGTGTAAATAAACATAAATTATAAACAAAATTCAAATAAATCTTAGTATTTTATTTAAAAAGAAACTGGAAATTATCTCCTTTAGTAGGTTACTTTATATTATATTCAACATTTTTTATTTTTTCGAATTTATTCTATGAGCTAAATTTCAGTTATGTATTTTATAAAAATTTAAGGAATAGAACTATTACAAAAAAGCTTTATAAAATACATAACTGAAATTTAGCTCATAAAATAAATTCGAAAAAATAAAAAATGTTGAATATTTTATTTAAACAATTTTAAAGAAATAATGTAAAACAAGCATTAAAATAACAATAAAATTAAATAAAGTCAAACATAAATTTAGTAAATAAACAAAAAAAAAATTAAAAATAGAAAACATTCTCTAGATAAAAAACGATCATTTAAATTTGCTTTTTTAAGAAAAACAGATTTTAGTTTATTAAAATAATCTGTTTGGAATTTCCCCCTCATTTTATAGCAAAAACTTAAAATTGGAAAGTTTAAAAAGTCTTCGAAAAGAAAGACAAAACTATATTTTAGGAAAATATAGTGAAAATTTATAGTGTTTTATAAAAAGATGCATAATTATTAAAACTACTTAAATTTTAGAATTTATGAGAAAATGATCTTATTGAATACAAGCGTGCGATTGTTTATTTAAGAAAAGAATTTTAAAGGAGTTCATTTTTTCCCCTAAAATTTACTGATTAGAAAACGTTGACCATGTAATATTTTTAACAAAAAAATACTTTCTAAATTCTCTTTTTATACACTTTACCACAGGTGGAAATGGTACATATAAGTTTGTCATTCCGTGTATAATTTCTACAATTTTGATGTTAGACCCTATTAAATATATATATTCTGGGTCCTTGGACCTTGCCATTACGTACGAAATACAATGTCATTAAAACGACCTTTTGAGGTAGTCTCGGTATCTCGGCGATAACTTGACGAATGCTGATTTTCAAATATCCGCGTAGACACGGTCTTTTACGTAGCTCTACAAAAAGGTCTAACGGCGTCAAATCATATAATCTTGGCGGCCAAAATCGGTCGTGTTTTATGGCTCGTGCCTCCTTTTTGTCTAAACCACACATCGTTCAATTTATAATCTTTAATCGCAGACCAAAAAAGTCGATTATCATATGGCTATAGCACTCTGAATCAACGATAACGGTTTTTCCAGCGTCATTTTCGAACAAATCCGGCTCAATGCACCGCTAGACTATAGTGCGCATTAAACAGTAACTTTTTTCGGTGCAATGTTCTTTTTACAATTACTTCTGAGTTCTCCGAGCCCCATATGCGACAATTTTGCTTGTTGACGTTAACACTGAGTGAGAAATAAGCTTCATCTTTTAAGACAATTTTGTGCGAAAATCAGCATTGAAAGCATGGCAGCCAATGAGCATATCTACGGATTTGTGAATGGTTAGCCGGCTTTAATTGTTGCGCGAGTTGGACTTTATATGGATGAAGGTTCAAACCTAAATGTAAAATAAGCCATAATCAGCCGAAAGATAGGCCTAATTGATGAGAACGTCGTGGAATCGGCAAATTCGGTTTATCCGCCACAGTTTTACTAACTGAAGCGATTATTTTGGGTGTGCGCATATTGCGATTATGCACAGGCATGAGTACAATTGTAACGCTCTCAGTCTCTTCAAGTCTCTTCAAGCCTCTTAATAATCTGGCAGCCTTGCCAGAACGGAGGTTTTGAAACCACTAAATGGATAACCCTGTATTTTATATATTGTTTTCTTTTTAAAAAAAAACTAATTATTTAAAAAAAAAATTCGTGTTACTTAAGTTAAAGCCTCAATTGGTTTTCATTACAGAACATTTTTATTTTTGTTCAAAAAGTGCTATCTGCTTTTTGAAATGTCTGAATCGATGAAACTTTAACTTAAAAAAATATGCTAGGAGAGAAGGGAAAAGAGATAACCATTTCTTTTTCCCTCTCTCCTAAAAACTGAAGACTTGACGAGCCAAACTTGATGTGTGTGAACCGGCACAAACATATAAGCGCGAATATTTGGGATTAAGAAAAGGTTAAAACATGCAGGATAACGACGTTGTAAAATAAAGTTTAATTGTAACTCTTATGACCTATTTTACCAATTCTATTTAAATATCAATTTATGTTTAAAATTCCTTTTTCATGTCATATAAAAATGAAATTATATGAAAAACTTTATCAAGAATAAAAATTGGGAATCAAGCACGACTAAAAATTTTGTATTCCCAAAAATTACTTTGATAATAAACTGGCAAGTGCAGGGCTAAAAAACTAAACTGGCAACATGCTTAATTTTTGCGAGAGCAATAAAGCAAGTTGTTACAATTAATGTTGGAAAAATTCCAACCAATTGTAGTAGGGAATGTAAGAAAAGATAAACTCACTGTTTATTGTTGTTGTTTTTGTTCAAGCTTTGATATAGTTACAACTAAGACTGCTGCTTATAATTCTTATTCGCTTAACAGTTTTGTTTGTTTAACATCTTAAGTTTTTCTAAAAGCAACCAGTGACATGCGCATATGATTAGCTTATCCCTAAAACAATAAATTTCAGTGTTTTTATCAAGAATAAAAATTAGAAATTAAGCAGGACTAACAAAATCTTGTAAATTAAAAATTTTGTATTCCCAAAAATTACTTTGATGAAAAACTATATTTAAATATTAATTGATATTTAAATAGAATTGTTGAAGTAGGCCATTAAAGTTAAAAAAAACGGTTTTTTCGCTCTCCTGAAAAATTTTGCAGATAGCCCTTTTTGAATATAAACCCTCGATATGTATATTATTTTTTAATTCATTACAAGTCCAAAAAAAAGTTTATGATAGTATATTTTTGCTCAAAATGTGCCTTTTTTAAACAAAAGGTACCTTTTGGACAAATATCATTTGAACAAAAAAATATCTTCGAAAACAAACAAAATCTTTTAGAAAAAAATTAAATATTTTTGAACAAAAAGTACTATTTATAAAAAGAGGTGCCACTTTGAACAAAAATTAAATTTTTAAACGACTAAAACGTGTCATTCTAGCAAAATGAAATACTCTTTTTGGTTTAAAAAGTAACTTTGGTTTAAAAGGATTTAAATAAAAATTACATTTTGTTCACGAAAACTTATTTTTAAATGTATTATTTGAAACACAAACAGCCCAATTCCCCGAGATTTTTTTCCCCTTTACATAGAAAAAAATTGGAGAAGGTAGAAAACTCCCGGGGAATTTTTATTCATAATTGGTCTCAAAATAGTACCTTCTTAGGAAATACTTTTAAAAAATTATAAAGAAAGCAAAATCGTAAAAATCATAATATTATGAAACAAAGTGAAGATGAAAAAAGACAAACATAAATTAAAAGAAAAATTACAAATTCATAAATCAAAACAAAAAATGGGGGAGAAATAAAAATATACAAAAAAATCATAATTATAGCCAAAAGTTTAACTTTATAACACTTTTTTGTTTTAGCTTTATTTTTTCACAATTTTCTGTTTTCAAGATCATTAAACACTTAACAACATCAGGAAACTATTTAAGACTTTAATTTCGTTTTTCTTTCATTTTCGAATGATCACCCAAAAAGTGATCATACAAACGTGTCTTACCGAAAATGAAATAAAAATAATTCATATAAAAAGCACACCTGCTTGCCTCACACTTTTAAACTCTTTATTTTCCCAAAAAAGGGGGGTTATTTCTCCCTTTTCTTTGCTATAAATAAGATTAATAGTTTTTTTTTTTATATTCAATATTCTGTACTCTAAGTTCTTGTACAAAAAAAACTCTTGGCGATGTTTATGTTTCATAATTTATAGTGCTGTGTTTATTCTTGTGTCGTCCAACAATTTTACGCCAAGATCTAAGAATAAACCAAAAATAACGCAAATTTCCCTAAAACACATAATTCAATTAAAAAACTCATAATGACGCCGCTGATGGGGTCACAGTTTATACTTCTGAGATGTTAAAAACAATTACCTCTTTGGCTTTCTCGTTTTTACATGTACCACTGCCACAATATTTATGAGTCCCCAGTGTTAAAGGAAGACTAGAGGAGATGAAGGAAAAAATACAGCCATAGACATGGAAAATAAAATAAGTCAAAAACAATTAAACACTTGTGGGTTATAATTTTAGACACAAGCGAGTGAGCCTCTTTAGATTTTACAATTTTGGCGTGGTGTTCTTTAAGTGTCTTTAAAATAATGTTTTTCCATAAATAGTTTTCAGTTTGAATTTATAGAGATTATTTTCCCTCAAAAAGTGTAATTTAAAGCTAAAAAAGGAGGTGCATGAACGATTAAGTAAAAGAGAAAAATAATTTGGAAGTTCATAGTTAAAGCGATAAAATTGATGATGAAATTTAAAGATATTTTACACTTTCAGTTAAAAAATATCTAACGGGCATGTTCTGACAATCGCAAAACGCTTAACATTTGCGATTCTGCCTTAAAATCGCATTAAAGGTGTTCTGTAAAACGTAATCGCAAGAATTTTGGCGACTTTTAATTGCAAAAGTATGCTGAAAAAAATTAGAATATTTTTAAGAAACTATGGCATCAAAACGCATGAGTTTCACAACACCATAAAATAAATCTGGCGTTTTGCGAATTTAAATCGTGCGACTGTCAGAAAATGGCCATTTAATTCAAGAACTCTACAATAGCAAATTAAACCTTTTTTCCCCCATTCCTCTACTTTTCCATCTGTCATTCTTTTCCTCTTTCTCAACTTAAATAGGGTATAGAAGTATAGAATCTGAATGACTAATACGAGCCGGTTGCATGAAAACTTTACCAACCAAATAAGACTTCGTTTCTATATTAGCAGAATAAGCGGTGCCCTTGAACCTTTATTGGATGAGCTCCACATGCAGGAAGTCCTTACCAATTGGATTTATACTCTGGTTAGATACAGAGGAGGGCTACAAGGCAATTAAAACAAAAAAATTTGTTAACAAAGGATTCCTTTAGCAAATACATTTAATACATGAAACGGTTTAAGTTTAAAACGCATCCTAGTTGGTTAAATCACAATCTGACCACGTCCTATCAAAATATATTTATGCATGTCGTCGTGCCGGAGTTATCTTGTTGTATACAGCGTTGCCGGTTTTTTTTACTTTTAACCAAAATTGGTTACTTTTTTTTCCAATGTGTACTTGTGTACTTTTTTCCATTTTGGTTACTTTTTATCAACACAAAATTAACCAATTTTTTTGTTTTGGAACAAGAACTACCCGCTCCGCTTTTTTGACACTTTTTTATATATTTTTTTTTCATCTACTTAAAAATAATTTTTTTGAAGCTTAAGCTTCAAGAGACTATCAACTTAACCATATAAGGTATATACTTTGAGGTGTAGATGGTCATTATTTGCTAATCTTAATGGTTCATAGGTCTAACTGAAACACTTTTCTAGATAAACGATAAGGTCAAAAGTCCTTCCGATCCCATCCCGTGTAATATGATTATATTTCCACCGGGAAAAAACATCTTTATATAAGAGATCAACCGCATAATTAAGCTCAATTTTGCACTTTGATACCATAACCGCACTGAGACTTAAAAAGTTTTACTTGTAGGATCTCTTTATATAAAAAGGCTAAAAGCTCTAGCTCATAAAAATTTGAAAATTGACGAAAATAAGTGCAAATTTTGTATAGGAGGTGCCACTTCCACTAAAAATTTCGAAAAATTTGAAAAGCCCATTGTTATTTCCAGACCATCGTAATATACTGTCAAAACTTTTAAAAAATCGATCCAGCGGCTTATTAGCCTACAAGATACAAACAAACACAATCTATTCTGTAGACATATTTTTAAACTGAAGTGCGAATTAAATAGTACTTTCACGAAAGAAGTTTATTTTCCAAAGAAATCAATTTCGTTTTCATTTTCTCATGATCAATAAATTCACGATTTTGGTATATGATCAAAAATTTCTGAAAACAAAAATACAAAAGTAGCTAGTTTTTAATAAAAATAAGAAAGATATTCCTGAAATCAAGCTGCATTTACTTAGTATTAGTCTGGTTTTTCTTGATTTTTAAATAGAATTGAACTTCTTGCAACAAGAAATAAGTGCTAGAGATTTCTTTCAATTTTTCAGAAAAAGCTCAAGTAAACTTGGATAAATTCAATTAATTTTTATTTTAATCGATATGTTAAGCATATCAATAAAAAGTTTCTTATTTTTATATGCTTCACGTCTTAATGTAAAAACTGTAGGCTTTTCCTTGTATTTTGTAAAATATTCATGGCGGATTTCACCAATTTATTTATATATCAATAAACCAAGCCACACATATGTTTACAATAAAAAATGTTTGGCTTGGACGAGAATGGTGCAAATTTTTTTTTGGTTCAAGCCATATTTTCTGGTGATTTAGTAAATAATTCTTTCCGTGTTTAATACAAAATAATTTTGGTTACTTTTTTTAGCTTTTGGTAACTTTATTTTTACATTTTGGTTACAAATTTCTTTTGCTCGTGGTTGTGTATCACAAAATAAAAAAAAAATTAGATAAGATCGTTTCCTGTGGTAAATTTAACAGATCTATCAATCTGCGCATTCATTATGTATCTATCTCTTATGGTTACTAAGATATTACGAAGCCATTTTGTTGTATATCCACTTTTGCGAAAAATTTAATGCGTTTTTCGGTAAATTTGATTATCAGCCCAATTATGAATAAAAATTCCCCAGGAGTTGTCTCCCTTCCCCCATTTTTGCAATAGAATTTACATAGGAAAAATGGGAGAATGGAAAAAACTCCCAGGGAATTTGTATTTATAATTGGGCTGTATATACTCAGGCGGATTATTATACTCGGTAGGGGCAATATACAATAAGTGACAAAAGAATCGTGATTTTGCAAGACACCGCTTTTGGTGAGCAAGCCTTTTTGAAATCGTTAAAAAAAATTTTAATATTGAACACAAACAAGTTTCGAAAATTGAATGGTAAAGAAAAGGATACTCATCGGTACGCAACGGTACATTTTTATTTTCACACGTCAATAAAGGTGGTGGAGGTTATAAAAATTACCAGATCTCCAATATAACTCGGCTTACATGAGTCTAGTGTAATACCATGGGGCCGGGCCCTGTAACTTCATAATTTAATATTTTCAAAATTGGATTTTGGTGATTTACCTTTTGAGATTAATGCGATTTATAACTGAAACTAAATATCTAATTATCTAAATATCTTTAAGCGGAATTCGGTCTTCTGACTGACCGGATTAAATACAAAATAAAGAGTCTATATTATAGAGTCTATAATATAGACTTTCATGTGCAAGAATTTGCTCGTGTTTTGTTGGTAACACCGTTCGTAACACCGTGGGTACCTACACGTGGTCCCCAACACATCTGGCTTAACGGCCATGTTCTGACAATCGCACGATTAAAATCACAAAACGACATCTTTATTTTATGGTGTTCTGAAAGTCGTACGTTCTGCCACAGTTACTTAAAAATATTCAAGGGAACTAGAGCATACTATTGCAATTTGAAGTCGAGTTACAGAACTCCTATTATGCGACTTCAAGTAAGAAGGTTATTGTAAAGCGTTTTGCGAGTTTCAGAACATGCCCATTAATATGCTTTAATTCAGTCTCACGAATCTACAACTGCGGTGCTATTCTCTATTGCGATACGAAAGAAAATAGTAGCAAATCTAATGATTGGTGATATTTAATACGTTTGCGCATTTTTCTTTTGCGTCTTTTTATTTTTTCCATTTGCAAATCATCACTATTTATTTTATTTAAATTTTCAAATATTAAATTAATTTTAATAAATTATAATTCTATTTCTTCGACATTTTTTATAAAATATTATTCTTAATAAATTACTCAAGCTTAAGGTCACTTTTTTAAAAATTAATTAAAATATTTTAATTTTTATTTTCAATATTTCGATTTCCGTTGGAAATCTTCCTCAATTTTCCATCCTCAAACTATTATTGCCAGTGTTGCTTCATTTTCAAAAAATTTGGCGAAAGCGATAGAGAGTACCAAATAAGCTTTTGCCTCGTATCGAAATTGCATTCGCATCGCAATAAAGAGTGACCCCCCCCCCCCCCCCCCCCCCTTGCTAAATACTTTTAACACGGAATTTATTAACTATAAGAAAAAAGATAGCAACAACCAATCGATTACAATTTCGATGCGAAAGCTAAATGCCAACTTGGTACTCTCTATGGCAAAATTTTTTTAAAAAGAAATTGAAATATTAGCAATAAAAGTTAACGATGGCGCAGATTAACAGTAATAAAATGTCAAAAAAATAAAAAGTGATTAGCAAAAAGAAAAAATAAAAAGATGCGAAAGACAAACACGCAAACGCATTTAAGAGTACCAATCAGCACTGCCAGAAGTAAAATTTTACCTTATTTTTTAAGATTTTTTAACCGAGAAAAGATTTGAGGATTTTTTCCCCAAAAACAAGATTTTTTGTTTTGTCTAGCAAAGGTTAGGTTCAATTAAAAAAAACCTTCTTTGTTCCCATTTGAAAATTTTTAAACTTAATAATGCAACCTTGCGGTTTACTGGACAAAAAAATACTTAAGGCCCAACCATTATGTGCTTAAGTTGGCTTAAGCAAATATGCGAATACATGTTAATCATATGAGGCTAGCCATATTGAACTTAAGGAAACTTTTTGTTAAATTTTATGAAACTGTCATTTGCTTAATCAAGGTGCGAAACTGATCGCACATTCCGTACGGAATCAAATGTTTGTTGATTTTATTTTTGTTTTTTTTTTTTTAATACATTAAGCGGCCCATACACTTGCAATATTATTGCATATGATATTCGCCATAATATTTCTATTTTGTCCTATATTATGCAATAAGTCCCACAATGGTTTCAATTTAAATATTGCTCAACTCTCATTCAATAAAAAGGTGAATATAACCTATAGGAATAACATAAACAGCATTGTACCATGTTGTCAACACATTTCACTTTCTTTTCGTTGTGCAATAAAAATCAAAAGTCTTGATTCTTGCCAATATATTGTGCCACCTTCGAATATCACATACACATTAGCGATATAATTGTACAATACGTAAAATTGAACAATTTTATTGCAAGTGTATGAGCCACTTTAGAGAGAATTTTTGACAGTAGGTTAAGCAACGCTATGCATATTATGGTTGGGCCTTTAAAAAGCAACCTCTGTTTGGCGTTCAAGGGTGATTAATCAGGTGTAAGCTTTGCGCGCTTTTTATTTGGCCAAAACAGAAAATATTGCAAGTCTGACTAAGGTTTGCAAAAATTAAATAATAGCAGACATTTAATGGAAAAATGTTTAATCCGAAAAGGTAATTTTAAGTGCATCGAAATACCTTTGAAAAAGCAGCTTATATCTAGATTTATATAAATAAACTTTTAAAAATGTTTAGATTCCTAAAATTCTAGCGGTTTTGAAGTCCGATTTGGCGGGAAATCTTCGAAAAAATATGGCAACAGTGGAAATACATATTGATATGTTGTAAAGTTAATTTTAATAAAAAAAACTTATTTTTTCCAAAAATACGATTTTTTTCCCAAAACAAGATTTTTTTTTTTTTTGGTGAAATTAAGATTTTTTGCTGAAAATTTCTGGCAGCAGTGGTACCGATCATTAGATTTGCTACCATTTTCTTTCGCATCGCAATAGAGAGTAGCCCTCCAAAATATAAGTTTTTAAAAGCTAAAGAAATTTTGCTGAACTATTAAAAGATATCCTTCTCAAATTCAACATAAATGTCCGTTGCAATATATACATACCTACGATCGTTAAGACAAGACGATGTAAATTTGTTACACGACGTCAACTGATGAAACCTTTCAGGATTTTTGTAAAACTGCAAAATACACAACATTTTAGTGAAATGGAATTCGATTGCTTCTAGCAAGAATGCAAAATTAGGGAAAATATGTTTACAATTTACTTGGAAAATGGACTAATTTACGGAAAAAATCTAAAGAATTATTAAAGGTTACAAGTGAGTTCCTGATTTAAAAGTCTTTCAAAATCCATTTGAAGAAATTTTGACAAAACTTTTAAAGAAATAAAAGCTGTTAAGACTATTTTGTTGAAACGTCTTTTTGGCTTAAGGAGTACAGAAATTACTGAATTTGTAGGCGAAGTTTAAAGAAATATTAAACAAGGTTGATGAGCCCTTTCTGCACTCTTGGTTTACAAAGTCACGTCTGTTCTTTTAAGCTTAAAATTCACAATTAAAATCTAGTGTAATAATCGAAGACTATAATTTATCAGACATCGAAACTATATCGAAATCGTTTACGTTATAGTAAATAAAACAACAAGATTTTCTTCGATTTCTAAGAAATATTTACGTATGTGTTATTTTTTCATCTCATTTTATTTAACTAGATTCTAAATATTTTGTTTAACTATTTTTTTTTTTATTTTTTTTTTTTTTTTTTTGCCAAAGCAATTTACATACATGATGGCTTTTACATTTTTTTCTTTGTCGGTTCAGACAATCGTTTTTATTTTTAAATACATTTAATATATAGAGAAAAAACATACATACAAAATACAATAAAAAAAATTAAACACAATTAAATTAAAAAAAAAAAACAAGTACATTCGTTAAGTATAAAAATTACAGTTACAAAAAGATTAATAAAAAATTTTAAAAAACGAAAAGAAACCAAAATGAAGAGAACACTCAGTTTTTACAACAACTTAAGCCAAAAACGGGTTTTTATGAAGTGAAGATTTTGTTGTATAAACTCTCATTTGTAGAAGTAGTGCATGACTATGGAAATGATAAGAACCAAAAGAGCCACCGATATACCCAGCATATACATGGTGCGTGTAAGCTCTCTTTTACTAGCAGAATCCTGAGCGAGATTAAGCAGCTGCTGTTTGGCCGTTTGCAATTCAAAAGAAGTATCACTAAAGGAATCATCATCGGGTAGACTCTCAACATCACCCACTATACTAGAGGTAGCTATATCCAAATCAAGTATTTGTTTTGCCTGAGCTGCGGCAACTGTAGGAGTTTCACCACGGAATATGTATTCGGAGAATTGTATGGGTATTGCTGTGTTATTCGGATTGGAGGTGTTTACATTGAAATATACCCTACGCGGAGGTTCAGATATAAAAATGGCATCACTGCTTATATTTGGTTCCGTCAGACCATCACAGTAAACTTGTATGCGGGCCATTAAAGATCTAAGAATATCTTCCCTTAGGAAACGCTTAACATCCCCTAAAGTTGTCTTGGGATTACACCACACCCTCGAAGAAATGACTCCATGTAAGCGAATGGTTCCATTAAATTCTTTTACTTGCACAGGGTTATTCATTGTATTTGCTTGGCACTTGACAGGTAAATAAATTGTGGCTTTGAAACTTTCCTCATTCTTTAGAAATTTACCACTTTCTCCTTGACGTTTTTGCTTGACATAAGTTTCCAAAATTTTATTGTCTTCGACATTTTCATTTTGTATAAAAATTTCACTAGCCGCTAAATGTTTTCGTACTGTTTCTATGGTCCTTTGGAATTGGGTTTCAATATTAATCTTTTCCGAGTCTGCATCCAAAATAGGAAAAATATCATCCAATTCATAGCTGCTTTCAAATGTGATCCATTCAAAAGGTTTCTCCACAAAACGACAATCCATCGGAGAAAACGAGCCGCCACTGGTTTAGATTGATTTAAGGGTGTAAAAGGTTGGATTTGTTTTGTTTTATTTTAAATTATTAATGAATTTTGACTTTATTAAATCAAATTGTTTGTTAGTTAAAGCTTTAAAATTAAAATTGTGAAATGATGTTGAGTTAAAGAGCTGTTCAATGATGAAAATAATAAAAATGTTTTTGTTTTCTTTGTTTTTTTAATTAAAAGCCAATTATTTTCATAATTCAAAAATGAAAACACTTTTTAACTGAATTCCTCCTTTAAATTTTTTAAATAAAACACGTTTTTCTGAAACTTTAGACTTAAGAGATTTTTAACATATAAAAATCCTTTCAAAACATAAATTTGTTTTTTATTTCTGATCTTATGTGAAAGGTTATTCTGTAATTCTAAACGAAATCAAAATTTTTCGAAATATAAAAAAATACAAGTTTATTAAAACATATTCGAATCTATTTAAAGGTTTTTTTTTCTATTTAATAAACTTAAAGTTACATTAAAACGAAAAATGTGACAAAATTATAAAAAAAAAAATTTAGGATGTTAAAGAAATTTATCAAAGCTTGTTTAAAATTATTTACCATAAAACACATTTAATATGTGCTGTAAAATACGTTTTCTTGCATTCCCTGCTTATTATTTTATTAGTAGTTTTTGATGAATAGAAAATATTAAAATTATTAAATATATTAGTTAATTGATTTTTAAAATTTTTATTTTGCAATATAAAATACATAATCTAAAATTTAAGAAAAAAAGTTCTAAATTTTTAGAAAATTATACAAGCATGCCTTAAAAAAATATACCAAGAAAAAGAAATAAACTTAAAATCTTTTTTTTAAGGTTTTTTTTTAAAAAAAATTTATAGAAAAAAGACTTTCCAATTTTTCTAATAGAAAACAGAAACAAAGTTCAAGGTTGCAAAATAATTTAAAGTGCCAGGTGTTAAGAATGATAGATAATGTAACAGGTGTTAGATAAATTATGGATAAAAATAAATGGAAATGAAGATTTTAAGTTCAAAAAAAATGTTGTGAAATAATAAAATAATGGAAATAAAGAAATACTTACTTTGCTACATAGTTGTACATTTTGCAGATGGCTTTTTTAGAGGCACTGGAATAGGCCAAATATAAATATTCTGTATTATCATGATCAGTACTTTTAAATAGATGGGATTGGTTAAGTAAACTGAAAGAGAAAAGTAATAAAAGTTAATATCTATATATAAATCGGCAAAGGCAAAACAGTTAAGAACACTTTTCTCCTCTGTATGTCAACCGATTTGAACAAAATATACACCATTTGAAAGATATTTACTTACAGAAGTGCACAATATATTTTTTATTAAAATCTGTTCAATACTTTCAGTGTTATAAGCGTTCTTATTTGCTACTAACACAAATACAAAAAATTTGTTTTTTCAATTATCAAATAATAAAAAATAGGGTGTTCGATTATTCGATATTTTGTAGATTATTTCGAATATTTCGACAATATAAATCTTATATATAAATCGACACAGGCAAACCAGTTAAATATTTTCTTCGTATTAAAAAGAAATATGGCCGAATTTCGACCATTAAGCAAACACTCGTTTTTATAAAAAAAAAAGAAATGACAAGGAAAATAATACACAAAAAAAATTTTTTTTTTCATCCAGGGTTCGAGGTATAAAGAGGTGTTTGCACATATAAAACTTTTAAAGACATAATTTTTTAAACATAAATTGATATTTAAATAGAATTGGTGAAATAGTATAATAGTAAATAAATTCTTTTTGATATAAATCCAATAGACTTTTTGCTAAACAACTTTATAGGAATTAGCAACCGACATTCAATTCCCCATATGAAAAGCAAGAAGTCTCTAAATGTGTATATTCCGCTGGTTCATATGAAATCTGTATACCAAATTTATCAAGAGAAAATGTACCAAAATTACGAATTTTTTTCGTTTATAAAAAGTACCCTGCATTTTAATCTGGACCATAGGCTATCTGTATACCAATTTTTCCAAAGAGAAAAAGTACCAGCTAATCCTCATTTTAGGCCCTTAAAAAGTTCACTGTATGTTTATATAGGCTATAATCTTTATGTATACCAAATTTATGGAGAAAGGGAAAGAGTATCAGTTTTATCCTATTTTTACCACTTAAAAAGAAGCAATTTTATTAATTTAAAAAATAACCTATACATATTTAATTCTGGACCATATGCAATTTGCATACGAAATTTATCAGAAAGAGAAAAAGTACCAAAGTACTAATTTTTTTTCTATTCGTACCTCTTGATAAGTACTCTATATTTAAATCTCCTCCATATTTCTAGAAACAACATTATTAAAAATTATTATTTTACGCCAACACATGTGCACTCGACACTCTTTAACAACCGAATTTCAACTGACCATATGAAAGGCAAGGGAGGGGAGGTGTAAATATGTGTATTCCGGCCGCTGGACCATGTGCAATTTGTATACCAAACTTATACGTAGAAGAAAAAGTACCAATTTTTTCCTTTTTTACATCATAAAAGTAGCCTATATTTTTATCTGGGTCATATTCTATCTCTTTTCCTATTTCAGGCGCCCAGAAAGTACAATGTAAGTTAATGTAGGATTTAATCTGTATGTATACCAAATTTATCAATATAAGAAATAGTACCAATTTTATCACTTAAAAAAAAACCCTATATTTTAAATTGGACCAAATACAATTTGCATACAAAATTTAATAATAAAAAAAAGTACCAAGTTCTTTAAAATTGCGCTATTCAAGCGGTTTTCACATAATTGAGCCGCAAACTAACAAACATCTAATCATACAAGCTTTCACATTTATATAATTGGTAGAAGTAGGATAGTAGGAAGTAAGATAAACAATAAAGGCCACTATTCTTGAGATCGTGCACAAATTTGAGTCTGTGTACGTTGGATAATATGCGACCGAATAGCCCACATCCAGTACGGAAAATATTACTATATCGGAGAGTGACAGAACATAACCGTCAATGGCAATGATGTTCGTGGTGGCCAACATTTCGTATCAGCAAAACGGTGCTCGGTATACATTAATCGCGTAATTCAATGCAATGCTGCAAGAGAAATCAAAAATTGGACCTTTAATTTTCGCGGTCAACATTTAAATAAAAGTAAATGTTAAACAGCGTTCTTTATGACAATAATAAAGATTCCAACATATAGTTATACTTTAAATAATAAATTTTTTTTTCAACTCAAACAAAGGTCAAAATAGTTCACTCTAAATTCCCAAAATTCAAATTAAAAAGCAAATATCCATTATGTCATGAACAGGGAAACTGGAAATATGCACTTAAAACAATCTAATAATATTTACCAACAAACAAGTACAGAAGTATAGCCGGTCAAGCCTATGCCATATCATATACAAACATTTTTGTGTGTTCTTTTTTGGGCCCATGAGCAGTACGGGAATAATAAGAACAAAGTATTTTGTAAAGTAAAGGCTGACTTCATAAACGAAGTACTGCAAAGAATTTCTTAAAACAAATGTGTGGGCAAAGCATCACAAATAAAAACAAAGTTCAAATTTCGACACCGTCGCGCAGGGGATGCTGTTACCATGCAAAAATTACTTCAAGGTATTTTCTAGATGAAAATTTGTAAAACTTTGAAAGCTATTTCTTGCAACACTGAGTTTATGAAATCAGCATAAAACTTATAAAAAGAGCATTAAAAAAAAAGTATCAAAATATGCTTCAAAAAGAATGAATTTACACACTGTTAGCAACTTTTTGTGTTTGCAATAATTTTGTCATTGACTTTGCAATGGTAGATGCAAATTAGGTAACAGCTGATATACAGAATTATTGGTCGTGAAAATTTTTGATAAGGTGTCTGTCTGATTATTTAAAAAAATTGTGCAAAAGAAATTATATCGAAGCATTAGTAGATTTGCTTGACGATGCAAAATTATTTTAAATTATCGAAAAAAACAGTTTTGAAGTTAATTGTAATCGGACTAAGTAAAGCCATTAACAATATTCAACCTTAGTTTTCTCAAAAGTTGTGTAGGTGCAAATAGAATGTTCTTGTCCTAAGGTCGCGATGTATAGAAAAAAGTATAATATAATCTCATAAAACGAATTAATTATAAAACTTCGAGATTGGCGATTAATAGTGTTCACAGATTTGCATAAATTTTACTGCAGATAATTTCCTTCTTGCTAAAGTCCCAATCAGTTCCGTGAAAACTAACCCTCCTGTATGTTTTGCTGAAATACTTACTTGTGCATATCGTAAAACAGTCTTTTGGCAGTTTTAAATTCTTCAGAATGATCATCCACATAATCCTTACGTATTCCGGTAACAAATATACCTGCCCAATAAAAACAATGAAGAACATGAAGCCAATATTCTTACCACTTATCAAAGACTTACCCAAAATATTAAATGAACCTGGAATCATTTTATTAGCACTTAACCATTGATTTGATAAGGCCTGCATATCAATATCTTCAACATTTTGTGGACCATGTGATGGGGAGCCATCCTCATGGCTATTTATGGGAAAATCAATCTCCTCTTCACCATTTTTGGCCAAATGTACAATAACATATTTACCCGGTTCAGCTTTCTGGAAGAAAAAAAATTAAAGGAATTGATGACGTTAGCCTCCAACATACATATATACTTTGTGTACGTGTAGGTTTTAATTTGATAGAAAAAAAAAATAGCAATTAGGCATTGCCCCTTAATGTCCTATACACTACGGCGGCGACATTCGATAAAATGCATCTTTTTTACTCAAGCTGTCTCACCTGTCCAATGATGATGCCATACGCAAAGTTTAATTGTGTGGCACATTTTTCCAAATATTCTTCATCAGATTTACTCAATAGTATCATGGGCATTGCCAAGCTTTTATTAACATTTACTACGTTTTTTAAACAGAACGATTATTTAGAAAAAAATCTCTTAACAAATGTTGTTTTTCTAGCGCTAATACGAAATTTTCACAACTTTTTATTTTACACTACGTATGAAAAATATGACCAATTAAAATTGTTGTTTTTTATTTTGTGTCTGTGTGTGTGGGTTGAATGTCAAAAACAGTTTTGTTTACGTGTGGTCACAGAGTAGTATTTAAGGTGGGGTATTAATCTACGGTGAATACTTTCGAGCTGCCAACTTGAATTTGGAACAAGTAACGGTTAATTTTTAATATAAGCAACAAAAACAACATGGCAGTCAGTCTAAAATAAAAGCAAAACTGATTACAGCCAGAGTTCACGGTAAAAATTAAATTAAAAAAAGACAAAAAATATATTTTGTAAATTATTGTGTAAGAATAAATAAGATATAAAGTTGTGCTTTGTATTGACAGACAAAAGGAAATTAAAGAAACTTTGTAGCACCTTAGTGAGCCGCTAATAAAGCATACGTTTCTAGTTTGTGTATTTATATTGCAAATTAATTACACTCTTTAAAATTGACTTAAAGTTAGATCATAATTAGTGCTTTCTACAAAGTTAAAAGTTAAATTTATCATAATATGTATTTAAAATTAAAATTTGTGTTTGTGGGTGCATTCAAGCTGTGGAATTCTCCAATATATTCTTTCAGTAAAAATATAAGTAGTGTTGCCAGATTCTTGTCTACCGCAATGTGTTGAATTTAAAGCTGCTATAAAAAGTAAGTAACGATTTTCTTCATTTTCATAATTGGTGCTAATCTTTAAACAAAAAATTGCTATATTTTTTATTAAGTGTTACTGAATATTAAATAAAAACTTAAATAAGAAATGTCCAGATCTAACAAATTTTATATACATAATTAATCTTCTAATTAATTAAAATTTTTCGGTTCCAAATTCCAAAAAAGAATTTCGCATATAGACAAATTAATACACGTTGAAACCCCTTACGCAGCGTTGCCAGCTTTGTTAATTTCAAAACGAACAAAAAACTTTTCGGAAAAAACGTTTAAAATTTAATATTTGCAGTTTTATTTTAAATTTTTAGAAAATTTATTTCCTATTCTTTTTAGAAAAAGTCACAATTCTAGCATCAGTATGCCTGTTCTTTTTCTATTGTTGCATTGTGGTATTACTCAGGTCACTTTGTTAATTGAGTTATAAAAATCATGCGTTTGTATTAAATTTTATGCATTCAATACAAAAAAATTTTAATAGGAGAACAACATATCACATATCAAAATTCATAAAAATTTTATTGTTATTGTCTTCATAATGCCATAATGCAGTTTTAATATAAAATTCTGATGTTTTGTAAAAATACTAGCTTACCCGGTGCGATTCGCTACCCTTGATGAAGTTAACATTTTTTAAAACAGATCTCGTGTATTGATAAAGGCTAGATTACACTATCTCACAAGTCTTACGTATTCCATAATAGATTGTGAGATAGAAATCTAATGAGTTTTGTTGCGACTGTCAAAAAATCTAATTTGACATGGTGTTCACACCATCACACAAAGTATAAACACTCACACATGAAATAAAATGCAACCCTGATCCAATGAAAAGTATTATTGTTTAGAAATTTTTCAAAAAACGATGAAGTCGTATGAGATGTCAAACTTTTTTCATAATACTTGTCATTTTCCTGACACATTGCATTCACACTATCACACTTTGTCATATTACTTGAGTTTTTGACATGTATTAATAAAGGGTGTTTTTATAAGCCCGAAAGAACTTGAAATTGTAAAAAATAACACAAAAAATTAAATTGTAATCAAAATTTTTTTTTTATTCGAAAGATCAATACGTGACATTAACATTTGAAAATGATTTCGGGCATATGGGCACCGCGGCTGTTCTTGACGAAGCGCATTCTGGACGTCCAATTTTGGGCCACTTTTTCGAGCACTGCTGGCCGTATGTCACGAATAACACGAACAATGCTGGCCTCCAAGGCGTCAATTGTTGCTGGTTTATCAGCATAAACCAGTGACATCATGTAGCCCCACAGGAAATAATCGAGAGGTGTCAAATCGCACGACCTTGGAGGCCAATTGACAGGTCCATTTCTCGAAATCAACTTATCGCCAAATTTTGATTTCAATAAGTCGATGGTTGCGTTCGCCGTATGGCACGTAGCGCCATCCTGTTGAAACCACATCTCCTCCGGATCAATGTCATCCATATTTTCAAACAAAAAATCATTGATCATGGTGCGGTAACGATCTCCATTGACCGTAACGCGGGCTCCGGCCTCATTTTTAAAGAAATAAGGTCCGATGATGCCACCAGCGTGAAAACCGCACCAAACGGTGCATTTTTCTGGATGTAATGGAGTCTGTAGGGTCTCTTGTGGATTGGTCTCGCTCCATATGCGGCAATTTTGCTTATTAACAAACCCGTTAAGCCAAAAATGCGCCTCATCGCTGAACACAATTTCAGCGATGAGGCGCAATATAAGTTGCGCGAATCGACGACTGATTTTCAAAGTAAATTTGGATAATTTCGTAGCGTTGTTCAAGCGTGAGTCTATTCATGATGATTTGTCAGAGTATACTGAAACGATAAAAAAAAATATTTCATCAAAATTTAATTTTGTGTGTTACTTTTTACAATTTAAAGTTCTATCTAGCTTAAAAAAACACCCTTTATAAACTTAGAAAAATAAAACGTAACAAAAAATATTCGCTTTTCTAAAGCTTATAATCTAATTAATACTCATTTTGAGTTGTCAGCCTCTTTCGTTTACATCAATTTTCCCAGGAAATTTATAGTACAACCTATTTCCCTGTAAAACAATGTTTGGTGTAGGTAGTATTGAAATTATTTGCTCAAAGTTGATGTATGAAACATCGCTCTCATTTAATTTAAATAATTGGTTTTCTGATGTGCTAGCACAACTTTTGAAAAACAAAACTTTGACATCATTATCCTCAAGGTTTGATTGGCAAATAGCTGCATATGTGTAATGGCGACTGGTAGTAAATTTCTTGGTGTTTTGTCCTGTTAGCGTGATTAGTATATGTGCGTACCAGTTTTTATATTTTTCTTTAAAACTGTATCTGAATTTTGCAATAAATTCGCAGAAGGTTGCAGCGCGTTTTCATCTGAGTCGGAGCTGTATACTGCATTATACTTTAGCTTGCTTTGTGTATTATGCTCAAACAACGAGAATGACCCATCATCGATACTACTTGCCGGGGAATCAATGCTACTGTAAAGGGATGTAAAGTCCAGATGTTCTAGATGATGATGTCACACGAGGTCGTACAATTAAAACAACTTTAAGATCGTAGCCATATACAGTAGGATTCAATACTCCCTACAACCTGAAAAACAAATCAATGCACCTAATCTTGCAATAGCGACAAAGCTACTAACCTGTTGTACTTTCATCGTCCCAACAAATTGTTTGGCTTTAGCTGGGTCTATATTTAGTTCAAATTCTTTAATATCACGTTCAAATATCTTAAATATTGTTATATTTTGCCAGTTCTCTTTAATAACATCAAAAAGTGTATTGAAATCAGCAATATCGTGACCTTGACCCACGTATCTATCAGCTGTTCGTTTACATACAGCCACTACACCATCAGTAGCTCCCTTTCCATGGCCAGACTCAAGATAATTCCAGGTGTACTTTTTAAGTTTGGGGAACATCCATTTTAGTTTAGTTGCTAGTATATAAAACATTGTTTTGTTGTTATATTGTGTGGCAGGTCCATCGCTTAGAAAATGGACTGTTTGTACTTTATCGGGTAAAGCATCTAAAATTGGTTTAAGATGACACCAGATGGCTGATGGTCCATGCGCCAAACTTTCAGACAATGTACAATAGCTTTTCGGTGTACATGTACTTGCGCCATTAGATTTTGTGTACGTTACAACGGTGTGTTGAGAGATTTGTTGTCTTGCCCACCAAAATGAAAAGCTTGCGTTTCTTCGGCATACTTCAAGCAATAGTTTTCGCTAAAATCCATATGGATTAAGCATTCGTTTGATTCGATTTTATCCTTCAACATATTCATTTGTGTGTACTGGTGGATAACTCTGCCTTGATGCTCTAAGAATGGTGTTAACGATTGCTCAAAATCGGAAATAATTTCCGTTAAAGGCTTTGTCGTCGAGAGTTTAGACATTTTCGAAACCAATTTTTGTGTTTTCGTTTTGATGTCAGTGTAAGTCTCATTTACAGCGGCCCATTTAAAAACATCTCCATTACCTGTGCTGTCAAATTCATTGTATGATATCACCTTACAATTCTCTGCTATAAGAGGGCACGAAAGTGTTTGAATTATATCATTTGCAGTACGTTGGCTCAGAACTTTGGACTTGTGTAAGGAGACAATAATCAGCTCCATATTTGCATGTTTTATGCACTTGCATGTGTCTCTGTTAGAAATCTTCATTTCTTTAATCCAAAACGGACGATTTCTGCAAAAACTACTATAGCTAAGTGTGCTGTTAGCTTCGATCAGGTATTTTTTGTGTAAATTTTTAAGCGTATTTGTGAGAAATCGCTTTAGATGAGTTTGTTTTGATTTTGTCACATACTCCTTTTAAGCTGCGCACATCCGGCTATTAATGTCCTGCTCTAAAAATCGTTGTATGCTGTACCTGACATCTTTTTGTTTAATTAGCCTGGAGTTCTCCAAATTCCGAACTCTGACATTCCAGCCCTTTAATATTGTGTGGCGACAATAACCTAGAAACTTATATTTCTTAGTAATTCTGCCAGTCAACAAATTTTGTAAGATTCTTTTGTCCTTTCTCTGTTTTAATGAACTATAGCTTTGGCTCAACTGGTCCTGCATAACCTCAGCAAACAGCAGTTTCCTTTTGATTTCTGGGCTCGATGAACAAGGGCTATCATTACAAACTGCCACAACTCTAGAGTTCGGGCTAGGCTTCAAAGCATTATCCCCCTTAGCAACCATTTTCATACGAACCAACTTCTTTTGATATGCTCTTTAACTTGCTTTTAATTCTGCAATCTTTTTGTCTTTTTACATTGAAAAAATCATTCCCGTGTTACTTTTATCATTACCGTGGTTTAGATTATACCCATGGTAATGACTTCACGGTAATGATGGAAACGTGAGTATTCTTGGATTTAAATGGGAAATCTTCAATTTTTTTTATAAAATGTATTATAATATAATGAAGAATTACAAAATGAACAAACCAATACCAAAAATTTGGAAATAATTATATAAATAACGTAAAAATATACTTACCACGAGAATGACAAAATTGCAGGAACATGCACAAAAAACACTAACCAATTCAACAGCTCTCAAACAACTGACTACATTTTTCACTTCTGTCAATTAACTTTAAAACTAACGGGAATTGTCGTTACATTGACAGTTTACACCTAAAAGAAAAACAACATTAAAGCATTTTTTTTAATAAACAAATTGGCCCACGGGAAATGACGAAAAAAATTAGCCACGGACTAAAATGTCTCAAAATCTTAAATTTTAAAATAAAATTATATTTATGAAATTAAAATTGCCTTGGTTCATTCTTCTCGAATAACTTGACGTACTTCATTTATAATATATATTTTAAGATATTAATAAAAATCTGTGTTTTTTGAACACAAAACGATCGGACACACGCCATGGTAATGACAATTTGCACCGTGCGACCAACATTTTTTATAAAAATATTTAGAATATTTTATTTTGATTTCCGCGCCTCGTTAAAGGACATTTAGTTTAATATATTCCTGTGCCCATGTTCTGTAACTCTCGTGTCGAGAAACTTTTCGATTGAAATGTGTGAAATAGAACAAAAATGCCGTATATTGAAACAAACAGCTGTTTTTCTCACTAAACTGTGTCTGTAACTTTTTTTGGCGAGTACAAGCTGTCACGCAAGGAAATTACTTGCCAATTTACAGACTTTTGACTTTACTAAAATTAAACAAAATTTATATCATGGCGACTTTTTTCCATTTTTTTCGAATTTAAGCGGCATTTGAAACGAAGAAGCGATTTTTGACATTGAGTTTAGTGGAAAAGATCGAAATAAATCTGACAACCCTGCTAGCTATGCCATTTAATTTCACTCATACAGGGGTGTGCTGGAAATCGTAAACGTAAAACGCAAGAATTTTAAAAGTCGTTTTTTAATAAGATTTCTTTAATAAAAGAATTTTATGACAAATATTTTTTTATTAAACACATTTTATAACAAAAATTAGATTAAAAGTGTATTGACAACAACTTAAAATTCTTGCGTTTTACGTCTTAGATTTCCAGCACACTTCTGATACTTAAGGTACGGTCATTTATTGCAAACATTTGAAGAAAAAGACGAAACCACTACGTTTGCTCATTATTAGTGTAATTTAACTTGTATTCTATATTACAAAACAGATTAAAAATGCTGTAAAAGGCTACTTTTATATAATTTTTAATAAATGTGAATACATATTTAAACAAAATATATTTATTAGAATTACAGAAAATATATCTAGTTTGTCGGTTGGTTTTTTTGTCAAATGTTTGCCATATGTGACCGTACCTTTAGTCATCGTCCAGACTTGCAATTTTTGTTGCAGCGATTGTTCAGTGTAATGGTGTCGGAGGTGAGAAGATTGTGGAGGGGTACTCAGTTTCATGTCCTCTGCTATTCTGTTTTGTTTTGTAATTCTTACACTTTTCTACATGAAGTTGGCTGCAGGTTCATTCATATATATGTATTTATATATAAAATATAAATAAGTGCAAAACTAGAATTTCCAAATCTGATGCAATTTTAAAGTAGAATTTTAAAAACTAAAAAAAAATTCCCGATATTCTGAGTGCGGTATTTCGGTACTCGATTTTAGCCGGTAATACCGGTATTTCGGTATCGGTAACACCGGTACTGGAATCCCTACTCACAACATAATTTTGATGTTGCGGGTCCATGATTGCCCATATACGGTACACTTACAAAAATTTGTCTGTAAATACTGAGATGTAGGGTATTATAAAGTCGGGCTACTTACTTGTTTTTGTTAACGGCTTATTTAAAATAAAAATTAATCCAGAAGTCATTATTTATGTATGTGGATTTTATTAGCTTTATTTATACATAATATTATTTTTATTATTATTAATTTTTTGTATTGTATATATATTAAATATATATTTATTGAGTATGTTTATGTTTGTGGTATAATTCATTTTGAATATATTAAAGCAAATGATACGTTAAATTGACCAAATATTTTTTTTATTTAAGTTATTATTTCTCTTTTCTATAAATATGTAAATTAGTTTAGCAGAAATAATTACAATATAAATGTTTTTTAAACTTAACAGAGAAGAAAATTTAAGAATTATTGTTTTAGTTTAAGTTAATCTTTTAAAAATAATATTATAAAATTGTGCTAAATTTCTTTTTAAAGACTGTACAGATAAATATTTTGCGCGAAGTGAAAAATTAAAATAATTAAATTTAATTTTAAATTTAGAAAAATGTGTTATACCTACCTAAAAAGGTTTGTTAAAAAAACTTTAAAGTAGGCTTTAAATAATTTTTTAAGAGCTTTTTAAAGCAATTTTTTTAAAAGTTTGAGCATTATTTCGATTTCTAATATATGTATTTAAAAGAGAATCCTGAATATTTGAAAAATGTTCCAAAAACATGGCATATTTAAAGGGGCGGTTAAAACCCTTAAATTATAAAAACTTTTATTTTAAACAATTTTTTATTTCAAAAGAAAATTTTTAAATCCAAAACGAAAGAATTTAATTTAATTAGCCAACAATTTTATTTGTTTTATTTTCTTATATATTTTTCAGTTTTTTTTTTAACAATTTTTCAACATCTTTTTATATTTTGTATTAACTTTTTCTTTACATAGAAAAGGGTGCAATTTAACAATTTGGTTTTTTTTTGTATAAATTTTAGATATAAATAAATATTTCAATTTGTTATAATCAATAGATTTTATATTTATTTGTGGGAATATTTTAATGTTCTAGGTACCAACTGTTTATTGTTTCAAAATTATTTATCAATTTCTGGGTGTTATTGTAGTAATTTGTATATTTGGCCATTGAAATTTTTTGTTAAGCTTCGTACAGACGGTGGTCAGATCTTACAATGTTGTCATCTTTCTGACAATGGTGCCATTGCGTTAATTTTACACATCTACCAAATGAAACTGAGCTTACAATGTTCACACAGTTGCAAGACATTTTTAGGCAATTTTAATGACAACTTTGTAAGATCTGACCATCGTCTGTACGAAGCTTTAGACCTGTTGCACACTATGCGACCTGTCGCACAAAAACATTTAATATTTAAATTTGAATTTTATAGTTAAATGTAAAATTGCAACAAAAGCCGTAACGTCTGAACTTGTACAAGTTTTCGAAGGAACACCAAAGGAAAATATTTTATTTATACGAAAATTGTTGCCGGACTGTGATGTCGCATAGTCTTAAACAGATATTAGAGTTTTTTTTTAATATTTTTTTAATATTACAAAAGGTTTATTACTCAGGAGGTTTAGTAAGAGGATTTACAAAATTAAATTAAAAATAATTTTTAAGTTCATAAAAGTACCTGACCAATTTTTTAAAGGAATGTTCTGGAAATCGAAAACGCAAGATTTTGGAAGTTGTTTTTAATAATTTATTTTTGTTATAAAATTCTGTTTAATAGAGAAATATTTGTATAATATAATTCTTTTATTACAGAAATCGTATTAAAGGCTTATTTTGTTAAAGATTGTTTGTGTTACAATCGAGAGCTTCTTCTATTGTCAGGTCATCATCTGACTCATCCTGGCAAAGCTTAGCACCGAACATTCTGCAAAAAATTAAATACGAACCCCTAGTTTCTGTTTTTGTACTGTATTTTAAGAACGTATTTCTCGAAGGAAATATATTGTAGGAAAAAATATTTTCCAAACATATACCTTTTTTATATGAGACGAAACAAATAATTAAAAACGCAAAAAAATATGTTATAATTCTGCAAAAAACTAAAAATATTTGTTACATCGGTTAATCGACTGAAATTAACCGGTTTAATCATTAATCGAAAATTGCCAATTTTAAATTAACCGATCAGTTAATCGGGTAGTAATTAATCGGTTAACTGAATGAATACCCTGCTTTACACTCTTACTGCCTGTTTTTAGAAAACGTAAACAAGTGAGTGAGTGAGAAATTATATTGAAAACAACAATAAAAACCGAAAATTTGTTTTTGTTTTCAATATAATTTCTCACTCACTCACTTGTTTACGTTTTCTAAAAACAGGCAGTTAAGCTATGCTCTTCTAATGTGCTGTTTTCACAACACAAGCGACTGAAAGTGTGGTAAAATTTATATGAAAAAAACTCAAAAAACGGAGTGCTTTTCATATAAATTTGACTACACGTTCAATCATTTATGTTGTGAAAACAACACATAAGTGTCCGTTCGCATTATGAAACTTTTGCATTTCCATTTCTCTGTTTTTTCCCAAACTTAAAAACTGATTTCTTATTAAAGCGATTGAAAAAGGACTCATATATGATTCATTTAAATGCTTCAAAAGGAATCAGAAAATTGTATCACTAATGATTCTTTGAGGTGATTCATCGGTAGGCAACCATTTTCTCACAACTAGATTTTCATTTATGATCGAAAAATGAACTCAAATGCCGTTATTTTGCTCTTGAATCTGAATCCTAAAAGATTCAATTATGATACAAGATGCTAGCTGGGAATCGTTTTTTTTTTTTTATTTTTGTATAGAATTTGTGTTTATACTATTCATGGCAAAATACGGTACGGTACATTAACGTGTCGTGCCTTAAGCTGGAGGTCCACACCATGCATTGTACGCTTTTCGCTGGCTACGCAACTGTCAAAAAGCAGAATCTGTGTTGCTTTACGTAAAAAGTTACTTGTACAAAAGCGTAAAATGCCTGAGGCGTTGAATGCGAAAAGTAGTTTGACTTTTTACTCTTGTAAGCGTGACAAATCAGCTGATTTTGACAAATACAATTTTATTTTTACTTGTGGTGATGCTGCATAAAAAGCGTTTAATTAAATTTGAAACGTAGGACGCAAGAAAGGTATAAAAAAGGCAATGTATGGAGTCGAAAACGTGTAGGGTGGACCTCCAGCTTTGGACAGACATGCAAAATTATGTGTGAGTTAAAAAGTTGATAACCCAGATGAACAAAAACATGAAAAAAGCTTAAAGGGTACAGTATTTTTGAGATTTTTTTTCAGATTTTTCGGAAGAGGTTTAGAGGTCGCTCAAGTCGAATTTTTGCCAAAAATCGGGTCTGCCGGTCTTTTTTTAAGTTTTCTTCATAACTTTGTCAAAAACCACAGTTTTCTTCACTTTTTAGGAAATAATTTAAAAGAAAAATGTCCAAGCTTTATTTTGTTGCACAAAGTCTAAAAGTTTTTGCAATGCATTTGCTTATTTATGCACCCTACATTAAAATTGTTCGTAATTTTTCCATAAATTTTGTAAATAACGCTTTATAACTTTTAAAATCTTATTATTAATGTAGCAGTTGCACGCGCCACGCTACAATACCCCAGTAAAAAAAATTTGAGTTTTTTGAAGCAGTTAAGAAAAAAAGCGCATAATCAAGCGCTTCAATAAGAGAGCTCTTATACAGCAGTACATGATAAAGTATAATTGATACAAAAAGCTGATATTTCAGTGCTGACAACGAAGAAGGTTTTAAAGCGAAAAAAAATAAAAATAAATTATTGTTTACGAAAATTATTAAAAAAAGGCATTTAAATAAGTAGAAGCAAAACATTAATGAATATGTTAATTTAGTTAGCCCTTAAAAAAAGCACTTCAGGAGTGCTTTGTTTGCATGTTAAAAGAAGCGCTTATTGTCAGCAGAAAAACGTCCTCCAAACCGGGAACACCTCATACAAAAATCAGGCATCCCATCAGCAGGTTTGAAGCGATTTGAGGTATGAATTCATACATAAAACCTGCTCCTATTGGAGCACATTTTTTACTGGGACATTACTAGGTCATCAGTGGTACTTTACTTCAAAATTTACTACCTTAGCCTTTTTTTGATTAACATACATACCGACACCAAAACATTGAGTTGAATGGCAAAAAATCTACATACTCCAAGTAGCGAGAACGATGTAGTTAATTTTTAATAGAAGACAACCAAAAAAATAAAGAAATTCAAGGATTAATTTCCAAAACCAATCCTAATTTTTTTGAAGTATGCAATATTTCAATTGATTTTTTTTAAAAAACAGAACCAGAAAATTGGGAAGCCAACAAGTCATTTCAAGATGGAAAGAACAAAGTTCAAAATTTACAAGTAGTAAATGATGTAGAAGAACGAGATGTGGCTTCGGATAACACTATCTTCAATGTCACAACTTCTGAAACTGATTTTCAGAATTTATTGCAGGGCATATACTACGTCGTAAGAACCCCAATAAATGATTTTTAAACAAAGCAAAACAAAAAGTTTGTTTGTTGGGTATGAGTAATAATATCATAACCTGGGTACAAAGCTGAAAACCGGTATAACTCGGGAACGGTAAGAGCAAAGTAACTATTTAGAATGAATTTATCTTTTAAACTGCGTTGTTTTATTTTAATAAAGATTTTAAAAGTTATAAAGCGTAATTTACTCAATTTATGGAAAAATTACGAAAAATTTTAATGTAGGGTGCATAAATAAGCAAATGCATTCCAAAAAGTTATAGTCTTTGTACACCAAAATAAAGCTTGGACATTTTTCTTTTAAATTATTTTCTTACAAGTGAAGAAAATCGTGGTTTTTGACAAAGTTATGAAAAAAGCTTAAAAAAGGCCGGTAGACCCGATTCTTGGCAAAAATTCGACTTGAGCGACCTCTAAACATCTTCCGAAAAATCTGAAAAAATCTCAAAAATACTTTACCCTATAAGCTCTTAAATTATGCTTAAGCACAGATGAAAATCCAAAAAAAAATTTTTGAGACACACTAATGGACACGTATGGAGTTTCAGAAGAGAATTAAAGAAAGTTACTCAAGACTATTTTTGTAAGAAGGTTTATTTATTTAATAATTGAATTGCTCCATACACAAGACTAAGAGTCTTATTTTGCAGTATGGAACTGAGAATATGTTAAACTTTAAATCATTAATAACTTAATAACTAACTACAATTTTTATATAAGTAATCAAAAAACAATTTAATTTAAACAATAAAGAAAAAACTTAAGATAATTTAATTTAAATATTTAAAAGCTTAAAATAATATATTTTATTAATCAAAAATTTAGATAATTTTATATATTTTAATCTCAAGTAATTATGTATGTTTCAAAGTGCTATGCTGAAAACAGTTTAAAAATATTTTCCCTGAATTTTCGTGCGTTACTTAAAAGTTGAATGCTATATGGTATAGAATTCCAGAGAGATACTGCGAATATGTAGAAATGCCACTCAGAAATTAAACTTTTATACCCGAACGATCTAATTCTTTTCCCTCTGCTTATGTCAGAAATACAAAGTTTACCATACAAGTGCTCAGGTTTGTGGGTATATATAATCTTATGTAAAAAAACTAAAACTCTCATGTTCAGCAGATTATCTAAGGAAAGGCCATAAAGCCGAGATGAAAACAAAGTAACACTAGAACGCCTTCTTTAAATGTAAATTAACCAGATTAACGCATACAGGGTAAATAATCTTCGCAGGCACGAGATCCGTATGGTGATTTCTGCATTTCTGTTATTTGATATGTACATTAGGGACATAAATTTTTAACAATTTTTTTAAATATCAAAATTGGCATAGCACAGTCCGATAGAGCATAAAAATTCATAAGGGAACATATATTTATTTTTTCGCTAAGGTCAAAAAACTTTTGAATATCACTTGTAATATATATTTGGCCATTGAAGGCTTTTTTATTACACAATTTAATAAATAAAAATAAATAAATAAAAAAAGCTCACACACCAACCGCGATGAAGTTTTAAACATTTTTAATTTTATTTTTGGTTAAGGAAAAATAATAATATGTTTATTTAAAACAAAAAAATGCTCAAGTATGAAATTTCATTAAAATTAAGAGATTTTTCTGCAAACTAAAACGTATTTTTAATATTTTTTAACGAAAAAATTTTAAAATTTAATGAAAAAAACGTATAAAATTATAAATATTCAATATTGCATTGGTTTAGAAAAACCAATTGGTGCGTGAACTTTTTTGAGAAAAATTACAAAAGATTATAATTTTCGTGGTTACTAGGACATGGTTGACCTCATGGTACTATGCCAAAAAATTGGTTATACCCCTAATGTACATATGTATATCAAATATTTCTTTTATTTTTTCAACTTGTTTGTCATATACATATATTTACTTATTTAAATTTTATTAAACATCATTTTTTGCCAATTGTTAATATTGAGGTTATTTTGTACTGTATTTTAAGAACGTATTTCTCGAAGGAAATATATTGTAGGAAAAAATATTTTCCAAACACATACCTTTTTTATATGAGACGAAACAAATAATTAAAAACGCAAAAAAATATGTTATAATACTAAAAAAAAACTAAAAATATTTGTTACATCGGTTAATCGACTGAAATTAACCGGTTTAATCATTAATCGAAAATTGCCAATTTTAAATTAACCGATCAGTTAATCGGGTATTAATTAATCGGTTAACTGAATGAATACCCTACTTTACACTCTTACTGCCTGTTTTTAGAAAACGTAAACAAGTGAGTGGGTGAGAAATTATATTGAAAACAACAATAAAAAACGAAAATTGGTTTTTGTTTTCAATATAATTTCTCACTCACTCACTTGTTTACGTTTTCTAAAAACAGGCAGTTAAGCTATGCTCTTCTAAGTGTCTGTTCGCATTATAAAACTTTTGCTGCGAAACATTTGAAACGAAATTTCCCACCCATTTTCCATTTCTCTGTTTTTCCCCAAACTTAAAAACTGCTGTTAATATTGAGGTTATTTTAACCAAAATGAGTGCATGTGGTTAATAAATAGATGCACATAGAGAAAGCGTAACGCAGTAGAGTTATGCGACGCTTCACCACCGCACCAATGCGGAAGAACCGTGAAACACCTGAATGGACTTTCTGGCCCTTTACGGCAACAATCGGCTGCTTGTTCCTTAAAATACCACTTATTTTCCTTAAAACAATTAAGGCTTTTAAGCTGGGATTGAAGCTAAAACTACATCTATCATGTGATTTCCGGAATGTTTTTGTCTTTTAAAATGCTTGGGATAAAGGGTTGCATCTAATCGCCTAGAGTGTGCAACCTCAAACGTACATCATAAAGCTATTTCGGTACCCCTCGTCGAGTAAATAAACCTTTTTTTAAAAAAAATTCACACGCTTTTTTATATATTTTATTTAAAGAAATTTCATTATATTCTTTAGATTAATTGTTAAGAAAAATTATTTCATTTAAATAAAAGTGAATTCGATTGCAAATGTTTTTTTCTATATTCTTTGCATTTGTTATCAAAGTATGTATTTATACTGGTTCTTATTAACATTAAATAATTAAAAACAATATAGAACATTTAAAGTAAAATATTTTTTATATGTTCTTTGTGTTTTAAATAATGGTCATTTGTTTAATATTTATGTAACATTATTTACATTTTTTACATAAAAAATATTTAAAAATTACAAAAAATTCAAAAAAAAAATGATTAAAGCAAAGTAAAAATTGTTACATAAATATCAAGTTCTTGTAATATTTATTATTTTATTAATTGATTGGCATAACAATTATATTTTCATTTAAATAAGTATTAAAGAGCTTATTTATTATATGACTTTTTAGATTATATTTCTCTTAGGATAGTTAAGATTACTACAGCAAGTTTTTATAATAAAAAAGGTCTTTAATGTATTTATTTGTACACATATTTTAATATTTATAAATTATTAGTTTTTTATGGTAATAGTAAGTTTTATAGTATATATTCTCCAAGGATTATAATGCTGATCTGTTGTATTATAATGGAAATATTAATTTAGAGCCTTATTAAGCTACCTAAACGAAAGCGTCAAGCGCTTTTTAAACATGAAAATTCTATTGGAAATACATTTTTAATGAAACAAGTCGACCCAAATATGATTTTTCAACCGAGTGGTGTTGAATTTGGGTTCCAAAGATTAAACTGTATGACAATGATAAAGAAGCTTTGACATAAAATAACGCTTGCCGCCCTTTTTAAGGTAGCTTAGTCAGGGTTTAATCATAAGTACATAGTTTTGGAAATTATTTCTTCTTATCATTTAAATAGTCAAACTCGTTTCCCATTGTTTAAATTTTTTTTTTTTATTATTCTGAAAAAGTACATTTCTATTTATCTATTTTGTGTTTTCATTGTCCTAAATAGTTTTACTCATAGTATAATAAGTACCAGGTATGTTTATCAGGGAGATTATTTACCCATGTAATGTCAAATTTACCCATGTAAAGTCAAATTAATTTATTTGAGTTTTGACGCTTGTTTTAATTTTTTTCCATATTTTCTTTGGTTTGACGTAATATGGGTTTTGAAATTGAGAACAAAATTTTTAATGACTATATCTTGTACTTATTCTACCATGGTTTTACTAGTGATTCGTTTTAACAACCCCGTCAACGAGCTACCGTAATATTCAAACAATATGAAGGCTGCTTTTTTATGGCCGACAAAACTAACGAAATGGTTATTTGGCAAACAAATTATCATTCTGAGCTGACTTTTCAACATTTATGATCCGTTTGCTCTGACAAAACATCATGAATAGATTCACACTTGAACAACGATACCAAATTATCAAAATGTACTTTAAATATCAGTGATCAAAGTTTTATCGCAATATTGTGTTCTGCGATGAGGCTAATTTTTTATTTTATTTTTTAATAAACGAAAAATTGCCACATATGGAGTAAAAACAATCCACAACAGACCCTACAGAATCCATAACAATCAGAAAAATGCTCCGGCGGGAACGCTTTACACGCTGAGGTCATCATAGGACGATATTTCTTCAAAAATGAAGAATGCGAGATTGTGACCTCGCCATGATCAATAATTTTCTGTTTGATTTCGTGGACGAGATGTGGCTTCAACAGGATGGCGCTGCATGTCAAACGACGAATGCAACCATCAAGTATTTGAAATTAAAATTTAGCGATTAGTTGATATCGAAAAATCATATCCAATGTCGTGCGATTTGACACCTCTCGATTATTTTCTGTTGCGCCATGTGAAATCACTGGCTTATGCTGATAAGCCTGCAATAATTAACGCCAACATTGTGCATGACTACTTAAAAAAGTGGCCCAAAATTGGACGTCCAAAAGCGCATCGTTAAAAACAACCGCGATGGCCACATGCCCAAAATAATTTTTAAATGACAATTATTGATTTTTGAATAAAATAAAATTTTTTGCTGAAAAAATAAATTTCTTGGGCTTAAAACACTACCTTAAATTTTGTCTGCACACATAAATTAGACTGCTGAGTCTCATTCATTTTCGCACAGCCTGAAGCTAAAAAAAATTAAATTTGGACTAAAGGTTGGTCTTTGGCCAAATCGAGCCACTAACACGAATGTTTAGAGTGTAAAGAAGGATGAAACTTGTAAATTCGCTTACCTCACATCTTATAAACTTAAAGAGATTACCAAAATTTAACACTTTTGCTATTTATTAAAAAATAAGCGGACTGGTTTCTGGTACTTTTTCGAAATTTGGCTTTTGGAGAGTAATGGGAAAACCTGTATTTTGGAAATTTTTTGCCACACCATCTATCTGTTTAACTAATTAACAAAAAAAAATTTTATCATTTACCTAAAAAATACATAAATTTAGTTCTTATTCGAAATTTGAACGTTAAAGGGGTGCAAATCGTACCTATTTTTGGTACTTTTTTTTTACAAAACATGTTTCTCTATTCATTGACATGTACGTTTTAAAGAATGGGATACAATATTGAAATTTTTGATAAAAGTATCAAAAAGGGGAAAAACTGGAAATTAAATTTCTTTCTTTTACTTTTTGAATTTTTTATAGTATTGAACTTAGAAACATTAAATGAAAGGTGCAGTGTCCTAAATGAATAAGAACCTATAAGATAAAAAAAACGTTGCTACTGTTTTGTAAAAACATTAAAAAGAAAACTTTGGCCTCTTAATATATTAGTGTGTCCACGAAAGAAGAGGAGACGCTAACGAAGGAGCGGGTTATATACTAGTGTTTTATAAAATGGCAAAGAATATAGACAGGAAATAAGAGAAATATGTATTAGAAACCAATTTTAAAATATACTGAAAACGATATTTTCCATTCTTATCTAAATCGTTAAGTTTTTAAATTTGATTTCCACCACATACCTTAATGTTTCCCGATTTTTTTTTTTGTTTCGAACCATCTGGGAACCTTGGTAGTATAATTTTGATACTATGTATATGGTTGTTAAGACCTGTGTTCGAAAATAAATAAACACTAAATATCGCTCCTTAATGTTCGGTTTGGTAGATTTGTGGAAATCACAAATTCTAATAGTGTTTGTGTAGAAATTCATAAAAAAAATACCGATTCCCTGTTTGTCATCTTTCGAACACAAAAATAATACAGTTTTTATCCAACTCAACAAAAGATGAGAACATTTAATTCCGTTTGGTTTTTTTTAAACCACAAACTGCATTGTGTTCGGTTCAGCTCTTTAATGTTCGTCCCTTTTGGCTGTTGAAAAAACCCTTTTGTTCGTCCTTTTGGCTGTTGAAAAAAACATAAAGCCAGCAAAATAATTTTTACAAACAAAATATATACAGAATACACACACAAGCTGTTCGAGCTGCGGTCGTTGCTAAAATTTTTTGTTTTTTCATTTCTTTATCAATGTAAAAAAAGAAACATTATAGAACATTAAAATATAATGTTTGCCTACAGTGTCACATAAATTTGTTCTATTTTTTAACGAAGATCAGAACACTATATAATGTTCGGCTCTTTCTTGAAAATAGTTACGAACGGTATTAAGAGTTGTGTTTGTCTACACAAACAGTAATGTTCTGTTCATTTTCGAACACTGGTTAACAGTGCAGCCACACGATCAAGATTTTCTTGATAGTCTTTTACATATACTATTTGTCAAAATTTCCAAAAATTGAAAGTTATGACGTAGGCTTCATTCAAGGTTTGAGCAATTTACTTTCAAGATTTCATCAAGAAAACGAAAAATTTGCTCACTAACCTTGAAATCAGCTGTTTTCTTGAACGTAAATTGAAACACTCACTGGAAAGAGAATTTTAAAGGCAAGTTCGTTTCAATTTTAAAAGTATGAGTGTATTGGTAAAAAAGTGTGAGTGTATTAAAACTTGATAGGCAAAACTTGATCGTGTAACCCTCAAGTAAGGCAAATTACTTCTTCCTATTTTATCAAATATTAATTAACATTAATCTCAACAATCTGGCAGCATTAAATAACTTCAATTGAAAAATGTGGCAAGTTATTCCTGGTTATCTTTCAGACTGGGTTATCCCATGGCCCAATTAGTAGGTCTGCGCGCAACTACAACAATCCAATAATAGAAAAAACAACACGCATTTTGTTTGTGTAAAAGCAATTTTTTGTGTAAAAAATAGTGGAAATGTCAAAAACAATTGCACTTAAAAACACAACTCTACATAAAATCAGCAGGCGTTTCAAGCAGACCTACTACCCAACAGATAATATTGGACTACGTGGTCCATTGTGGCTTAAATGGACTACTTACAACATGGTCCAATTTACTGTAATATGGACTATGTTATAAGAAATTAACATGCAGTGCTGCCAACAACTGCATGATGTATACTTTTCTATAGTTTACAGTATTACACATTGGTAGCCCTGATGTTGTCCATTATTAATTGTTTATTTAAAAGTGAAAGTGTGAAATTTGTGAAAAAAGGTAAACAAATTAAAAATGCCAAGTAAATATATTTAATAATAGCAGTAAAAGACTACAGGGCACGCCATAAAAGGCGATTAGTAAAAAATGAAAAATGCTTAAACAACCGCTTTAGTGTACTCCATACTGTAATGACATAGAGTACTTTTAAAACTAACCCACTTTAGTACTCCATGGAGTAGTTTAGGGACTACTTCGGTGGGTTATTTGGTCCCCTCCTAGGACATCGTAATGTTAAATGATCCACCTTTTACCCATATATTTGGAGTAGTTTTGGAGTACTCCTACTCCTTTATGGACTACTTTTCACATGCACGTATGGACTAGTCTCGTTATCTGCAGGGTAATTGGACCATGGGTTACCTTAAGAAATTTTCAAAAAGTGGCACAAAAGGTCATTAAAGAATATAAAAGTCGCAAGCCTTTTTAAATTCTGCAAAAATCTGTCTGATATTTCGCCCATGCCAATTTTTAAAGAAAAATGTTGCCACACGAAGAATATTTTGTTGATAACTTTTTAAATTATGACGACGAATTTTTGCTAAATAAGGGAAAAGGTCGCCACAAAGTCGAAAAGCGGTAACCGTGCTTTCATATCTTTTATTGCTTTTTCTTGATATTTCCTTTAGAAAACCCATTAATCAGTCTAAATAATATATTTTGCACAAAAATAATGTTATTTTACAAGTAATTTTTGTAAATCTTATTGAAAAATTATATAAAAAAATTGTACCTAAATAATAAATTTACATAGTAAACTTTACTTTAACCAAAATTTAAAAAGGCATGAGTTGTTGAAATATTTATAGATGTTATTTAAAATTAAACTGTTATATCCCCGACTACTCTCAGTATATTTTTACACAGATATAGGTATATGTTGTTTGTAAATATATATTTTATATTTTTTTTTTAATTATTTAGAGAGTAAAAAGGAGAAGAGATTGTCGAAAATAGAAAATATGTGTATAAAATATTTCTTAAGGTTTATAAAATGATGAATTATGCTTTAAATTAATGTGGAAAAAATCATAAAATAAACTTGCATGTTCTTCTTTTCGGTGTTGTTTTTTGTTCTTTTTGTTGTATGTAACACGCAAGGTATATACATATACACAAGGTAGAATCGTTGGCCCATATGTTTGTCAGCTGTTTCCCACAGTTGGAACCCAAACGTCAAATTTCGTGTATATGAGACAAGATTTGTACATGTGTGCGTTAAATTGTTTTTGTTTTATATGAAGACAATTTTGACAACTCGGTTCTTTTTATAGAGCAGCATGTCTACACTCCCAAATGAGTCTACCTTGTGTTAATGTACCGTGGTAACAGGGCTGGGAATAGGAAGTTTGTTATTGTTATGAGGAAACCTAATTGTGTAATTTCTACTTGTTCCCTCTAAAAATATTTTTATTTGTAGTATGTTTGTAATTAAATTAATTGTTTTAAATTTAAAAAGAACACTGAGCACATATACTTTTTGCTTTTGTATTATCCCGCACAAATTCGTGAACATTAAATTTACCATCATCACCATTATCGTAGCCACGATTCTTTAATTGTCTGTTGATGAAAAAAAAAAACAAAAGAAGAGTAAGAGAAGAATTACACTAAATACAAATCTAATGGCTGGATTTTACAATCTCCGGCAATCAAAATAGTAGAAACAAAAGGTGAGAAAATTGTCATACGAACCTAGCAACAGTTTGAAATGCCAATTCCACATTTAATCCTGTTTTTGCTGATGTTTCCATGAACGGTACATTGTGTTCACGAGCCAAACGTTCTCCATCTTCACGTTTCACCTGTCTCTCACTGCTGCTACAATCAGATTTGTTGCCTATAGATACAAAAGAGTATGAATAAAAACGCTTAATTAATGTAATTTGTTTGTTTATAGAGATATTTGAAGCAAAAAAATAAAAAAAAAAAATAACGTTGTAAAAGACAAATTTTTCAAAACCTGTTTTTTGCAGATTACCGTTAAAATAACTCACTTAACATTGCTAAAACACCAAATTATGCACCTAATAGCTCTTTACAATAAATAAGAAAAAGTGAACCAGGGGAAAAACGTTGTAAGTTGCTAAGAAAATGATTCGAACGAAATTGTCGGAAGTAACTGATATGTGTAACAAAAGTACAAAGATACAAGTTTATGTGGAAAATCATAAAAGACAATGATATGATATTGATATTGATTTAAAATCAAACGTTTTCTCTAAAGACAAACCTTTAATAATGATTTGAAAATTATAGCATTCTCAACAAAAAAGGGGAAATTGTTTTCAAATTGAAAAATGCCTTTATTTTCAACTTGCTTTCAAAAATAATTCTCAAATGTTTTTCAAATGTGGATTTTAATACCATGTGGAACATAAATAAACAGATTTTATTTTTTTAATTTAAATTCATTATTTATTTAAATAAACTGCGAGATAAACATTCGGCACCCATAGTGAAATAAAAAAGGTGGAAGCACTACGCCAGATGACGATTTTTTGTTCTTGCATTGTTTGTCTAATTTTATGTCAAAGTTTTGTTTATGTTTACAAAAAGTCCACGTTTTGGGCTGTGATTATTGTATTTTATTAACGTTTTTGATAACTTATTTACAAGATTTTGTATTCCCAAAAATTACTTTGATGTTTGTGATAATTTTAAATTAAAAAAAATAAGATATTGACCATAATTAAATAAAAATTGGCTAAAAATTAATTTATTTCGTCACGTTCAGCGGCACGCTTTGATTTTTGTTTAAAGTAGATATTGACTAAAGCTGGGATATAATTTCCATTTTTTTTTTTTTTTTGTAATGTTGTATTTGATGCCGTAACGATTCCACCTGCTTGTTCCACCATGTTCGGCACCATAGCCAAAAGATAAAACAATGTTTTCGTCCTCTAATCCTTTCAAAGACGAAAATGGCTCCCTCTTTTTTTGAAGATTGTAGCACCGCGGTCATACAACAAACTTATAATTTCCGTACTTTTCCGTTTTATATTTTTTTTAATTCGTATTCTTAATAATTGTATTTACTCACAAATAATTTTTATTGTTCACAAGAAATAAATCGTTCACTTGTAAAACACATTTAACCACGAAGTAAAAAAATTTAACTTTAATCGCCATTTTTAATGTTTAAATTAATTTTTCGCTTTAGTATTGCCAAGCTTAGTTTAGGTTTGAATTTAATATTTAATACCAATTTGACATCAAATTGATAAAACATTTGATGTCAAATGTTTATTTTCAAATCATTATTAACTTGAACTTAAAAGTAAAAATGAAACATTTGAAAAACGTTGGAGAATTGTGCTTGATGTCAAATGATAAAGTCATTTCATATCAGAGGTTTGACTTCGTGTTTGTTGGGAATTATTCACTTTTTGTTGTGAAACGTTTTAAAAACCATTAGTCATGAAAATACGATTTAACTGTTATCGTCTTTTTTGATACAAAACGTTTTTCCACTAAAAAAAATTAAATAACAAATTTGCAATAAATTTTAAATTTAAATGCCTTAAAGTTTTTACTATCATAGTTTTTAATAATCTATAAAAAAAAGTAATCTCAGCTTTTAAAAACGTTTTCCTGGAAAAATATTATTTTGTCACTTACAACGTTATTCGCAGCTTTGCTTTATTTATTTGCAGTATGCGTTTTATTTTCAGACCATTTTGCTTTTTTAAGTGATTATTTACCTATGAGAACAATGACCACATCTTCTTGAGCACAATCTCGTATTTCGCATAACCAGGCCCGTATATTATCATATGTGGTTTTATTGGTAACATCGTAGAGTAGTAGTAAAGCTATAAAGAAAAAAAAAAGATATAAATTGGTACATATTTAAGTTCGGACATATCCTGGTTAATAACATATTAATAAAATAATGATTTCCTCATAAATAAAATAATGATTTACTCATTATTCATGCATCAAAGAAGTTATTGAGTTTAAAGCTACAGTCATCAGTTTAAGGCGTTATATTGTCAAAATTAGTTATATACATATAATAACGAGTTAAAAACATCGTCAACTCATTTTTGGGCTAGTATACCCCCAATAAAACGCTGCAAATTCGCAAAAATTTGTTTGAAGATATAAGCTGAAATCTCATTTTATATTTTTATTTTATAAACAGATCTCGCCCTAAAATTTTTGATTAAATGTATATCGAGTCATTGCCGCGACAAAAACCAAATTTTACAGGAGAAGGTTTTTTTATTTTATTTCATAAAAATTTTGTATGAAGATTGTCGCTCAAAGTAAAATAGTTTTTGTTATAAAATCGTAACGGTACCTTATGTGACCATGACATATTAGAAGATGATGCAAGTGTTGCCAGTTAGGTCATTTATTAAAAAAAAAGGAAAATTGAAAATGATGTCGCTTAAGCTTTTTTGTGGTAATTACTCGATGTATCGAACATTTTCCATTTATAATCATATTAAAAATACCTGACGGTAATGTTATTTTTAAAATATAGAGAAGGTAACTATAAATAAACACTTTTGCTAAAGCAACTTGAAATTTTTGATTTTTTGAGATATGACTATGTTGCAATAGAGAGCAACATATGAATTGTTAAACTAAATGTTTGTGTTATTGTTTTTTTATGCTTATTAATATAATTAAAGTATCAATTCATGTAGAGATTTATGTTTTTTTTCCCATTGGATAAAATTATTTGAATTATTCGAATTATTCGAGTAATTCGAACAATTTAAAAACCTTACTCGATTAATCGAGCAAATTTTAAATTCAAAAATCGATTAATTCTTTGCTGGAACAAAACCAGATGCCAAATAATTGGATACTCTAGTGCCAATACAATATGAGATGTGAGGACCAAATCAGTTCAGATATTTAGTATTGAATATGAGCCGCATAATTTCACCTGGCCCCATACAAATGACCCTCCGAATTAAGGGTTTTGGTTTTGGTCTCAAAAATATTCTCTATATAGGATTTTTGCATGGTTTTAAAAAATCTGTGAAAAATACCTATTATTTCACCTAGCGTCTATATAAATATGCTTCTGGAATAGGGATTTTGACTCGTTAGCGCCCATATCATATGAGCTAGGGAACAATTGGCTTTTTAGTACTATGCTGTAGGGCATATTAAATTCGGCATATCCGAATATGTATAGCACTTTTACTTGTTTCATAACTGGTTAACGTTTCAAGAAATTTAAATTATACAATTTCCCAGTCTTTCTTTCTTTTCGGCAAACGTACACAGTTCTCATTTTTAATAACAATATTTTTCTACGTACTTTATTTTATTTATTTAAATTCACTTACCATGAGCATCCCTGTAATAGGCATGGGTGACACTACGAAAACGTTCTTGACCTGCTGTATCCCAAATTTGTAATTTTACTCTTGTACCATCGACCACCACCACTTTATTCTAAGAGATAGAGAATTACAAAGTTTTAATTTATGTAAATTTATTAATTTAGGAAAATCAAAACACGCACAACATTTATAAAGAAAAAATTTTACTCTGCTGCTGTAAATTATTTTTCAAGTTAAGTGAATATTTACACTTTTTGTTTTACTAATAAACAGGCTAAAGGACTTTAATTTATATAACAATCAATATTTTAAAACAACACACACAGGAAAGAAAACATCTAAACAGTTGTTTACATACAAAATACATATAAAAGATAAACAAACGTATATAGAGAGAATATTTACAGACACATAATTATATTGATTCTTATACTGAAAAAGTTTAATAAGGATATTTATAAATTTTTATATAAGTACATATATGTACAAAGGTGTACATATGTAAATTTACAACGAAATATGATTATGTACAAGTACACGTTTAAAAATAAATTAACGATACTCGTAAAAGGTTAAATCAAAAGCAGGTGATAGATAGATATATATACTTACACATAGCTACATTTAGGGAGGTATTCTCATTCTTTACAAATTGAGTTTTTTTCGAGATTTTTCTAACTAAGATCTTTTCCTCTACTTATTTTAACATTGGGTATTTTTAAAGTTTTTTTTTTTTTTAAATTAGAGTTGGAACAAAATGTTTTTTTTTTTTAATTTTTTTTCAAATATGTGCCAATCGAAAAGGGGAGCAGCTACGACTTTAACCTTGAAATTTAAAAATCTGGGAATGATATAGAACGACTTCCTAAAGTCTTAACTTGGCTTCATTAAAATAATACCTGACACTGCTTGAAGACCACTGTGCTTTAAGTATATTTAATAAAGATAAATAAAAAATCTTTTAGGCAGATATAAAATGTTTAAGAAAATTTATTTTATATGGAGTTCTGTCCGTGTGTCCGCTGAAATTGATTTTCCGAAGACCCCAGATATGTTATATAATTATATCACAATATAGTTCGGAATGGTTTGCTATTGAGACTCAGATTGGTCCACAAAATTCTGAGATATGAGCAAAAAGCCACTATTGCCTCTAATTTTTGCTGTTATATTAGTTTTGTTTTTTTTTATATATTAGGGTATTCATTCGGTTAACCGATTAATTGCTACCCGATTAACTGATCGGTTAATTTAAAATTGGCTTTTTTCGATTAACGATTAAACCGGTTAATTTCAGTCGATTAACCGATTAACCGATGTAAAAAAAATTTTAATTTTTTGTAGTATTAAACCATATTTTTTGTGTTTTTAATTATAGGTGAGTTCCAAAACGTCAGTTGCAAAGCAACTCGCTTTTTTAAATGCATTCTACAATGCAACCATGTAGAATTTTACAATGTTATCTGCACCAAAGTTTAACAAAAAAGTTACCAAAGTACACCAAAAAAGTTGTGTTTAGAAATATTTTTTCTTCTAGGATTACATTCTTAAAATAATGTGCAAAAACAGAAATTAAGAAATTTGGAAATAAACTTTTTTGCAGAATGTTCGGTGCTGAGCTTTGTCAGGATGAGTTAGATGATGATCTGACAACAGAAAAAACTCTCGATAGTAACACAACAACAGAATTAACCAAAACAATTAGAAGTGTTAAAAATTTAAAAAAATTAAAACAGGACTCTAATGTCATAATGGAAGATTAAAATGATTAAAGAAAAATTACTGAAAAATTAGATAATCTGTATTATGGGTTGCTTTCGATTTCTCCAACATCTTCGATAAGTGAAATAATTTTTTTCAAGTCAAGTTTATCAAAACTAAAGAAAAGAATCGCTTAAATCCTAAACATTTAGACCAACTTATTTTTCTAAAACAGTATTTTATAAGATCTTCTTAAAATGATTAATAAAATGATCTCACAGTTTATTTTTTAATAAATACATAATCAGGGGTGTGCTGGAAATCGCAAACGCAAAACGCAAGAATTTTAAATGTCGTTTTTTAGTAAGTTTTCTGTAATAAAAGAATTTTATGACAAATATTATACATACATTTCTCTATTAAACAGAATTTTATAACAAAAATTATAAAAATTAGATTAAAAGTGTATTAAAAACAGCCTCCAAGTTCTTGCGTTTTGCGTTTGCGATTTCCAGCACACCCCCCCATATGTCTTAAAATAATTACAAGAAATTTATATAATTATATAATTATAAATTATAATTATATATAATTATTATTTTGTTTCAAACACAACAATATATTTTTTAGACAATTGTAAAATATTATTTAGGACATTATGACGATATGACTTGATAGCACCCCTTGTGAATAGCCCAAATATGTATTAATTAAAAATATATGTATTACATAGTTATAAATTATTTTTTTGTTTGCTCGTTTTAGTTCAAGAATTGTTTTTTTATTGTTTTTTTACTAATAAACTTCAAATAATAAATAATTTTAATTTTTATTTATTGAAATTACTTAATTTAGAAAAAAACCTTATTAACCGGTTAACCGATCAATAACAAAATTAACCGATTATTAACTGATTATTAACCGATTAAACCAAAACCTCGTTTAATTAATCGAGCGATTAACCGATTAAAGCAAAAGCCCGATTAAATTATTATCCTAGTATATATGGAGTACGGCAAGAGCCAAAGTTTGCAAATTGGGTATAAGCATCTTGGTTATCAAGACACAACATGCGACGATATGTTGGCGGGATTGGAGATCTGGGCATGGTACTTCCCATACAAAGACGTTATAGATTTCTGTATATCTTGAGAACGGCAAGAACCAAAGTTTCCCGTTGCCATCACTGCTTTAAAAGCTGTGATTTAAATGACCTTATCTAAAACACTTCTAAGCCCACCCTCGTATATTCATACACATAATGAAATTAACTTAAGAACAGACAATATTGCATTTTTATTTGTTGCTGTTGTGCTTTATCATATTAAAAAATGTTATTGTCAACATTGGCAGTCTACCCCATTTCTCTTTTGCATACATTTACACACAGTTTAATCCACACTCACGTATGTATTTGAGTGTGTCCCTAACATCAAGTATGTGACACGACATGGTTTATTTAATTTTTTTTAATACTCTTCAACACATGTACCCTGAATGAATTAAAACAAAAATATTTAATTTTGGCTTTTTTTATAAAAACCAATTTGAACTTAACTTTTTATTTGTTTTGAGTCTTAAGACTTTTAAGTTTTAATAGATTATTACTTAAAGACTGCTTTCAAAAGATTACTCTCAAAGACTAATTGCATTTGGTGATACTCAACTTTCAGATGGGTTTTTGGCTCATATTGAATATAAACTAATAATTTGAAATAATTATGATATCAATCAAGTAACAGTGCTATATTCGGCTATGCCGAATTTTATATACCCTTCACCATTGTGCGATAGTGACAGAAAGTTATATAAATACGGCTCTTTAAATATAAATAAATCAACTTTGTGCCACGCCCACTTGTCCAATCCCGGCATCATTTTGCCGGATGTTGTGAATTGATAACCAAGATTTTTGTAACCAATTTGGAAGCTTTGGCTCCTTCCGTCCTCCAGATTTTTATGCAAATCTTATAAAAGTTATAAAAAAACAACAACAATAAATTTTAATGGTAGTCGTAGTTTTTGCTCATATCTCAGCCATTTGTGGATCGATCAGGCACACAATTCGCTAATTTTTTATCAGGCCACAGTTCGTTGTTTTTATCACTTTATTGAAAGTATATTACCTGTAGTCATATAGTTTTTAAATAAGACGTAAATATGAATGTAACAACTAAAATTAATTTAAATAACTGAATAAAACAACAAAATAAAGCCCGTTTAAGAACTTCAATCTATTTGCAACATTAGACTGACTCACCTTATATGGGCAAAAAAAGTTTAAGTTGTATTCCTCTGAAAATTAACTTTGACATGTTTTATGAAGATCCCCAAAATATTTTGGATCTAGCAATAATCTCCCGTAAGCTAAACCGCGTCAAAAAGGGTCCAAAATGGTATTTTTTCATGAATAAAAAGTTCAGTAAATTTAGTTTTGTCCAATGAATGACCAAATATAATAGATTTTTAGGAATTCGTGATTCTGCCTTAAAATATTTCAAAAGTCTAACCACACCCTTGATAAAGCGTGATGTTAATTAATGTCAGTTTTTTGATGCTTTTTACGTCGAATTTAATTAAAATTAAAATAACTTAACTATTTTTTGTCCAATTTTCATTTCCAATACGTATGTATGTACATACTGAATTTGTTTACGTTCAGAATAAAAAGACATCAACTATTTGATAAGAAATGGATTTTTCTTAAGACAGCTTCTCCTGTTATATAATATTTCACCGAAGAAACACTCACACATGAAATAAAATGCAACCCTGATCCAATGAAAAGTATTATTGTTTAGAAATTTTTCAAAAAATGATGAAGTCGTATGGGATGTCAAACTTTTTTCATAATACTTGTAATTTTCGTGAAACATTGCATTCACACTATCACACTTTGTCATATTACTTGAGTTTTTGACATGTATTAATACAAAGTATAATAGTGTAATCTAGCCTTAAGCACCTTTCTGAAGGAAGCGAAGTAGAAGGGACTTTAAGATACATATATTATTGCAACTTTAGATAATGTTCTTTATTGGTTTTGATTCTCCACCCAAAAGGTAATCGGTCTAGAGGACTTTTATTCTAATGGCCATTCATTGTATTGCCCATGCTTGTAATTGAATTTTTTTACATTACAAAAACATTTGTCATTTCAATACCTATGTATGTAAACATATACAAATTTTGATATAAGGGCATTTTTGAAATTTATTTATTTTATACCACCTACTATTCTTCTTGCTTGTATACATTACTATAATTCAGCGCGAATGCATAGCAAGTAAACTTGCTGCAAATAAGTCTAATTATAGCTTCAGTTATAGGGTAGAAGGGGGACCATTCGCCATAGGGGCACATCCGCCATCAACGATTATCTTAAAAACGAAATTATCGTTTTTGTTACTTTAATCGTTATTCTTTTCCTTTATCGATGATTTCTCATCACCGAAACATTGACAGTTTCAGTTAACTTACGATCGACACAGACGTGATTATTTGTTTTTTTGAAACCCGCGAAAAATTTTTTGATGTGAGTATTTTTGTGACAAAATTCTTAATATTTGCGAATGAATAGAGATATTGTTTAGTGTTATAAACTTGACTTTAGTGAAAAAGAATTGAAAACTGTTCTTTCAATAAATTCATTAAAAGTGTGACAAAAATAAACATTTGTGCATAAGACACCTCCTGGGGCGCATTCGCCAGACCTCTGGTGGGGTTATTTCGCCGGCCAAAGTCCCCCTGGGGTAGCTTAGCCAGTGGCAAATGTACCCCCTAGGGGTCGATTAGCGTGTGGAATGTACCGCCAGGGGTAGATTAACCACCCGTGAATGCACCTGATAAGCTTAAAAGTAAAGTAAAATTGTTCTTTATATTTTAAATATTTATTTGGTTATGAAGCAATAATGGTGCGCACTTACAAACCAACGAAGAAATTTAGATGAAGGCATAATAAAACTTGCTTTAAGAGATGTAGTCTCAGGAAAATATAATATTAGTAGAGCTGCTAAAGACTGCATGAAGAAGTTACACAAGTCTTAGCTTAATGCAATGGATGACTCAGGGCAATCCTCCGAAGATGAACAACAGTATACGTCAAAATACACATTGAATCAAGTTTTGACGAAAAATCAAGAGAGAGACATATGTGCATACTTTAAAACATGTTCTAACCTTCAGCACGGTTGTTCTTATACCATGGCACGAAAATATGTATTTGAATATGCCACAATAAATTATATCAAAATGCCTTCTACTTGGGTAGATAACCAAACAGCAGGAATTGACTGGATTCAAGGATAAATCTGTTGGTTCTTTTGCTGTAGATGATAGCTATATGGAAGGAAACTTCGTACTAAGTAGTTCGATTTTCTGGAGAAACAGATAAGTTTTATGTTGGCAAAATAATATAAAAAAGTCCAACTTCGGTAAAGGTCGATTTTCTGAGAAAAAAAATAATTTGTGGACTTTCATCAAACCCGATATTCCTGACATTTGCTACGTTCTTAAAACTGATATTGGTTTACGATTACCGGACTCAACTCATCCTCCAGGAACTTCCCGATCTGTAACAAAATATTTATTTGATGTTGATATGTAGCAGTACAACGTAAAGTAACTTGTAGTGTTATTAAATTTGAAAAAAAGCTTTTTTAATTTTGTGTGCCTTTGGTCTCAAGTATTTTAACAAATTTTTTATTTACTTTACGTAGAACTAAATTTATTTTGCCTTATTTTTTTTTTGTTTCCTAAATTCACCCCATAGGTGGGGGGTGGCATCGCTGTTTTTGGTCACTTCAGAAATTGATGAAAAAAACATATAAGAGGATTTACAGCGAGGACAAAAAGGACTCAAATTAAAGTCAACATATGTAAGGCTTTAAAAACTAAACAAGTTTCCAAATATCATTTGCAGTTTTGAGAAGAGAGCAATTTAAAAAAAAAGTGGCGAATGGTCCCCCTCCTACCCTATGCTTTCATAGCTTTATTTTAAAAAATAATAATATCGATACTGATATTTTTCCCATCGACATTTTCGATTTTTTAAGACTATCGATAGTTCTATCGATAGTTTCCCAGCACTATGCAGAATATCTATACTTTATGGGGTCTAACATCAATATTGTATAAATTACAAAAGGAATGACAAACGTAATATATGTATATACATACCTTTTTCCACCACCTGTTGTGAATGGTATAAAAGAACCTAAATGCTTATGATATTGTTTCTTATTTTACACGTATGAAATAAACAATAATCAACTTCATATTACAAGATGTACTTACACTTCTTGTGAATAATTATTTATAAACATAAATATGGCTGACTTCCAAAACGTTAATTGCTTTATGTTAAAACAAAGTATAATGTTTCATAACGCCACGGTACAATATATATACAATGCAAACCCTTCCAAAACATCACTGTTAAGTATAAGTACGGCAGCAAAAAGCAATCAGAGCATCGATTTTAAAGTTGATGCTTTGTGTCATTTAACATTTTTTTTCCAACAATACAGATTAATATTTTGCATTGCATCACTTACATTTCAAAACGTTTAAATAAACAAACCACATAGTTGCATTGTTTTGGTACTTTGTGCATGTACTTGGTTAGAATACAGTAGTTAAACTGTATACAAACTTTGTATAAGTACGTTTTGGAAGTCAGCCTAACTATTCGAGATTCATATTACAAGAATTGAAATCACTGAGTATTGAAAGATTTATATTTTAACTGGATATTTAGTTATAACAATGTCTTTGGGTAAAACTAATGTACACATGTAAGTTTGTCATTGCGTTTTAAATTTCTACAATATAGCTATTGGACCCTATAAAGAATATATAAAGTCGGTTCCTTATGAGTAGCGGAGTTATTTGAACAATGTCTGTCTGCCCCTCTGTCCGTTTGTCTGTTGAAATGGGTTTTCCAAAGAGCCTAGCTATGATAGGGACTAAGTTGTTAAATATTTATGTCACATATGCTTTTTTAAAATTTGCTATTGAAATTCAGCTAGATCGATGCTTTAATGACAGATATGAGTAATATATTACGAATACATACCTCTTTTTGCCCATAAATCTCAAATGTTTACCCGTAAACCTAAAATTTTTGAAGTCCTCTTATCATTTATGAACTTAATTTTTTCAATGCCATCTTAAAAAAAGTTATTAGAATACCGGCAGTGGAAACTAACAAACCCGATCTATAAACCCCCCAAAAAATGGATTCAGCACAGTAGCGAACTGGAGGAACCAAACTAAGCTTTAATATCTATTAAATAAAAAAGGTATTTAATATTAAAAATTAGAGAAATCGGTCTTATATTTGACCTGGCCGCCATACAAGTGTCCTAACGAGTTAAGGGTTTAAGTGCGATAGGACCCATACAAAACAAGCTACCTTGGTAAATTTGAGCTCAAATTGTCTCAGTCTTCTTTTATTTCATTTCGTTTGGTTTTCAAAATCATCGCCCTATTTTTACCTAGCGGCCATACAAATATGCTCCCGCAATAAAGATTTTGGCACGATCGCGCCCATACCGTATGAGCTAAATTGACCAAATTTGGTCCATATAAGTGTCCTACCGAGCTTAGGCTAGATGGATAAAGTTGAGCTCAAATATAACCTGCTGTTTTTTTCCATCCATGGTACATAAGATTCGGCATAGCCGAAAATAACACTTTTACTTTTTTTTTAATAAAATTGATATAACTGGATAAATGCACACAAATATTTGTTCATTACATAAATAGCTAAGAGCTTATTTACACATTATCTTCTCTGCTTTTATTTTTTATTATTATTATTTTGTTTTAATAAAAAATTTTTCCGTTCTCATTCATATTAATGCATAAAAAACTCAATATTGTACGTAAAAAATTTTGTATTTATGACCATAAAAGAGTAATTTTACAGTTTAATAAATATCATTGTTTTTTTATTTTAATTTTTTTTTTTTTTTTGAGATAATGGAATTTTTTATATTCCATATAAAAATTTTACTCCTTTATTGTAGAAAATGTTTTATATATTATTTTTATGTGGCCAAATTAAATTTTGCTACAAAAATGTATTGTGTTAATTGAAATTATCGTAGAATTTTTTGTTAATAGCTGGTGTTACCAGCGTGATATCATAATTGTGTTCGTGGCCTCAATTATAGAGAGTAACATTTTAGATGGCGTTTTAAAATAGCCATTCCTTAAACATTAGTACACTTTTGCATGTTTCTTATTTTGTTGCACTCCTGTTCAAGAACTCACCTTCAAATTATATTTTGATTTTTTTTTTTTAATAAATAAACAAACCATAAAAAACTTATTAGTTTATTATTTTAAATCTTTCCTCTTAAAAAAAAGGACATCAAAAGTGTACCACGCATAAAATTAAAATAAAAAAACAGAACATGTTGGCTAAAAGTTAACTACGCGTTCACTTCAAAACACTTCACGTACGCTAAAAAATTTCGGTAAGTTTTCTTAGTTTTTCGTGAGCTCATAATGGTTCAATTTTTCAATTCAATTTTTTTTTTTTGTATTTTATCTCAACAACGCTTGGCCACATATTGCGAGACTAGTCAAAATCTATTTAGAAAAAGTGGAAAGATGAAAAGTTTTTTCTCAACCGCTTTTTATTCCAGATATTGGCCCGTCCGACTACCATATGTTTAAAAGAATTACAAATAGGATCTTAAAATTATAAAAAATTTATTTATTATTTAAGAAAAAACTAACAAAACAAAACTTTTTTTTTTTAAATTTAGACAAAAAACTTTAACATCCCGTCTTTATGAGTCATTGTTAAGTTCGAACAACAAACAATTTCGTGTGCATACATGAATTTGGCTCGGGCAGGCTTCTGCTGTCGACATTTGTTCGCACAACAATTTATAAAATCGACAACAGTATTACCATATAAATAAACGCTATCTTGATTGTTATTGTTGCGTTTTTTTATGAGTTGTCGTGCCATACGTACTACCCACATCAAAGAATACGAATACATTATTTGTACTCCTTTTTGCTTATGTGTAGTTTATAGAACTCAAGCGCCTTACTCGTCCGTTCAACTTACATTTAAAACAAAAACAAAATTTCGCATTAAACAATTTACCACACTTAACAAAAATTTTAATAAAAAATTTTGAAAATTTAAAAAATTGTATAAGGAAAATTTCTCAACGCAAGGTAAAGGGATTTACCAAATAATCCTCTTGAGGCTAATAAATCAGAGCAAGATAAACTCTATTTTTGGTTCAAAATATGTTTAAGCGAACAGATCAGTAAACGGATAAAGGCCCAACTATAATATGCTTAAGCTCCTGTCAAAAAATAACAAAAATCTTTTCAAATGCATTTAAAAACACAAAAACAAAACAAAAAAACATTTGATTCCGTACGGAAAGTGCGATTTGTTTCGCACCTTGCTTAAGCAAATGACAGATTAATAAAATTTAACAAAAAGTTTCCTTAAGTTCAATATGGTTTGACACATATGATTTACATGTATTCGCCCATTTGCTTAAGCCAACTTAAGCATATTATAGTTGGGCCTTAAGCCATCTTTAACGCATATCATTGGACGTTTAGACTACAGAATTATGAATTTAAAAACATTTATCGTAGTGCTCCACTTGTTATTTTTTTAACTACATGGGAAACTGATTTACAGCTGTTAAGTTAAGTTTAAACCACCTACAAATTTAAGTTCAGCTCGACTAAACCAGCGTTTAAACCTTTACTGATTTATTAGCCATTAAAGTTAGTGTTACTTAGATCCAATTTTTTAATAGTAAAATTTTTATTGGCTTTACAAACAAAAATCTGGATATTTCATTGCTATATCGTTAGTGATTTTTGAGTCACGATTACATATTTCATTGCTATATCGTTAGTGATTTTTGAGTCACGATTACGCACGCTACCAAGGGATGGTAATATATTCAGGCACTAAAAAATGTTTTGTTGCTACCTTCGCTTACTCACGTTTTTTTCCAAAGTCTCAAAATTACGCACGCTCACAAAATATTTAACTATACTTTTTTAATGAAATACGAAACTTTAATTCAATTCAATTTTTATTAAATACGTATTTTTAAACAAAAATTCTAATAGATTTTTTATTTGCACTTCACAAATAAATCGTTTAAAAAGCCTTAACTATTACGAAAACATTAATTTTGTTTAAGAAATGTTTTACGAAATCATTTTACATTAAAACAAACAAATCAAATGGAAGGAATAAATCAAAGGAATGGGATCGTCTAATATTGTAATGAAGGAACATTAATGAATAATAGGTAAATACTTAATTATCATACAACAATAAAAACTTAGTTGAAAGTTACAAAATAAATCGATTTTTTTTTTATAAAAAAAGTTAAAACATTGAAAAGCTTTTAATTAAAGAAATAATAAATTTATCATTTTACATAACAGCAGGAGGTTTTATGTCAAATTAGAAAATTTAAAAGAATTTTTTCATTTCTTAGTATACGTACATTCTACAAACATACATACATATTTTTTAAGCTAAATACATAACTAAATATTTTAATACCCCAGAGATTTTTTCAGGAAATTGCAGAGATACAAATTTTTTTCATGCGTATGTAAAATATAAAAGTGTTAAAAAGAAAATTTAAATCCTTAAGATTTAAAATAGTGTAAATTGAAAATAATATTAAGCTGATTTCAACTTTATGCCAATTAAAATTTTTAAAACTTTTATAACAAAACAAGACTTAGATACATACATAAAAAGGACCTACCAAGATGTTGGATATATAGCATTTTTATACTCAGTTTTTCTGTAAACAACGGGGTCAGTACAACAAAAGTAAAACAAGCATGTAACGGTGTAAGTTAATAATAATATTCTCTCTCTCTCTCTCTCTCATAAGAAAAACAAGCGGACAGGTGTCTGTCTGGTATTTTTTAGAAATTCTTTTGTGGTGTAAACGAGTAAAACCTGTATCATATACAATTACTGAATTACATAAAATAACTAAAAATTAATTTTTTTTACGGAATTAAATAAACTTTTCGTTAAAAATAAATGAAAAATAAGTAGACCGGTTTTTAACTGAATTTTCATTTATTTTATATTACAATTTCAGTTAATTTTACGAACAGAATATTGTGAGTGTATAATCAAAATAAATATTGAAATTAAATTAAATGATTATTTAGTTTGCTTCTTGGTCCCGTTTTTTTTTCGTCAAATATTCAGAAGGTGTAACCGTTGCTTTAGTCTAAAAGCGCCTAAAATATACAAATATACATAAAGCCGTAAATTTCCAACAAGGCTCGGTTATATGTGTTACAAGGCCAGTTAAAAACAAGTATGAAAATAAAGTGGACCATATGAAACCCTACACCACAGTATTTAAAAACCAATTTTCGAGATTGTAAAAGTAATTTGTGCAGAATATTTTTTATTTACTTCATCTATAAAAGATTCGCTTGCCTTTAAGTGATTTAAGGATGGGAGTTTATATAAGGCCTATGGTTAACCTTAAACCTACCAGCACAAAAATTTGTTATGACATAGAAACCATAGAAACTATTGTAGAAGTTATTGCCGCCAATTTTGTTGAGAATACCAACATTTATAAGAAAGTTATGAAACTAAAAGCTTTTTTCAGGGGTAGTATTTGTATGGCAGCTGTGGTCAAATATGGACTGATTCCAATAAAATTTGGTAAGATGACTTAGGATGCATTTTTTTTTTTTTTTTTTTTTGACCTAATTTAATCTGAATACCAACAAATTACTACGAACTGCTAGATTTGGCAGTACCATAAAAATTTAAATCGTCGCAATTTTAGCTTTAAAGGTCATCGCTAAAATTTTTAAATTTTGCATTCTCTAAGGGATTTTAGCGATCGAGACTAAAGTTAAGCTATGCGAGTTACAGAATACGGCTGCTGTACTTTGCGTTCAAGGTTATTGACATCCAGCCATCCGTGTGGATGGACGGACATAGTTAGATCGATTTTAAGGTATTACAAACATCACCACAATCTCAAAATACCCTCTCTATTGTGGTGTGGGAATAAATATTTTTTTTTAATTTTTTTTTTTTTAATTTCCTAAGCTAATCCCGCGAAGCTCTATGCTTGTCTGCAGGAAAGAAACCAGAGTCTCTGGCGGGAATCGAACCCGCAACCTCGGCGCTGATAGACTATCTCGCTACCAGCTAGCCTACCGAGGCATATTGGCTAGTGAAGTGGGTAGTCTAGTCGTATAGTCTAGACCTGCCCCGTCCGCCTACCAGTTGCTTAAAACGATGTAGAACACTTTTCCGAGAATACGTTTTATTTCAAAATAGGTTATCTGGCTTCGTTTTCAGCAACAAAACGTTCTTTTGGCGCAAAATACATATGTATTCAAAATGATATTAAAACTTGATATTGTATTTACACTATATTTTTCTACTTTCTAGAATAATCGCTTCCCTTTAATAATAAAACGAAGTATATCCATGACGCTTAAAGTGTTTTTCAACGCCCTAATGATAAATGAATTATAAATCTCCCAAAAGCACATACATATATCTTAAAGCTTAAAATTTTTTTATAAAGCTTACAAACAAATACATACATTATTCTTAAAGACACATTAATATACAAACAAACAAACAAACACACACAGATACATTTAAAATGTGTCTTACCATAAAATCAATGCCTACGGTGGTAACATAATAACAAGGCATATAGACCCCATCCCGAAACATTATTAATAGAGATGTCTTACCAACACCCGAATCTCCCAGCATTATAACCTGTTGAACAATGAAGCGAACACAAAACACAGTGAAAAAAGAAACGTAAAATAGGAAAATAGGAAAAAAATTAATGTGAAAAAACCTGTGGATGGATTGGGTTGTATTCATTGACTTGTTGCCGACAGACAGACAACACGGCACGCGTTACAACCCACACACATTTTTGCTGTGTAAAAGGAAACTTTTTTTTATCGTAAAAAAAAAGAAAATAAACGAAATAACTTAACGCTACAATAAAGAATTAAATCATAAATAACAAATATTTTAAAAGAAGTCACACACAGTGAGTGAGGTTTTACTTAAATCAAAATAATTGAAAAGCGGCTTAACAGTTGAGCTGATTTTCATTTAAAATGGTATTTAAAAAAAGTTTTCTGTTTTGTATCTTTTTATTTAAAGCTTTGGAAGAAATTATCGGGTTGTCAAGTGCTAATAGAATTAAGTTTTAAATAACACTTCGATTTCTATGCCTTAAACAATGATAAATGGCACTCTGCGATATTTTTTTTAAGATTTCCTTCCTGAACTCTGATTCTCATAACACAATTATTATTTATCTTTAGTGGGTTACACACACTATCGAATAGAAATGACAGTTTTTCTCAAATGTTCGCTTTTTTGATAGTGTGGTAGCTAATTTTCGTCAGTCAACCTTCAACCACAAACTATTTTGTGGTTGACGGTTAACTGATGAAATTTTCGACTGTCACTAAAATTCAGTGGTGTATATATACCCCGCCTTAAACAATTTGTTTTTGCAGGTGCTGTGAATGTACTCAAAAAAAGTAACATAGAGAAAATGTTCAGTTTTTTTCTGTTCTATAAGAAGATAACGGTAACATTTATGGAAAAATACTTATAAGCAAATGTGTAGCTTAGGAAATTGGCTACAAAAGAGATATATGTCATTTTTTTCGCAGGACTAATGGTTTTTGAGAAAATTCGTGGAAAAATTTTGAGTTTTTAAAGGGTTTAGGCCGATTGGAAAAAAATTTTAAATGCAAATTAACGACTAATATTCGAGTTTAAGTTTTCGATTTGGAGTCTATAGACATACCGGAAGGGCCGTCATATGTTCTCGAAGTATGGCACTTCGGGCATTACAAAAATTAAAAACGATCCAGAATTCTTAACTTCAGCCTGATCTTAAAAATTGTATCACTGAAATGTTCTAGACAGAAAGAAAAAACTTGTTCTAAATTTCAGTTTTATTACTTACTTTAGAAAGAGTCGTACTTAAAAATTTAAGAACGAATAACACTTAAAAGTACCTAAAATAGTACGAAATGGTATTACTTTCGAAAAAAGGTAAAAATGCTTTAATTTTTTTATAGAAACAACAACAACACTACAAGAAGAAAAATAGAGATTATCGGGCATGTTCTATAAATTAAAATGAAGTGGATTTAAAATCGAACAAAATTTTGAAAACAAGCCTGTAAAGAAAGTTCATAAAAATCTTTCTTTTTATATACATCACACTTTGCGTACCAATTATCTTTACCAGAATAACTCTTAGAAACAATAAAAGCTATAGTCATTCTGTAAATAATTGCAATCGAAATATCGTTCGTTTTCAAATTCACTTCATTTCGATTTCAAGAACATGCCCGTATTTCATGTTTAAAAAGTAAAACAAGAAGCAGTAATTCCCATATTCTATTTGTTTAAGCTATTTAGTTAAATACATCAAAGTAGAATGGTTAAGAAAACCATATTGGGCATGTTACTGGTGTCTTATAAATGAGAATTCTTTTGTAAAGAACGAAATAAACAAGTACGAATCGAAATTAAACCGTCTTAGAAATTCTTGCATCAAGCACAGTTTGAGATTAATTTTATCTCACTTTTAATTAAGTCAATCCAGTTTTGATATTATTTGAAGTACGGGGCACTTGACTAATCCGTACTTGTATCAAGCATTCTGTACTTGATTTAAGGAAATCTGTACTTGCTGTACTATAGACATTGCTTTGGCTTGATGTAAGTACGGATGGATTGATTTGTTTTTTCAGTGCAGGCGAGCTCTACAAAACAGTAAGCGACACGCAAAGTTTACCTCTTAGCGAGATTTTTACGAAACCACGTTTTTCTTGACCTTTGACCCAAAGTTACTTTGTAAGCGACGCATGGATCGACGAAGATTTTTGGGACGTCATTTAGAACCACAAAAGGAAGCTTCGTGCAAAACTTAAGCTTTCCATTAATTATTCCGATGCTCAATGTCTTTGTTCCCCGGACTATAAATTAAGTTATTAAAATAAATTTCCTCCATTTTTTTCAAGTTTTTAGTATTGTTTCTATTTTTTTTTTACAAACTAGTCACTAAAATTGAATAAGTTGCGAATAAAATTTCATATTGTGAATAAATTTTAACAAAAATCTTGATCTTAAGATCTGGTCACACTAGTAAGCCTGTAAAACAATAAATGATCACATATTCGTAAAACTGGTCGTCCTTCTTTGTCTTAGTTAATGGTTTGGCGTCGCATAACCACATCGTTACAGTTTTTTGGAGTTCGACGTAAAACTTGCGTTTCAGCTCAACTTTTGCTTTGCGCTCATTCTTACACAGATAAATTCTCCAACATTTTTCAGACATTAATCAAAAATAAAATCAGTTATAATTAAAAATTTAATTAAGTGAATTAAACGTTTAATCAAGTGATACCATTTAGTTATTTACTGGTTCAAATTTCATAAATTTTTGAATTTTTATTACAAATTTTTTAATTTAAGTGCCTATTTCACGATGTCACTCGAACGTTAACGTTCGCACAAATAACATATAAAACAAAAACAATTTTTTGAATTTTGTTTTTGTTTTATATGTTATTTGTGCGAACGTTAACGTTCGAGTGACATCGTGAAATAGGCACTAAATCATTTTTAATTTTTTTTTCTAATATAAAATAAAAATATAAACTTGAAAATTAAGGCACCTATTTCAAAAAATGACAACTCAACTGTTCTCCACAGTCCTGTGTACTGAGCGTTAGTCTTTTAAAGAATGCTTCATTATTCAGTTACATTTTTAAATTCACAATAATAACATACATTAAAATAAGAGCGTCATTTTGTCAATCTAAACGCTTAAAAGTTATGTGAATTTGTAAAATATTGCCAAAGGCTTCAATCGATCTATCATGGTGTTTATCCTAAACAATGTATTGATTGTTATCTAAAACTTTTTAAATTAATTGAAAATTTTGAGTGTAAATTACAGCATTTTACGTTCAAACGCATCGAAGATTATGTACCTTAATTGTCATAAATTCAACAAAAATTTTGCATTGTGAAAAAATATTTATTCGTACAAAAATGAATTGTGCGTTATATTGACAAAATTTTAATAGATTTAAGTGAACACCAGCAGAAAGGTTGAAACGATATATTTTTTTAATTCAAGTGAATTTCTTTTGTTTTTTTTAATTTTCATGTTTTTATTTAGTTTATTTAATTAAAATAATTTCTTTGCTCTAACGATTACAAGTCGTTATATCCACACCACAAAAGTGGAGAGGATATTATGCCTTTGTGCTGATGTTTAAAACACCTTTAAATCTACCGATCGACTTTTTGAACCGATTTAAAAAATCGGCTGGCTGGCTTATAACAATTGGCATTTTGTATTCATAGGTGGAAAGCGTATAATTATTTGGCAATTATGTTCAATAATAGCGAAAAATTTGTTTGATTTGTGTTTATAAAGCTTTGCTGAGGTTTGAGAAAAACTTGACCGTTTTTTAAATATAATCTTATTTCTAGGATTGAAAATTATTTGAGTATAAAATTTGATACCAAACGAATTGTAAATCAACAACTACTCCCGGCAAACATTTAAGATTGTCCTTAAATTGAATATGACTCAAAAGCAATCCCATTCTCAAATGTAAGATAATGAATTGTTAAATATATAATTAAAAAGGATAAAGTGGTTTTTCTTTCAATTACATTTTGGAAAATTTTAGTCATACAAAGAAGAAAACATTTGATTTATTTTGCGAACTTTGAGTTCAAATATAATAAAGAACTTCTATTAAAGTTTAAAAAAAGTACGAAAAAACAGAAGTAAGGAAGAACATGTAAATCAATTAAAATAGATAATCATTCAAAGAAAATTTCTACCAAAGGTTAAATACAATTTGATTTAAAGATTGATGTTTGACTATTGACTGCCCTAGCAGTCGTCAATGGTTGTGAGTGTTAAACGACAAAACCCTCTGAAGAAATTGAGTGGTAACAATTGAAATATTTAAGGGTAACCTGTCCGTGAAAGTCTGGGTTCGATCCCCGCGGCAGTCAAAAATGAAAAATTATCAATTAATTTTTATTTATTTCATGTCGTAAAATTCCTTTCTTAATAAAAATAATTTAAGGAAAATTAAATTTGATGAACTTTAGCCCAATTAAAAATATAAAAAAAAATTTTTTTTGGATTAAAAAAATAATTTAAATATTTATGTAAAATTCAAAAAACAACACATTTCAAACGTTGGTGTTTTATTTGTTGGGTTTCTTAAGGTTTGAGAAAAATCTTTAAGCTACATTCGACATTAAATTGAGACAATACATATTTTTAATAAGAACACTTGAGTAAAAGTTATTTTCAATTTCAGTTTTACACTTCAATGCACAGAAAAGATAAAATGAGAAAAAGTGTTATTAGAAAGGATACTCTTGAAAATATTTCAACACAATCACTTTGGAAACAAATTAAAAACATTCAATTGTAAATATTTAATAATTTTTTTTCCCCCAGTATAATTTCCGAAAATTTTACCACAAAAAATATTGTTTGATTTAAGGTCGACTGATCTCAAATTAATACATTTAAAATAAGTAAGTATTTCAAAAAAATTCTTTTAATTTATCAAAAGAAACTTTTAAAACAAAAACCAAACATTTGAATTTGTTTCTTTGCGGCAACAATTTCGATTTCCGTTCATTAGCAAAAAAAATAAATTAACCAGTATCTCTAGCATTAAACCAATTTTTCACTGAAAATTGTCTTATTTACTTGTACAAATACATTTTATATTTTTTTCCATTTTAGATAACTCAATAATTTGGAAGATACAACATCCATATATACGTGAGTTTGTTTCTACAAGTTGAGTTCTAGTTAACAATTTCTTAGAATTTATTGTCTTTTATTTTAAATATCTTCTCCTTATTTCACCATACTTTATTTTGTCAACATTTTGTTGGAATTTTTTGTGAAATTGCAATAAAAAATTTAAGAATTAAATATTGTTTAAAAAGTAAATAAGTTGTTTGAAAGTTTTCCGAATTTAAAGTTAAAAAGGATTTTTTTTTTTGCTTTTGTAAAATAAACAAAATTTGTTATTAAAAAAGGATTACACTGTACAAAAATGTTTTACTTTTTCAAAACAACAGGGTTCTGACAGTGGATTTTGGTAGACAGACCAAAAAAATTTAAAAGATCACATTGGAATTTGATTTTATGGTATAGGGCTAGAGTTTTACTCGTTTGGACTGTTCGTTTAGCATATCGATATATAAAACAATGTGTTTTACACTGCTGAGTTATAAGGTTTGCTTCGCAACTTTGTAGTAAATTGTATCGTTAATATTTTTGAGGAACATATTACCCCTCTAGCTCCCTATATATCGGTAATTTTTGGCTCTTTTCTAACTTTTCATAAAAAATACCCCTGAGATGGGGAGGGCGGGAATGAAATGTTTTACTAAAATGTTGGCCATGAAATTTTGCTAGATGTGTCGGTACTCGTCAAAGGCCACAACTTGACACAAACTGCAAAAATCAACTAAACTTAAGATTGCCCTTAAAGGGTTAATTTAGTTTATACTTAGAGTTAATAAAAAATCTTTCAAAAATTGATTTTTCTGTGTTGAAGTGTATAAAAAAAGCCTTACGATTCTATAAAGTATATCTTAGACGTAATAAAATGTGAAGAGCATAAATATTTTCAATGCTGCGATTTAAAAGTAGCTGCCTTTTTTTTTGGAATGCAGTCTGGATATACATATCGTCATATGAAATGCAAACGGACGTAACTACACAAAATTTCGAAATTGAGTTTTTTTTATCAATTATGGTTCGTTTTATCAAAATACATGTTCGTGCAAAATTTTAGATTCCTAAAAATGGCGATTTTATTAACGAAATTCAAACGCCAATTACACCTTGTTGTTATTGATTTTGTTATTGATGGCGTAGAAACTAGTTTGCAAAAAAAAAAAAAAAATAAGGATTGATCTTTAATTTACAATAGATCCAATAAGGAAATATTTCTTGAAACTAACTTTATTCCAATCGACCCATAACTGACCAGATTTTCTACATAACCTCTCAAAGCTCTCAATTCCATAAGTCAAAAAAAATTAATGGTTCCAATCTACAACAAGTGTTGTAGGATATCATATGATCGGACTTGACATTCTAAAATTTCTTACTTCCCATATTAAGCAGTGATTTGAAATTTAAATTACAATACATACAAATTTTTTTTATTTTGTTAACAAAATTTTTAATGTGCGTATGAGCAATGTTTAATAATACAAAATAAAATATTACTCATACGTACTTTATAATTGCAGAGTATTTTAAATTCGAATGAAAAAATCTAATGTTTAAATTTTAAACGAAAATAACAAACTAATCTTGAGAACTTAAATGTGTGGTGTTTTAATAATCATTTAAAATTTAATTCATCCAAGTATGTATAATATTTTAGGTTTGACTTAGACATGTCCGTCTGTCTGTCTGCTCGTCTTTCTGTTCGTCTGATCACAACGCGCTCACTTCCGAAAGACTCAAGAGAAGAGAACAATTTTGTTATCAAATTATTTCTAGTTATACTAAGCAGTTTGGGATTGAAATCCGTTCAGTAAGAAAAGAGTTATTGGCCTTAGTACAACTACCACAAAAAATTTATATTTCCGCTAAAAAAAAAACAAACATAAACTAGGGGCGGAATGAACCGATTGCCATTAAATTTTACACAAATTTATTTTATGTGACTAGAAATCATATAACGTCATTTTGTGAGACCGGCCTGTTAAAAATAATAGGCCTCATTTGAAGGCAATTCTCGGAAAACATTTTCGTATGCCTAAAATCATAACTAATAATGCTTACGGAATTAATTGTTCTCATCTTTTTGTTGAGTGTTCAAAAATAACAAACAGGGAAGCGTTATTTTTTTTAATGATTTCCTACAAAAACACTATTAGCGATATTTAATGTTTATTTTCGAACACTGGTTTTATATACCGATATACTGCACGAGCAGGTCAAATGAGGAAAACTTAAGCCCCCCTTAAATAAAATTGCGATGTAATATTTTAAAACGCGGACATATGTACGTATATTTTTGTCTCCTCTATCAGAAACCGTGTCAGAACTACACCTTTTTTGTTTTCTGAGTTGTACAGTGTTATTAGAATAAAACGACATTTATAATTTATTTTACCAATTGCTTAACGAAATCTATTTTTAATGTAGAATTTAAGATTTTTTGTTTTTTTTTATTGATATTTCTAACAGATTTAATAGTTCAGGGGGGTTACCGCGTATTTCGATTCCAAAAAAATTATTTACGAGTTCGAACAATTTGTACTGTGTATTACGATTTTCGTACTATTTGTTTCGAATGAACGGAAGTTGTTACTTCCTTTTCCAAAACAAAAAGTTCCTTTCGTAACGGCAACTCTCTATTACGAACAATAAAAATCCCTTTCGAAACTCCCACTTCGTATTACGAGCGTCAGTTATGTAAAAAGAGTTAGGGAAATACAATCAATTTTTATTAAAAAACACAATTATAATATTTTTCACACATTGAATAGTATTTATTATTTGTTTTGTTGTGGGATATTTTCGTCCAACTATTAATCAAATTTCCCAATTGTTTATAAATACAACTCTGTCATCGTTTCGAACGAGTTACGCAGTACGTTTTAATTTTCGAATCGGAAATTGCTTTCGAAAAATTTTGCTTTTCGAATCGAAATACGCGGTAGCCCCCCAGATCTAAGTCCTAGTTTGATTCTAGTTCAGTTTTAGTTCAGTTCTAGTTCGTTACTAGTATGTTTCTAGTTCAGTTCTAGCTCAGTTCAGTTCTAATTCAATTCTAGTTCAGTTCTAGTTCAGTTCTAGTTCAGTTCTAGTTCAGTTCTAGTTCAATTCTAGTTCAGTTCTAGTTTAGTTCTTGTTCAGTTCTAGTTCAGTTCTAGTTCAATTCTAGTTCAGTTCTAGTTTAGTTCTTGTTCAGTTCTAGTTCAGTTCTAGTTCAGTTCTAGTTCAGTTCTAGTTCAGTTCTAGTTCAGTTCTAGTTCAGTTCTAGGTTAGTTCTAGTTCAGTTTTAGTTCAGATCTAGTGCAGTTCTAATTCAGTTCAGTTCTAGTTCAGCTCTAGTTCAGTTCTAATTCAGTTCTAGTTCAGTTCTAGTTCAGTTCCAGTTCATATTTATATTTGTTATTTATTTTTTGATTACAGAGTACACAATTTATTTTAATATTTTTGATTATTTAAAAATTTTTAAAATATAATATATATAATATTTTAAAAATTTTATAAATAGTTAATGAACACTTTTTATAATAAATAGTAGTTTTTCTTTTTTTTCTTTAAAGGATTTTATAATTCTTTTAGCAGCTTTAGAGCACAAAAACAAAAGATCGACCGTTCGCAATGAAGGATGGAACTGAACTGAACTGTTCAGTTTTAGATCAGTTCTATCAGTTCTGTAATTCAGTTCAGTTCTAGGTCAGTTCTAGTTAAGTTCTAGTTCAGTTCTAGTTTAGTTCTAATTCAGTTCTAGTTCAGTTCTAGTTCAGTTCCAGTTCAGTTCAGTTCTAATTCAGTTCTAGTTCAGTTCCTGTTCAGTTCTAGTTCAGTTCTAGTTCAGTTCTACTTCAGTCCTAGTTTAGTTCTAGTTCAATCCTGTTTAATTCTAGTTAAGTTCTCTTTTAGTTCTTTCCAAGTTAATTTCTTGTTTTAGCTTTCAACATTTCACTTGATTTTATCAAATATTTAAAAAAATACTGAATAGAACTCTAAAGATTTTTTTATGTACAAAAATCTCAAATGGATCTACGTATCTAAAGTCTTGAGAAAATGCGCATCTGGTTCTGACATAATTTTGACGTCATCACACAACACCAATGGCCATCGTGGCTTTGTAGTGACTTCAAAATAACGTCAGAAACACAATTTTTTTTGTTGTAATTGATGTAATAGAAAAATACTTTAAATAAGATTGATTTTTAAATGAATTCGAATCAGTCCTTGCAAATACAAGAATGCTTTTGTTAACTTTCAACTGAAAGTGCCTTTATAAGTCAAACTAATTCTTGCAAGTGACATTTCCTTTAGATTTAATACACATTAGTAGAGTAATTTTCATAGTAAATTAATTTAAAATCACCTTATTCAATTTTTTACAGCTGTCATCAATGTTAACTTTTGTTTCTTCGCACGATGTTCTACTATTTCTGCGGGTGGTCATTGACAATGACGATGATGATGATGACAACATTCTCATAATACTACGGCCCGTTGCTCTGCACGCTCTCATGCCGGTAGCCATTTTCGTTGAAATATTTTTAGTTTGAATACTGCCATTGCCGCCAGTTAGACCAGCTATACTAACACCGCCACCTCCACCACACGGTGACCACTCTGTGGTGTTTGTAAATTCATGTTTTATTACACTAGCTCTTTTGCGTATTTGGTCTTTCTCGGATTCATCATCATCCTCGTCTTCTTTATCTTCTTTCTTAGGATTTTTGATATGGTTATTACTGCGACAATCATCTACCTCATCCTCTTCACTACTTTCACTTTTAGCTGAAATACTTGGAATTTTTTCTAGCTGTTTTTTGTTGAGAATTGGCGTTGATGGTTGGGACGATGCAGTTTTTGGTTTCGGCGGCGTTGTTGTTGAGGTGCTTCTTGTTAAATGTGCAGGTACATGAGATGGTGTTGATGAATGTGGTCCCGCTGAAACTGAACGCGACATAATGAGTGGATGTTTTGAGAGACCGGGTACAGCTGGCATACGCACGGAATCAGGACGTTTACGGTTTCTTAAAGTTCGGGACATTGTTGTGTTTTATAATTAAACTATTTTTTTGCTTTCAGTATTTTACTTGTTACTTTAATTGACAATTAATTGGTCTGTTTGTTAATACAAATGTATGTGCAATTTTTTTTCTTAAATTATTATTATTATTATCTTTGTCTGAATTTGTGGGCAATTAAAAATAAAATTCTTTGAAATTTTCTTTTCACAATTGAAAAAATAAAAAGTATTAGGTTTCCTGGCATTGTTCCTTTCTAAAAAGTTTGTTGTGTAAACTTTTAATCTCAAATGTTAAAATTATTAAAATAATTGAGCAGAGACAGAAACATTCATTTTTCCCTTCTCTCATTTTTCTCTTCTCCGTAAAGCTGTTACATAAATTTTTTTAATTCGTGCTGTTTTGGGAATATCGTTGATGCTTGTATCTGTTTCATATCTTGATTGACTGTTAAAAGGAAGTTGGATTGATACATCATTTTTTATGTTTCAATCATAGCGACGACAACATTGATGTCATTACGTGTTACAATTTTAAGTATTGATGAAAAACTACTGTTCATTTGTTTGGTAATATAAACTCAAGTAAAATTTTAATTATCTTTAGCATATTTTTTTTAATTCTCTTCGGACTCAGTTATAAAATTCTTGTTATAAATTGATTGGAAATGTTTAAGAAAAAACATTTTTATAAGTATAACAAGCGTATTATGGCAAATTGTTAAATTTGATTTAAAAATGTTTTAAGATTAAAAAAATATCCGAAAGAAAGCATAAGCATACATAATCATATTAATATTTTTTTCGAAATTTGTATGATTTCTTATAACAAATTTGTACAAAAAAAAAAAACAAATTTTTAGAACATATCCAAAAAATACAATTTTAACAAAATATTTCCTATATGTCTCATTTGGTTAACATTTCTCAAAAATTTTAAATTTGCGTAAAAATTAATAAAACAACCACTAGAACTAAAATAGAACTGAACTAGAACTGAACTAGAATTGAATTAAAATTTAACTAGAACTGAACTAGAACTAAAGTTGAACCGAACTGAACTAGAACTGAACTAGAACTGAAGTAGAACTGAACTAGAACTGAACTAGATATGAACTAGAACTGAACTAGAACTGAACTGAGCTGAACTGAACTGAACTGAACTGAACTGAACTAGAACTAAACTAGAACTGAACTAGAACAGAACTAGAACTGAAATAGAACTGAACTAGAGCTGAACTAGAACTGAACTAGAACTGAGCTAGAACCGAATTAGAACTGAACTAGGACTAAACTAAAACTGAACTGGAACTTTTTTGTTTTTTTATTTAAATTTTAACAATTTTATTTAAAAATTCATATTAAAGTAGGATTCGCAAAGCTTTAAAGCTTGTCTGCAGAGATTACTAGTTGCTAATATTCTTTTAACCAGAAATAAGTAGTATATAAAGAAAAAACAAATTAGATGGAATGAAAAATGAGAAAAAAAAATTAAATACACTAATATTAACTAAACTTATACTAAACTAGAAATTATCTAGAGCTAGACTAGAAAAAAAAGAACTAAGCTTATTTAAACTTTTCCAGTCTTTGGAATTTTCTTAAAACATTTTTGTATTTTTTTTATCGCTGGCCTAACGTAGAAAGGCCTTAACTTGATTTTCGAAATCAAGTTTTTTAAGTGGTTCCAATACATTTTACACAAATACACTTCGTCACCAAAAAATTTAATGCAATAGTATCAAAAGTACCTGTTTTACAAGCAGTTTTTCATTTTGATACATACAGGTTCTATTATGTTTTTACCTTCTACTGTAAAGTTGCAAATATGTGAGCAAGGGCCTTTTACACATTTATATTTTTTTTTTTTCAACAACAAAACATGATTTGTAAGTTTATGTCAGCATAAAACTTAATGGTTTGAAGAAAGACGTTTTAATGAATGCACCCATGTAGGCATTTAGCAATAAATTCTGTGGCTTAAAAGTGTTAATCACCATATTTAATAACAAATTCTTACAACTTCCTCTAGATAACCAGTCAGGTAGCTGGTCAATAATAACCAATCTGAATAACCAACCTTAATAAACCCTAGGGTAGGCTTTATATGGGGCCTTTGGCAAGTTAAGGAACGATCTTGTATTTTGTACATTCGTTTAAACAATATTCATTACGGTTTAAGGCGTACTAAAGTGTTTTTCGAGAGCCAACTTTATATGGGGCCCGTGGTAAATTATGGACCGATCTTCACGATATTTAACAGTGTGATTTAAAGTCTTATAAAGCCATGAGAGAACAAATTTTACTACAATAGCAATATTTTTCATTACGAATTTGTGCAAATCTTATATCAATCTGTACATTCCGCAATCAATTTTGTCAGTTTTTGTACCAAAATCATAATTTTTTTCAGAGTGGTTGTTTTACATTTGGATTCATAATTCTTTTCCTCCTGGACCGATTGTGCTGGATTTTCATTATAAACTGCTGAGGTTAACAAGAAACAATTTAACAATATCGGTGTGCTTTTCTTTTGGGATTTTTTTAGGGTTAGCATTATTCAAGGATTTACCAAAAATATTTATTCTTTATGGGGTCTGAAATGAATATTAAAAAAGTATCACACGGAATGACAAAATTATTATTTCCCTCATTTACCACAAGTGGTGGAGGTTTTAAAAATAGGAGAGGAAAATTTAAAGTTTTTTCTGTTCTTCTGATCACTTTGTATTTAAAACGTAAGACTTGTGCGAGAAAACTTGCTCTGTGTTTATTGGGTCTAATTAAAGTTCTTGTAATATTATAGATTTTTTTACCCTACACCACAGTCAGAAAGAGTATAAAGAAGTTTGTCGTTCTACCGTTTGTAATTTCTACAATTTTAATCTTAGACCCTATAAAGACTTGTGCGAGTTGATTTAACGATGTCTGTCTTACCGTCTGCCTGTGAGTATGTTGAAATGGCGTTTCTGAAGTCTCTAGATAGAATGGGGACTAGGTTGTTATATATTTACATATTGATCCGACAAAATGTGGGCGGGTTTTGTGAAGAGGTTGTGGCACTTCCTATACAAAGACATCATAGATTTCTGTATATCTCGAGAACGGCAACAGACAAAACTTCAAAATTGGGTAGAAGAATCTTTTTTATCAATATACAACATCCGAAAAAATTTTGAGTGGATTGAAGATGTGGGCGTGGCACAAACTAGTTTTATTTATATATTAAGAAAGGTATTGATATAACTTTCCGTTCTTATCGCACCATGGTATACCCTTCACTAAATTCCGAATATTTAAATGAACATAGCACTCTTACGTATGTATGTATTTTTTTATAGCTTTGAAAATAAAATAATATGGTGCTCGTTTGCTGCAACGCTGTCATAAGTTATGACTCATAACTCAAAATATGAAAATTTGGAGTGAGTGATGCAGAATTGTTTGTTATGTTTTTTTTTATATTGTGTAAAAAAATCATTTTTATGTCTTTTATACTTTCCCCGTTTAAAGAGAATGTATCTTTATTTTTTCTAGGTGGAGCTAGAAAATCAAAAACTGTAAAAAGGTTTATTTCGAAATGTATTTTTTGGAGTTAAAGGGTGAGCCAATCAAAACGCACGATGTTGTTTGTACAACAAAAAGTTTTTAGAGAATTGTCTTAATATTTTTTATTATTATAGAAGGATCTATGACAATTAATTGTAATACAAAATATCGGTCATATGCTTTTACGGCTTCGTTGGAACACCTCTATACGATGGTCCATATTTTCAATGACTCTGAGACATAATTAAGCTTCAATGTCGTTAATGTGCCGAATTATCTCATCCTTTAGCTTTTGAATTGTTCTTGGCTTTTTGAAGTACATTTTTTCTTTTAAATATCCCCAAAGAATGAAGTCCATCAGTGTCAAATCACATGATCGTGACGGCCAATTAACATCGCCACGAATTGAGATAACACGGCCATCGGATGTCCCGCGCAAAAGAGCCATTGTTACGCTGGCTGCGTGGCAAGTTGCAAGTTAACAAAACCACTGAGGGAAAGTGTGCCTCGTCGCTAAAGATGATGTTCTTTATAAAGTCACCATTCACTTCTGTGTGATTAATTTGGGCAAAAGACTTGACGTTAAGGTGTGACTCACAATTAACATCGTGCATTATGGTTGGACCACCCTTTATAACGACGTTGCAGCAAATGAGTACTTCAATAAAAACCATAAGTATCGTTTCTTTCCAAGTTATTATAATTATTTTCAACGTAGCCTTCACATAATTTTATTACGTGCTGCCATCTCTGAAGTAATTACCTAGCAGCTGCAGGTTTTTATCTCTGCTTTTTTTTTTGCATTGAAATAAAAATTTATTCTTCAATATTATTATTAACTTCCTTTTTCGCATGAAAACAAATAAGAAAGTATAGTCGGTCAAACCCGACCATTTGATCATCTAAATCACAGTATATAAAGACAAATTTTACCGAGTGTATCATATCTGGGACTACTAGCCAATCATGGAATTGGCGAAACAAAATTCTGTTATTAGGTTGATATTTAAATAAGAGTTCTTGGTGTCGAATATTGCCTAAATATCATCTCTCTATGTGAGCTTTGCTCATCTTAAAGCTATTTTGGAGATGGAGTTTATATGGGATTCTGTACCTACCAGGACAGAATTTGCCATGAAAAAGTAGCAATTATAAAAGTTTTGGTCGCCAAATTTTATATCAATACCAACATTTATAAGGAATTAATGGCCTTTAAAGCTATTTTCGGGAGTGGTGTTTGTATGGAAGCGTATAAGGACCGATTTATAATGATATTCAGTAAGACGATTGATGTTGCAATAGAATAGTTTTGAACCAAATTTCATCAAAATAAAACATAATAAGACATGGGTGCAAAGACTATTTCGGAAAGAAGTTTGTATAGGTGCCGTGTAAAATAATGGACCGATTTACGCCATTTTAAATAGGCTTCGTCCTTAAGTATGTACCAAATTTCATAAAATCATCTTTAAGATTTCGACCTGTACTTTGAGCACAAATCGATCGGTATACTTAAAGGTGTCACAGACATCAGTACAAACGCATAATACCCTCTTCAATATTGTGGTGTGGGTATTAAAATACCAACAAACGAAAAAAAAAGTTAAGCTTCTCATTAAATTATCTTTAATTTGGTTTGGTTTTTCTGGCTAAAAGAAGAAAACTTTAAACGATAAACAAATTGTTAAAAATCCAAAATTACTTTTTTGGTTTCGTATGACTAAATTAAAAAATTAAACGGAATGGTTTTGCGTTTTATAAAATTCAAATATAAAGATTATTTTTTTTTTCTTTGTTTAAAATTATTTTCATTTAAAGTTGTCGACAGCACACGTGGTTGGGGTTTTAACTGAGCTGGGGCCAACGGCAATAAATTTGCGTGTTCATTAGCATACACTCAGGCGTAAACAAATTTAAAATTTTTGTAATATAAAATTGGACTGATAGCATGCAGCTGGTGTGGAGAGGGTTAACAAATGGACGATATTCGTTTTTTATAAATATTTTTCAATTAAAAAATAATATGGTCAACATGTAAGTAAAAATTAAAGGTATAATTTTTAATTAAAAATAAAACTATGTCATATTAATTTTTTTTTTTTTGCCATTACTGCTTTAATTAATTTCTAGAAATAAAATATTTTTAAGCCTGTGAAAAGCTTATCCATTTGGCAATTTAATATTTAGTTTCCTTCTCACATTATTTTAAATAATATTGTAGAATCGCCTGGCTCACCATGCCACAAAACATTAAAATATAAATTTATGATGGTTAAATGTCAAAAGGGGATTGATTAAATTTAAATTTTGTTTAAATTTTAAATCTAAATATGACTTAGACGAAAGATGAGTTTCATGTTTTCAACAATGCAGACAACATCTTAAAACTAAATTTAAGTAATTTGAAATTATAAATGAGGATTCCCAAGTAAAGGCCCAACTATAATATGCTGAAGTTGGCTTAAGCAATTGTACGAATACATGTGATTCAAATCAGGGTTTAAAAGCACCCATCAGCTGGATGCTTTTTATTTTTGCTTTTGCCACTGCTATTGAAATTTTTCATTTTTTTCCAATAGCCAATGTTTTATTTTTCGTTTGTGCAAAAAAGCAAATCTCCTATTTTGCATATTTTTATTTTTTGACAATTGCTTTTTTACCAGCCAGCGACAAAAATGGACAACCACCTAAAAAGCAAAAGCTAAAAAAAATTATTTCGCCTTTTGCTTTTCTACTTTTTCCTAAAAGAAGAGCTAGTTAAAAAAAAACAAACCAAAAAAAAATCTAAAATTCAAAGAACAAAAATTCTTCTCTGGCTGGTAATAATAAAAAGCAGTTTCAATAAAATAAAAAGCAGCTGAAGACTGTGGTTTTCACGAATAATCGCGTAAGTTATAAAACCAAACTTTTCAGGAGAGCAAAAACAATTATTTTTTTCAATTGCGGCTTCTGTAGGTGCTTTTTTAAACTTTTTTCTTTACTATCCTCATAACAGTGACTTTCTACGTATTATACATAGTTTTCATGAAAAAATCCTCACAGGATCACAATCTGTAAAAGGATTAAAAATGCATATGTTTGATTGACTCATTAAGTGTGTGCAATATAACATCATATCTCCACATAAGTTCTTTTTTGTGAAAATAAATGTTATCATTTTAATCACACATGACGACTTACGTTGTTATTTTTAGCACACAAGTTGGCGACATATTCAGAGTTTTTGATACTTATAGCACAACGTATGGACTTAAAATTACAAACAACCGCTCATCTGCTGTTGTTGCAACTAAAGAAGTCAACAATAAACGCACATGTACATATAAGTTGTTATGAATAGAAAAATTTTCAGAAAATACTTTCATATTTTTTGCACGAATAACAACATAACATCACATATGCTTTTTATTTGGAAACATATTCAGCAATTTTACAATTTTTGGCGATGTATGTCGACATAAAACGTTATAATAGCAAAATATTTTGGTAAACAGTTAACTTAAGTTGTTTTTAGCAGAAAAAAATTAATAATACTACATTAAATTCTAAAACGCTTAATACTTATAAAAACCTAATGCAAAATGTCCCACTTTGACATCATTATCTCAATTTCGGTAAAAACCGACTTACGTGATTATTCGTGAAAACCACAGAAGTGTGTGCTAAAAGCAGTCTGAGCAGAGCTATTAGCTCTGCAAAAAGGCAGATTACAACGATAAAATACTGATCAGTGTACAAGTAGCATGGTTCTTTTCATGGTGGTGAGGAAAAATAAATTTTTGCCTTTCTTCAGTAATGTTGTTGTTGCTCGACAGTTTGCATGACTACAGCACGAAATGTGTGTGTGTGTATTTTGTTTTTCTAAAATATTTTTATTATTTTTCATACAAATACCGCTTGTAAAAGGCAAAGGACCCAAATTGTGACGTTGATTTGATTCTTTTATTGTATAAAAAACAATAACAAATTCTTGCTGTGTTTGTTTTGCATGAAAAATATCACTTGCCGTCGTCCAGTATTTTTTCGCAATCATGTGCCTTTCAGCAACCTTTTGCGCTGCTTTTATCTCCTATTTTGCGGCTATTAGCATGCATTGGTTATTGATTTGGCGGCTGTTTGACAAAAGCTGTTTGTTTCATTATTTTTCCTACATATTTTTTCCTACAACATAGAAGTGATTGCCGTTGCTTTTTGAGTTCCATCAAATGAGAAATTTTTGCTATTGTTAAAAAAGCAATAGTTGGAAAAAGCCAGTGTCCATTAAAAGGTTACTTTTCAAAAACAGTGTGTTTATTTTGCTGCTGCTTTTGAAAAGTGTAGGCTTTTTCAGCAGTGGAACTTGTCGGCTTTTTATTTTTGATTTTTTTTAATGGGAAAAAGGCCAAATTTGGCTGCTTTTGCTTATATGGCTATAGCATTTTAAACCCTGATTCAAATATGTCGAACCATATTGAACTTAAGAAAACTTTTTCCGTTTCCTATTAATAAATAAAACTTCCTGCAAATGCGCCTTTATGAATCTATATATATAAAAATAAGTGTACACTTTGATGTCACCACTAACTGCGGAAACGGATTGACCGATTTCAACCAAAATAGGTAGGGTACGTTGGGGATATTCTGTAGATGGTTTATGTTAAGTTTGCACGAAATCAGCCCAGTAACGTTGGAGATATGGCATTAAGGTTTTTCTATATATTCCCATACAAATATCAACAAAATGCCCTCTATTTTGAACTCCCGAAACGGCTTGACCGATTATGTTGAAATTTATAAGAATAGGTCGTAAATTTTATTTCATATCGCTAGAGGGCGTAAAAAGGGCAAAAGGGGCAAAAACTCCCCCTCCCTATATCTTCTTTACTAATTAATCGATTTTCTGGAAATTTTGCAGACAAGTAGTGCAACATTTGGAAAGAACTATATTCAATAATTTGTATTATTTAGGGCGTGAAATAGGGCAAGAGGGGTAAAAGATCCCCATCCCCAATATTCTAAGCTAATTAACCAGTTTTCTCAATATTTGGCATGCGGGCACCGTAACATCAGACAGGAAATAGGGTGTAAAATAGGGCCAGAGGGGTAAAAGCTCCCCCTCCCTATATCTTCTTAACTAATTAACCGATTTTCTTGAAATTTTACAGGCAAAAAGTGTTGCAGCTGGAAGGAACTAAGGCCTTTAATTTTTATTATTTAGGGCGTGAAATAGGGCAAGAGGGGTAAAAGCTCCCCCTTCCTATATCATCTTAACTAATCAACCGGTTTTCTTAAAATTTGGCATGCAGACAATGTAACATCTGAAAAAAATAAGTTATATGGCAAAACAACGTTTGCCGGGATAGCTAGTTATATATATATATTTATTCCCGTCTATCCAAATTGGAGCATAGGGCCATTACAAATGTATTCCATTGGGATCTGTTGCAAGCTATTAGTTTTATTTCGTTCCAGGATTTTCCTGTAGTTGCTACCTCAGTATCCAACTGTCTTCTCCACGTGTAGGCAGGTCTTCCTCTTCTTCTAGTACCCTGTGGATTCCAATCAATGGCTGACCGTGTTAGGTCATCTGCTGGTTTACGTAGTGTGTGACCTAGCTACTTCCACTTACGTCTTAGTATTTCGGTGCGCAGAGGAGCTTGTTTTGTGACTGTCCATAGGTTGAAGTTGGATATCACATTTTATTTTCGAAATTCTTCTCAGACATTTATTGGTAAAAACGTGAAGTGAAGTTATGTCGCGCGCAGCAGCATTCCAAGTTTCACATCCATACAATAGGGTTGACTTTACACTGGAGTTGAATAAGCTGATTTTTGTCTACTTGATATATGAGAAGCCTTCCATACAGGACGCAGGAGGCCAATGGACCGCCGGGCGCACTTGATACGGTTTACTATATCCTCACTAGATCCTTCATTGTTGCTGATAATACTGCCGAGATAGCAGAAGCTGTTAATATCCTCAAGCACGAAGCCATTCATCTCAAGGTGCTGCTTGTTGTCGGTGTTCACACGCATGGATTTAGTCTTGGATATGTTTATTTTCAGTCCTGCCTTCGCTGTCGCCGCTTCTAGCAGCCTTAGCTTTCGAAACATGTCGCTGTGTCTAACCATAAGCACCATGTTAATTGTACGTCAAATTTTTTGCCCAACCTAATTTGATATTTCTTTGTTTCAGCGTTTGGCAAATTCAACCATGGAGAGTCACACAACTGAGCAGCGCGTTAAGATTGTTAAAGCCTTTTATGAAAATGGGCGTTCAAATCAAAATGCATTTCGTGGCACACTCTCATCTCAGTGGATTTGTTAGCATTTGCCGTGTTTGGGCAAAGCCGAACCCACGAGTGATTGTTAAAAAGCCGATGGCACTCACAAAGTGTGACTGTTTAGTGAGGCTTATAGGCAGGCGGCGTCATCTGGCCGGGCCGTACTTTTGAAAAATGAAAAATTTTATAATTTCACAAAAAAAAAAAAAAAAATATTTTTCCACTTGTGCCTCAATAACTCAAAAAATTATATTAGAAAGACTTAAATCTGGCGTAATTAAATTATTTTTAACGGATTGCATAACAAAATCAAGTACGTCGTTTCAAAGTTACGACAAGATGTATGGGAGCAGACTTTTGAAAATCTCAAATTTTAGAAAAAAAAAAAATTTTAAATAAAACCTTACCATAGAATTTGAAATAGTGATGATTTTTGGGGGGGTGCTTTAAAGTCATGCGAAATAAGGCCATGATGGCTTTATTGCTCAATTGAATGGGAGATAAAGCCATAATGGCCTTATTGGACAATCATTGAGAGATAAGGTCATATTTAAAATTTTGCGAATATTGCCATATTTTTTTTTTCGCAAATGTGAGATAAAGTCATATTTTTCCAGAATATTGTTACTTTACTTTAGTGTTTCCGGGAAAAGTCATTTTTTATTCTTGTGACGCACGCAGGAAAACTTTATTCAGCGAAGCCACCTGCCGTGTCCTACTGGAGGAGAAAACCCTTAAGCGCGGCCGCAGGCCGCCACGCAGAAAACTTTAGTATGCGAAGCCAGATTTGAATACTTAACTTTTGTGTCTCCGGGAAGACTCTTAATTATTAAAATAAGAAAACTATTAATCAATGTAAAATGCAAAAGTTCTTCAAAACTGAAATGAGAGATAAAGCCATTTTCTAATATCGCTAATGTGAGTTAAGGCCATGATGGCTTTATCTCTCATTCAATAGGGAGAAAAAACCTTTTGTTTTTTTTCCCCATTTGAATGGGAGATAAAACCTTTTGTTTTTTTTCCCATTTTAATGGGAGATAAAGCCATCATGGCCTTATTTCGCATGACTTTAAAGCACCCCCTCTGATTTTTGACGTTAGGTGACTATAAGGGATCAAAAAAATAATAGAGGTTATTCAAGAAAACAAAATGGACCATCGGATAAGGTAAGCCTCCAAAGCCGTGGCGAGCAATTGGCCGATATTTTGTTTTACACATAGATCATAATAATAAACATTATGATAGTTCTCTAAAAAAACTTTTTGTTTTATTTACAATTAACAATGTTCGTTTGATTAATAAATAAAATTACAAAACTATGTTGTTATGGAAATATAAAGCTCTGTTTACTTAAGCTCCTTTTACACTATTCTACAGGACTTTAAATTTTTGCTTTCACAAAATCCGGTGCTTTTTGGTGTAGTTGTCAAAAAACAAATAGAAAATTTTTCGTTACATAACTGTCACACTTTTAATAAAAAAAGTTGGAATGCTATACAGTTAGAATATTTTAGGAATGGGATTATAAACCTATGACTGACCAAATTTTATTACAATATAATTATTCGTTACGGTCTAATGCCTAATAAATCACTGATGGTTTAAACGCTGGTTTAGTTGAACTAAACTTGAATTTATATGTAGTTTAAACTCATCAACTATAAATCAGTGTCCCATGTATTACATGTTGTTAAAAAAATAACATGTGGCAGCACTACGACAAATGTTGGCAAATTCATATGATTTGTACTGGTAGTTTAAACGCCCAATTTCATGCGTTTAAAGATGGTTTATATGTTTAATGATTTATAGATTTGTTGGTTTAAACACATTTTAAACCAAAAAGAGAGTTTAACTTGCTCTGATTTTTTAGCCCTAAGGCATACTAAACTATTTTATTTTACGAGAGTTGGATTTATATGTACGGTGACCATTTGTCCTTTTTTTAAAGGACAGTCCTTTTTTTGATACGATGTCCTTTAAGATTTTTTTTTTAGTGAATTGTCCTCTTGTTAGATTATGACATCTTCTTTAAACTCAAAAACTATAAGTGTTATTTTCCCAAAAACCCAAAACTTCAACATTAATACAGCAAAACACGCTGGTTAACATTAATGCCAGCGTTAGATCAGATTCTAAAATTATTCGTTCCATTGAAAGAATATTTTCTCTCTCAACAAAGGAGTCCGATGATATTGCAAAAACTATTTTGATGATCTATGTGCTGGATTTTGGTTACCTTTGGCTGATAGCCAAGCCTTTATATTCCATAAATATATTTCTCGTCTAGAGTCACAACATATTTCAATGCCTGAGGTTGCTCTTACTTTAAAGGACTTTAAATTTAGTGCGCTAACAGAAAGATTACTTTCAATTGCTAATAATTTTTGGTTATCAAAGAGTCCTAATTTAAAACGGTTACTTATGAATCACTTTTTATAATAAAGTGCAAATTTCAAATGCAATGTGCAGTATTTAAATTATTTTTATGTAAAAACAGTCATATTTAAAATAATTGCTTCTACAGAAATATATCAATTATTTAAAATTATAAAATTTTTTTGTTTTAAAGACTTTTACATGATGGTTTTTTCAATGAATTTTTAGGTATATTTTGTTGATTTTTTTATAGACAATAAAATAAGTATATGTTTTAATAGTAGTTCTACTTGCTAATATCATATTCTTTGAATTATCTGATTACCTTTCCAATAACCTTGATACTATTCATAATTTTTACAACTTTTTGAAATGTCCTTTATTTTTGTTTGAAAAATATGGCCACCGTATTTATATGGGACCTATGGTAAGTTGTGGATCGATCATCACGAATTTTAGTCGTATGATTTCTTGTCATTTAAATCGAATTCGTGCAAAATCTTATTTGACAGTAATATTGTTCTTTCCTTTTGAGTTTTTCGAAAGTGAGCGTGTTTCCAACAGACGAACCAACAAGACCCAAAAGATTAATACACTTTAAGAGGTCTTATATTAATATTAAAAAAATTTCACACGGAAAGACAAACTTAGTATACCCTCATTCACAACTAGTGTAAGAGAGTATAAAAATCAGTTAATTTTTTATCATAAGAAATTAATAAAAAAAAAGCAAAAAGCGATCTTTAAAACAAAAAGGTTTTTCAATTGAATTCAAAAAGATGATTTTAGTTAACAAAAAAAAAAAATTAAGCAGCCTTAAGGGCCAAATACACTTGTCAAATGCTTGTCCAGCCGGCGAATTCAACGTGTACGTATGCTGGACGTAATATTCGCCTTCTTATCTAAATTTTTTGATTTTTCATCAAGCGTTGTTGTTGTGACACATACAAACACATTTTCACTAATACTACCACAATGCTTGATGAGTATTTTGATCAATGTATTTGGGCCTTTACAAAAAATTTTATTGAACCACATTTTAAAGCTAATTGTACTTGTTAAAACAATCAAATTCCATTACCAAAATTTTTCTTGGAATTCAAAAATTTATTCCATTCCATTACGTTACAATTTATTTGCAAATTATGATTAATAACAATGTTATTTTATATCGTAAAAAAATTATTAATATTAACATATTTGTAGATCTAGTAAAAAGCTTTAAATAATGGAAAAGATAAAAATTTGTCACTTAAACTGTAAAATGCTAAATATTTTGGGAAAATGCTGAAAAAGTGCTATATGCTACTAGATGCCTTTTTTCATGCTAAGGGCCATTATAACAACTAACAAATATGTAGTTATCTGACAGATAAATGGTTTTTGGTTATTACAAGTTAGCAGGTTTATCGGCATGGTAACCTTACGAGTGAACTTTAAGAATTTTAAGCTGACATTATATCTACTGAACTTCAAAGGCATATTAAATTATTACCTTTGACATTTGTTTTCTTTTTTTTTTTTTTTTTCAAAAAACACAACTTATGCTAAGTTCACACTTAGGTTTTTAAACGCGTTTAAGCAAAATGTTGATTTAGCTAATCAAAACCATTGACATTACATTTGAGATGATTAAGATGACAGATGATTAAGAAAAAAACACAACAAACAAATTTATATTTCTTAAAAGTATTAAAAATGGATAAAAACACTTTTATAAAGTTATTAGAAGATTATTTTAATCATTTTAATGATGAAATTGTGAAAATTTATTAATTATTTAAGGAAAAAAATAAAAACATGAAGCAGAAATCTTGGCCGGTTGTACACGATCATGTTGGCGATTCTACATTTGAGGTATGTTCAGTGGATTCTATGTGATTTATGAAGTGATTTAGTTGTAAACATGTCAATTTGAAGTGATTAACAAATCACTTCAATGTATGGGTAATCATCTCGATTTTGAAGTGATTAGAGCTTAATCACGTTCGAACTGCTTAAACGCGTTTAAGAAGCCAAATGTGAACATACTATTAACACAAAAACAAAACAATAAACCATTCAAAACCAAAATTAAGCACAAAAAATTAGTGCTGGTTCACACACGTCAATTTGACTCGTCAAGTCTTGATCTTTTAGGAGAGAGGGGAAAGAAATGGCATTCTCTTTTCCCTTCTGTTCTTAAGGATCAAGACTTGACGAGTCAAACTTGACGTGTGCGAACCGGCACCAGTGTTGCCAGAAGTAGGGGAAAATCCCTACATGTAGGTATTTTCGATACTAAAATAGAGGCGTAGGGAAAATCGGACAGATTTTTTATAATCACTAAAATGTAGGGATTTTTCGTCATATCGCATTATTTATAAAATAAATTCAGAAAAACGTTGTGTTAGTGATATTTTCTTATCCAAAGCAGTTGAAAATTTTTTCTTTTCACTAAAATCGCTTGAAAATATATTTCTAGAGTTGTTTGTGGTTTAAAAAGTTGTCGACACTAATATGTGCATATGTATATTTTTTTTTTACGATATCATTTAATTGAATTTTTAAAAGTACATACATATCGCACCTATTCAATAATACTGAATTAACTCAAAATTTTTAGTTTTTCACTTTTAGGAAAAAATCTACAGGTATTGTTCATATATACCCGCTGTAAAAATATCGAGTACCTTTTAGTAAAGAAACGAGCCGTTTAAAAATACTTTTTTATATGCCTTCCACATTAAATTGAAAATTGTTTTGCTTCTACTGAAAATTTTGAGTTAATACAGTATTGTTGAACAAGTGCGATATGTATTGTTTTTTTAAGTTTTGTACTTATTTTTTGTCAAAGCTTTAATATTCATATTCAAACAAAATTTATTTTTTATAACGAATGTGTTTTCTTCTATTTTAATGACAATAATGCGTAGGGATTTTTGTAGGGGACATTTTTTCAACGTGTAGGGAAAAATCGGATTTTTTTTTAGCATGTGTAGGTATTTTTTCGAAAAATCCACTGGCAACACTGACCGGAACTTACATCTGCTTTTAATTATACTAATAAACAAAAGTAAGTCGTTGCCACCACGCATTTTAAACAACCAAAAGTGGTCGGTATCCACTGGAATGTTGCCACAGTATTTAAATTAAATTTGTAATTTTATCGGACAGTTAAAATAATGGAGAAAACATTATGGTCACTTTATTGTTCACGATAACTTTTAGGTTGTAATAATGGCTCTAAATAGGTTGATCAAATTCTAGATCTAGCATTAAATATGCTTAAATAGCAACAGTGTTCACCACTATAGTGATGGAGGATATAAAAGACTCTGTAGAATATAAGCTGCTGTTCAGTATAAGAAAACTTTTATATTTTTTTTCAGGAGCGCTTTAATTTTTGGTAGTGATTTTAAGAGAACAACATAAAATGTAATATTTCTTTATTTTTTATAATTTTTATTCTGCTGCTGGCAAATGTACTATTTATTTCCATATTATGCGTTTGTGTGCTGATAACTGTAACACTAAAAAATATTGTTCCTAGAACCACCTTTAAGTATGCCGATCCGTCCGTCCATCTGGTCGTCTGTCCATATAGCATTGTGCGCAAAGTACAGGTCGCAATTTTTAAGATAATTTGATCAAATCTGGTACATACGTTTCACCTGTCATAAAGACGAAGTGTATTGAAATTGGTGGCAATCCGTCCATAATTTCACATAACCCCCATTCCGGAATAGTTTTTGTGCCCATAAATTTTCTTATTATGTTGATATTAAGATAAAAAAAATTCAAAATTGTTTAAGTCGGTCTATTTATGAACATAGTTCCCGTAGAAATATCACCGGAAAAAACTTTTTGTACTTGTAAGTCCAAATCGGCCAGATGTCTTTTAAAACAAACAAATTTATTTTTCTTTAAAGTATAAAAAATGGATAAAAATGATTTTATTAGGTTATCTGAAGATTATTTTAAACATTTTAACGCTTCGTTCACAATCAAAAAAACATTTTCACTTGGTGTTCATAATAGAGCAACAATTTCTTTTGCAACCACACACATTTTGCATTAAGAACCAGTTTGCAAATTTTAGCCACAACAATATTATACGTATATTATTATTTATTAAGCAATTTCAAGAAACAATTTCAAGAAACAAAACGTTAAAAAAGTAGTTATCACTACTTCTGCTGTGGAAAATCACTCTCCAGACTTTGATAAAGCACGAGTTATTGACAGCGAGAATAATTTCAAACGTCGCTACATGCTAAAAGTACTCCACATTATTAACACACCAACAAAGGAGAGAATTAACTTTAAAGCTGACCTCACAGAGAACTGTGCAGAAATCTATCGTCACTTAGTTTATAAGAACAAAAAAAAAAACAGAGTGCAATAATTAATATACATACAGTGCAATATCAGAAGAAGTAGTGATAACTACTTTTTTAACGTTTTGTTTCTTGAAATTGTTAAAATTATATCTTTTACCCTGATGATGCTACTCGATGTTTTGTAGCGAAATATTGGAAAATAAAATATGATTTTATAAAAACAAAACCTGGACCTCGAGCTTAATTAATTACTTATTTTATGTTAGAATAAAAAGGTCGAATAAAAAATAAACTTAAAAATTATATTATTATTTTTTACAACGTTTTGTTGAAATTTTGATTCAAAACTAAATAAAATTATTTTAAACGTCAGAAATAATTTCATACAAATTGTTGCTGAAGTTCTAGTTGACTCAACTTAAGTTTCATTTTTAAACAAATTTTAGCTACATTTTTGTTTTAAAAATGAAATGAAATGAAAATATATAAAAGATTTTAGGAAGAAAAAAGATAGAAGAAAAAACGAAATTGTTTCTCTGATTGTGAACGAAGCTTTATGATGAAATTGTGAAAATTTATAAATTATTTAAAGAAAAATATAAAAACATTAACCAGAAATCGTGGTCGGTTGTACACGTTCAGGTTGGCCGATTCTACATTATACTTAGTTTGAGGTATGTTCAATGGATTCTATGCAGTGCTTTAGTTGTAATCATGTCAATTTAAAGTGATTAACAAATCACTTAAATGCATTGGAAATCATCTCGATTTTGAAGTGATTAGAGCTTAATCACGTTCGAGCTGCTTAAACGCGTTTAAGAACCCAAATGTGAACATAGCATTAAATGGCTTTAAAATAATATTGGGCCTGATAATTAACGTGAACAATTGCAATCGTAAACGATAAAGTGACCATTGAGCTTTTTCCCTTATAACAACTGTGCGGTAAAATGAAAAATGTGGCAGCATTGCAGCAGATACTCACTACTTTTGGTTGCTAAAATACGTAGTGGCAACTAGTTAGTCTAAATTTACACGTTTCATCTTTTGATGCTCAACTTTTTTTCAATTCCCTTTTAAAGATGCCAATATAATCACACGCAGCAATCGGTTTCAACTTTTTTCGGTTCAAAACAACAACAATTTTATTTACAGCGAATCAAAGAGAAAAAAAAAAGAAAAAAATTACATGCAGCCATTGTTGTGCATATATCAACGAATAAAAACACAAAGCGTACTGCCCGAGTACAGGCATCTCCGTACTAACCCCCTTTCTTCTTTCTTCTCTCACCTAAAAACAAGAGTTGAGCATCAAAAGATGAAACGTGTGAAAGCAGACTTACTTTTTTTTATTTCTTTAATTAAAAACAAAACTAAATTTTTAGGTTTTATATTGGTTTTTATTGGTAAAAAGCTTTGTTTTTGTGTTAAATTGTGTTTTTTTTAAAGTTTGAATAATTTAGTTTAACATAAAACTGTCATTGAAGTTTCCATATCTTCAGCAAAGTTTAAAGTTCTCTTGTAAAGTAACCATGCGGATAAAGCAGCTGTTAGCTTATCAGTCACATTTTAGGTTAATGTTAACTTGTATTAACCCAAAATCATTGATCTGTCAGATAGCATCTTAAAAATAACTATTTGCAAGTTTTAATAACGTCCCTTAAGGGTACTATGACTCAAGTCTTTCTTATTTTTTTTTTTTTTTTTTTTTTTTTAAGGAAAATACAACACTGTCATGACCAGTTGTTATTAGCTGCGTTCGTTTACCCCAAAATTTGTACTGGATTTTACTGTAATGCGTTCGCATACACATAAATTTGTAAATTTGTATATTACTCAACTACTGGATTTTACTGGGATTCTACTGGAAAAGTAAACGAACGCACATATTGTTTATTGAAAATGTTAACGCAAGACTTGTGTTATGGTGTAATGTACCACTAGCAGCCATAATGGAGAACACTAATATGGTTGGTGGTAACCGTAATCTAAGAGCAACTATATTATGGTTGAATTTTATTAATGTTATTTTTCTAGTTGAACATACATATTTTGTTAAATCTTGGCATTTATTGTTTAATTTTTTTCAATTATTTTACATATTTTTTTAACATATTATTTTTCATTTTGCCCATATTATAGTTAGTTTTGACCTTTTTGCCGAAGCTAAGCAAAATAAGTACCAAATTTAGCATAACATGAGCTGTTTAAATCAAATTGTTATTTTATTTAGCTTTTTGTTGTTTTATTACATGTTGTGTCCCACTTTTATAAACTATCAACTGAGTAACATTGAAGTGAATTCTTTAGAACTCATTTTCTGGCCTGCAGCACTGACATTCATCAACCTTCGATCTGATTTTTTGGTTTGTGTTACTTCGTACTTTTTATGTATTTAAATCAACAATTAAAACAAAGTAATTGTAGATTTTAACCAAACCTAGCAAGCATTCAACACTTGTATTCAATTGGATTTTAAATCTATTTTAAGAAAAATTTGTCTGGAAATTTTGTTTAAAAATACGTTTGAAAGGTGAATTGTATTTTGCAGACTTAAAATTTATAATATCTAAAGCTGTATCAAAACTTTTTGTAAACTTAATATTGTCCTAGCCAACCATATTTGAATTATCAAGAGAACCTACATTCCATCATCATTTTTACTAATTTAACGATCGTTTCGAATTTTTGAATAGGCAACTACAAAATAATGTGACTTTAATTATTTCTTTTCGAAATAATGTTAGAAAACAAAAAATTTAGTTTCAAGAAGCATTAATAGATTTTTTTAATAATTTTTTATGCCAATTGATAACTGAAATTTGTAACAAAAAAAAAAAAAATCGAAAAATAAGGAAAAAGGATAACAACAAACTTCCTTGTATTATTTTAAAATTGTGAAAACTTAAAATTTCAAAGAATTTTTTAACAACATGTTTTAATTAAAAAGTTTCTTTAACTTAGTTTTATAATGAAAGTTAAGTTCCTTTCCTTTTAATTATTTAATTTAAATTTTTTTATTCCTTTTTACAAAAAAAAAACACATTTTTCTACAAACTAAACTAATTACTGTTACTTTTTTAAATTTGTGTTTAAAAAAACGGTTTTTAAATTTTTGTAAAAAATATAAATGCTTTTTAATCGTAACACAACCGTTAAAGGGGAAAACTCAAAACAAACTGACGATTGAAATCGTCATATGCTCAAGGATAATAGATACAGGACAGGTTGCTACTGGCACACACATTTGACTTTTTTTTTTTTTTTTTTTTTGTTGTTCGTTTATTTTCCTTTTTCTGCGATTTTCTATGTACAAGTGTTAATAATAAAAGAAACATGTTGATGAATAATGTAAAAAAACATTAATTGTTGATATTAAATTTGTTGCTAAACAACATGTTGCTTAGTTTATGTCTTTTGTTGGTGTTGCCAGTGCTGCCAGTGAAATTTCGAGAAAGATAAATTTTAGTTTTCAAAAAGATACACTTTTAACGTTTAACATTTATTAACATAACCTTTTTATTTCATATTTAAATGAATATTGTAAAGAAAATGATTTCGTATAAATTCATTTTTATATTTATTTAAGTCATAAATATCAGTTACATATGTAATTTTTAAAAATACAGTAAGCAAACTTTAAAATTAATTATATGTTATTATCTTTGGATGTTATAAAAACAAATTCATTTTTGTAAAAATTAATATACGAGTTAAGGCGTTTACACTAAGGCGGTTATAAATTTCCTGAAAATAAAAAAGATGTTCATATTTCCTCAGAACAACTTCGCACTTCTAGTAATCATCGATTTAGGTGGATCGTATGTTGCAACCCCTTAATGTTTTCTTTCACCATTATTGAAGCTGCTATCAACGCGAATTCACTAGAAGGTGGGGTCAAGTCAACATATGGTGTCTTTTTTTTCCGTGGCCAACTTGTCAAAGTGTGTATGCAAACTAATTTTTTATGTAAACTAACCTTTTTTACTAGCAATAATTTTGACAATCTGACCACAGAAGCAGTGTTGTTGTAGAGTTGACCTCACCGTCTAGTCAATGCGCCTTGGCTGCTATTGTATTAGTATTGAGTCGGTTACGATGATCAGTCTTAATAAGTTTAAGTTGGCTAAAAATTCTCGAATGTTTTGTTTCTGTACATTTTTCGTACAGATTCAAAAGATACGAAAAATGATAGGATTATACATGATACCTGAAGTAGTCAAAAGATACGAAAAATGTATCTTTCGTATGCTAACGGCAACACTGGTTGTTGCTTTAAAGTGTTTTGTAAATTGCACTCTCTCTGCGCAACAATTAAATGAGAAACACACTTTTATTTTAAGGATGCCACCTTATACGAAATTTGCAATGGTAATACACAAGTTACAAACAATATATACAAATATTATATAGAAAATATAGACTTTTTAAACCTATTCAATTAAAATTTCTATAAAAAAGAAATTATTGTTATAGGTTTTAATTTGATATAATTGCCTGTACAAATAAGTTTTTTGACAACAGAAAATTGTATTTATGCTATTTGTATACTCCGACGAGGAAATCTTCCTTTAAAAAGTTAAGAGATCTGCCAATAATACTTGCAACACCATAGCACCTTACGAACGTAAAAGCGTATGACACACAGAGGGATTTTGGGGTCAAAAGCACACTTACTTACGTTAATTTGTCTTCTACTCTTCTCTTCAGTATTTGTTTCTGACGTCGATACTACAGTATCGAGTTTGAACATTTTTTAATGATTTGAATGCGCGTTCAAGTGGAATTATACAGCCCTCTAGTACGTACACAAGGCGAATTCGATTTGTACAAATTTTAAAACGTTAAAATTTTTCTAAAATAGTTTTAAAAAGAAAATACTTTTACGACGGAATTGTATTAAAAGGAGCGTGTTTTAAGCAATTTACGTTCCAACGTCTTAAGTTCTTACGACGTACGAGCAATTCGTGTTTTTTTTTCTTTAACACCAATGTTTTATTTATATTATGCTTTATTTAAGTATTGTTGGGCAAATTATTGCTTTATTTAGAAAAGTGCTGCAGCAAGTCACCGCTTTTTTGTAAAAAGTTTTTGCCAGTTTTTTTTTCTAAAAAACCACTTGTAAAAACCGGGTTTAACGTTTTAAATACAGCGAGAACGTGCGAGAAGAATAACATTTTAAACAAAGAACAATTTATGAGTGTGAGAAGCGAAGTATCTCTTCGCGTCCTAATTTTTTTTTAACATTATAAAGAAAAGGGTATTTTTTCATACACTATTGCAATAGGGAATGAAATAATTAAACAGTCTGGCCAACAAGGTCGACCGCTATCGCGCCCAACTATAAAATACTATGCGAGCACAAGAGCCAAAATCAGTCACTTTTATTGCGGTAGTTGACCGAGGTATTTTGTTGCAATAGTATACGAAATTATTAAATAATTAAGATTAAAGAAATATTAAACACCAACGCTTAACAGTTTTTTGAACCACGAACAAAATTTAATTGTTTAAAAAAATAAATTTTTTACAAAACTGCATTGTTGAAAACAGTAGTTTTGTTTCCGTTGTTGTTGTTATTTGTAGCAAATAAAACAGCACAGATTACGTCGGATACGTAATTCTTGACCGATAAGTCGATGGGTAGTGGGGCGATTATGAGTACGATAACCGCTCACTTAAGTTGTCGATCGATATCGTTGGACCAGCTATAAAGTAAGCAAAATCATCATCAAACCAAAATGTCCATAGCCAAGTAAGTTCGCGGTTTTTAAACATATTCGCCACCATCTGGCAACCTTAAACATATTGCCATGGTCTTGAACTTGAGCAACTTTTCAGTCTCTACTCTTTTCTGCAAAACACATTTAAATGGGTTCTATATTATTAAATGCCCTCATTTCCTTTTGCACGCGTCCTATTTTATTCTGTCTAGTCAAACCAACTGTCATTTTATATCCTTTAAATCTTTATTGAACTTTTACTTTCCTTTGCCAGGATGTCAGGAAAACTCAAACAAACATTTATTGAAAACCAGACATCATATGTACATACATACATACATTTATTTAATATTTTGATTTGTATTTTATTCATTTTATTGCAAACGTGCTTGTTATGAATTACAAATGAAATATTGTAAAATAAAATTTAATTGCAAATTGTTGTGTTAAGGATTTTTTAGTTTAAGGAGAAAAAGAAAAAAAAATTTAAATGGAAATATGTATAATAAGCAATATGTCATTGTGATGGAGTTTATGTCACGAGAAACTTTAGTTATCGTATAATATTTAAAAAGACACTATTAAAAAATGATTGGGTGTAAGTACTTACAAAGACCTTGTTCCATCTGACCTGTTTATGAGAAACTTTGCTAAAATTGGCAAACTGTGTTTTGCCACAATAAAGATTTAAAGCATAGTTATAAATAATTTTGACAAAAGTTTACTTAAGCAAAACAAGCGGAATATTATAGGAAATTCTGCAAAAATTTACTACTTATAGGAAATTTTGGAAAAATCTATTATTTATAGGAAACATTGCAAAAATGTATTATTTATAGAAAACTTGCCAAAAATTTACTATTTTTAGAAATTTTTGCAAAAATTTACTATTTAAACGAAATTTTGCACAAATTTACTGTTTAAAGGAAATTTGGCAAAAATTGACTATTTTTAGAAATTTTTGCAAAAATTTACTATTTAAAGGAAATTTTGCACAAATTTACTGTTTAAAGGAAATTTGGCAAAAATTTACTATTTATAGGAAATTTTGAAAAAATTTATTTTTTATAGGAAACTTGCCAAAAATTTACTATTTTTAGAAATTTTTGCAAAAATTTACTATTTAAACGAAATTTTGCACAAATTTACTGTTTAAAGGAAATTTGGCAGAAATTGACTATTTTTAGAAATTTTTGCAAAAATTTACTATTTAAAGGAAATTTTGCACAAATTTACTGTTTAAAGGAAATTTGGCAAAAATTTACTATTTATAGGAAATTTTGAAAAAATTTATTTTTTATAGGAAACTTGCCAAAAATTTACTATTTTTAGAAATTTTTGCAAAAATTTACTGTTTATAGGAAATTTTGAAAAAATTTACTGTTTAAAGGAAATTTGGCAATAATTTACTATTTATAGGAAACTTGGCAAAAATTTACTATTTCTAAAAATATTTTAGCCAAAACAAAATTAGCAAAAATTTACTATTTATATGCAAAAATTTACTATTTATAGGATACTTTACAAAAATTCACTATTTAGGAAATTTTGCAAAAATTTATAGGAAATTTTGCAAAAAATTACTATTTAAAAAAAAATTCACTATTTAGGAAATTTTGCAAAAATTTATAGGAAATTTTACAAAAATTTACTATTTATAGGATACTTTACAAAAATTCACTATTTAGGAAATTTTGCAAAAATTTATAGGAAATTTTGCAAAAAATTACTATTGCTAGGAAACAGCAAAAATTTACTATTGATAGGAAACTTAGCAAAAATGTACTATTTATAGGAAACTGGGTAAAAATTTACTATTTATAGATATTTTTGCAAAAATTTACTATTTATAGGAAATTTTTGAAAAATTTACTATTTATAGACAAAAATTTACTTTTTATAGGAAACTTGGCAAAAAATTTTTTATTTATAGAAAATTAAGCAAACGTAAAGTTTTTAAACTGTTAAACATTAAAAAACTTTTTTTTTGCAATAAAAAACTTCTTTAATTAAAGTGCTAATTACTCTTATTTTTTCTTTAAGTGTCCTAGAAACGGACCTGTCACAAACATTTCATAATTAGCTGCTACCTTTAAATAAAAAATTTTTCGGTTTTTTTGTTCGTTTTTGCTTTGTCAATCACATTGTCATATTTAATAATCAGAGAAATAAGCCGAAATAAATTTCATTGTCATGTTTCTTGTGTACGTCTTTTCTCAGAAATGTATGTACATATGCAGAAGCTTTGTAGGCTACTACTCTTCCTTCCAGGAAGAGTAATCGAGAAGGATAATTAAATTGTGCAGTTATAATAAAATAAAGTCTTATACATATCTTTAGTTAAGTCAACATTTATGGGATTTTTGTGGGATTCTCAAAAGTAGGAAAATATTCATGGACATATGCATGAACACATGTATGTATGTAGAAATGTACATACATACATTCCAATAATATGCTAATTAGGGCACATTTATGTATGTATAAATGTACATACACACAAACATACATAAATAAATAAATAAACATCAGAAAATGTCCTTAACATACAAAAGACAAAAAACGGCAGCCAAACTGTTACAAACAGCAACAACATTCTTAAGTTAATTTATCTTGTTATACATACAGTTTTGTTGATCATGGCAGACAAACAGAAATGTATGTACATACTTACAATCAAAAAAGCCAATAAAGGACATTGGTAAAAAAAAACTGAAGATATCCAATATTAAACCAAGAAAAGCCAATTTCTAGCGTTATTTGCATAAATATTTCCAATAATATGCTAATTAGGGCAAAATATGTTAAAATATGCTAATTAAAGGACATTTTGTTAAAATATGATATTAACAAATTATTTTGCCGGAATTTGCTTTTTATAGCATATTTTATAAAAATTCTCTAATATTTTTCTTTTTCTAATGAAAAAACACTTTGAGATTAATTAATAAAATAACTTCAAATAGTGTTAACATTTTCTCTACCAAAAAGAATACTAGTGGCACTAGTACAACCAAAAATGAGCTAACAATTTAACATCTACTATTCATTTGCGAAGATGCTGACATTTTTGATAAAGTTTCGTACAGACAGGTGGTCTGATCTTACAATGTTGTCATTAAAATTGACTAAAAATGTCTTGCAACTGTGGGAACCGCTATTTTCATTTGGCAGATGTGTTAAATTAATGCTTCTGACAATGGCACCATTGTCAGAAAAATGACAACATTGTAAGATCTGACCATCGTCTGTTCGAAGCTTAAGAAATACATAAAGCTAAAAATTAAAATTTGTCAACATCTTTACAAAATGTTACTATCTCATTTTGTTCCCTTTTAAATCTTTCGATTTTTTGTAGTGTCATCACCAGAAAAGTGGCAACAAATTCTATTATTATTGAGGCAGCGCTGACAAAATGGCATTTTTTTGAAAGCAGCGTTATCATTTGTCAAGTTTTTACTTTTCTGCAAGTCTTTTTTTATTTATATATTATTAAACAAAATGAATTCCAAATACAGTTTGGTGTTTTCTTTTAAAATTTTGGATATTTTGTAGAAAAAAAGTATTTAAAAAAATAAAGGTTGTTTTTAGAAATGTTGACATTTTTTATTGATAGTAGATGTTAGAAGGTTTAAGTGTGAACGCATGTTTCACATTTTCAACATCTTCCTTGCGTTTCTCAGGATTGTATGCACACGTACACAGAAAAAAATATCTCAAGAAAATTTTTAACAACACAGTTTGTTAAAAATAAAATTTTAGGTCAACAAACTTTTTGTTTGATTCAAAGAAAAGATTTATCAAATTTACACTTTGCAAAATAGCACTCAACAAAACATATTTAATAATGAAATAATTAAATATTTCTTCATATTCAATAAAAACAATATTTGAATCAAAGTAAAGACAGTATTTTAACAACTCTTGTCCATTTTTAAATAGCTCTTAATTCTCATTTGTTTTACAGTTTTATTTGAATAATATATTGAGTTTTGCCAAAGTCTTTGGAAAAGGTTTCCTGATGATCTGGCCTAAGCAACCAGTGAAATCCGCATAGGAACTTACTTATCCCCGCGTAATAAATTTTAGTGTTTTTTTAAAAAATATAAAAATTATAAATTTATAACATCATCATTAATAAATAAAAAAATAAAGATTCGATTAACATTTTGTTTGATTTATTCAACATTTTCAACAATTTATTTTAACAAATCAAGTAAACATTTTGTTGAAAAAAATTATTTTGGGCAACAACTTTTTTTATTGACTCAATAAACTTGGTTGTTGACTAAAAATTTAACAATTATACATACAAACTTCTTTATCAATACCGCAAAAATCGTCATCGCAGAAAATTCAAAAATTTTTGTAATCAAATATGCGATTTTCCTATTTAAATATGAAAATTATTTTTTTCTGTGTAGAGAAAAAATATGTTTAAAAATGGTCACCTCCAACAAAACTATTTTTAAAGAAAAATATGAACATATTTTGATTAGTTTAACCATATTATTGTCACCGACAACCATATTATGGGTTAATTAGTCCTCCATCAGGAAGCCACAACCATAATATGGTTGCTTTTAAACATGTTATTGTTAAATATGACAATAATATGTTTTTAAATTAACAATAGTATTTTTCTCTTTTATAAGAGCAACATGCTATGGTTGAAAACTTGCCATTCTATTTAAAGTGTTTAGCATATTTTAGCTATTATTAACCATAACATGTTTGGAGGCAACCATAATATGGTTGGGTATTCTTGATGGAGGACTTATTTAACCATAATATGGTTGTCAGTGACAATAATATGGTTAAATTAAACAAAATATGTTTAAATTTTTCTTTAAAAATAGTTTTGTTGGAGGTGACCATATTTAAACATGTTTTTTCTCTGGGTGCAAGTGTCCAAAAAATGATGAACGACGGCCATACCTAACCACTATTTTTATTAAACATATGTTTGATTTTACATAAAGTTTGCTAGATCGAACAGCATTTAATTAATTATATGCAAAATTATATTATACAACGATTTTTTATAAGCAAAGCTTGGTAAAAAAATTAAAAAAGTGTATTGATCACGTTTTTTTTTTTTTTTTTTGTGTGGACTTTTCGTTAAATATTTTTTGTTAAGTATGAAAATACCTAAAAAAAAAATATCAAACATGAGCATGTTAATTCATGAACATTTAATATTTCATGTAGTTTTTTCTCGTTTATGTTTCTTTCTGCAAAACATAAAATTTATAGGTAGTAACAAATGCCTTTTATTGCCAAAAGCAATTTATCATCAAGAAAATCAATAAAAGACGCAAAAATAAACAAAAAATATGAAAATGATATTATTAGTACATACAAGACAGTTAAGCACAAATGGCTTTTATAGCAGATTTTTAATAAATAAAAATTATGTATTGTACAATTTCTGAAAAGAAAAAAAAAGTACATAAAATACTATAACACTGCGCAAATTTGCTATTTGGCTTATATTAGTTATTTATAGATAATTTTTTTTTCAAATTTACTAACTATAGCAAATTTTACACAATTTTGTTCTTTAAAAAATATTTGCAAAATTTTTTTTTTATATGTAGATACTTTTGCAAAAAAAAAAATCATAGTAAAATTTGCGCAAATACGCTTTTTATTTATAGGAAATTGTGCGCAAATTTACTCTTTATACGAAATTTCGCCTGATTCATCAAATAATACATTTTACGGAAATTTTCTATTTGTAGGAACTTTTGCAAACATTTTTTTAATAGAGTTAATATTGCTCAAATATCCGAGTAATGAAAAATTTGGAAAAACTTCATTTTGTACAAATTTTCTATTAATAACAAATTTTGCGAGAATTTAATTTTGCCAAAATTTACTATTACAGTAGTTTTGACTTAACTTCCTTTTGTTTACGCGCACTTTTGACCTTACTGCTCCAAATTGATAATTTTTGGCATTGTTCTTTATAATCCCATACAAATTCCTTTTTTAAGTGCACTTTCTTTACCTGCACATTTAAGATAAGTGCCCAAAATTTTTGGCATTTTAAAATTATTTTCATACAAAAAATTCAAGTTAGCTGCACTTTGACTTAACTGCCCAAAATACATATTTTCTGGAATTATTCTTCAAAATCTTTGTTTACGTGCATTTTGTGTACCTGCATATTTTTGGGCAGCTTTAAAATATTTTCATACAAAACATCAAAGTTAGCTGCACACATGAAAAAAATATGGTGGCCACTTTTTCACATAAATACCCAATTTAAGCTGTTTATAAAAATATAAATCGTGATTATTTTGTTCTTTTTTTTCATAAATTATTATGTTTTTTGTGAATTATCATTGTTTTTGTAAATGTTCCTTTTAAATTAAATATACATACATACATACATGTGTAAAATGATCTGTTATTTGAAATAAAATTTTAATAAAATATAAATTTATGTACGTTGTTTTCGGTTAATTGAGCCCCTCTTAATTGAGTTTCCCGTTTTATTGCACTAAAAATCATGGAACGAAATTATTCAGTGTAACCGTCAATGTAAAAATACCCGTTTAGTTGAGTTCCGTTGAATTGCGTCACCCGTCATCCGTCAGACCGCATTGCGAAAAACAAAAGCAAATGTTTCGGTTAATTGTTTCCGTCTACTTAATGTATTTTTTACCCACAAACGTAAAAAAATATTTTGCGGCAAGAAAGATTGTACGATGGACGTACCTGATTTTTATTTTGTTTTAAAAACCTAAACCATTTTTTAACTTAATAAATAACGAAATGAGTTTTATTTTCTATCTACACATGGGTGTTTCGCTTTATTGCACATCTTGCTCAATTAAGCGATTTTTGTTTTGATTACGTCGGCGATTCATTGAGTTCCAGTTAAATTGCGCTCAAAGTCGTGCATTTTTAGAAACTCAATTAAGCGGGAATAACTGTATTAATAAAAAGATTTTTTATTCCACTTTTAAATCCAACACTTTACTTTTGCTGCACTTTTGTGCAGGTAACTAAAATTGTGTACCTGTACAAAAAGGCATGTAAATGTATTTAAGATGCTGCATTTTTGATTTACCTGCACCAAAAATCGTGCAAAGGATATTGTGCAGCTAAGTCAAAATTACTGTAATAAAAAAATTTTGCAAAAATTTTTTATAATTTATACATAAGTACATTTTAGAAAATATTTTATTTATTAAAAATTGTGCTTAAATGTAATTTTTATTTTAGGAAAGTTTGCGCAAATTGGCTTTTAAAAATCGTAAATTGAAAATTTACTGACCATTTTGCGCAAATTTTATATTTCTTTCCCCCTATAGAAACTTTTAAAAAGAATTTCTTTAATTAAAAATTCCTAGTAATAGGAAATGTTGCAAATATTTGTTATTATAAAAAAATATTTTGTTAATACGAATTAAAAATTTTGCAAAAAATTGCTTTTTTTTAAATTTTGTGCATGTTGGCTAATTACAGAAAATTTTACGCATATTTGTTTTTTATAGAAAATTTTTGCAAAAAAGGAAGCAGACAGTAAGCAAAAATTTTTTTTTTAATATTCCTCATTAACGGACAGAATCGTTGAAATACAACAAGAAGGGTTGTATTTTATTACAAGTTCTTCTTTATGCAACTCTGATTTGTATTTGTATTAAGGACAATAAAATGGTGATTCCCCTAGTAACATTAAACATACACAGTGATGCCAACTCAGTCCTTTATGGGCTAGACTTAAACCTTTTTAAAGTATGTACCTGAAACGTGATAAAAAATGTATCCCTTAAATAAAAAAATTCGCCTTTTTTGTTATTTTAATTTAGCCCTGTTAGCCCGTTTTTGCTTTTTTCTCTGGTATGCATCAACAGGACAGATAAAATTTGGATAAGTTTGCTATTTGTTACAATTTATTCAATAAACTTTATAGTTTTGCTATAATAATATTCAGGTATGTGATGGAAAACGATTTTGAAAAAAATACGATTTGAAAACGATAATGTCGTTTTCAGTATCTTTAAAAGTTGATTTCCAATAAAATTCCTCTGTTTTCTTGTATATATTCTTTTAAATTCTTTATTATATATGTTAATTGAACTGAATTTTGAACAAAAAATTAAAACTTTACTTCAGAAATGGATTTAAAAATTGGTCGAAATTCATCACACCTGCTTAAAACTATCATTTTGAAACGATCGTTTTTCATCACATACCTGATTAATACATACGAGATAATCGTCGTTTGCCAAGCTACAAAGTACCTGGCGGGTTATGCTTTACAATTAGTTCTATAAAAATCATATCTTAAAAATCAGAATATCGTTTAGATAGTGATTTATGGAATGAAGACGATATTGGTCAGGAACTGCATGATACAAATTCTTATGATAAAGCATTAAAAGAAATGGTCCGTTTAAAGAATTTTGCCAAAGACGACTTTGAAAGTTATTTTGAAAATCGACAGCTCAAAGTGAACCAGCATAATATATTATGGTTATAGCCTTTGAACACTTTTACCCACATCTACAATGAATTTGCGAAGATGTTGAAATTGTCCAATAAGAAAAACATTAAGCTAAAAATCAAAATCTTTATAAGATGTTCCTATCTCATTGTATTCCATTCTAAATCTTCCGATTATTTTAGTGTCATCACTAGAAAAGTGGCAATAAATTCTATTATTATTATGGCCTCACTGAAAACAGAGCATTTGTTTTGAAAGCAGCGTTACCATTTGTCAAGTTTTTCCTTTTTTGAATTTTGGTGTTTTCTTTTAAAATGTTGGCACTTTTGTAGAAAAAAGGTATTAAAAAAAAATTAAGTTTTTTTCAGAAATGGTTAGATTTTTGAATGATAGTAAAGCTAATCTATCCATACTGCACGATGTTAATTATAAATCACATCTTAACGTCAAGTTTTTTGCCCAAATTACTTTAACATTTCTTAGTTTCAGTGTTTGACAAATTGAACCAAGGAGAGGTACACAATTGTCCAGTCTGTTAAGATTTTTGAAGCCTTTTACGAAAATGGGCGTTCAAATCAAATTGCATTTCGTGCTCTTCGTGATTGTTTTGGTCAGCATAGTCGACCAAATGTGCCACAATCGGGATATGTGAAAACACCTTCGAAAATAAGGTCGGCCAAACCGTTACCCTGAAAAGAGTGCGCTATCGCGAGATGATAGCGGGCTTCTTGTGGCACAAATTGAGGATATGGACCTGGACGATATGTGGTTCCAACAATAGCTCTTTTAGGCGAGAAATTCAATGGCCGTATTATCTCACGTCGTGGCGATGTTAATTGGCCATCACGATCATGTGATTTGACACCGTTGAACTTTTTCCTATGGAGATTAAAAAAAAGTGTAAGTCAATAAGCCAAGAGCAATTCAAAAGCTAAAGGATGAGATAATTCGGCACATTAAAGACATTGAACCTCAATTATGTCTCAGAGTCATTGAAAATATAGACCATCGGATAACTGTATGCCACCGAAGCCGTTGCGAGCATTTGGCCGATATTTTGTTTCACACATTACTGTCATAGATCCTTCTATCATAATAAAAAATATTAAGATAATTCTCTGCAAACTTTTTGTTATATAAAATTAACATCGTGCGTTTTAGTTAAACCACCCTTTAGATGTTAAATGTTTCAAGTATGACTGCATGTTTAACATTTAACATGAACGCATGTAAGATGTTGAAATATGTACCTTTGCAAGTGTACAAAGGGCATTTAATTACTCTTTCATCAAGCTTGCCTCCGTACATATTATGGGTAATAATAACAAAAATTGTGGCTTCTTTTTGAATGGCATATTTAACCATAATAAGTTTAATTATCTTTCTAAAGAAAAAAAATTTTCCAATTGTTTTCAATGTGGTTAAATTTTTATTCTTTGTAAAAAACTTGCTATTTTTAGCACATTTTCCCACAATTTGCCAAATATGTAACACGTTTTGGAAATTTTGCTTCTTCTTGCTATTATTACAAAGTTATTTAAAAATTAAAATTCTTCCTGGCAAAACTCTTAATTTTTTTTAATTTTTGTTCATTTTCTATTTTTAAGCCAGCTCAGAGAAACCTTTTTATTGCAATAAAATTGGCTTTTTTTGTAAAATGAAACATTTTTTTGTCAAACACATTTTTAGGATTGTAAGATTTCTAAGCTTTGCAAAAAGAAAAAATTAGAAAAAAAATTTTAATCCAAGTGCTATAAAAATCAACTACATTGTTGCTGCAAAGTCAGTTTGTAATTAAAAAAAATCTTGAACATGATTTTCTTTTACGGAATGTTTTTTTAAACAATTATGTTTTGTGGCAAATTCTTTGAAAAACATTCGTGGATGTGTGTCTGAAGTATGAGTATTTTAATTTCCAAGAAAAAAATAGCTTAAACTTTATAAACTGTTGTGTGTGTGTGAAAACCTTAACCTTTCCAATTGGCCAAATTTCCGTTGACGACATCGTCGTCAATGATGCAGGCACGACCAGTCCCCTATTGTTTAGGTGTTCTAGAAGACAATTTAGAGGAAATCGTCGTGTAAGAAAGTATGAGCGACATTGGCTTATAAGTTGTCTTCTATCAAACTCTATGTGGAACAGTATAACTGACATTGTCTTATACAGTGTTCGAAAATAAACAGAACATTATTAACCCTTAGAGTACGAAGCTCGATTTTTGACATAAAGTACGGAGTGGGGTCACTAAGGTCCCCCAAAGAAAAATTAGCTTTTGTTGCTTATATGTTAGCATAAAATGACTAAAAATATTATTTTAAAAGTAAAGGTGTATACAAGAGCTTTCCCGTATACACCTGCATAATGTACAAATATGATGTTTTCACATCAGCGGCTGCCCAAATTTTAATACCATATCTTCCCGGCTTAGATTTTATGTATTGCCGAAATGGGCATTTGCCGCGAAACGTTACTAATTGTTCATCGATAGTTATTTCACCAAAAGGGTTGAATGACTTTCGGCAATTATCTACAAAATTATCCCACACTTCTCTAATGGCAGCTAGCTTATCAGTCTCTTTCCGTGCTTCTCTTGTAGTTTTATCATCAAATCTTATATACCTAGAGAATGCAATAAATCTATCACGAGACATAGATGCAGTAAATATATTTCTCCGAATGGATTCGTCAGTACTACACATTTCTTTTACATTTTCCCTTCTACAATGTAGCGCTCCAGCTGGTATAAGTACTCCAAGAAATGCATCCAATTCACATTCAGTTACCAGTTTCCAATTTTTTGGCTTCTGGTGATGTTCTTTATTATAATTTTCAAACACTCTTTTGGCTTCTTCGTTAGTATGAAGACAGATTTTCTTTTTGATAGCTGGTGTTATAAGATGGTTGAATATTTCATCAGTTTCGCTAGCGTCACTCATGTAACTAGTTACTCCTGGTTTAAAGTTCACAATATTGCATGCTAACCTACGCGTTTGTGGAAATGGCTTCAAAGACCAAACTCTGCCAGACTTAGCGGTGCAATATTCAGCATTCAAAGGAAAAGCGACATCATTTTCATCTACGTCAATATCCGGAAGAATATCTTCTACTTGTTCTTGTTCTTCTTCCTCAATCTCGTCTTCAGTTTTACTATCATCATCATAATTACTAGGTATGTAATCAGAGTTGTCACTGTCCCAATCTAATTCTATATCAATAGGATCCTCTTCACTGTCATTTATAAAGTCTTCTATCGCTCGCTGGGATAGTTTTCTTTTGTAGTTTTCCATTTTTGGTCCTAAAAAAACAACGAAAATTTGTAACATAAAGTACGACGTGGGGTAACTTGGGTACCCCAAACGAAAAATTTACCTTCTAATTACAAACAGATTGATATTTTAATGCAACTTATAAGTTTTTATATAGTGTTCAAAATAAAATTGGACTACCTAAAAGGAAAAAGACAGAAAAGAAGTATTTGCGAAGTTATTAAAGAAAAACTAAGATTGGGGGACCTAAGGTCCCCCACTCCGTACTCTAAGGGTTAAGCATTCGGCTCACACACCCAGGAACGATATCTATTTTTTTAGCGTTTGTGTAGACGAACACAACCCTTAATACCGTTCGTTACTATTTTCAAGAAAGAGCAGAACAATTGTAGTGGTACCGTAGACAAACATTATATTTTAATGTCCTATAATGTTTCTTTTTTTACCTTAATAAAGAAATGAACAAACAAAAAATGTTACCAAAATTATTTTCTGGCTTTTTGTTTTTTTTTTCGTATGTGTATTTTTCTTTACCAGCAAAAAGGGACGAACATTAATGAGCTGAACCGAACTTGGTTTTTGGTTTTTTAAAAAACCGAACGGAATTAAATGTTCTCATCTTTTGTTGAGTTGGATAAAAACAGGGCCCAAACCGTCGCACACGTGATCGAATGAACTTTCGTATCGAATAAAACTTCGTGACGTATCAAAAACGGGATTGCGGCATTCGAAAGCTTTCGTATTGAAATTTGTTTAAAAAGTGTAATTGATTTTTATGCTTGTATACTAATGGCAAGAGGCATTGCACTTTTCGCCGCATATAAATCAACAATGTTGATAGTCGCCTATAAAATAGGTGACTTCGGTTTATTTATGTGGCTTTTTTTATAACGGCGGCGCTTGCCAAAAAGAGCAACAAAGCAACGCAAAAATTCGGAAAACATTTTACAAATTCAGAAAATTTGCAAAAATAGCGAAAATTCGCGAAAGTTTTTAACATATCAAACAAGCCATTAAATTGATTAAAAGTCCCTAAAATTACAAGGAATGGCAAAAATTCGATTAAAAATTTTTAATTAGCGGAAATTTGCAAACAGCGGCATGAAAACAAAGTCTAGTATTTATTAAAAATTATTAAAGCTGTACAGAATCAGAAAACTTACAGAAAAAATCGCTGCAATAGCGAACATGGCTTAAATTCGCAAATAATCGCAAACTTGGAAACAAACCCTAAAATTTATTTGAAATCGGTTAAAAAAACAAAATGCCAACAATTAACAAAAAAAAATTTTTTCAAAAATAGCGAAAATTCGCGAAAATTTTTAATAATTCGAAAATTCTGTAAAAATTGCTAAATAAGGGGAAATTCGCAAAAAATTGCTAACAGCGACATAATTGCAAAGTCGTTAAAGCTGTAAAGAATCAAAAAACTTTCAATACAAAAATCGCTTCTATCTATGACTATAATTTGCGAAAAATTGCAAAACAGAATGTTATTATTTTATTTCTTATTGCTGAAAAAAGTTTAATACTTAAATTTTTAGCTTTTTGTTAAAGAAATCTAATATTTATTCCCAAAAAGTGTGTAAATTGTTTGTAAAAAAACAATTAAATGTTTTTACGAAAGCTCTTACCCTATCGAATGACATTTCGATCGACTACTCGTTATCGAATGGCATAATCTCAAAAATTAAAATTTCGATCAAAGTCACTCGATCACGACTGCGACGATTTGGGCCCAGTATTATGTTTGTGTTCGAAAGATGACTAACAGGGAAACGTTATTTTTTTAATGATTTTCTACACAAACACTATTAGCGTTTGTGTTTTCCACAAATCTACCGAACCAAACACTAAGGAGCAATATTTAGCGTAGAACACTGGTCTTTTATGGTTCCCTGAAAAAAGAGATTGACGACAAAGTTTTCTTTTGCCTTAGTTATTCACTTGGCTTGCTTAAAATTTCCACATTCTTTTTTTAATTGTTGATTAAAAAACCTACATACCATTTACGTACTAGCACAAACTAGTAAAATCGAAAACAAGATGAGGAAGGAAAGCGGATTAAATGCCGTTGATACTTCACTGTCAATTTGAGGATTGCTTATAAATGTCGAATATAGAGCATGTAATAGAAATAATACTGTTAAAATTTTTGAAAAATATTGAGCAACATTTATTATTTCATACGAAAAATTCGAAATATTTCAATGTTATCTATCTCGCGGGTTTGCACAATTTTACGATTTTATTTCTTTAAAGTAAGCCACATTGTTTTGCGTATGAAAACATAACGCACATGTATTTTAATAAAAAGTATTATTTTTTTTTAATAAAAAAGAAGAAAATAAATATAAATGAAAAACGGCTTCCGGTTGTTTTATTAAAATTTTTCCATTCTTCGATTAAATCGAGGCCTAACCGCGAAAATAACTTAAGCGACATCAGTTTAAATTTTCGGTTTTTTTTAACAAATGACTTGCATCATCTCCTAAAATGTCATGTTCACATAAGGTGCCGTTACGATTTTATAGCAAGAACAATATGCGACAAATTTCATACAAAATCTGTATGAAATAAAATATCCTGGTTTAATTTTTTCGAATTGCTTATAATTCCACGCGGAAAAAGTGCAGCTTATATTATTTCGCAGTTGTATACAAATGTTTCCAGAATCGATACTTAAATTTTTCACAAAATGTACAGAGTACAACTTTAATAACATTTGTCCAATTCACAAGCACGTTGTATAGTCGTATTCGTTGTAAAATCGTTTAATTATAGAATATTGCATATTTGTTGTTGGTAATTTTCATACAAAGAGTTGTCTGATTACACGATTGATTTTTATGTGTTTCGAAAAAATTTTGTATTTATGCCAGGCCTGGAAATATTTGATTTGTTTGGTGAATTTTCAAAAATCTTTTTAGAATGTGATAACTACCACTACAAATTTAATTCTTCCGAATGATCAATATATTTTTGACTAATTTCAATTTATTTTTTAAACTGTTTAATTTAAAATCGCTTATCAATAAAAATTTATTACCATTTCAACTCAAATTAAAACTCCCATTCCTGGTTAAATTTAATGCTATCAAACATAAATTGGGGTAGTGCACTCATTTTGCTATTTCAAGTCACACCTAGTGAGAGTGCAAAAATATTGCAATCATTTTGTTGATGTTGAGTGATGAATTGAAAACTTGCTGCCTCACTAAACATGAGTGATAGTGATGTTAAAAAATTTTGCACTAAAAAAAATAGTTTGATTTTAAAAAAAGCAATCATCAGCTTATTGCAACTTTTTTTCATCACTCATCTGAGTGCAACTTAAGTTGTTGCACTAAATTTAAAATCAAAAACTTTTTTTTCATGATTAAAGGCAATAATTAATTATACCGTTACTGACAAAATTTCATTTTGCTTAATGTTCTTTGCTTATGCATATCATGCAAAAAATCAAAAGCCATGCACATACAAAGTTACATTTTTTAAATTTTAGTGAGACAATATTTGTTTGCAGCTTTTTTGATTGCAAGTCCAAATTTCAAACTATTTTAATTGAGTGCAGATTTTTGCATTCAAATCTGCGTTTAGTGATAGTGAAAAAATTTGCAATATCACTCAAAATTTTTTAGTGTTAGTTAAAAAAAAAAACAATCATCACTAAAGCTGGTAAAAAAGAGTGCAAACTAATTTCTTTCCAGTTTTATTTAGTGATAGTGCAATGCTGATTTATATCAATATTTAGTGCACTACCCCCAACTATGATATCAAACAATGTGAATGCCAAATTTTATTAAAGAAGTAGAAAAAATAAATAAAAACCAAAAGTGAAGTAAAAAATTATAACTAAAATTAAATAATTTGCTTTTTTTAGTATAAATTAAATTTTTTTTGTTATTTGGTAAAACTAAATTTTTTTATATTCTTAAATAGTTTACTCCAAGTGAATTGACAATGTACATTGAACGGATGTTTTACATTTTTGAAATTAAGCAATACAACAAAGTTACTATACAACAAGTTTGCCAGTTGGCAAGTGCATCAAAGAAGAAAACGCTTGTGAATTGGAGAACTACTTTATAGATAATCCGCGCAAGTTTTTTTGATATGACTTTTGACAGCATTTCACTAGGCTATACTTAAAAAGCACATGGAAAATTATCTGAAATTAATAACCATGTGATAATTTTTTATCGTGGAGGAAACAAAAAGACGAATTGTCACGGATAACTGTTGCGTAACCGTTTCGTCTCTCGAATGTGCCCATTTGCTTGTATATCGACGGAATAATTAAAGACATTGTAGCTCATCTCGTCTTGTGTGATGATCTCGTCGCCATTTGTATGAACATTTCGTTGACGATTTGTACTAAGCTGTCTTCAGTATGTTTTCTACGACTTACTGTTGTCTTGTACCCGTCGTTAAAGATGTCTTCAAGAAGTGGCCAACTGGGTTGCTTTAAAATCATTTTTTTTCCTTATGCACATTCTGATAAAACACAAACTCACTATTCAAGAATATCGAATGAATGATTGAAGTTTCAATATGCCAGATTGTGGTTTTTATTATTAGTTAATAACAAGTTATCACAAAGGTCAGGTGACTTGAGAAAAAAGTGAAAAATCCTTGACGACATAGACATCCTTGAAATTTGTATAGTTAAAAGAGTTATTTTGTAGAAATATTCTCTAAGAATTTAACGCAGTATTACAGTATTTGTCGTTTAGTTGCATTTCTTTATTTAAAGGCAACTTAGTGCTGTTAAACGAAAAATGCATTTATAGAAATTCGCTTATTTGCATATACAGCGCTAATAGATAAACTCGCTTAAATTTATCAACATCATAAAAGAAAACTATTTTCCTTGCATCAAAAGTGCAAAAGTACATTCGAAGCTTGACTACAATTTAGTTTTGATAAAATAATTTTTGTACTGTTTATTTTGTTATTGGCTCAAGTTTGAATTGATGCTTACATAAGATTTTTTTTTAAAGCCCGTTTGACAACTCATTGAAATGTATATGTACGATTTAATCGGCTGTATAAAAAGTGTTCCTTTATTTCAACATGAGACCAACGATATTGACGTAGGCAACCGTTAAAGCAATAACGGTTATGTTTGAAATATAAAAATATTAATTTAATTGCAAATAAAAATCTACATTTAAATAATAATTTATGTAAATCTATCGGCAGCCAGTTATTGCCTTGCTTCTAGGGTGTGGGTGGGTGGAAATGATTGTCTCGAACGTCGAATAAAAGGCAAGGCAAAATATAAATCCTTCTTTCATAACACTTGTACAACTCCTTAAAATTGTTTTCACTTTTGTGTGCAGTCATTTATAAAATTTTATTATAATTTATTAAAGTAAATGTTTTATAAACACACATGGACATGTATGTTTATTTCACAAAGCACATGTTTAAATTAAACTTGAATAATATTTTCTATGAATGCCACTGGCATTGTGAATATACAGACGATTATTACCAGTGTTGCCAGAAATAAGGAAAATTTTCTACTTCATTAATAATTCAGAAGTGTACGGAAAATTTAATAAAATTGATGTAATTGTCATTTTCTGAACAATTGTGATTTAGTTGAACTGTTAATTTTCAATTTCAATATTTTTAGTTAGGCTTGAGTTCATCAAAATTAATTTTCATTAAATTATTTATACTAAAGGAAGGAATTTTACAACATGAAATTTTTATTAAAATTTATTGATAATTTTCTTGGCTGAGCTGGGGCTCGAACCTGGGCTGAATTTACTTGTTTCAAGAATCACCACATTCTTTCATCAGAATTCTTCGTCGTTCTAACGTCTGCACCACTGCGGTGCCTGCCAGCCAACAGTCAAACATCAATCTCTTAACCAGTGGTACTGGCGGCTCGAAATTTGCTGTGATTATCACTTTCATTTTTATATTACATGTTGCTTCCTTTCCTCTGTTTTTCCGTGTTCTTTCTGTCAAGGCCTTGTCTTGAAAACCTGAATACATTTGTTTATCATGTTTTTTCTCCACTTTCGTCGACATTTTATTTGTAGTTACAACTTGAAGAACAAATGTAAACATTAGAGCTTGTGCCATAGCTATTTTAGGAACAATTATGATTTAGTTGAACTGTTAATTTTCAATTTCAATATTTTTAGTTAGGCTTGAGTTCATCAAATTTAATTTTCATTAAAATTTTTTTTTTACTGAAGGAAGGAATTTTACAACATGAAATTTTTGTTAAAATTTATTGATAATTTTCTTCTGTGAACGAAATTTTACATTTAATGCATGTGTCTAATTTTTAATCGGAAACCCCGTTTTTTTAGCTTAGATTTTCAACTGCATTTTGATTTAAAAAATTAATAGACCAACCTAAATCAGCGCGTCAAGCGTTATATTTTCTTGCGCCTAGCTTTAACTTAACTTTCTTAAATTTCCTACTTGAATAGGAGCGTCAAGTTTGTATCATAACAATAATGTTTACTCATCTTTTTAAACAATGCCGCTAAATTGACCTCAAAATAGAAAAATAGCAGCGAACTTTACTTCCACACGAGCTGTAAAAATTAGATTTTTAGAAATCGTTGACGCCGCGCTAGTTAAGGCCAAAAAAAACCACACAAATGGCTTGACAAACACATACATTATATCCGTTCTGTGTTCGCCAATAAACAACACAAATATGTATATTTCGTATAAACATAAGTTTTTAATTTTTGTTTTGTTTTCAATGAATGCATGCGACGATAGCGCTGCGGCAATTTTGCTCGCTTTTTGTTTACAATTAGGAGAAATATAAAATAGAGGAAAAGAACTTGGAATAAAGAGTGGTTAAAACATCGTACTGTTTAAACGAGCTGTATGGCAAGCAATGCTGCTTAAAGATTAGAATTTAAGACTGAAAATGATTTTAATGCTTCTTTTTCAACGTCTTCACTCTACAAAATGTTCGCTGAAGTAATTACATTTAGCACTAGACACCGCAAATGTTTGACAAATGTCCAACATCTCTGGCAAGTATTAAACATTTTTAATATTTATACAAACATGCTTCAAATGTTTGTCCAAACAGCAAACAAACAAATTATTTGGATAAAGGTAAAATTTTGACATGCTTGCAAGTATTTTGTGTGGTTTATTTTGCTTTATATACGTCTGAGCATAAGTATTTTTGACGGATAGAAAACGCTTGACGCGCTGATTTAAGCTGGTACGTTAAAGTAGAAGTAAATAACACGCATTAGTGCGCGAGCACTCTGTAGACTTCTGTCAAAAAAAGTTTAACCTGGAGTTTTTTTTTTCGTTGTGTATTTTTAACAAGTATTCAGCTGCCAATAAAAAAGAATAATTCAAGCAAATTTTTTAATCATGGAGGAAAATCTTATTGAAGCGGTAAAAGAACATGCAATATTGTATAAAAATGGAAGCCAAGACTACAAAAACAATAAACAGAGTCGAAACTTGGAACTCTATAAGTAAACTAATAAAAAACAGCTGACAGAAAAGGCTTTTTTAACGCGCGTTAAGGAACTTGCCATTTTTTATGCGCTAAAGTTTGGAACTCGTCCCCGAATAAACGCGTGTTATGTACTCCTACATTAAGTTAGATAGTAATTTCCTTTTTTCAAACAAACAATTATAAATTGTTTCGATTAAAACTTTTATTTTAAATAAAACCATGTGATCAAAATTTATATCAACTTGTGTACGTAAAAACTATTGTATTTTTTATTGGCTTCGCACGTATTTTCGAGAAAATTGTATGGCAGCACTGTTTACATCTGAAGTCAAGAACAAATCTTAAAATTTTAGGGTATCCAGAAATGGGAATTTTTTAAAAAAATTGATTAAATAGGAACATTAGAAATAGTAGATTTATTTTTAACTTCTAATACAAAGTACCAAATTTGTGCAAATTTAAAAAAAAAAAAAAAAACAAACAAGTTAGCCCAAAATTTTAGAACAAATAAAATGAGAATTTTCCCAATTTTCCTTAAAAAAAGCTGCCTGTTTTAAAAAGTAAAATTAAAAAGTTTGATTGGGAATTTATTTTGAAAACAAAAACAAATTTGAGTTTTTTTTTATTATTGTTTTAGGGCCTTGGTATTGAGAAAAAAGTTTGTATGTATAATTGTTAAATTTTTAGTCAACAACCATATTTATTGAGTCAATAAAAAAAGTTGTTGCCCAAAATAATTTTTTTCAACAAAATGTTTACTTGATTTGTTAAAATAAATTGTGAAAATGTTGGATAAATCAAACAAAATGTTAATCGAATCTTTAGTTTTTTATTTATTAATGATGATGTCATTAATTTTCAACTTTTATATTTTTATAAAAACACTAAAATTTATTATGCGGGGATAAGTAAGTTCCTATGCGCATTTCACTGGTTGCTTAGGCCAGATCATCAAGAAACCTTTTCCAAAGACTTTGGCAAAACTAAATATATTATTCAAATTCAAAAAAAAGTGTTCAAACTAAAATAATAATTTTTGATTAGAAATTTATATTGAAAACAAAAACAAATTTGAGTTTTTTGGCTCAAAATTTCTTATTAAAATTACAACCTTACCTCAAATTTTTCCGAAACAAATTTTATCCTTTTTTTATTCAAGTTTTTTTTCTTTCTTAAATCTTACCAGACATCCTGTATTTTGTGCACATGGGTTACTCGTCGTTAAGCATTTTATTGGAAAATAATTCATATTCACTTACATAAATGAATATTTAAATAACAAACGCCAGCAAGCACAATGTAAAATAAACCGATTACGTGGTAAAGTTTTGTATTCCTACTTTGAAATTTTTATTTTTTAACTTTTAAAAGAATATCTGTTTTCACTCGAATTAAACGAAAAAAAGAAATCTTATAATAACTCAAAAAAGAAAATGAATTTAATTCTATAAAAAATAAAACAGTTTCCAAAAAATTAATACTTCTGCATCTGCCTTGTTAAAAGCAGCATTTCATAAACACCATAAGGGATGTTCTTGCATAAAGATACCAACTGAACTCGAACTCCCAATTTCCGTCAAATTTCCCCAACCCGAAACAGAAGTATGACGCAGTGAACTAAAGCTGATGCTGCTTATGCTGTGACGGCGTCTGGCATGTAGTGTCTGTTACATTTTGAATTACTTTTCCATTCTTTACAAAACAAAACTCAATAAAAGAAAAGTTTTTTTTTTACCGTTTTAAAATAGCAAAAAATCAATATAACTAAAAATAATAATTTAAAGAAGATTAAAAGGGAGAAACCCAAAATTATGGTGTTGCTAACGGTAATGCAGATGTTGACAAACGCTTGACCTAATTTAAGGCAATATCATAATTATACCCTTTACCGAAGGTAAAAGGGTGTATATATAAGTTTGGTATTCCGTTTATAATTTCTACAATATTAATATAAGACCATATAAAGTATGTATGTTTATTCTGGGTCCTTATGAATAGCGAAGATAATATAACGATGGCCTTCTTACCTGTCTGTTGATTATTTTACACGAAAATTTTGACAATTTTGACACTCTACACAGAAAAAATGAAAAACCAACTTCAATTAACGTATTTGTTAGAAATTTGTACTATTAATAAAATTCTTTACTGATTTTTCGCCTGCAAACAAATTGATCATATCAATTAACGCATTTGTAAGTTTGAGCTTTTCTTGCTGTTCAGTTTCAATCAATAGGTTTAATTGAAATTTGACCACCAGTAAAAGAGGCTATATAAAACGTAAACACAAATAAAAATATTTTTTTCAATCAACACAGTTAATTGAAACAATTAAAAAATTGTTTGAATCTTTAAATTAATTTGAAGTTTGTGTGTATGTTTTCATATTTGCAAATAAACACACACAAATTATAAATTTTGTTTTCAATTAATTAAAAAAATTGCTTAAACAAGCATTATTGAATTAATTGAAAAAATTTTGGTAAAAATTTTTTCTGTGTATCAACTTCATTTCATAGATATTCCGCACAAGTTTTTTTTCATATGAGTTTTGACAGTATTTCACGTGAAATGTTAAACTAAGTACCAGGTTTTAGGTAAAACCACAACAGCCCTCAAAATTTGGGCTAGGGTAAAGGCGTGGGCGTGGCACAAAATAGATTTATTTATATCTAAAGAACGTAAGAGAAAATTTTTCCAAATTTTGTACACATAGCTGAGTTACCAATACAAAACATGTCTTAAAATATAAGCGGGATGGGAGAAGTGGGCATGGCTCCTCCCATGTAAAGAGATTATAGAATTCTGTACATCTTTAGACGGCAAGGTAATAAGTTTCCAAATTAGGTACATGCATCTTGGGTATCAATGCACAACACCCGACAGAATGTGGGCGGGATTGGAGAAGTAGGCGTGGCAAAAATATTTTTTTTTATCTAAAGAACGGTATTTATATAACTCTCTGTTCTTATCGCACCATGGCGAAAAGTATATAAGATTCTGCATAGCCGAATAAATCACTCTTACTTGTTTTTATTTTATTGTGGAGTTTTTGCGGCTTAATGGATAATAAAGTTATAAAAATAAAATATAAAATAAATTATTAAAATCAAGAATTGTCTCCTTCTTACATGAATCCGATCAAGACAGAAGCTACATTTTGAATAAGTACCAACTTGAAAGGTTAGAGACATTCTCTGATCTAGGTATGTACTAATAGTCTGCGTATATGTATTTAAAAGCCAAACACACAGCACAAATCAAAACTGAGTGCAAACGTTTATGTACAATCATAATGACAAATGCTACGCGTTACTGTTCGACGCACAATTTAAATAGAATTCAAAGGACTAAAATCCAGACAGTACTTGTTTCTTTCAAAACCTTTCTATACAGTAAACAAATTTTGCCTATACTCCTATAATTTGAAAATTGCCTTGTGCAATCTGCAATAATTTGTGGTGGTTACTTGTCTGACGTATGTAACGGAAAGAATTTGTGTTGCTTACTTGTGTGTCGTACGCATACATACAATTGTTTTTGTAAAATTTGTTTTTGCAATATTATCAGAGAAATCAACATACAAAATATTTTGAACATACGCATCGCTAAACTAATTTTAAAAAAATAAAGAATGTGTGTATTTTTTGTTCCAACTCTCATTGCTGCGTGTATTTTTCATTCCTTTGGTAAGCTATAAATTATAATCGGTATAATTGGAAGCAGTTCATATACAACAATTTTATTTATTGCTTCTAAATCAAGATTTCTTGGTACATATCGCACTTGTTTAACAATACTGTAATAATTCAAAATATAAAAATTTTCAGTAGAAGCAAAGCAATTTTTAATTTTACATTAAAGGCATATGAAAAATAATTTTTAAACCAACCGTTTCATTGCCAAAAGGTAGACAAAATAGCATGATATGTTTACAGCGGTTAGATACGAATATTACGTGTTGATTTTTTCCAAAAATTTAAAAACCAAAAATTTTGAGTTAATACACTTTTGTTGAACCAGTGCGATTATGTATATCGCAGAATGTAAACAAGAACAAAGGAGTCCTGAGGCTAATCAAACTTTGGAAAAAAAGCTGGATTATCCTTCGATCATAAAACAATTTGATTGCATTGGTGAAACCAATAAAACTTTCAAATTCGTACAAAAACAATTTTGTTTTGTCTCTGAACCAGTGTTGCCCAAACTTGGTGACCAAAAATGGCTAAATTTACGGAAAAAATTGCTAAAAAATGGCTAAAAGCTTTTTTTAAATAAAAACACATTAAAATTCAATAACAAAACAGAAATAATTCATTTAAAGTTGTTTACGATGAAATTGTAAGTTAAGATCACTTTGTTGAATAAGAATAAACGTAAATTAATATTTTGATAGATATTTAAAAAATTAAATCTTCGATAAATTCGATGTCGTTATTGTTCATCTCAAAGGAATCACTCGTTTTAAATAATTTGAAGGTTAGTCATAATCACGACAGCATTCACCCAACCTTTTGAGTCCAGATCTACAATAAAAAACACGTAAGAAAGTACCCCGACTATATGTTACCCTACACCACATTAGAACCTTTGTACCAAATTTTATCAAATAATCTCCAAAATGGCGACCTGTACTTTACGCACAAGGTTTACATGGACAGCCATCCAGCCGGACAAACATTTATTCGGCTCAGAAAGTGATTCTGAGTCAATCGGTATACTTAAAGGTGGGCTTAGGGTCAATATTTTAAGGTGTTACAAACATCAGCACAAACGCATAGTTTATATTTTATTGTTATGTTAAAAATATTCCACCTAACCGATAAAATCGAATTACCGGTTGCTAAAAGTAACCTATTTCTCAAATTACTTTTAACGATGTTTACTTGGCTAAATACCCTCTCTACTTCAGCATTAGACCATGGAAGTGAGAGCAACTTTATAGGCAATTCTGAAATTTCTTAAAAATTTCGTTGCCGTCTGTATCTCTTTATTAAAATACTTGCAACTAGAAAGAAACACCGATGTTTGTGTTGATCCATTCTATAAATCTGTGGTTTTCACGAATAATCGCGTAAGTTATAAAACCAAACTTTTCAGGGAGCAAAAACAATTATTTTTTTCAATTGCGGCTTCTGTAGATGCTTTTTTAAACTTTTTTCTTTACTATCCTCTTAACAGTGACTTTCTACGTATTATACATAGTTTTCATGAAAAAATTCTCACAGGATCACAATCTGTAAAAGGATTAAAAATGCATATGTTTGATTGACTCATTAAGTGTGTGCAATATATCACATATCTCCACATAAGTTCTTTTTTGTGAAAATAAATGTTATCATTTTAATCACACATGACGACTTACGTTGTTATTTTTAGCACACAAGTTGGCGACATATTCAGAGTTTTTGATACTTATAGCACAACGTATGGACTTTAAATTACAAACAACCGCTCATCTGCTGTTGTTGCAACTAAAGAAGTCAACAATAAACGCACATGTACATATAAGTTGTTATTAATAGAAAAATTTTCAAGAAATACTTTCATATTTTTTGCACGAATAACAACATAACATCACATATGCTTTTTAATTGGAAACATATTCAGCAATTTTACAATTTTTGGCGATGTATGTCGACATAAATCGTTATAATAGCAAAATATTTTATTAAACAGTTAACTTAAGTTGTTTTTAGCAGAAAAAAATTAATAATACTACATTATATTCTAAAAAGCTTAATACATATAAAAACCTAATGCAAAATGTAGCACTTTGACATCATTATCTCAATTTCGGTAAAAATCGACTTACGCGATTATTCGTGAAAACCACAGAAATTTAATATTGGAATACTGTTCCTTTATTTTGAAAGATGTTTCATCATCATAGTTTATAGCGATTTGCAACATTTGTAAAAGTTGTGATTTAAATAAAAGGCGTTTTAATTGTTAAAAATGTTTATTTTACTTTTTAAATTTTTATAATAAAATGAAAATTATTCTTTTAACCCTAGAAAGATAATCTGCGTAAATTTTACGCACGAACTTTCGAAATATTGCTATATCTTTTTATTAAGCTTGAATAAGTTGCTGTGCACTTCAGACATTTCATATATAAACATGTTTTTAATTTTGTATTTGTATTTTTAAAAATGTAAAAATAAAATTCATATAAGTTTTTTCTTAATTAATCAATTAATACAACCATATAGCAGGTTAAAATAATGCGTTATTTTTACGTATGATTATCTTTAACGTTTGTCATGATATGATTATCTTTTTAGGGTTAAAAGAAAAACGACAAAAAATGTTTTATGGCTAAACAAGTTGAAAAATGGCTAAAAAAATGGCTAATGGCTAAACTCATTTTTTAATGGCTAAACAGGGTGAAAAATGGCTAAATCTAGCCACTAAATGGCTAAATTGGCAACACTGCTCTGAACACTATTTTTTAATCCAAACATCAGCTTAATATCGTGTGAGGATCGTCTACCAATTAAAAAATCGAAGAAATATCAAAACTGTACCGAACCAAGTCATAAAATATTTTATATAAATATATTTCAAACTTGTGCAAATTCTTTGGAAAGATAAACTCTTTCCAATTCTGTAAGTGACTAAATCAAAAAGTGTTTCGTTCCAAAGGTAACAGTAGTAAACCCAAGTCAAACTATAGTTAAAACAAAACTGATATGAATTCAGCTTACATTTGGCGACAACTCAAAGTATTACTTTTATTTCAAGGACTGCATTTTTTTTGCGAAAGAGTAGATAAAATGCGATATGTAAAGGGTGTTTTTTTAAAGAGTGACTTACATTTAAACATAATAAAACAAGGAAATTTATTTTTAATACCAATGAAACGGGCTATATTGGAAAGAAAATGTTATGAAATTAATGTTTAAATACGATTACTACCATGTGGCCGCCACGGCTGGCGCGTAGAAGGTGCAATCTGGAACACCAATTTTCATCAACTTTTCGCATTCTGATTCATCATCGTTTATGAAGACATTAAGGCCAATAAATCCGCCAGCCCATTAAGCGCACCAAACAGTAATTTTCTGTGGATGTAATGTTGTTTCGACAAAAGCTTGTGTATTCTCCTCACTCCAAATGCGATAAGTCTGCTTAATTACGTACCCGTGCAACCAGAAATGGGCTTCATCGGAAAATAAAATTTTAAATGGAAATTCAAAATCAATATCAATTTGTGCTTCAGCCCATTCGCCGAATTATTTTGTTAAAAAATTTCAACAATTTGCACGCGTTGCTCTGGTGTAAGTCGATTCAAAATGAAATTTCAAAGCAAACTAAACAAAAAGCAACAATCAGTTGTTAAATGGGTGCTCAAATAAAGCAGTGATGCCAACTAAAAGTTGTGACACTCTAAAAAGAACACCCTTTTTATAAACATTTCCTATAAGCTGAATTTATTGAATGGTGAAAGTTAATGATTTTGTTTTCTGCCATTAAAATAATAAATGTTTGCAAAGCTTTCTACTTAAATAATGAACTTGTGCAAAATTTACTATAAAAATGGTAAATTTGTGCAAACTTTTCTCTAGAGATTTTGCCTACAATTTTTTATAAAAATATATGTAAAAGCATTTGGTATTCTTTTAAAATAAAAAATTTGTGTAAATTTTCTACAAAGACAGTAAATAAGTGCAAAATTTCCTATAAAAATTGTAAATTTTGAAAAAAAAAAAAATGGTCAATTTGTGCAAAGTTTTCAAAAAAAAAAAAAAAATTGTCCAAAATTTCTTAAAGAATTAGACATTTTAAGCAAAGTTTTCAATAAAATAACAATGCAAAGCTTTTAATAAAAATTGCAAATTTACATCGATTAAAAAATTGGGTCACTTGACATGAAATCCCCCATATGTTATTTATAAAACATTTTGAATTTTTTTGCTTAATACTTTTTTTATGTACTTCCATGCAAAACATATTGCTGAAAATTGTTTTTAAGGTTAGTGAATGTTTTTGAAAATAAAATAAAATTTTTTTGAAATTTTAAAATTTAAATTGAAAACAAAGTCAAATTTTTTTTATCTTGTTGCTTTTACTCTTAATAGTTTTTTTTTTGTCTATCCTAATATTTTTCTTTTCCTTAAACTGGCAATACTGACTTTTAAGCCAAAGTGTTTTTCCATGAACTTATTCGAAATTTATTCAGTGGTTGTTTTGTTTCAGAGTTGTTAGTGTTCATATTTTCTTATATAAGCAGTGTTGCCAAAAGTAGGGAAAAAATCCGTACATGTAGGGTTTTTTGATACTAAAATAGGAGCGTAGGGAAAATCGGACTGATTTTTTATATTCGCAAAAAAAAATATAAATCATTTGTGATTAAAAAATTAATTACAACGAGTAAGAATGCGAATAAAACAAAAACGGGAAAGTGAAAAAATCATAAGTTTGTTGTGCGATCGCGATGCTCCGCAGAGCCATAACAATCGTCCAAAAAAAGGAGCAAAGTATTTCTTTTTTTCCAAGAGTTTGAGGACGGAAAAAACGTTATTTCAAGTTTCAATAGTAGCTATGGCGTCGAATGTTTAGCTGACAGTTTAGTTGAATAAATAATTAATATTTTTCATTTATGTTCCACATTTCAATCCGCATTTAAGAATAACGTTTGAAAGCACGTTAAAAATAAATGCGTTTCCTAATTTGAAAATAATTTTCCCTTTTTGTTGAGAATGCTATGATTTTCAAAAGATTTCCAAATCATTTTCAAACGTTTGCCATTTGAGAAAAGTGTTGATTTCAAATAATTTTCAATTTTAAATCATAACCTTCGTGTTTCTTGGGGAAGGACAAAAAATATGTTTTTCCAAAGCGAAGATTGTTACTTAAAGATAGGAAAAGAGATAAAGAGTGTAAAACTTAATATGAATTTACTTATATTGGTGCCTTGTTTAAAAACCAGTCATAAAAACAAATTTCTGTACTTTTTACTTTCTTTTTAAAGTTTTATTAAGGTCCGTGTTGCATAAAATACGTTTAGGATTCGTCTCCAGGTGCCTTTCTGAGCTTTAACCCACGAAAAGTAGAAATGTGTGTTTTATAACCCGTCTGAAGTTTTAGTTTAAAATATTTTTCCTACAGTCCTCGTAATAAAAACAAAATCTGTTTAAATAAAAGGAAAACTAAAAATATTAAGATTTAAAAAAAAAACGAAAAAAAGAAAACCATGCGTTTCATAGCACTTACCTTGGCCAAAAAATCATAATCCATTTCCTCATCACTGCTGCTCAATGTGATGCATTTGTTCGAAATCATACGCACCAATGAGCGGTTGGAGGATGCAGATGATTTATTTCCTTTAGCATCTGAACTATGGCCAGCTAAGGAGAAAACACTGGTGTTATCAATACTGGAGTGGGCTGATTTAAGAGAAGCATTCGAAGACAAAGAATCTCGATGCACAACCAAACTGCCTTTACGAGTCAATTGGCCCAAATTGCTGCCACTGTGTTTGCGTGCACTTGTTTGTGGCTGCTGCTGTTGTTGTTGTGAAGATTTCTCTTGACTTCCAGCTGCAGGTGTATTTGTTGCACCACCATTACTGGCATAACTTAAACTTGAACGTCTCAAACAATCACCATCTTCACTATCCGAATCCGAAGTGATGCCATTAATTTTATCCAAAGTTTTCAATGGAATTTGACCGGGACGTATATTCTGCCAGGTGGGTTTAACCAATGATTCACGCCTTCCATGAGTGGGTGATGAGCTGGTGGATTCAGATTTCATTTCGTTTGATAAATAATGTTGCAACTGTGCTGTATTGGATTTTGCTGATGGGGAGTGTGGTGCAAAACTGATGGATTGTGAACGATGACGTTGCGTGGGTGGTAAATTACGACGCATTTTTCTTTATTTATTTTGTAAAACCTTAACACTTTTGTTTTCTCTTGCTTAGTTCACTTTGTTAATTTGTTTTGTATTTTTTTATAAATTGTTTAGTATTTTATTTTAATTAGATTGTTTTCTTAATCTGATCACGAGGAAAATAATTATTTAATTTTATTCAATAATTAGTTTTTTTTAATCAACACTCTTTATAAGTATCAGTGGATTTAGGCTAAAGGGGTCTTAACACGATACGTAATACAGTCAAATCCCGATAATTCGGGAAGAAAGGGACCGGCCATTTCTTACGAATTATAGGGGTTTCGATTTAACGGGGTTAAAATAAAATAACTACGAATTAACGGGGTTTTTCAATTTATTTACTAAAACGATAAAAAAAAAACATAAAAAACAATTGTTCAAAATAAAATACAAAATAAATAAAATAAATACATAAAATAAAATACCAAATTCTAAAAACTAAAGACTTTTCAAGCTCTGGGGCCTGATTCTGGCAGTCGTGATCGAGTAATTTCTCTATTCGAAAGCAATTTGAAATCTAATTATTTCAGTCAATACTGAACGAATTGGAATTATTTTTCCACTGTTGTAAAGCATTAATTTGAGTTTCACAATACTGAAAAAATAATTTTGATTCGTTCAGTATCGACTGAGATAAAATTGCTTTCGAATTGAGAAATTACTCGCTCACGACTGCCAGAATTAGGCCCCTGGATATTTCAGTAGTTTTTCGCGCTTTAGCTTACTGCCTGAAGATTTTTGAATATTAAGGATTGAAGTAAGAGTTGATGCGCAAGTTCAAATCGCTTAGCAACGTTTATTTTTTTTCCTCCATTGTCAATGGCTACAAAAATTTGCTGCTTTTGTAACGTCGACGGAGTTTTATGCGTGCGCTTTGGCAGTTTTCTTTATTATTCATGTAACAAACTGATCTTTAGAAAATAAGCACACACCCAAGCAAAAGCAAAAATCCAGGCAAAAAAATAGCGGTAAACAAAAACTCATTATTTCCATGTTTCTGTTGGTTTTTATTACGAATTAAAGGGTGTTTTTTTAAGCTAGATAGAACTTTAAATTGTAAAAAGTAACACAAAAAATTAAATTTTAATGAAATATTTTTTTTATCGTTTCAGTATACTCTGACAAATCATCATATATACCTTACGCTTGAACAACGCTACGAAATTATCCAAATTTACTTTGAAAATCAGTCGTCGATTCGCGCAACTTTTGGCTAAACGGGTTTGTTAATAAGCAAAATTGCCGCATATGGAGCGAGACCAATCCGCAAGAGACCCTACAGACTCCATTACATCCAGAAAAATGCACCGTTTGGTGCGGTTTTCACGCTGGTGGCATCATAGGACCTTATTTCTTTAAAAATGAGGCCGGAGCTCGCGTTACGGTCAATGGAGATCGTTACCGCACCATGATCAATGATTTTTTGTTTGAAAATATGGATGACATTGATCCGGAGGAGATGTGGTTTCAACAGGATGGCGCTACGTGCCATACGGCGAACGCAACCATCGACTTATTGAAATCAAAATTTGGCGATAAGTTGATTTCGAGAAATGGACCTGTCAATTGGCCTCCAAGGTCGTGCGATTTGACACCTCTCGATTATTTCCTGTGGGGCTACGTGAAGTCACTGGTTTATGCTGATAAACCAGCAACAATTGACGCCTTGGAGGCCAGCATTGTTCGTGTTATTCGTGACATACGGCCAGCAGTGCTCGAAAAAGTGGCCCAAAATTGGACGTCCAGAATGCGCTTCGTCAAGAACAGCCGCGGTGCCCATATGCCCGAAATCATTTTCAAATGTTAATGTCACGTATTGATCTTTCGAATAAAAAAAAAATTTTGATTACAATTTAATTTTTTGTGTTATTTTTTACAATTTCAAGTTCTATCGGGCTTAAAAGAAACACCCTTTATAAGTGGTAGTTAGCAAACAATAACGATTTATAAGAGGTAAAGAAGATTTTATTTGAAAAAAAAAATTACGAATTAGCAAAGAGACCAAAATGTATGGAAATTTTACGAATTAACGAGATTTTTTCAAGGGACCGACAGTTTATTACGAACTATCGGGAATTACGATTTATCAGGGTACGAATTATCGGGATTTGACTGTAACTAAATTGGTTATTTTCCATCTGGCATCGTCGGCGTCGCACATACTAACAACTTTTTTACTGTTAACATGCTTGTTAAGCATTTTGAGCGCGTGTTAGACCTTTTACCTCTTAAACGCCTGAAGTTTCAAAGTTTCGATACCGGACTTAAAATCGAACTGTGTTAATGTTATCAAAATAAAAAAATATTAATAGTATCAATATTGATACTTGCTTTACTTTTGCAATTAAATATAGTATAAAAATTGATTAAGCTTGAGGTCTCTTTTTTTATAAAAAATATTAAATTTTACTTCAACCAATATTTCGGCACTCCGTTGTGTGCCTTCTTCAGGGTATTTTTTTTTTTTTTTTTTTTTTTGAATTTTATTGTTTTTCCCTTTATCTGGTGAATAAAATAAACACATTGATATTTTTCAAAATTGAATGTAGAAAATCAGGCATTTAAGAGTTAAAACAAAGAGAATGTGATAAAAGTGCTACCAGATTTCCATAATTTCTTGTCATAAAGTTTTAAGGAAATTGACATTCAACTGGTAGAGTGTATTAATATCAAGGTACATTAACACAAGGTAGACTTATTTGGGAGTGTAGACATGCTGCTCTATAAAAAGAACCGACTTGCCAAATTGTTTTCATATAAAACAAAAACAATTTAACGCACACATGTACAAATTTTGGCTCATATACACGAAATTTGACGTTTGGGTTCCAACTGTGGTACACAGCTGACAAACATATGGGCCAACGAGTCTACCTTATGTAAATATACCTTGATTAATATCATCAAATTTTTTAATATTAATTGACTTTTTAATGATATTAATTTTATGTGCTGTTTCCAGGTAACAGGCAACTGATTGTGTAGAAAACTTTTTATGAAAATCATTTTGTTTTTTGAGTGCTTTTCACATAAATTTTACTACACAATCAATTGCTTGTCACCTGGAAACAACACATTAATGAATGACTATGCAATAATAAGCAATTTACGGAAAATTTATATAATTTATCCGAATAAATATACATATATGCGAAAAGGTTTAAATGCCCAATTAGTAAAAAACCGGTAAAATGGGGAAAAAGCGTGGTATTTACCAGAAAATGTTAAGTATAAACCTCCTCTAGAATATTTTCAAAGATATTTTCGTATATTGATCAGATATTGGTTGGTACGAGTTTGATGGTTGGACAGAATTCGATGAAAGATCACTAGATTGAGTAAACATTTGTTTTACCAATTTCTCCTTTCACTTTAATAAAGCAATTGAACTTAAGTACTCCTCTAAGGTTGCCGGACCATTGAAATATCACTTATCGAGATAATGGTCATATACACAACCGCGAGACACAACCGATATGGTGAGATATTAGGCAAGGATATTCACATTATTACCGATAGTAAAGTGATCATAAGATCCCTGGATAATGTTTTTATCACATCGGAAATTGTCCAAGAATACCGGATGTATCTGCAAGAGACAGCGAGACATTCACTGGTGTCCCTTAAATGAGTTTCTGGACACAGGAGCATACATGGAAACTGTATGGCTGACTCGTTGGCGTATGCAGACACCACCTCCCGAGTAGTAAGCAGCTTATCGCACCAAGTTATATTATACTGCCACTCAGAGGTGGTTTGATGAATCTACCTGTGGGGATACCAGAAAAATTTGAGCCATTATGGATGAAGGAAGGACTCGACGGTTTAAAAGCTGTCCAGACTTCAGTTATAACTGGACACTGGACTCGCACATTGGAAGACATGCCTAAAGGCTGGGGCTCCCCTACAATGACTTATGTAGAAGTTGTGGTGACCAAGAGGAGGAAGAGTCAAACATCTTTCTTGTCATTGTCCGGCAATGATTAACAAATCACTTAAATGAATGGATAATCATCTTGATTTTTATGTGATAAGACCTTAATCACGGTGGATATGCTTAAACACATTTTAAAACCCAAGTGTGAACATACCATAAAAAGATTTAGAAATTGGTCTAAACACTAAAACAAATTTCTCTAAATATTCCACTTCTATATCCGAGTTTTTACCCCACTTATCAAAAGAGAGTTTCGTCTTTTGGGACTTAAACAAAATACAGTCGGGCCTCGATCATCCGTGATCCGGTTAACCGGTAACCCCGATTAACCCTGATGGCCAAAGATCAGTCTATTGTGTTTTGTTTGCAATGTTTTCTAATTGTTTGCCTTGATTAACCGTGATTACCTCTATTATCCGTGATGGCAGTTGAAAATTATTAGACAAACAACATTACACGACTTTTTTTAAGAAATTGTATTCTTTTTTTGCTTAATGTCATTTTATTGCCACATGTTTTCAGTAGAAAATTTCATGTATACATACTTATTTAATTTAAAAATGTACATAAACTTCTTGAATTAATTTTTTTTGATGTAAATATGTATGTACACCAATATTCACTTGTTAAATAATAAAAATATTAAATATTGTAGTGGGGAATGTAAGAAGAGATAAACTCACGGTTTATTGTTGACGTTTTTTGAAGTTGAGATTTTAGTAAGCTAATAGGGCCTAAATTTTTCCATTGTAAATTAAAACACATTTAATTACATTTTTTTCCCAACGTTTCGTCAATTTCTTGTTGACTTCTTCAGGGGAATATTTTTAAAGTGTGTATATATTACATTAAATAAAATTTAAGTTAACTAAATAATTTTTAATTATTAAATCTGCAATCGACATTATTTTAATTTGTGTAATGTAAACTTGGTCGTTTTGTTTAAACTTTGATATTGTTACAAGTAGAACTGTTGCTTATGATTCTTATACGCTTAACAGTTTTATTTGGTTTAATTTCTTAAGTGTTTCTAAAATCTTTATGCATGAAGTTTCCTGACGATCTGGCCTAAGCAACCAGTGAAATGCGCATAGGAATAGCTTTTAGTGTTTTTATCAAGAATAAAAATTGGGAATTAAGCACGAATAACAAAATCTTTTAAATTAAAATATTAAAAAACTTTTTAATCAAAATTGTTATTCGATTAACCGTGAAAATCGATTTTCCGTAATGCTTCTGGTCCCGACCATCACGGATAATCGAGGCCCGACTGTAACTTGTATCCAAGAACTTCTGAAAATATTCCATAAAAAAGTACACTTAAACAGAGAATCTTTCTAATACGAATATTTTTATGAAATTATTCATGTCCGTAATGGTTAAAGAACTAAAAGTTTAAAGCTTCGTTCACAATCAAAAAAACATTTTCATTTGTTGTTCATAATAGAGCAACAATTTCTTTTGCAACCACACACATTTTGCATTAAGAAACCGTTTGCAAATTTTAGCCACAACAATATTATGCATATATTATTATTTTTTAAAACATTTTGTTAAAATTTTCATTCAAAACTAAATAAAATTATTTTAAACGTCAAATACAATTTAATACAAATTGTTGCTGAAGTTCTAGTTGACTCAACTTTAGTTACATTTTTAAAAAAATTGTAGTTACATTTGTGTTCTTAAAATGAAAGAATATATATAAAATACTTTGGAAAGAAAAAGATAGAAGAAAAAACGAAATTGTTTTTCTGATTGTGAACGAAGCTTAAGACAACATATTTTTTATTAATTAATGGTATGTAAATGTATTTTATGAAAATGTATTTTGAGACCGAAAGTATTTAAAATACAAAATCCCAAATACCTGAGCGCCAGGTATTTAAAATGCAAAATAGAAAATACATTTAAGGAATGTATCAAAAAAAAAAAAAAAATGCTGCCCAACCCTGATTATACCCTCCACCACTAGTGGTAAAGTTAGTTTGTCATTCCGTATGAAACATTTTTAATATTCATCTAAGACCATAAACTATATATATTCTGGATCCTTGAGTAGTTCTAAGTCGATTTATCAATGTCGGTCTGTCTGTCCGTCAGTTGAAAACACGCTTACTTTCGAGCAACTCAAAAGAAAAGTACAATATTGGTGTCAAATAGTTTTTAGTTATTCTAGGGAATTAAAATGTAGAACAATCACCCTCAAAACTTAATAATTTTTTTTAAAAACTATCATAAATGGTGGCGTTATGCAAGGACTGATAAAAGATTTTGCACGAAATCGTCTATATGACTAGAAATCACACTACTAAATTTCGTGAAAATCGGTCCATAATTGACCATAGGCGCCCCGTAAACCGCACTCTCACGCTACGCCTTTAACCGTAACGAATAATTCTATTGTAGTAAAATTTGGTCTATTACAGTTTTATAAGACTAAAAATAACACGGTCAAATTTTTTAAGATTGGTCCATAATTTACTATAGATCCCATAGCCCCATTTCCTTTAAAAAGAGTGGTGGATAATATATAGAACCATATGGAGCCCACTCCTGTAATATTCTAACTGTCGGTGGAGAGTATCAAAGTTTTAATTATACCCTTCGCCACAGGTGGAGCGGTATAAAAGTTTGTCATTCTGTTTGCAAGTTCAACAGTATTGATTTTTGTGAGTCCGTCTGTCGATCCGTCAGTGTGTCTGTAAGTGTGTATGTTGAAATAAGTTTTCCGAAGACACCAGATATATTACGAACCAGGTTGTCACATATTTACATTACATATGGTACGGAATAATTTGCGATTGAAATGCAACTTCATTAGCCCACAAATAGCTGAGATATGAGGAAAAAACTACGGCTGCCTCTAATTTTTACCCCTTAAATTTCACTTTTTGAAATCTTCTTCAAATTAATGAACCTTTTCTTTTTCTGATGACATAAACATAGAAGGATACTAGTTGTAAAAATGTACAAAAAAAAAACACATTTTTATTCGAAAGACAACTTTGGCACAGAGATATTTATTATATATAAGAAGTATTAAAAATTAAAAATGAGGGATATCGGTATATTTTTTCACCTGACCCCTATACGATTTTGAATACTATGGAGAAGGGTATATAAGATTCGGCACAGTCGAATATAACACTTTTACTTGATTTAACAAAATTTTACTTTTGGCAATTTTTAATTGTGATTCTTTTGTAAGCAAACCTTTTTTAAAATATTTTTAACCACTTTTCTCTTTTTTGAGAATAAATCTTATTTTTAAAATTTAAGCCTCTTAAAAATTAAATACATCATATTCATACAATATCTGTTTAGAGTTAATATGGGTTTCATAACTTTTTTTTATTTACCTTGAAAGATGATACTGGTAAAGAGAAATTATTTAAAAGACTTTGTACTGTCTCCCTAAGCAGATTAAAAAAAAAAAATTACAAGGCAACTTTGTATTTCAAAAGTTTTTTTTAACTGAGCAACACATGTGAGTGTGACTTAGAAGAAATAAGAAATTTTTAAAATTAATTCGAGAAGAATTTATAATTATCTTCATAAAACTAGTGAAATGGGTTTGAGGTGAAAACAAAACTGTTAACAATAAAATTTGCTATTCTTATGTCCAGGTGTTTTCCACTTCAGGGCCAAATAAAGTACACCCGAGAAAACCTTTGATAACAAATATGCAAGTGGCAGTGCAAAAAACTGAACTGGCAACAATGAAATAAAGTAATTTGTTTTCCCTTACAACTACAATTTGAGTTGACTTAAAATAAACCAATTGTAGTCGGGATTGTAAGAAAAGATAAACTCACTGTTTGTTGTTAGTGTTTTGTTTAAGCTTTGATATTTTTACGGGTAAGACTTTTAGGTGTTTATAATTCCTATTCGCTTAACAGTTTTATTTGAATAATATCTTTAGCTTTTCTAAAATCTTTGGATGAAAATTCCTAATGATATAGGAATAGGAATAGCTTATAACACCAACAATAAATTTCAGTTAATCAAAAGTAAGAATTGGGAATTTAGCACATTAAAACTAATTCTTATTAATGTAAAAAATTTTAGACTCCCAAGAAAACTTTTGATAGTGAACTACACAAGCAGCTTGACAGCAACAACAAGCTTTCTTCTTTTTTCATATGTTTGTGTGGTTAATTTGTACTACACAGAGCGCAAATTAGGATATTAAAAAAAAGAATGTCGTAAAAGTTTCTCCCCCGTATTCACAAACGATTATTAAATTTAACAAACGTTTATTAAGGATAATTTTCATAGTAAATTTGTTCTATAAATCTTTATTAAATTAAAAAATTTTTAATGAATTCGGCAGTCTATCTTTTAGGAAATTTTTTTACAAACTTTTTATTTTTTGGAAAATTTTGGACAAATTTGCTACTTTTACTGGAATTTTTGCACAATACTACAACATTTACAGCAAATTTACTATTGTTATATGAAACTTAACACAAATTTGTTATCATTATAGAGAATACATTGCACAAATTGTCTATTTTTTTAGGAAATTTAGCACAAACCAGTCATTTTTACGGAAAATTTTTATATATTTATTTGCACAAATCAACCATTTTAACAGAAAATTTTGCAAAAATTACATAATTTTATAAAAAAAATTTACACAAATTTGCTTCTCTTATAGGAATTAGTAAACAAATTTTATAGAAAATTTGCAAATATAGAAAGTTTTGCACAAATTTGCAATTTTTGCATATATTGGTTATTCATTCAGGAAAATTTGCAAACTCCAAAAATTAGTTATGAGCTTGGCATATTTTTTTTTTGTATTTAACAGAATTTTAAGAAATTATTTTTAGAGCTTAACAATGAAATAAACTCTTGTTTTGACGTACAAAAAATTAAATAAAGTTCAAATGACTAAAGGCTTAAGAGCGCAATTAAACATTTTGAAAATTAAAATATAAAAAAATTATTTTCCTAATCGCTCTTTAAAACTTGACAAAATAAGACGAACACAAGAATACAAAACATAAAAACAAAATTAAACAAAACACTCTAAATACAGCCTAAAAGTTGTTAACATAATTGTTATATTTATAGACTTAACTTGTTGTGAAGAGTGTATACTAAGTTTGTCATTCCGTGTGAGACTTTTTTCATATTCATCTAAGACCCTAAACAAGCCTATATATTCTGGGTCCTTGAGTAAGTCCGTCTGTTGAAAATACGTCCACTTTCGAAAAACTCAACAAAAAACACAAATGTTTCTAATCGTCCTACGCAGCTTGGGATTGGATTCCATCAAAATCGACTCAGTAGGATAAGAGTTATGAATCCAAATTTGAAACCATAACTCTAAAAAATTGATAATTTTGTTACAAAACCTAATGCAAATAGTGGATGAATTCACAAATTGTTTTAAGATTTTGCAGAAATTCGGTCTTTAAGACTAAAAATTATACCACATGGAGATCGGTCCATATTTGACCAAAGGTACCATATGAAGCCCACTCTCGGAAAACAATTTAGTAACAGTTAAACCGTAATTAACAAAGCTATTGTAATACATTTTGGTCTGACACGCAAAGAAAAAACATGGTTGTGGGCGAGTGCCCCGGTAGGATAGCTGGTAGTGAGCTAGTCTATCAGCGCCGAGGTTGCGGGTTCGATTTTTGCCAGAGACTCTTGTTTCTTTCCTGCAGACAAACGTAAAGCTTCGCGGAATTAGCTTAGGAAATTAAAAAACTATATTTTCTAAGAGCAACATATTATGATAAGATTTATGATTGTAGTCACCATATTACGGTTATTATTGAAACATATTATGACTAAATATATTCGTAATATTACATCATAATATTTATCCCTTAAACATATTCTTGTCCTGTTTATCATAAAAAGTTAAAAAGTAATCTTATTATTGTCATGGTAACCATAATAAGTTAAGAAGTAATGATATTATTGTCATGGTAATCATAATAAGTTTAGAAGTTTTATTACCACTTTCACAAAAATAAAAAAATTTTTTTTTTGCATCTTAAGCAGATCATGAGTACACGTATAGAAAGTTATCATGTTTTGACTATTAAACACAGATTACTTAACAGATATGTCAGATATGCTTTCTTCGAAAGCTACCCTTTTTTATAACGGAATATGTACAATGAACACACATTTATTAAGTTGAGATTTATTTGCAAAACTGATGTAAAAATTAACTTTTAAGTTTACCACACACTAGTAAATAATATTTAAGTAAGTAAATAACATTATAAAACAAAACAATGCATTTGTTTAACGTAGTTTGTGTTTTGTTATTTTTTTATTTTTTTTTTTTTTTTGTTGATTGTTGTAGCCTGTTTTTTAAACATTGTCACTTCACTACCAAAAAAAGCTTTCTGTCTTTTTCTTCGAAAGCTGCCTTCGCAACTGATTGAGGCCTTTTTCACACGTCACTTCTTACATATCTGTTTAGTAATCTGTGCTATTAAATATCATGAAATGGTTGTGAGTAATAGAATATGTTTGCAAAGTTACCATTATTTAGTTGTTCGAAACATGAATTTATAATTGCAATAAACCAGGGCTGTGGAGTCGGAGTCGGAGTTGAAGAGTCGGAGTTGAGGTTTTTGTACCGGAGTCGGAGTCGGAGTCGAAGTACCCACAAAAACTAGCGACTCCGACTCCGACTTTTTTGCATTAAAATTTTTCCAATATTTTTCAAAATAAAAAATTTAAATGACCAATTTCTCCAATTCTTTTTAAATACACATTTATAACTAAATATAATTTTTCTTATAATTTTATTTTAATTTGACATAAAAAAAACAAATTTTAAACATAATTTGATATTTAAATAAATTAGTGGAATTGGCCAAAAGAGGGTCTGCTTTTTTAAATTGTGAAGTCAGAAAATAAGGACCAGTATACTTTTCATATCAAAGATTAAAAAATTGAGATAACATCTTATTTTGACAATTTATAAGAATAGTTATATAGATTGTATCGAAGCATGTCCTTTTCTATGTTTTAATGTGACCTCAAATTTCTGTAACAAAAACCAGCGGGTTCACTATTTGAATTTCGCCAAGATATCGTTAATGAAATAGAGTCGAATTAAGGAATTTAAAAATTACATTTGTAAAGATGTTGTTTTTTATTTATCGTATATTAACAAATATTTTGTAGCCATGGTTATGAATATGACTTGAAATCAGCTGTAGCTCCTGTGGTGAAAGCATTAAGTGAACTACATTTTAAGTTCCAACTTTCAAGGTGAATTATAATAGAATAAAAGGAAAGGAACTCGGAAAAATACATGGCATTGTTGCAGATATAATTCCCATCAATTATGGGGTTAACCCGAAAAATTATTTGAGAATACTTTTATCTACTCACTTTAGGGAAATTTGGAGAGATAATAAAGACTTGCAATTTAAAATTTCGGTCTTGGACAATAATAATATTGAATTAGGAACGGAAAAATGCAATGGCGAGTTCTTGATGCCTTTAACGTCTAAGCCAATTGGACTTGGTGTTGTTTTCAACTTTTCTATCTCGAAAGCTACATTAGATAGGACTTATGGAAATTCACACATCTATAAATTCCAACAGTATAAAAAACGTTATTTGAAAACGATGTTAATTGGTGTAGTTTATCTTTCCCCTACAGAACTATTTTTACATTTTTTAGCACTGTTTGTATAATATTAATAAACTAATATAACCTTTAAAATATACTAACGTTCAATGATCCCATACGGATTGAAGCAAAACTCGTTTCTTTCGAAAGTTCGTAACAAAACTCGTTCGTTCCAAAATTAAATCTATTATTTTTCTATATTTTAGTTGGTTTAAATTTCTCAACTGTTGAGTCATAAGTCAAGAATGTCATAACACTTTAGAATTAAAAAAGTTCAACTTATTTGGTCTATTGAATCGGGCGGTATATGCTTTTTACATTTTACAATCCAAATAAAATATTTTGCAGCTTTCCTACTCATATGTTAGTAACTAGTAGGTTAAAGCTCAATGCGCGGCACGTTAGAATTAAAATATCGATTTGAAATTTTTACAGAATCCTTTTCTTGTTATATTTAACCATTTAACAGGTACTAAATTAAAAAAAAAATTAAAGTCAAATAAAAACTAGTCTCTTAAATAATGCTAGGTTAGAGTAGGAGTCGGAGTCGGAGTTGGAGTCGGAGTCGGAGTCGGAGTCGTACTTAAAAAATTTCAGCAAAAGGAGTCGGAGTCGGAGTTATAACTATTTCTTAACGACTCCACAGCCCTGCAATAAACATTTAAATGTTTACAGTAACTATAATATTGCTGATATTAAATAAAAATACGACAACAATAAATTGTTACAATGAATATAATGTGGTTGCCGTAACTATGCCCAATCATATTTTTTCTCCGCGTGTAGAAATCACACTGTCAAATCTCATAAAAATCGGTCCATAATTTACCATAGGTCCCACAAGCCATAGGTCCTATAAGCCCACTCCTGCAATATTCCAACTGTCGTCGGAGGGTATCAAAGATTCGACACAGCCGAATTTACCACTCTAACTTGTTTTTTTTTTTTTTTGTGTTGCTATTGGCCTTCATATTGTGCACACCTTTTAAACTTCAAGTTCATCCTTTGCAATCCTCTGCAAAATAACAAAAACCAATCAAATAGAAAAAAAAACACAACTTAACTCAACATAAACGTTAAAAGTACAAGGGAGGAGAATCTCTGAAAGAACATTGTTTATTTTTCAATAAATACAAACATTCCCTCTTTTTGTATACAATTTAATGAATAATGTAAAAATAATATCAAATAAGGCAAAAACAAACTGAATTAAATAAAATGTTTTAAAAACACTTTGAACAAATAAAAAAAAAAAAAAAACAAACAGTCCGTGTTACGAATCAGTGCAAGAAATGAGGTCGTTATTAAAAAAAAGGTTAATTTGAAATCAAGATGAATTAGAGAAAGAGAAAGGTAAAGAAATTTATTAATCCTTTTATAAATTGAACATTTAAGCGCAAAAAGTAAATATTTTTTATAAAAATTTAGTATTGCTATTTACAGAATATTTTGCACAAATTTGTGTAATTTAAAAAAATTTTCACACAAACTTGCTTTAAGAGAAATATTTGGTTTGTACAAATTTACTTTTTATAAGAAATTTTGGCAAAATCTTCCATTTATGGAAAGTTTGTGCAAATTTTTTTTTTTTTTTTTTTTTTTTTTTGGTTGGAAATTTGGAGCGAATTTGTTAATCCTATAAAAAAAAATTTTCCGAATTTATTATTTTTATAAAGAATATTGTGTAAATTTGCCATTAGAGTAAATCTTTTGCAAATTTGCTGTTCTTATAGGAAATTATGCTTAAATTTGTTAACTTTATATAAAATTTGCTTTTTTATAGGGAATTTTGCGCAAATTTGCTATTGCTGAAACTTGCTAATTACACTTGACGGCAGAAAATAGAAAAAGTTGGGAGCAAGAACTTTGTTATGTGATTTTTAATGAATTCAGCGTTCTAAATCCATATCTGTGCACAGATTAATTCTATAAAGTTTAGTTTTTTTGTGGGCTTGAATAATATTTCGCCCAAAAAAAGCCATCTTATTTTTCCCGAAATCAGGCGGTTATGCGTATAAGTTCCATCATAACTTCAGAACTATTTTTCGGATTTTGATTAAAATAATTACAAATTATAAGGAATAATTCATCTTAATAACTGTTTTCTTTAACAGTTTCGGAGATATTCAAAAATTAGGGGCGGTAAAATCATTTGCTGGTGATTTTATCCAAGTCGAACAAATCATTCTTAAGGCATCAAGAAATGTTTTAGCATGACCGACCGGGCGGACATGTGTAGGTATTGCCCTTAATAATGAATAATAAATAAAATTAACATTTAGCAACCGATTTTCATGATAAATGGCTTATTTTGTTCGTAATACACCTTTTTGGTATATGATAAAAATGTAAACTATTTGTGCTTAAATTTTTTTTATGAACTTTTGAAAACAAAAAATAATTTTGCAGACAAAAAAAATTTATCGCCACTAATTTCTGAATAACTCCGAAACAGTTAAAAATATAAAAAATGTAAAAATTAATTAACATGGCTTCGTTTAAATGTGCTAAATTCCCACTTCTTACTATTGATAAACTGAAATTTATTATTGATGGGATAAGCTATTCCTATGCGCATTTCACTGGTTGCTTATGCCAGATCATCAGGAAACTTCATCCAATGATCTTAGAAGCATAGAAAGCTTTTAATAACTTTTAAATTTTCGGTCACGGTGGACTTTTTGATGGAAATGCCCATACACATAGAGAAAAGATAAGTACAAAAATGTGGCCATATAGAAAAACTAGGTAACTCCATTTTTTGAAAACACGATGAATACACACTTAATGTTTAAACCCTTTTTCACCAATTATTTAATATGCATTTATATTATTATGCAAGCGCATTAAACAAAACAAAATTTTTAATAATGTTTAAGATCTCTGATTCATTGAACTCATTTTTGGACATTAAACCGAAAATAAATGTCGGTTACCTTGTTTTTTGTCGAAAAATCGAGTTATCTAGTTTTTCCAAAAAAAAAATTTTTTTTCAATTTATTTTTATATTTTACGAAATTAAGGCAACTTTTTTTAATCATTTAAGGAAAAACATTAACGATTTGACTCAGCACGATAATTTACCCGTTTTTACAAAAAAATGGAGTTACCTAGTTTTTTCCAAAAAATATTTTTTTCCTTTTATTCTTAAACATATATCAAAAAAAGTGTTCCATTATTACAACTTTACTTCAACCTACCAGGTAGGATGAACCTTAACTTACTTTACCGCTGACTTTAGGTTAAAGTAAAGTTTTAATAATGGAACACTTTTTATGCGGCCGATAAAATCCTACCTTTAGCTATCGGTAAGTTATGAAAACGGGCCTAAGACTTTTTATGTTTAATAAATGATTTATTGTTATTTTTCAATCAGTTTGTTCTATTGATATGATGTGAGTGTATAGGGAAAAATTATGTAAAATAAATCATGTTTAAAGGTATATTAACAAAAAAAAATACAATTTAAATTTTAGCATTACTTTTTGGCAGTTTAGGATTTTTTTTTTAACCATTTTTTAGAATTATTTTAAAGTGGATTTAGCTGTAAAATATTTTTGGATATGGCCACACTGGTCTTTATTATACACATATTAACTTAGAGAAATATATATGTATACGATTATATTAAATATTTATAAGTCTTTTATGCTGATTTGCTGATTAAAAATAATAAAAAAATAGCTTATTTGTCTATCAGCTAAATGTATGTAAAGGGGTTTTCAACAAGAACTTTGTTTTCTAAAACAAAAAATTTAGATGAAGATGATTCAAAATTTTATTGTATTATGAAGAGAAAAGTTCGGCAATTATGAAAGAAATGAAATGATAACTGGCAAATGTCCACCACGAGCACGCTGACAGATGTCGATTATTTCATCAAAGTTTTTAATCACTTTTTGGCAAAATGGCGGGTCTATTTCTAATGGGTGATTTTTTAAGAGCTATAGGAAAGTTTAAAAAAAACACATAAAATTCAGAAAAATGCATGAAATCTCTATTTGAATCGATAGTACGGTCCATATAATTAAATGTTTGAAGATTATTTCATGCAAATGTTGACCGTGACTGCGCCTCAAATGGTCCATCCGCTTAGTCCAATTTTGGCATACTCTTTCCAACATTTCGGCCGGTATCTCATGAATAAATGCTTCAATGTTGTCTTCCAATGCGTCAATTGAAGCGGGCATGTATGTATAGACATGAGCTTTAACATAGCCCCACAAAAAATAGTCTAAAGGCGTTAAATGGCACGATCTGGGCGGCCAATTGACCGTTCCCGAACGTGAAATAAAATGTTCACCAAACTCGCCTCTCAATAAGTTCATTGTTAAGCGTGCTGTGTGGCATGTGGATTCGTCTTGTTGAAACCACATGTCATGCAAGTCAAGCTTTTGCATTTTGGGCAAAAAAAAGTTGGATATCATCTCACGGTAGCGCTTACCATTCACAGTCACGTTACGATTCGCATCATCTTTGAAGAAGAACGGTCCAATGATGCCACCAGCCCATAAACCGCACCAAACTGTGACTTTTTCTGGATGCATTGGTAGCTCTGGCAATGCTTCTGGCTGATCTTCACTCCAAAATCGACAATTCTGGTTATTAACGTACCCATTGAGCCAAAAATGAGCTTCGTCGCTGAACACAATTTTTCGATAAAAAAGTGGATTTTCGGCCAACTTTCCAAGAGCCCATTCACCAAAAATTCTACGTTGCGGTAGGTCGTTCGGCTTTAATTCTTGCACCAGCTGTATTTTGAAAGGCTTCACACCTAAATCCTTCCGCAAAATTTTCCACGTTGTTGAGTAACAGAGGCCCAATTGCTGCGAACGGCGACGAATCGATAATTGATGGTCATCATTAACACTGGCCGATACAGCTGTGATATTTTCTTCACTTCATACTCTATGTAAGCGTGTTGGTGGTTTAATGTCCAACAATGTAAGTTTGGTGCGAAATTTAGTCACAATAGCCCGAATAGCCGCTTCAGTGGGTCGATTAAACTGACCATAAAATGGAAGAAGCGCGCGATGAACAGAACAGAGCACGCATTTTGATAATAAAATTCAATATTTTGCAAGCGTTGTTCGTTTGTAAGACGATTCATGGTTAAATTATAGACCAAACTGAAGATGTTTGACAGTGAAACAAAACAAGAAACGTGCGTCAGCTGTTTAAACCAGTGTTGCCAAAAAGATAATAGCTAAAAAGTCACCCGATATTTCGTTAATCACATCACGGATTTTGAGCTTATAGGCTGCAATCGATTCGATTGGCTCCGTATAGACTCTGTTCTTTACAAATAATCCAAATTTGGTTTGCAATAATTTGATCGTTTCATTGGCTGTTGGTGTTAGCACATTTTGTTTTGAGCCTGTCGACTCAAATTTAACGACCAAATTCTTAATAACGGTCTCAGAAGGACGATTAGGTTGTCCGAAAATATCACGAATTTTACGAATAGTAACTTTAACAGAACCACCATTTTTATAGTGGATTTTAATTATTTTAATGCGATTTTCGAGCGAAATTGTATTCATTGTAACAATTGCCAATGAATCTACTACGAATACGTCAAAAAACTAAATGTCAAAACTAGTATCATGTTGTTCTTATTGAAAAACACGATATATTCAGATTAATTACAAATAAAGTTTATAAAGCTAAACCAACATAAGTTGTCTTACGGCGGCATGAAATTACCCCCAAAATACCCCCCACCCCCCCAAAAAAAAATTTATGAAATTATTCACAAAAGTTTGTACAGAGATCAACAACAACGATTTTTGGGAAATTATTTCATTTTGTTTGGGGTTTTAATTTATTTTTTTTTATCAGGGGAATAATTCATATGAAATCGTTATGAAATAAAGCCCCAATATATTTTTTGGGGCACTATTTTATTTTCAAATTTATAATGAAAACGTTTTTGGGCGCAAGGATTTTTTCCACCTTGGTATACAAAACACCGGCTTCGCTAAGTAAAGTGGCACTGCATAGCCGGCCATCGGCCGGGCGCAATGATTTTCCACTCTTAATTAATTAGGGAATTACTTCCTTTCTGTTTGGGGCGTTATTTTATTCCGATGGGGGCTTATTTAACTTTTAATGCAAATTTCTCATAATTTGTGATGTAAAGTTAAAAGTATCAGTTATTACATAATGGGGCAAACGAAACATATTAAATTTTATATTTTAAGCAGCAGATTCAATTTGCATGTAGTTCAGTTTGTTGCACACTGTTCAATCTTATAGATTTACGAATTGAACTTAATTCATGCACATCTAAACTAATTAAGCATTTTACTTTTCCCTTTCTTGCGTGATTTGATCCAACACAGTCGCCTCTCCTGCAATATGGTAACGAAATTGTGAGAGTTCTTCAAAAAACCTTGGGATTCTAATTGAAAACGATTTTGAGAACAAAACGACTTAAAATCGATAATGTCTGTTGCAGTAACTTTAAAAATTGATTTCTAATACACTTTCCTGTTTATTTTCTTTTAAATTTTTTATTATAAAAGTTAATTGAACTGTATTTTAAACAAAAAATTAAAACTTTAGTTCAGAAATGGATTTAAAAGTCGCTTAAAATTCAGCACTCCAGCTAAAAGATATCGTTTTGAAATCGAGCGATTTTCATCATATAGAAAATAATCTCTTCAAAAACGGTTAAGTTTAGAAAGTAATTGGAATTCGATAAAGGAATACGTAGTACTTCATTTAACAGGATTTCGTTATAACATGTAACGAGTAAACCATGTTTAAGAAGGGTCGACTGTATTTTCTACAAACATCCGGTTTTGGTTTTCGACGTTTTTATAGTTCATAAACTTGTTTTCCATTCAACTAAATTACCAGTACAATAATATTAATGCAATCAATTGCCAGCGAAAGGGAAGTACGTGAAATTATAGCCTAATTTAATTTAGCTACTGTCTTTCGAAAGGACCATATTTTGTTATTTATTATAGTACAACATGTATGTATGTTTGCATATTAAATTGAGTTTAACGTCCAAATATTAAAGTTGTTTTTGGCGACCTTGGAGAGACACTGTCTTGCAATTTCTTTTAGTAAAAAAAATAGAGTAAATTTAAGATATCCATAAAATCACATCGAAAGTAGAGCTTCTATATATGTACAACTGACACTAATGTAACAACGGAGGAGTGGCACACAATGAATACTTTGATGACGGGTATTTAATCAGGACCGAGACAATTTCATTTATTTAATTTTAGTTTATTTATTTTGTTTTTGCTGATACACAACACAAAAAATTAAATTAAAACTAATCAAAAAACACACTGATAACAATGGCGGCATTTATACGATGTCTATACAGACACGTCCAAAAACGTTTGCATTTTCACGATGTCTTTCCAAACATGTCTATTTTCATGTCTAATTGTCTAATTTTCTATGTTAGGGATTTAGGTAGTATGGGAGTCGTACGTTTAGATGATTCGTACGATTTCAGTAGTGTATTGGCCGATCCTCAAACCTTGCGATTGCTTGGTGAATTCACGAGGGTCGTGCTTAATAGGAGGAGGTATGGTGGGCCTTAGGCCCTTGGTTTGTTCGTGTGGTCATAGCGTGTAGCTTGTTTGTACTTTGGCCTCGAACTGGACCTATTTCTTTCTATGCATATTGCATGGTGGGGGTATGTCTGAGTCGTCCAGGTTTTGTTTGGGGTCATTGTTGCGGATGGGTTACATGTTTTTGACGGGAAGGTATGTTCGGGGGTACATCAACACCTCTCTGATGCTTTGCATCTTGGTGTGTTGATGCTTTTTAAACAGCGTCCACTTAGGTGGAACGGTCACCAGTCCGGAACTATTTGGCGTTCAACTGGTAGTAGTGATTGGCTACGAAGCTGACCGGAGTCTTTATCTGGTACCACGGGAACCAGGATGCCCCTGGAATTACGATTCCAACCCGGTTAATGGTGAGGACCCTTCGGGGGAGTAACGTGGTGGCTGTGGTTTTATGCCCAAATCGCGGGTAGAGCAATTTTTTGCTCGATGGGGAGTTACATAGCAACCAAGTCATGCTGTTATTCAAAGAACAGCAGGAGTTTTAGATAGGCTCTGCACCTCACCAAGGTGGAAGTTCAATGTCCAAAATCCAAAGCCTTCAAAATGGTACCTTTCCTCCTAATGCCACAGCTTCGTGGCGGAAGGTTTAAAGGGAACGGTGGTAAACGTTTTTACCCAGTGGCTAAGACCCACCATGCAATTATGTCCTATGATAGATATGCATGTAAAGCTTGGACTTCTGTCTAATTTTCTTTATATATGCACAATGTACATATTGAAAAACATGAAAACTGGTAATAACGAACATGAAACTCATTTCGTGTCTGCTTGGCAACCCCTCTTTCTTCTCTAACCCGATCGCCTACAAACAAAACAAACGTGTTTGTTAAAAATGTCTGAGAAAATACCGTTTAAATTCCGCCAATAACTCAAAATACGTTAAACTTAAGTTCTTTATGTTGGAGACGTTCAATATGGGTCAAAGATCATAAGAAAAACCTGCGTATCAACTTAGTTCTTAATTGAAAAAATTTACGTTTAAAGTGCAAAGGATTCTATGTGACTCGGATTAATGTGTTTGTTAATCAACAAAACTGTTGCATATGTAGTGAGACCAGTCTACATCAGATCCCACAGACTCCATAGCATCCAGAAAAATGCACCGCTTATTTCTTCAAAAATTAAGCGAGCGATCATTAACGCACCATGATCAATGATCTTTTGATTGATAAAAAAAAATGTGGTTTATACAGGACAGAGCTACGGCCATATCCCGTCTGCAACAATCGACTTGTTGAAATCAAAGTTTGACGATTAGTTGATTTCGGAAAGTGAACGTGTCAATTGGCCTCCAAGGTCGTTCGATTTACCAACTCGCGATTATTTCCTGTGGGGCTACGTGAAGTCACTGGCTAATGTTGATAAATCAGTAACAACAAACTTCAACAAACTTCCATAATAAAAACAGTTAAGAGTGCTATATTTTGCTATACCAGACCTTTATTACCCTTCACCTTACGTTATACAGTGTCTTAGCCCACTCACGCACAAACAAACATTATCAAACAGAACAACCCAACTATGTGTACCAAATTTCGACCATTTTTATTCTACCGTTCTCCAGATATACATAAATCTTGTCTCTGCGGGTGTCACGCCCACTTCTTCGATAGCATTAATTTTTTCCGAGAGGTTGTGTATTGATAACTATGATGCTTTTAATTTAATATGAAATTTTGGCAATTGCCATTCTCCGGATATACAGAAATGGGTAACATAAGAGGCAGTTGTGTGTAAGTTGCTCATTTCTCAGCCATTTGTGAACCAATCTGGCTGAATATCAATAGCAAACAAATCCGGACCATATGTGATATAAAAATATAACAACCTAGTTCCAATTATTTCTGGGGTCTTCGGAAACCATATTTCAACATACACAAGGGCAGACGGACATCATTAAATCAACTCATAAAGACCAAGGATATATGGAGGGTTCAGAGCTAAAGCGAGCCAAGTCAAAAAAGAAAATTTAAAAGTATTTTGTGCTTAAGTAAGTAAACCGCCATTAATTTCTGTAGCAATTGACTTGAGTTTATTACCTTTAGCTTCGAAACGAAACACTTTTTAATTTAGTCCGTTACAGAACTAATAAAATTAAATTTTGTGGAGAATTTCGCACCAGTTTTTCAATATATTTATATAAAATATTTTACGACTTGGTTCGGTTCAGCTTTGAACCCTCCATATAAAATTTAAAGAGTTTAAGATCATTATTGTAAAAATTACAAACGGAATGACAAACTTATATACACCTGGTAAGCACATTGATCTCTCTTCTAGTTTTTCTATATATTTCATATTCCAATCGGTATAATAGTTTAAAGTATATACATATATATGTATATACTAATGTTGCAATTGGACCCAGTATTCACTATTCGCCGTTTTGAGATTTAATTTAAAGTCCTTTTCACTATAAGCCTTAACTTTTTTAACCAATTAGTGATGTAATATACTTATGTATATGAATATTTCAAAAATTATTTTACAAATATTTAAATTTTCGTAATTTATATATTATAAAATATACACAAATCTCTAATTTTTATTCATTAAAATATACAAAAATATTTAATAACTTTTAAACATTTCACTGTTCATTTTTAAAAAAATTATAAAAACACTTTCATTTAAATACGTATGTATGTTAATTTAATAAAAACTTTTAACAAAACAATTAAATTATACGAAACATTTTCATAAAAAAATTTTCACTATTTTTATCTTTTTCCATGAAGCATGTGGCAGCATGTACATGAATTTTTATTATACGTTTTTATACGTTAAAATGGCAAAAATTAAATTGTAACCGAAATAATTCAAGTTCAATATCAATGTCAGTAAATAGAAATCACAAAGGAGAAGTAGAAAAAAAATCTGAAACACTCATTCAAACAATTTTATACATAACATGAACTTACTTCCATATGTACATTTTACATGTAAATTTTTTACATTGTAAAACCACTTGCAGTAAATCGTAAAAAACACAAGCAAAACTATTGTAACAGCTTTTTTTTAACTTTTAACTCCGTATTTTTCTTGAAGATTTTCGTAAAAAATGATTTCTCTTTCGCTCGTTTGTTCAATGTGAATGTGTCTTACAACCTGTTCTGATGCTTCGACAACTGTTACTGTTAGTAACATCGAACTTCGAAGGAAAAATATCATTCGTTTGGCATCACAACACAACATTAACACACAAAAACAACTCAAATGTTGTTTATTTTATGCAAAATTGTTTTTTCTGTTATCAGGGTTTCTATGCGGGACAATTGTTCCCGGAAAACAAGATTTGTGTTTCCCGGGAATTTTAGTTTGGAAATTTTATTATAAGATTTTGTATAAAATTGACGGCTTTGTATCGTGTTATTTTAAGAAAATTTTTTTTAAATTCGTAAATTTAATTCATTTAATGGAGCTTTTAAAAAAAAGTTAATTTTATGAATTTTTTATTTAAAAAATTATAAATAGTGTAATTAAAGCGCTCAATTTAAACATAGGCATCGTTTTATATAAAAAAAATTTTAACTAATATCCCTCAAAATACAAAATAATAAAGTTCTCAAATTAAAAAGTTTTTGAAGAAAAAAAATTATAAAAAAGTTTTTTTTGTACATTTGAAAATTTCAAACTGAAATTAAAATTTTTCAAAGAAAAATAATTAAAATTTAAATAAATACATTGAAATAAAGTTTTCTAAGAAAATGGGTCAGGCAAAACGATATAATAAAGCAATAGACACTATCGGAGATCGTTATCAAAATTTGGAAATTAAGGCTTTAAACGTATATAATCGGATTTGTTGATCCTTCCAAGACTCATTGGAAAAAGTATAGCATGAAAAAAATTTACAATTTTTCCTTATGGTATACCTTCAGGTTTTAATATTTCGAAATTTTAAAAAGTTAAATGTTTTAAAACACCAATAATGTCAAAACCAGTGATTAGTTAAAATTTTTTTTATTCTTTCAGTGAAAACTTTTTATTTTAAGTTTTCGGTTCTTAATTTTTGATGGCTGATACACAACCGATAATACCGTTCATAACTATTTTCCAGAAAGTAGCGAACATTATATAGTGTTCTTTTCTTCGTTATAAAACAGAACAACTGTAGTTGTAGTGGTTCTGTATGCATACATTATGTTTAAATGTTCTAAAGTGTTTGTATTTACATTGATAAAGAAATGAGCAACCGAAAAATTTTGGCAACGATAGTGAAGTTTGTGACTTCAAAAAAAAAAAAAAACAGAACGCAATTAAATGTTCTCATCTTCGAAGATCTCAAACAGAGAAACGTTTTTAACGATTTACTACACAAATACTATAAGCGTTTCTGTTTTCCACATATCTACCGAACCGAGCACTAAAGAACAGTATAAAATTATTATTTTTGAACACTGCTAAAAATACAGTCATATACTTTATTTTGGTTTTGTTACTATAGTTAGTGGGTACCAGTTATTTCTCGAAGTTTGCGCTAGTGTTCGCGATATTCTTGATTTAAAATTTTAATACTTATGTACCAATCAACTATATTTATTTTTACTTTTGAGATCATTGCTCAATTTGAATCAATTCAAATCAGTTCAATACAATTTGTCTTTAATTTTTTTTTGCCGATTATTTTTCTAAGACAATTTTGTTTCGACTTTGCAATTAATTCAATATCCATAGAAAATTTGACAAAAACATTATTTATTCAATAGGGTTTAAAAAAATTTTCAATAGAGTTGAGAGAAAATAATGTTATCAAAAAACTAGAAAAAAACTTTTTCCTCGAATGCATAGTACCCCGATGTTCAATCTTTGGCAACTTTTTACAACTTAGCAAATTGCACTATATGTACACTAGAGTATCCAATTATTTGCCTTTGGTTTTGTTCGAGTAAGAAATTAATCGATTTTTTAATTTTTAATCGAATAAGGTTTTTTAATTGTTCGAATTACTTGAATAATTCGAATAATTTTATCCAATGGGAAAAAAACATAAATCTCTACATGAAGTGATACTTTTATTATATTAATTAACACAAAAAGAAATAATAATACAAACATGTTTTTTAACAATAAACAATAAAATAACAATTCATATCGCTCCTTTATTGCAACATAGTCATATCTCAAAAAATCAAAAATTTCAAGTTACTTTAGCAAAAGTGTTCATTCATACCTTCTTTATATGTAACAATAAAATCAGTATTTTATCTCAAACTGAACCGAAGTTATAGCAAAATATATTTAATTAAACCTGTATCTAAAGGATCATTTTGAAAACTTTAATCGCATTTTGCCAAGTTTGATTTTTTTGAGATATGACTTTGTTGCAATAAAGGAGCGATATTTGCTATGTAAATAGTTTAAAAACTTTTAAATTAACAGCCTGTTCAACTATTTCGAAAGTTAACGTTCGCATAGAAAATAACATTTAAAACAAAAACAAAATTCTAAAATTCGTTTTTGTTTTGAATGTAATATTCTATGCGAACGTTATGTTTAGTAAAGTTATGTTTATTAGCAGGCGGGAACCAATAATTTTTTCGGTTTATAATTTGCAATTGTGTCCTGCCTGCTTAGCTTAATGCGGGTATTAAATATAGGCTTGAGCTCATATTTTTTAAGACAATTTTTTATTTACTTCTTATATATGTGTCTTCTTAGTGCTATTAAAGCAGTGTTGCCAGTGAAATTTTGAGAAAGATACATTTTAGTTTCCAAAAAGATACACTTTTTCCCAAAAAGATACGTTTTGAAAAAAATTTGAAAATCCATTTTTAACGTTTAACATTCATAAACATAACATTTTTATTTCATATTTAAATGCATATTGTAAAGAAAATGATTTCGTATAAATTAATTTTTATATTTATTTTAGTCATAAATATGTACCTAATGTACCTAATGTACCTAATACATATGTAATTTTTTAAAATACAGTAAGCAAACTTTAAAATTAATTATATGTAATTCAAATTCAAATTAATTTTTGTAAAAATTTATATACGAGTTAAGGCGTTTATACTAAGGCGATTATATCAACGTTGATATTAATTTCCTGAAAATAAAAAAGATGTTCATATTTTCTCAGAACAACTTCTCACTACTAGCAATCATCAATTTAGGTGGATCGTATGTTGCAACCCCTTAATGTTTTTTTAACCATTATTAAAGCTGCTATCAAGACGGATTCACTAGGAGGTGGGGTCAAGTCAACATATGGTGTTTTTTTTCGGTGGCAAACTAAATTTTTATGTAAACTAAAGCTTCGTACAGACGATGGTCAGATCTTACAATGTTGTAATTTTTCTGACAATGGTGCCATTGCATTAATTTAACACATCTGCCAAATGAAAATAGCGTACAATGTTCACTCAGTTGCAAGACATTTTTAGTCAATTTTGTTGACAACATTGTAAGATCTTACCACCGTCTGTACGAAGCTTAACCTTTTTTACTAGCTATGTAAATTTTTGACAATCCGACCACAGAAGCAGTGTTGTTGTGTAGTTGACCTCACCTTTTAGTCCATGCGCATTGGCTGCTATTGTATTAGTATTGAGTCGGTTACGATGAACCGTCTTAATAAGTTTTAGTTGGCTTAAAATGTTCGAATGTTTTGTTTCTGTACATTTTGGGTACAGATTCAAAAGATACGAAAAATGTCAGGATTATACATGATACCTGAAGTAGTCAAAAGATACGAAAAATGTATCTTTCGTATCCTAACGGCAACACTGTATTAAAGTGTCAAATTTCTAACGTGTGGAATTTGACGTTTATTATAATATACACAATTTGTCTAACACACAACAACTAATAAAAAGGGTCTGAAATATGCTAAAAAGTTTGTGTGATAAAAATAAATGTAGAAGTTAATAACATGTAATTTAGTTTTAAATAATATTAAACAGTTAGAAATCTAAAAACAAATATTTATATTTAAAAAAAATGATTTTTTAAAGAAATTCATCTTAAGCGATTAATTGACATAAATTGTTCGAGTTATTCGTTATTCGTTATTCGAAATTGACTATTTTGATTATTCGATCAAATTAATCGAACATCGAGTGGATACTCTAATGAACACCATACCATAAACTGTTAGCATCAGCAAAATATCAAACTCTTTTGTTTGAAACCGCTACAGCAAAGCATACAATCACACCACATGCACATAAACGGTCCATCGGCTGGCACAATCACTTGACTTGGCAATCATACTGCAAACCTTTAGTTGGGATTGACTTCCACCTAACCAAAGAATGTTATTTATTAAAAGTCTGTTATACTAGAGGAAACATTAAAATGGAGCACGATAATTCAAATTCCGCCCCCAATTAACCGTAAACCAGCGATATGGAAATTAAGGGTGCCGCGCTTTTATAACGTACGTGTGCACACAAATTGTACAGAAGTGACCAATAACATATCGAGCCCTAACCCTACGTTGCCGCAAGCAAGTAATTACTTGCAAGTAGTGTATGTATACATGTTAATTACAAAAATCAGGGGAAATACAAAAAAAAACAAATAATTTGTGTTGAGTGCCCTACAGATAATATTGGACTACGTGGTCCATTGTGGCTTAAATGGACTACTTACAACATGGTCCAATCTACTGTAATATGAACCATGTTATAAGAAATTAACATGCAGTGCTGCCAACAACTGCATGATGTTTACTTTTCTATAGTTTACAGTATTACACATTGGTAGCCCTGATGGTGTCTATTATTAATTGTTTATTTAAAAGTGAAAGTTTGTGAAATTTGTGAAAAAAAGGTAAACAAATTAAAAATACCAAGTAAATATATTTAATAATAGCAATAATAGACTACAGGGCACGCCATAAAACGCGATTAGTAAAAAATGAAAAATGCTTAAACAACCGCTTTAGTATATTCCATACTGTAATGACATGGGGTACTTTTAAAACTAACCCACTTTAGTACTCCATGGAGTAGCTTAGGGACTACTTCGGTGGGTTATATGGTCCCCTCCTAGGACATCGTTATGTTAAATGGACCACCTTTTACTCATATATTTGGAGTAGTTTTGGAGTACTTCTACTCCTTTAGGGACTACTCTTTACATGCATGTATGGACTAGTCTCGTTATCTGCAGGGTGGCTACACCCCTACAAATAATAGGACTAGTCCAAAAGTAATCAAAACGTATGGAAAAAACATGGTCTATTTAACATTGCGATGTGCTAGGGCAGGACCATATAACCCAGCTTTGGACTACAAAGGAGTAGTTTTAAAACTACTCCATGGTATACTCAAGAGGATAAGTTTTGAAGTCGTTTAAAAACGAAAGCACGCCGTTAAAAAACGAAGACATGTCGTCTCACTACAAACACTTTTTAAAAATGACATGGTCCATGATTGCATTACATCGGACCAGCCCATGGAGTAGTCCATTTTATCAAAGTGGATCAGGTGGTCCAATATTATTTGCAGGGATATTATTTGCAGGGTTATTTTCAAATCGTTGCATCGATAGACTCTCCTCATGACTACGATATAAATTAATTAACTTTATAATGTCTTCTTTATTTAACTTTTATGAGATCTTTATGAAAAGTTATGTTTATTTATAAAAATATGCGTATACAGTATTGCCGTGTTTCCGATATCATAAAATTACCAAAAAGAATATTTTGATTGAATTTTTTTTCTAAATGCCTGAAATTTATGTTTAAAAATACCATTAAGATGCGTTGTTGTATAGTTGTGTGTTTTTTTATTTTAAATTTTTTATAAATACACAAAAATCAGCTATACACATAACTTTTTTTTTCTAAGTACATACTAGTTAATTGATAGAAAACTCATCCACGGTAACACTATTTTCCCATTTGTCATTTTACTAACGAAAAGTGTCAAAAAGTTACTTGTCAGCAAATTCTCTTGCAAGTTGAGCTACAAGTACGAAAAATGTGATGGTGTTAGTAAAAAAGTGTGAGTTTATTGAATTTTCGAACTTGCACTTGCATGTGGCAACGGGGGGTTACCGTAAAAAAAGCTTAAGCGGCATCTTATTTTATAAACATTTTGTATGAAGATTGTCGCTTTAGCTAAAATTGTTTTTGCTATAAAATCGTAACGGTACCTGATATTTCAGAAGACGATGCAAGTGCTGCCAATAAATTCATTTATTAAAAAAATAAAAACGAAAATTGAAAATGATGTTACTTAAGCTATGTTTGCAGTAAGTGCTCGATATGTAGAATGGCTACAACGCCTATCGCTACCGTAAACAAACAAACTAAATCGCGAATAATTTCAATTATAAAACACTATATTCTAACCTAAATCATTATTGGCTTTGGCATATCAAAAAGTCGTAGTGGAGAAAAACCACAGAGAAGGTTTACTTTTTTGTATTTTCACCACTGCAGGAAAATGTAAATTTTTGTGAACTTTTATTAATGATGTAAATAGAATTTTATTGAAATTTAAAAATATTGTTTTATGCCGCATACGCCACTTTTTTAAATTTATTTTTAAAAAGTATCCTTTTCTGCTGCATACGTAAACTTACTGCTGTTTTTTGAGTTGTTGACATTTTATTTTGCTTATGTTACTTTTTTTCATACGGCAATGGAGCAAAGCAAGAATGAAATTTATTTTGTACGTTTTCGCACATATCGTACATTTGCCAAACAGTGGTGTGTAGAGCAAAACAATACTTGATAAACTTTTAATAGTTGATATAGAGGAAAATTAATGCTTAATATCTCAGAAACCAAAAAAAAAATCGTGAAAGAAGTTTTGGACTCAGAAAGGGTGTATTTTTAAAATGGTCGGTAGGTCAAACCAAATAATGAGCTGACGATGTGTATGTAATCAAATAAATTTCCCAGGATTTGCTGGGAATTAAAAAATTTTTGTTCAAAAGTTCCCCAGAATTAAAAAGGAGAAATTAAAACCCTAGTGTTGTTGTTTAAATAAACACATTAGAGAATTGTATTCAATCTTTTTAATGGCAAAAATCCTTTAGGGCCACCAAACAACAACAACAAATAAAACACCATGTTTGTTCTCTAGCAACAAGTTTTAAGCATATGTATGTACATTTGTTTATATACATTTGGTATATTATTGTTTTTTTTTTTTTTTTGTTGTTGCTGAAGCATTCAAGCTTTAATTTTCTACGAAAGTGAGTTTGTATTAAACAAAACAAAATGGCGGGCATTGTTCTCAATCTTATTGCACTGTAATTAAGGGATGTTGAGGTTTAATATCACTGTTGCCAACTTTTTTCCAAAAAATATCGCTAAAACAGATAGAAAAATGGCTCGAACATAGATAATTTCAATGAAAAAAATCATAAAAACTTAAGGTTAAAGTTATCTTTAAATTCTATAAAATATAACGTAAAACAAATAAAACTTACATAGTTCGTAAGGGTATTTTTACACTATAATACTAATGGCTAATAAATTAGTGAATGTTTAAACGCTGGTTTACTTGAACTAAACTTCAATTTATATGTAGTTTAAACTCAACAACTATAAATCAGTGTCCCATGTATTATGTGTGGTTAAAAAAATGACATGTGGCAGCACCACGATAAATCTTGTAAAATTCATGTGGTCTGTATTGGTAGTTTAAACGACCAATTTTATGCGTTTAAAGATGGTTTATATGTTTACTGATTTACAGATTTGTTGGTTTGTATAAATTTTAAGCCAAAAAGAGAGTTTAGCTTGCTCTGATTTTTTAGCCCTAAGTATAAGATAATGTCGAAAGATCAAATAAATTGATAATCACCCCTATCGTGAATAAAAAGTGAAATTGTTGTTCCCATGAAATTTTTATTTCCCTCGAAAGGAAAAAAGCAATCGTGAATGTCCCGTGAAAAATTGTTCACGCTACCAGTTCCAGTGAATGTAAAAAAAGAAGAAATATAAAAAAAATAAAAATTAGTGTATATAGCTTAAAGAAACTTTTAAAATAATTAAGCAAAATATTTAGTATCGGAGTGATAGTTTTAACCACAATGCTAGTGTTTTGCACTTTCCAAAATTTATTTTCCAAAATTCTGCCACCAAGATTTTCGAAAGCTACACAAATCCGCAGGCAATCGACCTGTTGTTGTGCATTTTGTGCCCTAAATATTCGAATTATAAGAAGAACTACTTACATACACATCAAAGGGGAAAGTAAACAAATTACAAGGGAAAAAACTATTTACGATAAGAGGAATTTTTTTCCGTGAAAATTTTTTCACGTTATTATTCTCCTTTGAGTTCCTTTGTTTCATGGAAGTTTTTCATGATCGCAAATATGTGAAAATGGAAAAAATTACAAGGGAAATATTATCTACGAAAGGGGCGAATGTATAATAGTGTAAAAACAATATGTTATGAAATGTCTGTGTCAAAAGTTATATACCGTTCACAAGAGTATTAAAAAGCCTATTGTTCCTAAAATTATATATTATCGTGTCAAAATCCTTATTCGGGGCCTCATCAGCACTGAAAATATCTATACTTTAGAGGATCTACCATAAATATAGTAGAAGTTACAAGCGGAATGGCAATCATACTCCTTCTAAAAATAAATTCTAAACAATAAATCCAAAATTTCCAGTGCCACATTTTCCATTACAAAAGTAAGATCGTTAAAATATTAACAAATTCAGCTTTGGTTTATGCTAAACAGCAGTTTATATGCTGTGTAATTGTAAAGCCGCAAAATGCAATTGAAAAAGTTTGGCTTTTTTTACAATTAGATCAAAAATCAGTTTATTGAAATTACTAAAAAAAAAAACCGAAATTCCGCAATAAATAATAAAGGGGGGCATCCTACGCGCTGTACCATACAAATATGGCTGTTTAATAAAATTCTGTAATTTGGCCCCTGCAGCACGTAGGATGCTTCTAGATGGATCAAATGTATGATCAACCCCACTTTATTATTTATTGCGGAATTTCGGTTGTTTTAGTAATTTCAATCAACTAAACCGTTTTTGAGTTACGCGAATATATGCAGTGCAACCTCCTACATTTTCGAAATAACGGGATATCTTGGAAACAATAGGTAACCTAAAAAAACGGTTAGCACCACTGGATTCAGCGTACCCCAATTATTGCTCAAAATTACAATATTAAAATTCTATTTTAAGATTATCATTATCATAGAAAAATCATATCTTAAAAAAGAAAAAAAAACACATCCTTCAAAGTTTCAGGATTTTTAGAGAACAGTTTGAGGTTTTATATAAAAAAAAAATCAGCCAAATAAAATAATAGGTTTTTGACTTAGTACGTTTTTAAAATTTAAAACTTTGCAGATATTACATTTTTCAAAAAAAAAATCTTTTTTTTTCAAAATGTGGTTTGTAGCCCCAAGTATTCTCTTTAAAATATTAAAATCATCTTCGTATGTAAAGCAGTTTTCGAGATATTGAAGATATAATCTCAACATATTCGGCTAATTCGGCGAAATTATGACATTTTGAATATGACATAGATAACTTTTGAAAAAAAAAAAATTAATTTTTTTTTCGTTCATATATGTTCCTTAAATGATAAAGGGAACCTTCTCACCAAATTTCATTAAAATCAAAAAGGGGTCGGGTCCCACTCTTGGTCGATTTTACATGGAATTACCCTTCTGTTTTTTTTTCGTACTTTTTGTCAAGAATTCTTCTCAAAGTCCAAAATACATTTTTTGTTTTTCATTTTTTTATTGTCATTCTTTTTCTTGTTGACCTTTTTCTGCAAAACTTGAAGGACAAATGTAAACATAGAGCACGTGTCTTAGCTTTTAACAATAATTAGTATTGTGGCTATTTTTGTTGAGCTTTTTAATCCAAATTTTTTTGATATTTTTAATAAGGCTAAAGTTCAATTAACATAGATAATCATTCAAAGCCAATTTCGATCTCGTTTAATACAATTTGGTTTAAAGATTGATGTTTGACTATTGACAGCCAGCAGCCGTCAAAGGCTGTAAGTGTTAAAGGGCAAAACCGCCTGAAGAGATTAAGTGGCTACAATTGAAACCTGTCCGTGAAAGCCTGGGTTCGAGACCCGCGGCAGTCAAGAATGAAAAACTATCAATAAGTTTTAATTAATTTCATGTTGTAAAATTCCTTTCTTCATAAAAATAATTTAATGAAAATTAAATTTGATGAACTTTGGTCTCTGCTTATATTAAACAATGTTGTCAATAAAAAAAAATTTTTTTGAAAACGCACGAAACTAGAATACAAGAATAGCTAGATTTCCCGTTAATAGCTTAATCATTTATTTTCCTTAAATCGCTAGATTTAAAAAGCCAGTAGCTAAATTAGCAACAGTGTTTGGTATTTTAAATAATTTTGTATTCGTTTATTTGAGTGTGTGTGAGTATTGTTTAGACTTTAATGTTGTTTATGTGTGTGTGTATGTTTGGGTGTGTGTAAAGATTTGTTTACATAAAGTATATATACATATTTTACTTTGTTTACAACAGTTCAACAAGTTGTTAAATTAAAATACAAGTTTATTTCTTAACACAAACTCATATAATAACATTAGTTTTACACAAAGGCTGGCATTTCCTTTGACTGTTTTAAAGTAATGAGTTCTTTTAAGAAGAAACTATTTTTAAAAAATAGAAAAATGTAAAAAAATAATAACCATTATTTTAATTAATACATTACTTATAAATATGGATGAGATTTCCATGTAAATGCATGTTTTTTGTCGAGAGTCTAAGAATGATGTCGACCAAATATCTTTCCGAATCATTAAATTTGCGTTAAAATGGCATCGTTATGTTTTTGCATATTGTTGCATATTTTGGTGAAAATGAATATTTTTGCATATTTAGGTTTTAAATGCACATTTTGACATTTTTGAGTGATTTTTTTTATTTTTTATTAATTTTCACATTTTAAAAAAAGTTCTTAAAAAAAAATTTTAAATACACAAAAAAATCTTAAAATTAATAAATAAATTCTTTTGGAGCTTTGCTTTAAATACAAGATTTTCAAGATTTCGAAAAATGATCCTTTTATTTTAAACTGATGCCGCACCTTACAAGTGCAATAGGTTTTAAATATTATATACAAAACTGTTACAAGTTACTTCCTTGGCAACTAGTAGTAACAAGATGGGGAACTGGCTAGAAGCTTCAGAATTCTATTTAAAAGACTAAGTAATTTAAGAATGTTTGAATAGCTTGTTAATATCATTATGCAATTTTAAATGTTAAAGTAAATTAGCATTTGTATTTTCCAATTACGGTTCAGAAAAAGTAATGAAATTCATAAACTTTTATAAGATACAGTCAATTTCTTTTGGCTTTAAGACGGACACAATGGTGAAAATCTATCCAAACTTCAAGTGGTTTCCATAAAAGTTACCCCCGCAGGTTGTCTTGAAATATTTTTTTTTTTTTATTTGTATTAGTTTGTTTTTACTCTTTTAATTCTAATTAAAATCTTTTAAACGAATATTTATTTTATACTTTTTGTGGTTTTTCTTGTTTCTGACATTTCTTTTTTAAATTTTACATTTGCGAAGCACCCAGCAATCCAGCAGATTTGCTGACAAATTTAAAAGAAGAGACTTTCGGAGACGGTTCGGAAAAAACAAATTCTCCATATGACTTAAAGTTTTTAACTTTTACTTAAAGGGGTTTTTAATCCTAATAGAACTTGAAATTGTAAAAAAATAACACTAAAAATTAAATGTTCATTAGCTGAATTTATTAATCTTATAATAAACATTTGAAAATGATTTCAGAGGCATATGTACGCTCAATTTTAGGCTACTCTTTCGAGTATTGCTGACCGTATGTCACGAATAACACGAACTAAGTTGGCCACCAAGGCATTCATTGTTGCTGGTTTATCAGCGAAAACCAGTGACTTCACGTAGCGTCGCAGAAAGTAATGGTGAGGTATTAAGCCAAACAACCTTGGAAGCCAATTGCAAGGTACATTTCTCGAAATCAACTTATCGTAAAATGTTGATTTGAAAAAGTATATGGTTGCAAACACCGTATGGCATGTGGCGTCATCCTTTTGAAATAATATATCGCCCGATTTAATGTCATTCATCTTATTAAACAAAAAATCATTGATCTTGGTGCGGTAACGATCTCCATTAAATGCGACGCAAGCTAAGGCTTCAATTTGAAAGAAAAAAGGTCTGATGGTGCCACCAACGTGTAAAGCGCACCAAACGGTTCATTCTGCTGGATCCAATGGAGTCTGTAGGGACTGTTGTGGATTGGTGTCACTTTATACGCCTAAATTTTGTTTAGCGAAAAGACCCTCATCTCTAAACACAATTTTGCGAAAGTTACTTTACAACCGTTACGGGTGTGACTCTGGGTATTTCCAGATCCATTTAAAGCAGTTAATTTTATTATATTCGAAAAATGTTTTGAATGTAAAACTAATCAATAAAAAGCTTTTAATGCTTTTAATTGGTTAACTATTGAAAACATTGCCATATACCATATTAAAATAAAAAAAATTTTTACAAAAATAATTTATGTATATTATTAGAAAAGTTATTGCACAATAACGATATCGGGAGAAAAAAGCGTTGCAGTACAAATTTTACTTACAAAAAGTTAACCAGTGTATTTAAGACAGTATTATTTATAGGAAGTTCCCAAATTTATTTATTTTAAAATCTCATTAATGCATTAATAGTTTAAACTCTCTTTGCATTATGTGTACAAATTGAAGAATTTTTTGGGTTAAGGGTGTTTTAAAATACCTGACGGAGAAAATATACTAGTTCTATCAAGAGCTAGACTTTTTGTTCGCTGGTTTCTAACATTTAACTGCAGTAAAAATAAAACTATTTTTGTCTTTGTTCAAATAACAAGCAAATGGTTTATAAACTACATCTTTATTAATTTAACATTCAAACTTCCTGCCTGTTTTGTGTGATTTAATCTAATTTTGTACAGAAACTTCCTATTTTGGTTTTCCCAGTATTTGTATTCATTAACTTATTGCCAATATGACATTTGGATAACAACTACATTGATATGTTATTGTAGTCATAGCAACTAGACCCTTAACAGTTTAGGTATTGTAATAAAAATTTTGAATAGCAAAAATCTATTTGTCATTAACTAAGTATCACATGTATGCATATAGAATTATATGTATTGTATAAATTATATGTATTGTATAAAATTAAAAACCCAGACAAATTAAATTACTTTTTTACATATACATACATATGTAATTCAATTCGTTTAAATACTAGAATTAAATAGAACTGCAAATGTTTTTAGTGAATAAAATATTCTTAAAAAATTTGATATAGAAAGCAAATTTTTGCAAAATTTCCTATAAAAAGCAAATTTTAGCAAAATTTCCTATAGAAAGCTAATTTTTGCAAAATTTCCTATAGAAAGCAAATTTTTGCAAAATTTCCTATAGAAAGCTAATTTTTGCAAAATTTCCTATAGAAAGCAAATTTTTGCAAAATTTCCTATAGAAAGCAAATTTTTGCAAAATTTCCTATAGAAAGCAAATTTTTGCAAAATTTCCTATAGAAAGCAAATTTTTGCAAAATTTCCTATAGAAAGCAAATTTTTGCAAAATTTCCTATAGAAAGCAAATTTTTGCAAAATTTCCTATAGAAAGCAAATTTTTGCAAAATTTCCTATAGAAAGCTAATTTTTGCAAAATTTCCTATAGAAAGCAAATTTTTGCAAAATTTCCTATAGAAAGCAAATTTTTGCAAAATTTCCTATAGAAAGCAAATTTTTGCAAAATTTCCTATAGAAAGCAAATTTTTGCAAAATTTCCTATAGAAAGCAAATTTTTGCAAAATTTCCTATAGAAAGCAAATTTTTGCAAAATTTCCTATAGAAAGCAAATTTTTGCAAAATTTCCTATAGAAAGCAAATTTTTGCAAAATTTCCTATAGAAAGCAAATTTTTGCAAAATTTCCTATAGAAAGCTAATTTTTGCAAAATTTCCTATAGAAAGCAAATTTTTGCAAAATTTCCTATAGAAAGCTAATTTTTGCAAAATTTCCTATAGAAAGCAAATTTTTGCAAAATTTCCTATAGAAAGCAAATTTTTGCAAAATTTCCTATAGAAAACAAATTTTTGCAAAATTTCCTATAGAAAGCAAATTTTTGCAAAATTTCCTATAGAAAGCAAATTTTTGCAAAATTTCCTATAGAAAGCAAATTTTTGCAAAATTTCCTATAGAAAGCAAATTTTTGCAAAATTTCCTATAGAAAGCAAATTTTTGCAAAATTTCTTATAGAAAGCAAATTTTTGCAAAATTTCCTATAGAAAGCAAATTTTTGCAAAATTTCCTATAGAATGCAAATTTTTGCAAAATTTCCTATAGAAAGCAAATTTTTGCAAAATTTCCTATAGAAAGCAAATTTTCGCAAAATTTCCTATAGAAAGCAAATTTTTGCAAAATTTCCTATAGAAAGCAAATTTTTGCAAAATTTCCTATAGAAAGCAAATTTTTGCAAAATTTCCTATAGAAAGCAAATTTTTGCAAAATTTCCTATAGAAAGCAAATTTTTGCAAAATTTCCTATAGAAAGCAAATTTTTGCAAAATTTCTTATAGAAAGCAAATTTTTGCAAAATTTCCTATAGAAAGCAAATTTTTGCAAAATTTCCTATAGAAAGCAAATTTTTGCAAAATTTCCTATAGAAAGCAAATTTTTGCAAAATTTCCTATAGAAAGCAAATTTTTGCAAAATTTCCTATAGAATGCAAATTTTTGAAAAATTTCCTATAGAAAGCAAATTTTTGCAAAATTTCCTATAGAAAGCAAATTTTTGCAAAATTTCCTATAGAAAGCAAATTTTCGCAAAATTTCCTATAGAAAGCAAATTTTTGCAAAATTTTCTATAGAAAGCAAATTTTTGCAAAATTTCCTATAGAAAGCAAATTTTTGCAAAATTTCCTATAGAAATCAAATTTTTGCAAAATTTCCTATAGAAAGCAAATTTTTGCAAAATTTCCTATAGAAAGCAAATTTTTGCAAAATTTCCTATAGAAAGCAAATTTTTGCAAAATTTCCTATAGAAAGCAAATTTTTGCAAAATTTCCTATAGAAAGCAAATTTTTGCAAAATTTCCTATAGAAAGCAAATTTTTGCAAAATTTCCTATAGAAATCAAATTTTTGCAAAATTTCCTATAGAAAGCAAATTTTTGCAAAATTTCCTATAGAAAGCAAATTTTGCAAAATTTCCTATAGAAAGCAAGTTTTTGCAAAATTTCCAATAAAAAGCAAATTTTTGCAAAATTTCCAATAAAAAGCAAATTTTTGCAAAATTTCCAATAAAAAGCAAATTTTTGCAAAATTTCCAATAAAAAGCAAATTTTAGCAAAATTTTCTATAAAAAGCAAATTTTTGAAAAATTTCCTAAAAAAAGCAAATTTTTGAAAAATTTCCTAAAAAAAGCAAATTTTTGCAAAATTTCCTAAAAATAGCAAATTTTGCATAATTTCCTATACATATAAAATTTTTGCAAAATTTTCTTAAAATAGCAAATTTTTACGAAGTTCCCTCCCTATAAACACCAATTTATTGCAAAATTTCCTATAAATTGTACAGTTTTGCAAAATTCTCTATAAATTATAAATTCTTTCACAAAAAAAAATAATAATTGGTTTTAATTAGGCATAATTTTAATTATTTCCTTTTAAAAAATGTTCTTCGCTCTCCGTTAACTTCCAATGGAAATATATTCTTCTTCCTGATTTCTATTATTTGTAGACTTTTTGTTACCTAAAACCACTTCTATTAAACTCATTTAAACAAACGCTTGACTACCCAAAATTCACAGAGTCTTATTTTTAGCCATTTAAGCACCAGTGAAGGTAAACATGATTATACTTAATATATAAAATCTCAGCATCGCATACTTTTTTTGTCGTTTCATATTCAAACAGAAAGAAAATTTAGTTGATCCTCCGAAGTTCCTTAATCAAATACCAATTTTTTAATTAATTTCGTTATTATACAAAAAAAATTAAAATAATATTTATTGTTTGCAAAAGAAAAAGCAAACCAACAAAAAAGTAAAAATAATGAATATTAAATACCTGGGTAACCGCCTAATGACAAATATGAGAAATGAGTTCAGCTGTTAACTGCTGCTTATAAGAGAAAAATTATCTTTTTTAAGGCCAAAACAAATTCTACTAACTTGACAAAAGGATGTCCCTTGAAAAATATAATTTGAGTAACGAGGTTTATTGAGAGCTATCTAAGCAGGTACACTTTCTAATATTATAGAGATTCATTACCCGATTTTAAGTGGCATGTTAAAATTACTTACATAAAACCCTCATTTAAAAGTGAAAGTCTGTAGAAACACTTTTCTTTAAAAAGTGAATTTAAAAAGAGTGTCATTGAAACAAGTAAGAGTGCTATATTCGGCTATGCCGAATCTTATACACCCATTAACATGGTGCGATAAGAACAGAAAGTTTTATAAATAGCTTTCTTTTGATATAAATAAATCTATTTTGTGCAACGCCCACTTCTCCAGTTCGGCCAACATTTGGTCGGATGTTGTGTATAATCATTTAGGCGAATAAATAATAAAACTTTGATTAGTATTGTGGTTATTTTGTTGAACTATTTATGGTTTTTAATCCAAATTTTAATAATTTTAATTAGGCTTAAGTTCATTAAATTTAATTTTCATTAAATTATTTTTATGAAGAAAGGAATTTTACAACATGAAAATCAAATAAAATTGGTATTGATAATCTTTCATTATTGACCGTGGCCGGGGCTCGAACCCAGGCCGGCAGGTTACCATGACATGTTTCGATCGCAACCACTCGATCTCCTCAGATGGATTTGCCGTTTTACACTCGCAGCCATCGACGACTGCTGACGTCAATAGTCAAACATCAATCCTTAAACCAAATTGTGTTTTAACCTTTGGTAGATCGAAGTTTGCTTTTTTGAATGATTATCCATTTTAATTGATTTTACATGTTCCTCCTTACCTATGTTTTTTCGTACTTTTGTCAAGAATTTTTCTTGAAGTCTAAAGTACATTTTTTGTTTTTTCATTTTTTGTCTTTCTTTTTCTTGTTGACCTTTTTCAGCACAACTTGAAAGACAAATGAATACATAGAGCTCGTGCCTTAGCTTTAACAATAATTAGTATTGTGGTTATTTTGTTGAACTATTTATGGTTTTTAATCCAAATTTTAATAATTTTAATTAGGCTTAAGTTCATTAAATTTAATTTTCATTAAATTATTTTTATGAAGAAAGGAATTTTACAACATGAAAATCAAATAAAATTGGTATTGATAATCTTTCATTATTGACCGTGGCCGGGGCTCGAACCCAGGCCGGCAGGTTACCATGACATGTTTCGATCGCAACCACTCGATCTCCTCAGATGGATTTGCCGTTTTACACTCGCAGCCATCGACGACTGCTGACGTCAATAGTCAAACATCAATCCTTAAACCAAATTGTATTTTAACCTTTGGTAGATCGAAGTTTGCTTTTTTGAATGATTATCCATTTTAATTGATTTTGATTTAATTTTGCTGGGTTCGAGCCCCGGCCACGGTCAATAATGAAAGATTATCAATAACAATTTTAATTGATTTTCATGTTGTAAAATTCCTTTCTTCATAAAAATAATTTAATGAAAATTAAATTTAATGAACTTAAGCCTAATTAAAATTATTAAAATTTGGATTAAAAAAACTTTGTATATTTTTAGAACTATAAGATATGTAGGAATGTCCTACATTTCTTGCAGTACCTATGCTAAATTATGGACCGATGTTGACGAAATTCAATACCAAACTGCTTAGGATAACTAGAAGCTAATCAAATGTGAGCGTATTATATATACTTTATGGGATCTTACCTAATAAAAAATGAAGCTTTCAACGAAGCAGGTTTGTAAGGGAGAAACATAAAAGTTTCGCTTACCATTGCGCTTACAGAAGACATGAATTTAATATGGCGAGTTCCCACTTTGAAGCAATACATTTTTGACACATTAAGCGCTTTATTCAGCGCATATAAAAGTTGTTGGATGTTACGATCAGCTTTACACACTGAATGTTTTGATACAGTTATTTTTTAGTATTCTGCCTTACAAACCTGCTTCGTAGTCAGCGAATGCCGTGGCACTTGAAATTTTATTTTTTTTATATAAAAGTTGTTAAGAGTTCTTTCACCTACTTTACTGCATTTCTGCATGTCTTATTGCGTAGCGCATAATTGTGCGCTTATTTTTTAAATGTACCATTAGTGCTTCGCAAATTGATAAAAAATTTTTATTGGGTAGATGAATATCTATTTACCACTACTGATGGAGGGATAAAAAGATGTCTTTTCGAATAAAAAGTATCATTCGAAATAACAGCTTATACTTCGGATAAAAAGTTTTAATTATAACCAAAAGCTGCATGTTATTATTTTTCATAGAAATTGTCTTACTGCCTCTTTTTCAAACTTTAGCTTTGTACAGACGATGGTCAGATCTTACAACATTGTCATTATTCTGACAATGGTGCTATTGTCAGATGCATTAATTTTACACATCTGCCAAATGAAAATGAGCTTACAATGCTCACACAGTTGCAAGTCATTTTTAGGCAATTTTAATGACAACATTGTAAGATGTAAAAAATCTGCGATCTGTTTCGCACTTTGCTTAAGCAAATATCAGTTTCATAAAACTTAACAAAAAGTTTCCTTAATTCGAATATGGTTTGCCTCATATGATTAACATGTATTGGCACATTTGCTTAAGCCAACCTTAGCACATTATGGTTGGGTCTTATTAGTCACAACTTTCCCGTTTTTCTGCAGTTTTTTGTTGGGAAAAAATGTAATCGCCTCCTGAGAAAATTGCCATTAGTGTAAAGTTCTTTTTCCGTTGAGTTTGTTTTTTTCTAGATCCTTCTGCTCTGGGTATTTTACAGTTGTCTAGATTTTTCATAGCACAAATAACAAGTACAACTATGCAGAAATAAACAAAAAACAATGTTTATGCATTGAAATGTTAATCGTTGTGCATTTATATGTGGACATTTATTTGTGTACGTGTTCTTAGAAATTTGTTCTCGAACTTGCTTGTGCCCTTTCAAAGCACAAACAAGTCTGAGTTTTTCTTTTTAAACTCACTCTTTAAACAAAACTACTACGAACTTGAATTAAAACTTTATTATCTTTTATATTTATAATCATTCCCATTACCATCTTTATACAAGATGTAGACTGTGACATTGTTGTTATTATTGTTCCTATTAAATATTATAACTGTTGTTGTTTTTTGTTGTGTTGATGATTTGCTTTCCAAGTGCTTTGAAGAAGAAAAAAAGGATCAAAAAAAATTTTATATGTACATAAGTTTTACACCATCTCTTCAAAGTTGAAATTGTAAAACAGAGATAAATCATAAATACACATTTATTATTTGTCATCAAGAAGGTAATAAAGTGATTTTCCTTCTTGTTTTAGTCAAAACAATTGGATAAACAGGGTGGTAAGTAACGTTATAATTAAATTAGTGAATAACTTTTTTGTTTATGTTTTTTTTTTTAATTAACTGTCTGTTTAACGATTCCGAACGTCAACGTTGGCATATAGAATTGTATTTGAAGCAAAAACAAAATTGTTAAACTTGTTTTTGTTTTAATTGTAATTTTCTATGCGAACGTTAACGTTCGAAATCGATGAACAGGCTGTAACTTTTAAAAACTTGGGGAAGTTATGATGGAAAGATTTAGCACAGAACAATGAACCAAAGTAATTCATATTTAGTTTGAGAGTCACAATTCGATTATTCAATGGTAACGTGAACAAACAAAATTGCAAACGAAATCCAAGAATATATCGAGCCTCACCGCAAAAAATAACGTAAGCGACATTATTTTCAATTTCCGTTTTATTTAATAAATGACTTTATTGGCAACACTTGCATCATCTCCTAAAATGTCATGGTCACATAAGGTGCCGGTTCACACACGTCAAGTTTGACTCTTCAAGTCTTGAACTTTTAGGAGAGAAGGGAAAAGAGAATGTTATATCCTGTCCCCTCTCTTTTAAAAACTAAAAACTTTACGAGTCAGACTTGATGTGTGTGAACCAGCCAGTGTTGGGCAAAATACATGGCTTGCGGTATTTAAAATACAAAATACAAAATACTTGCTGGTCATGTATTTAAAATACAAAATACAAAATACTTACACATCCTGTATGTATTTAAAATACAAAATACAAAATACTTACACATCCTGTATGTATTTAAAATACAAAATACTTCCATTTATTGTACGTATTTCAAATACAAAATACAAAATACTTCCACGTCATGTACATTAAGGCTATAACTTTTTTTTGAGTGCAAAATACCACTCCAGCGCCATGTGGGGAATTTTGTTCTGATAATAAAAAACTGTTTTTTAAGCTGATTCGGTGAAAAAAGTTTCCGCACCGTAAGCGATTCCTAAAACTCCATATTATGTGTAAATTCTATTTTTGGAAATTGAAACCCTTTTGATTTTGCATTAGACTTATGAAAAATGGTTTAATGTTGAAGATTATATATGAATTTAAGCAAAAACGAACTTATTTAAGACAAGAGCCACTGATTTAATGATGAAAATAAAAAATAAAAACAAAACTTCAACGCTTTCCGTGCGGAAACTTTTTTCACGAAAGATGAAAAGTGACATCATATTTTTTTAAATTTTGGTAGATTAAAAACAAAATGTATTAACAAAGTGACCTCAGTACTACAACAATGCAACAATAGAAAAAACAACAGGCATTTTGTTGCTAGAATTGAGACGGCAAATGCCAAAATGCCTTATGAAAAAAAGTAAATAAACAAAAAAAATGACGACAAACGTCACACACGAAGAAAATCACCACAAACAGCTGCGCTTGTGAGGTCACTTTATTAGTACATTCTGATTAAAATGCAATCAACCATCAATAAACTGACAGAATATATTTTGTAAACTATGTTTTTAAAATACAAAATACTCCCATTTTTTTATGTATTTAAAATACAAAATACAAACTACTTATATTTATTGTATGTATTTTAAATACAAAATACAAAATACTTGCTGGATATGTATTTAAAATACAAAATACAAAATACTTGCGCGTCATGTATTTAAAATACAAATACAAAATACGTATTTGTATTTTAAATACGTATTTCAAATACATGTATTTCAAATACTGCCCAGCCCTGGAACCAGCACAACGTACCGTTTCAATTTCATAGCAAGAACAATTTTATCGTAAGCGACAAAAGATTTATATGAAATAATATAAAAAAAAAGTCCTGTAAAATTTGATTTTTTGCGCTTACGTTATTTTCGCGGTTAGGGCTCGATCTGTTGACCATCAAGTGCACTCATTTAGATGCACAAATTTTTTATAGCATATTTTTTTGAAAACGAAAACAAGTTGACAAGGCAATGATTGCACATTTTTCAGGGCTCGAGTTATAGAACAGTTTAGAATTTTGGTTCCAAAAAGATGTTGCTACAGCTCGTGCAACAATTGCTCTCCTGAGCGGGATGTTTTTGGCGGTCGAATAATATCGTGTTTTTTCTGATTGAGTTAACGGCTCCTGATTTTTTTTTCTGAGTTTCCTAAATGGGTAAGGTTTTTGCCAATAAGCCAGGAATCATCCAACAGATAAAGGTAAAAACTCGAGAAGAAATTAGGGCGCTGGGACCTGAAATTCTAAGAGAAGTTATAACCAGAAAGAAAAAAGTTTTCATTACATAAATTATAACGTTACTATTGCGCCACCCGTTTACATATATTTGTATAGAGGGACAAACTAAAGAAGATATTCAAAGAAATGTTAAAAATTTAAGTGGTAAAATTAGAAAAATTAAAGCCATCTTATGGCAAAAGAAGTTAAAAGATAATTGCCTTGAACAAATATACAATGAACTTAAAATGCAACAAGAGTTTTCATGAAATCGCTTAAAATTGCCATTTGTGCAAATTACGAGAATCGTTTCATGAAGCCACTTTTTAACGTTTGTGGAATTTTAAACAATTAATAGCCGCTTTTAAAAAACGTCAATACAAAAATTATTAAAAAAAAAATAAAATAAACGATAGTTAAAATTTGTGTCTAAAAGTTGATTTTGTTTTTAAAAATACCAAAAGAAAGTTAAAAATATAATTTGCTCAGATTATTCCAAGAAATTGTTGTTTCTGTTTCATAAATTTTTCGGGAGAACGTTTCCTGATGATTTGGCCTAAACAACCAGTGAAATGCGCATAGGAACTAGTTTTTCCTCAAACAATAAATTTCAGTGTTTTTATCAAGAATACAAATTGGAAATTAAGCACGATAAACTAAATCTAAATTAATAAAAATTTTGTATTCCCAAAAATTACATATAAATTTTACTACACGTGCAACCACTTGTGTTGTAAGAACAGAACAGAAGTTTTGCGTATGTAAAAAAGTACAGCATACGCATAGGCGCATACTTGAAAAACTAACTAACTACATATTAACTATGAGATGTTGTTTTAAGTACTATATATATACATATCGTACACCTAGTTCAAAACTAAGTTAAAAAAACTTAATTTTTCATAAATCGAAAAAAACAGTTTTTGACATTAAAAAATAGTTAACAACAAATCTTTTTTGGACCATTAAGGTGAAAATCCATACAGATTAAGATCAAACAAGTGTTTTTTTTTGATATTTATACACAATAACACAGTGCAAAGCGACAGGAAAAAATACCTGGGTTAACTTTTTTATTTAAGAACCGAATTATTTATGAATTTATTATAAAAGTATGTTTATTTAGGAGTAAAATGATACCTTGTTTTTAAATAGCCGTTAAAAATTTACCGAGTTATTAAACTTTCAATAAAAATAATCTGAGCATTATTTACTTTTATGTTACTTTTAAAAAAAAAAAAATTAATTTACATCATTAATTAAATTTTTTTTATAAAAAGTAACTTAAAAAATAAAAGAATTTCACAAATAATTTTTCTTAAAGTTTAATAACTCAGTCAATTTTTAACAAATATTTTTAAACAAGGTAGCATTTTACTCATAAATAAACATACTTTTATAATAAATTCATAAATAATATGGTTCCTAATTAAAAAAAAATGTGCAAAAACATCTCTAAAGTTAAAAATAGAGAACATATTTAAAAAAATTTAGTTTGCTGGAGAAATACGTATAGTTAGCTCAATATTACTTAAATATCATGTTAAGATCTTAGAATGGTATCAGTATTTTCTTTCCAAATCCGCTGAGAAATTTAGAATCGGTTGACATTTAACCAAGTAACTGGCATATAAGTGCAAAAGGTACGAAACCCGGTTTTTACCCGTAACTCGAGATTTTTGGGGTGTTTCGCAAATTTCAAGGATAAAAAATTATCGCATCCCAGGTATTTCTTGTTGTACTCGACAACACTTACTAGAAAAAAATTATCGCATCCCAGGTATTTCTGTTTTATTCTTTTTTGTAACACTTTGAAATGAACAATTTTTAGGTGTGTTATTTGTGATGGTGTTATGTCACTTTAAATGAAATCTTTACAAGTTTTGGCACTTTTGCCAAATTCTAAACGGACACGAGTCTAATTAATATGTCACAAGTGTCACAATTCGAATTAGAACTATTCAGCACTAAGCATTAGTGATCTATTAGCATTATATTTTCCGATACTGATATTTTTTTATAGGTAAACAAGTGTTTTGTGGATAGTTTAAGCATATAAACCCGAAAAATTAAAATTTTGTGTTGTCACTTTTGAACTAGGTGTGCGATATGTATGTACATATATCAATTTCGCTCATGGTAAAGATAAAATTTAAATTTTGCTTTTCCCCATACTTTTTTTAGGGAAAATGGAACTAATTTTCAGGGTTATTTTTATCAAAGTATTGAAAATAGTTTTTTGAAAAAACTCTTTATTTTGCTTTTCGGCATTCGTTTTTTTTAGGGTAAAACTAACCAATTTTGAGAGTGTTTTTGTATTAAAGTATAGAAATATGTTTCTGGAAGAAGCTTTCTTCTTTACAAAAACATAAACATTTAAATTTTGTAAAGTGTTTAAAGTGTGTTTTTAAAACACAATTTACCTGGTAGATTTTTACTTTAAATTTCTTTAACTAACCTTCAAATCTTCATTATAAAACTCATTTTATTACACCTTTAAGCTGCAAATACCCAAAAAACCATTCCTGCTCGTCTTAAAAAAATATATAAAACATGAATTGAAATTTTTATTAAATATCTGAGGATTATCCAGTCTGGAAAGCATCAACAAAAAAAAGCGAGAATCATTGGTCTTACAATACATTGACCCAGCAAACTTTTTAACAAACTTATTAGAAATGTGTATATGCAAATTTACATATTTTATTATTGTATTGTTTGAATGTTGAAAATTTATAAGAATATTCTAAAACAAGTAATCAAATTGAAACAAAACAACATTTGTATTTAATTTAACGAAAATTAATTTTAATTTTTTATCTTCCGGCCATACACGACACAAGTTTAGTGCTAGAGTCTAGTACAACAACGCAGTAAACTGAGTTAAAATCAAAACGATTTTGATATTTGCTGAAGTTTGTAAAACTGTTTAGTGAACTTGTGTAGCGTATGTTAAAAACTTTCAGTTTTGTCGCGGTTTTTTAGGAGATAAAAACAAAAAATGAGCGCCGATAAAATATTCCGAACAGGGTTCCTAAAAATATGCAAAGAATCGCCTAAATCAAACTAAACAAATCTTAAACTATTTATTGACCTTAAGACTGATTCGACTTCGTTGAAGTAGTCAAATTTCCAGATGGCTGTTGTTACCCAGCAAAAATTGTACATACCTGGTAAGTTAGCAAGTAATGTTGGAAAAAATAAACACTACTTATTTTTCGGCTGAATAACTGCTTACTTTTGTTCGAGGTCTCCACAAAAATCAGTACTTACAATACACTTACTTGAAGTCAAAAAATATCTAGTTATTATTTAACAACGAGTAAGCTGAATTGTAAGTACTTACAATATACTTACTAGAAGCCAAAAAAAATAACTAGAATAGACCTAACAAGAAGAGTATTGAGTACGTTACCAGTAAGTAAATATTCAGTACTGAAAACAACACAACTAATAAGTAGTTATTGAGCTGATTATTAGTAAGCAAATATTCAGTAGTGACAATAATAGAAGTAATAAGTAGTTGCTAAGGTCATTACCTGTAAGTACTTATTGAAGTTTTCAGAATAAGGACAATTGTAATGACAACTACTTACCAGGTAACGTATGAAATAATTACCACCTATTACCAAAATTCAAAAAGTTTTTCCTCGGTACTCTTAAAAAAATCATAAATTATTTAAAATTAATAATTTATGATTTTTTAAAATTTATTTCTGTGAGTCAGTTTTTTTTTTCTTCTTCATCTTTGTTATAAAGTTGTTGCTTCTTGTTGTTTCTCCACTTTGCATTTATTAACCTTCATTTAAAGATTTGCTTTTCCTTTCTACCTCTTAAACTTTTATTCAAGGCCTTCTTTTAAGTAAAATATTATAATAAGTATTTTACATAAAATTTGCATAATTAAGGGGATAAATTTAATTTTGCTGATTTTTATGGTTTTTTGTTTTGTTGTTCACGTCAAAAAAAAATTGGGTAAATTAAATAATTGCTTAGTAGCAGAGATAAGGTAAAAAAGTCAAAGGAATATGAAATAATTTATGGTTTTTAAATATGTCTGGTTTAGTGGTAGGGGAAAGTGTTTACTATTAGTATGTTTAATGTAAAAAAGAATTCTTTAAGCAACACCAAGGAGGGAGAACAAATAAGTCTCCGTAGTTAAAACTTTTCACTTAATCTGAATATCTAAATTATAACCCAAATTATTGTCATCAAGTTATTTTGTTATATATTTGTTATTTGACTTTGTAATATTTGAAAAAATAAATAAGAACATTTAAAAAAAATTTTTTTAAGAAACGCTTTTCTTAAAAAAGAACATTTTTAAAAAATTTTGCGCGCCCCCCCTAGATTTTATCCTGGCTTCGCCCATGTATTCGTGTACTGTCATCGGGAATATGTATACCTGCAAAGTTTCATCCATTTGCATTGAGTAAAAGGCGGTCAAAAAAGCATTTTACCAAAGAAAAAAATTTGTTTGCCTGTTCCCCCCCCCTAGATTTTATCCTGGCTACGCCCTTGTATTCGTGTATTGTCATCGGGAATATGTATGCCTGCAAAGTTTCATCCATTTGCATTGAGTATAAGAAAAGGTTTTAAAAATTTTGCCCGCCCCCCGTAGATTTTATCCGGGCTTCGCCCATGTATTCGTGTACTGTCATCGGGAATATGTATGCCTGCAAAGTTTCATCCATTTGCATTGAGTATAAGGCGGTTAAATTAACGTTACAAGATTTGATTTTCCGAAGTGAAGCTAAAGAAAAGGTTTTAAAAATAAAGCCCGTTTTCATTTCAACGAAATATGTATACTAGATTTGATTTGAAGTCGTCCTCAAAATCTAGTGCGTCATATTTGGAACCATAGCTAAGTAGTAGTATTGAGTAGATTTCTTCAAAATTTAGTCAGCAAGTCGATTTCGTTTTTCCAAAAACAACTAGATTTGGCTCGAAATTTCTTAAGTACTTGATTTCGTTGTACATTAACGGGCTAGTAGAAATAACAAGAATCATTAACATATTATTTTGAAAACCCGGGCGGCACTGGGTCCAAAAAGCAATTTTTATTTAAAAAAAATCTTATCTATAAATCGACAAAAGCGAAACAGTTAAGAACACTTTCCTCCTCTGTTTGTTAACCGATTTGAAAAAAAAACTAACCATTTAAAAGGTATTTACTTACATATAATTTACTTAATATATTTTATTAAAAACTGAGGGGGTAAAAAGCAGGGCTGTGGAGTCGGAGTCGGAGTCGGAGTTGAGGAGTCGGAGTTGAGGTTTTTGTACCGGAGTCGGAGTCGGAGTCGAAGTACCCACAAAAACTAGCGACTCCGACTCCGACTTTTTTGCATTACAATTTTTCTAATATTTTTCAAAATAAAAAATTTTAATGACCAATTTCTCCAATTCTTTTTAAATATCAATTCATATTTAAATATAATTTTTCTTATAATTTTATTTTTATTTGACATAAGAAAACAAATTTAAAACATAAATTGATATATTAATAAATTAGTGGAATTGGCCATAAGAGGGTCTGCTTTTTGAAATTGTGAAGTCAGAAAATAAGGACGAGTATACTTTTCATATGAGTAGGTGAGTTTCAAAAATTAAAAAATTGAGATAACATCTTATTTTGCCAATTTATAAGAATAGTTATATAGATTTTATCAAAGCATGTCCTTTTCTATGTTTTAATTTGACCTCAAATTTCTGTAACAAAAACCAGCGGGTTCACTATTTGAATTTCGCCAAGATATCGTTAATGAAATAGAGCCGAATTAAGGAATTTAAAAATTAAATTTGTAAAGATGTTGTTTTTTATTTATCGTATATTAACAAATATTTTTGTAGTCATGTTCATGAATATGACTTGAAATCAGCTGTAGCTCCTGTGGTGAAAGCATTAAGTGAACTACATTTGAAGTTCCAACCTTCAAGGTTTATTATAAAGAATAAAAGGAAAAGGAACTCGGAAAAATACATGACATTGTTCCAGATATAATTCCCATCAATGTGGGAAAAATGATTTGAGAATACTTTTATCTACTCACTTTAGGGAAAATTGGCGAGATAATAAAGACTTGCAATTTCAAATTTCGGTCTTGGACAATAATAATATTGAATTAGGAACGGAAAAATGCAATGGCGAGTACACTGAAGAAAAAGATTTAAATTTAGCAGTTTAAAAATTCACATTTTTTTTTAACTCTGCAGTTGGGAGATAAACTACATCAAGCCACATTTTGAAAACTTTACAGCAGACCGCGCAAACATGTTGATAATCGCAAATGATGTTTATGTTATAAAAATGTGCATTTGTACGAATATTTTCATAACGTCATAAAAGGTTCGTTACCTTCTATGGTACTGTTCCATGCCTTGAGACAAACAGCACCAAGTCCAACAACAAAAGGGGTACTATTTCCCAAAAATAATAGAAGGCTAACAACATTTTTTTACGTTACATTTCTCTTCAAAATGTGTTATATAAATTGTAGAACTAACAACTGAAGGCGCATATGCATGTTTTAATAAACTTTATAAAATTTTCCTGAGAATGATTTGACTTAATAAATAAAATGTATATTAAAAACAAAAGACCTCACTTCACAATTTACAAAAAAGGACTGTCCTTTGCCTCTATTAATATTGTGGTAAACAACACTAAGTACACTTGATGCCTTTAACGTATAAGCCAATTGGACTTGGTGTTGTTTTCAACTTTTCCAAAATCCAAATAAAATTTTTTGCAGCTTTCCTACTCATATGTTAGTAACTAGTATGTTAAAGCTCAATGCGCGGCACGTTAGAATTAAAATATCGATTTGAAATTTTTACAGAATCATTTTCTTGCTATATTTAACCATTTAACAGGTACTAAATTAAAAAAGAGTTTAAAGTCAAAAAAAAACTAGTCTCTTAAATAATGCTAGGTTAGAGTAGGAGTCGGAGTCGGAGTCGGAGTCGGAGTCGGAGTCGTACTTAAAAAATTTCACCAAAAGGAGTCGGAGTCGGAGTTATAACTTTTTCTTAACGACTCCACAGCCCTGGTAAAAAGTGTACGGGTAAATTCGGTAACCTCATTTTGATACAAAAAATTGAATACTTATCGTTGTTGTCTGGTACTTTATTGAGTAAATGGAAATAACCTGTATTTTAGAACTTTTTTGTTACCCCATCTGTCTTTTAAATTAATAAACAATAAATAAAAATTATATCACATTCGTAACTTATCTTAAAAATACAAATGAGGAGCTCCATAACAAAATAAATGAAAAAAAATATATAATTCAAGCAGTACGCAGTATGTATGTACGTGTATGTCGTAGGCAGTACGATGTATGTTGGTATGTGAAATGGTTGCGTTTTGATCCGATTAAAAATTAATAAATTCGTTAAAACAATGGCTATGAGGATTTAAGTATGTGCAATATTATTCAGTAAAAAAACATTAAACTTAAAAAGTGGAATTGCTGCGATTTAAATAACAATTGTTATGGACCTCCTCATATGTGAATTTGGTATTTTTTTGAAATTAGAAAGTTAAAGTAAAGAAAGTTGTACCTATTTTTGGTATTTTTTTACAAAATTTTTTTCTCTATTCATTGTTAAATTATATGCTTCCACTACAATATTGAAATTTTTGATACTTTAATGGGGAGAAAAAATGTATCAAAAATGTTAAATACGGTAAATCAAATTTCTTCCTTTTTCTTTTTCGTATATTGAACTTAGAAACTAAAAATTATAGGTGAGGGGTCCTAAGTGAATGAGAACCTACAAGATAAAAAATGTATTTTTTTTTTATTTAATAAGAGTTACAAATACAATTACAAATTATATTCTAACTTAATTAACGGAGCAATAGTAACGTAGACCTACAGCCCGTTGTAGTGAATTAGACCAGAGTCTCTGGTGGGAATCGAATCCGCAACCCTCGGACTGATAGACTGACTAGCTCACTACCAACTAGCCTACCAACAAATGTTGTTGGTACTTTTTTCGTCTTTAACTGGTACTTTTTGAATTTTCGTTACATTAGACCTAGAAACATGAAATGAAACATGCATGGTCGTGAGTGAATTAGAGTCTGTTAGAGGGTAATTTGTTTTACTTTTTCGTTATACAACTGGTACTTTTTAATGTTCGTCAATATTGGACCTGGAAACATAAAATTAAACATGCAATGTCCCGAGTCGATGAGAATCTAAAAGAGGGAATTTTTTGGTACTGTTTCGTTTTTCACTTGGTACTTATTGAATTTTCTTTATACTAGACCTAGAAACATAAAATGGGTGGTCCTGGGTGAAGAAGAATCTGTAAGAAGGAGCTTTTTGGTACTTTTTCGTTGTACAACTGCTACTTTTTTTAATTTTCGTCAATATTGGACATAGAAACATGAAATTAAACATGCAATGTCCTGAGTGGATGACAATCTTAAAGAGGGAACTTTTTGGTACTTTTTGCTCTTCATCTAATACTTTTCCAATTTCCATTAGTATTGGGCCTAGAAACATAAAATTAAACATGCAGGGTCTTGAATTAATGAGAATCTGTAAGAGGGATCTCGTTGGTACTTTTTTGTTCTTCACCTGGTACATTTCGAATATTTATTAATACAGAACCTAGAAATAATTCAACATGCACAGTCCAGAATGATTGAGAATCCATAAGAGGAGCCTTTTTTGTTTTTAAGTTGGTACTTTCTGATTATTTTATATTAGAGAATTTCCAAAAAAATAAACATTCACGGAATTGAGTGAAATATAACATTGGGCCGGAGGTACGTCCCTCGCCAAATCGATCCACTAAGACGAAAAACAACAATGCATAAAACATGTAAACTCCTTTATATGTACTTGTATTTGTATTTCATATTTGCATAAATAATTATGGTAGAATTTCGATCACAAGGCAAACCCTACTAATAATAAATAATATATTCAATTTTGCAAAATCAATATTTTAATTAAAATAAGGATTCGGCAAAAAAAAGTTTAAAATAATTTGAATTTATAATTGTAATTTATTTACACAATAAAGGTTCCATTAAAACTAAATATTGGTTTGCTTTATTTTATCTTATTTTATTGCAACTGTTACTTACAAATAACCTTTGAAAACCATAACTTTGAAGGACACAAAAAAGTATCTTTTATTTTACGAAAAATAAACAAAATAGTATTTTAAAGAAATTCTATTCTATTATTCAAAAAAAATTGTTTGTTTTTCATTTGTCTAACGAAAAAACCTACAGATTTGTTTAAAGTTTGTCAATATATTTGCAAGAAATTTGGGGGATTTACAAGGTGTCATAAAATCATAAGACTGTTGTGAACAACCCCTCATAATTTAGTGTGCTATTTTGAATTTAAATCAGCTGATTTAAAACAAATATAAGAAATTAATATTTACCTAACATCAAAATATTTTTTAATTCTAATCCATGAATTAATAAATATAATTAGATCTTATCTGACTATTTTCCATTTTTTAGACGCAAATCACAAATAAATATAATTTTGTTTGTCCTAAGCCGATACAATTTGACGCCGCAAGTGTTTTGTTGCAAAAATTGCTAGCCGCAGGTTAAATTCGGATATTATCCGGATAAAACTATACCATCAACGGCGACGGCTACAAAAACTAATGCGGCACGGCTCGGCTCAGCCGTTCAGCGCAGGTCTCTTTTGATTAATTACGATAGCACAATAAACATAGCAAGTAAAGTTCTATTAACTTAAGACACTTTTTGTTAACAAAGCAACAAGAATATTGTAAAATGTTAGAACAAAGAGACAATATAACATAATCTCCATCTTAAATTCTCATGCTCTCTTTTATTAAGAAATATAAAATGAAGTCTAGAGTTTGTTCTACCTTTAACAGTGATGGTAAAAAAATATTCAAATTTGGCGTAGATAGTGTTTAATACCCTCTTGGTATTTTAAATAAGTATTTCATATTTTCAATATCCCTTTTCACAATCTTGTGCCTTTGGGCACTGCAGTCAAAACCAAAAACTGTCGAACAAAAAACGAAAATTTTTGTACAACTTTTCGCTTTTTGGGTTCGTTTGACAGCGACTGCTTACATTTAATGAATCAATAGTAAGAGCACAGTTTCTTTTGGCTAATGACAAATGAAGAAGTGGAAGAAATTGCAGTTTTTCTACTTTGACTGCAGTTTTTTTAGCACCGCTGTAAATATTTTTAATAAATTGTGAATGACTTCTTTGGTTTAGTTCATTGATGCCCAAGGTAGTAGTATTGGTGAGAGTGACGAAATAACACTGGAAGAAATCAATTTGCTATTCATTTTATTTGGTCGTTAACGAGATTGCGACGAAAGCACATGTGTGGCGAGTGTTGTCATTTTTTTTCTGTTTCTTTGTTTAACAAAAGGGAAATGTAAAATTAATGAATGTACATATTTTAGTAATACTCTTGGTGAATGTATTTATTTATTTATTTATTTGCAAATAATTCATGTCTTTGTGAACATCTTCAAAATGTTTTTTTAAATTATATTTCTTAGTTTTTTTTAATGTCTTATGACAAATAAGACATTGCATGCCATCAAAAGCATTTTGTAACATAAAATAATTTTCGGCTGACATCATTAATATATCGCAATAATTTTAATTTATATGTTCACTGACAGCAGTCTCGATGACGATTAAAATGTAAAATAAGACACAGAAGTTCTGCAAGTGTAGTTTGTCTCTCCCACTCAACATGCTGATTTCCTATTGGTTGATTGACGATCAAACAAAAGAGCGTAAGTATACGTGTGAGTTCAATTTGCTGATATCAGCCACTACTGGGCATCTTTGGTTTAGTTTACAATGCTTGTTGCAAGACACGAAACTAAACACGCTAATCGAAGATCATACATTTACTTAGAAATCACATAGATTCTATAAAAGCACAATGAGTTTGCGATTACAAACGTAAAATTCACTGAGATTCAGCTGCCGGTTTGCAATTAAGTTTTGCATACGTCGAGTAAACAAAAACTATTTGTTCTTAGTGTTGCGTATTAACAAAACAGTTGCAAGTGCATTGCTGTTTATTATGTTGGAGTAGAGTAAAAATATACTATACCATTTTGCAGTTGCTACGGTGCAAGATCGTTTGCACAAGATCGTGAATAAGGCTAATATTGGTTTTAAACATGTTGATATTACCAAAAACCGGTAATTAATTTTTTTATTTTAAAATTTTTGACAATTTGTTTTTAATCGGTTTTAATCGGTTTATTTGGTTTTGCTCGAGGTGGTTTTATTTAAAATACCATTTTTTTATTATCGAATAAATCGTTAATATTGAAATAATAAACCGGTTATTTTAAAAATGTTTAATTCGTATATGTACTTGTAAATATACCCGAAATTTAAGTATTTTTCTAACTGAAATATTGGGCTTCCTTTTTGACGCATCTGGCAAATGTAACACTTAAAAATTTTCTGTCTAACCAAAATTGTCTAATTAATATAACCTATATTAAATATGAAAACTGCAGACAGGAACATAGAGGAAAATGTACTAGAAATCAATTTTTAAAGATACTGAAAACAATATTATTTGTGCCTGAAGACATTTTCAAGCTTAAAGTCAAATCTAGATTTTTATTTGGTTAAGTAGCTCAATACAAAGTTTCAATATTTCTTGTTTTAATTATTAAAATCGACTTTAAAAACCAAACTTTCTGCAAGTTCTGCGGCTCTAATGCCATTGACTTCGTAATAACAGGATACAAAATACACTTCCAAAGCATCCCATTGTATAATTCTTAAAATAACTCTCTCTAAAGAAAGCAATCTTATATAAGAAACACTTAATATCTTATGGGGTGGTCCAGAACAAAATTTCTGAAATTCTTTCCGTTTCGTTATGCTGTTAGGACAATGGCAAAAAAACTGTAAAAATTACGAAATTTTATTTTAGTTTAACTAAAATAAATCAACTTCATTGCTGAGAAAGGTTTTGAGCCCACCAACATTGACGTTACCGCCGTGTTTTGCCAATCCGATCAATTTTTTTTAAGTAATATAAGGTGTGTTCATTTACTAAAAATTGTAATGAATTTGTAACAATTTTCACCGGAAAGGGTTCATTACCCAAAAAAATTTTCAAGTAGAGAGCCTCAAAAGAGAGTAAAAAATTGAGAAACAAAAAAGTTGTTGCAAATTTTTACCGCTAAAATATTTACTTGCAAGAATTTTTAAAACAGCTGTTTCATGTTTTTGTTTACAAAACAAACTATCGAAAATGTGTTACAAAATAATATTCATAATTTTTAAATTCAAAATTATTCAATAAAACAAAATATAAATTGTTCTTACATTTAGGAACAATAACAATGAACAAATAGTGGAAAACAATTCAAATAAGAACACAGAATTTCGTATATTACAACTGCATACTGTCAATGTATCTGCATTGTTAATTTTTGCTGGTAAAGTGTTCAACTCCTTTTTTATTTTTCTGAGTAACTGGGAGAAGCATTTTTGATGTATTCTCTCGTTTGAAGTTTCTGCAAATGACCACACCTATTGTTTGTTGATAAAATGTTTTTTTTTTTTTTTTTTTTTTTTGAAGAAGAAGAAGAATAAAATTTGAACCAGCATATGGCTTATTAAGCTCGTAAAAGGTGTCAAAAATATCGTTTATTGAACTAACACTGTCAAAGTAACGTGCAACTAACCAAACCGTAGTTTCATCATCAAACAAAAAAATCTTCTGTCTTGTAAAATATTAGATTTCCCCTTGCATGGTTTGCAAACAGTATTACGAATTTCTTTAAATAAATATCCTTCAGTCGTAAAAACTCTAAGTCCAATTTAATACATTTTGTAGGAGAAAGAAAACCCTTCTGAAAAGTTTAGCTGCAAATAAATTTTAAATCTTTAAATGCAGTTCGGTTTGCATTTTGATTGAACTTATTCCATTTTTTAAAAGATTACAACTAACAAGTGTTAATGCGTTGTTATTAAATGTTTTATTAAAATAAGGCTTACCACTTTTTCTTTAACATTATTGGAATAAAAAATTTTACGTACTATTCCGAATCAACAAATAAAACCTATTAAATAGTATTTTTTTTTTGTAAACTATGTATTTTTGATGATTCACTGCATTAAAAACTGGGTTTTCAAAAAATGTGGACTTAGCCCATTTACAATTGAAAGTAACGATAAAGCACATTTTCTCAAACCGACCCAAAATTAGGTTAAGCCAACCATCCGACCAAAAGAAAAACACCCAAACAAATTTGGTATAAAAGACCAACAACGGCAGCCTTCGTAACAAAAATCAAAAAACATAATTGGGGTATTCACAAGGTGTGCTATCATGTTATATTGTCATAATGTTCTAAAATTTTACAATGGTTTAAAAATATTGTTGTTGCTTTGTTAACAAAAAGTTTCTTAAATTAATAGAACTTTGCTTGCTATGTTTATTGTGCTGTCGCAGTTAATCAGAAGAGACCTGCGCTGAGTGGCTGAGCCGAGCCGGATTAGTTTTTGTTGCCGTCGTTGATGGTATAGTTTTATCCGGCTGATATCCGAATTTAACCTGCGGCTAGCAATTTTTGCAACAAAACACTTGCGGGGTCAAATTATATCGGCCTAGGACTCTGATGTTTGGTAAACAAACAAAATAAAATTTATTTGTGATTTGCATTTAAAAAATGGAAAATAGTCAGTAGCGCGATTCACTAACTTTTTTAACGATAATCGTATCGATAAAATAAATATAACGAAATTTTATCGAATATGGTATTCAGTAACATTTTTAACGATATTCGCTGTCGTTTAAAGTCAGCTGTTAACTTAAGCAATTGTTTTGTCGTTATTTTAGCGACAATTATTAGGTTGTGTTTATTTAATCGATAAAATGTATTTTATGTTTAAAATAGCTTCCATACATACAAAGATATATTCATATGTAAATGTATGAACAAAAACAAAATCCTAAACTTAACATTTACAAAAAAAGCAAATTAAGAACAAAAACAAAATTCTAAATGTAAAGTTCACAAAAAAATATAAAAACCACAAATTAACCCTTCGTCTTACTCATGAGTCTGGCCAGACTTTTTTCAATGCATTTTGAATAAAAAACATGTGTAACACGGTGGGTTAATAACAATTTCATTTGTTTTTATTTTATTCTCTTTTGTGCTTTTCGTTTTTTTTTTAATATTTTGTAGACAGAGATGTTACAAAAAAACAGCTGTAAACAATCGTTAAAAATAAGTTACTGAATCGCACTATCGTTACTGCAAGCGAATATTGGTGTCGACAAATATAACAATTGTCGGATCGTTAAAAGTTAGTGAATCGCACTACAGATAAGATCTAATTTAATTTATTTATTCATGGATTAGAATTAAAAAAAATTTATTTTTTATATTTGTTTTAAATCAGCTGATTTAAATTCAAAACAGCACACTAAATTATGAGGGGTTGTTCACAACAGTCGTATTTTTTCATGTTATTATTTTAAGACTTATGACTTTATGACACCTTGTGAATCCCCCAAACGAATGTGTTAATACAAATCGTTATAAAAACTTGTGTGCCTTTTGAAAATTATTTGGGTTTGTGAATAAGCTGAGAGGCTTTGTTTGTAATTTTTTAATATGGTTGAAATCTAGTGATGATTTGATATCAGCAGGGAAACCAGAAATATGCTCTAAAAAACACGTTTTATGCGCATTAAATATGCAGTAAAAACTTGAAAATATGCCCTGAAAATTGTTTAAAATATGCCCCAAAAAATTCAAAAATTGCTAGTTTAAAAACAGAATATTCAATAATTTAATAACAGTTCCATTAAATAAAAGCAATCCCAAAATTATAACTGGTAAAGCCAAAACACTTCAGTATTTACAAACGGATTTTCGAGATTTGGAAACGATAAACAGTAATCGGCTAAAAAAACAAAAAATTTAAATTCATATTAAAGTTATTTGTGCCGAATACTATCTAGATGTTAACCCGCATATGAGATTTTTTGTCTTAAAGGGATTTAAGGGACGGTCCTTAAATGGTTTATTAATGTTAACACATTTCAAAGGAAGTTAAAGCTTTTTATAGATGGGAGCTTTGGACAAATGTGAACTGCTTCGAAAATAATTTGATTTGCAGTAAAATGTTTTTGAGGCGGCTTTAATCTAAATAGCAACCTAATAAGATGGTTTACGGACACAAAGAGTCTAATTTGGAAAGAAGTTTTTATGGGGAATATGTAAAGTTTTAGACCGATTCTTACTATTTAGATGGACTTCGTTCTTAGTACAACTAAAATGTGCTTACAAAATTTGATCAAATTCTCATCTACAAGATTGCAACTTGTACTATGCGCACAAAATTAACATGGACAGGCAGCCAGCCAGACGGACGGATCACTTTAAAAAGTGATTCTAAATCGATCGCCAAGAACATATATAATTGATTTTTGCTTATACATAAAATTCTAAAGTTTTAAACAACATTTTTCTTTAATGTCAACCTGCCTTTGACCTACAATTTTCGAGTAAACATTAAATGCACATAGATGGTGAACTTCACGCTGGGTGTACAGATAGATATTTAAAACAGAAAAGCCAAAATTTGGCACAAAAAATTTTTTTTGCTGCAAAAGCTCTTGCAGGCTTCTAAAAAAACGTATCAAAATAACCCACAAAAAGGAAAAATATGCGTTAAAAACTTTAAAAAAATGCTGCAAACGGTAAAATATGCAAAAATATGCACTAGCAAATCGATGCCAAAATTCATAAAAAGCTCTAAAACGGATAAATATATTGTTTCTGCCTTCATTGGTCGCACAAGGAAAAACATGCAATTGCATATTTTTGGTACCAGCATCAATAAAATGCAGGCATTCAGAGACGCTTAACCACCAACAAATGAAAACTTGTTTGAAATAAAATTCGGAGAATATCTCAAATAATATATTTAAATTCCTAGAATTTTTTAAAATAAAAATTCTTTAAAAATTCATAACTAAGTATTTTGTTGGTTCCTTAACTTTGTAAATTGTTTTGTTTTTATTCAAATAAAATTTTTAATAACTAATTACCGTTTTTGTTGTTAGTAGAGGGATTAAAATGCTGTTTTTGTTTAAAAATACAGTTCTAATTTAATTCTAGTTCAGTTCTAGTTCAGATCTAGTTCAGTTCTAGTTCAGTTCTAGTTCAGTTCTAGTTCAGTTCTAGTTCAGTTCTAGTTCAGTTCTAGTTCAGTTCTAGTTCAGTTCTAGTTCAGTTCTAGTTCAGTTCTAGTTAAGTTCTAGTTCAGTTCTAGTTCAGTTCTAGTTCAGTTCAGTTCTAGTTCAGTTCTAGTTCAGTTCTAGTTCAGTTCTAGTTCAGTTCTAGTTCAGTTCAGTTCTAGTTCAGTTCTAGTTCAGTTCTAGTTCAGTTCTAGTTCAGTTCTAGTTCAGTTCTAGTTCAGTTCTAGTTCAGTTCTAGTTCAGTTCTAGTTCAGTTCTAGTTCAGTTCTAGTTCAGTTCTAGTTCAGTTCTAGTTCAGTTCTAGTTCAGTTCTAATTTCCTTCTAGTTTATTTCTAGTTAAATTTCAGTTTGAATTCATTGTAAGTTCAATTGTATCAATTAGATAAGTATTTTTTTTAGCCAAATTTATCTTTCTGCCTGAATTTGTATATTCAGATATACCTATGTAACAACATGAATGTCAATCAATCAGTACTACAGGACAATGGCAATAGAAACCTAAACATGATGGGAAATTTTGTACATAAATGGCAGTGTAATTTCAATAGAAACACCAATATCCAGAGACAAAAACATAAATTGACCATGACATTGAACAAAAACAGTATTTCTGTACAAGACAGAAAAATAACAAAAGTACTTGTACACAAGCTGGACTCTATGTATATATGTATGTATGTTTGTATCTATGTATGTATGTATGTTCATATGTTAACTAAAACTAATATTATTGCTACAAATTTGTGTATAAAAATGTAATAGTATTAGGATCAATTGATTTGCACTCCATAAGAGCAAATTAGTAAGCAAGAAACAAAAATACTACAAAGCGAATAATTTTATATGAGCGTACGTGGTTAAATGATTATTTTACCAGTATCTGTCGACTGCATGTGTAGTATTTTAACTGATTTTAACTGAGTGAACCAAATTTGAAATTGTTTGCCAAATTGAATTGAACATGATATTAGCAAAATGTCAAATAGTGGTAAAAGAGAAAATAAACCTTTTATATAGTGAAGCAAAACAACACGAACAATTTTATGTTAAACCAGCAAGAAGGATATATTCGGCCATGCCGAATGCAAAACACCCACCACCAATAGTCCGATGGAAAATTATAGAAAACAAAATGAAAGAAAATGAGACGCTAACAAAGTAGTGGGTTAAGTGCTAAATCGCTCATTAACTTCAATAGTGTCATAACTCAAAAAACTCGTTATTTTAACTAAGTATGCAAAAACAGAGTCCTACTAAATCGTTGATAATTCACGTCATGTGATTAAATAATAATTGACCGATTTGGCTCCTTTTCAGTACCAAACATTTAAGGTATCTAAAAAGTATTCATGACAAATTGTGTTGCTGTAAGTAATTTAATATGGCCGCTAGAGGTCCCTCTATTTTATTAGGGCTTGGTAAAAAAGTGGATCCAAACGTCTCATTTTTTCCACTGATAACTCTTTGTACAAAATAACTAAATTTGCTAAACCCCATATTTCAGCTTATCCCGTATGACAATTTCCACTCCACAAGAGTTTTTTCGTGAGAAATGAAAAATGGACTAATTTTGCCCCATTTTCAATGCCAGACGAATCTGTCAACTAAAAATCATGTTTTCCAAACCTAAACTTTCTAAGTCTTTTATTGCGTCATCTATCAGTATTTTAACAGACGGACAGACGTGGCTAGAAAGAGTGTTTTCAATATTATTTCAATACACTCATGAATCTTTTTAAATAACAAATTTTCAAAAACTTTTTTCCCATTTTAAATTTAACAATCGAATAAATTCGTAATCAACATTTTCTTAAACAAGACACAAATTTAGTTTTGCTTTTAATAACTTTGTTCACAACTCGTTCGTAATTAACAGCAACAAGAAAAACTTTTATCTAAAAATACAACATCATTTCAAAATTAATGAAAATGTAATGCTTAAACTTTTCTTTCAACTCTTCGTTGGCAACCAGGCAGGCAATAAGTCAGTTTTTCGTCCGGCGGCCCAGCAAAAACTACTCTTAATAAGTAACGTATGTAAAGGGTGTTTTTTTTTTTAGAGTGTCACAACTTTGAGTTGGCATCACTGCTTTATTTGAGCAACCATTTAAAGCTGATAGTTGATTTTGGTTTAGTTTGCTTTCAAATTTCATTATGAATCGACTTACGCCAGAGCAACGCGTGCAAATTGTTGAAATTTTTAATCAAAATAATTCGGCGAATAGGCTGAAGCACAAATTGATATTGATTTTGATTTTCCATTCAAAATTTTATTTTGCCATGAAGCCCATTTCTGGTTGAATGGGTACGTAAATAAGCAGCATTGTCGCATTTGGAGTGAGAAGAATCCACAATCTTTTGTGTCATCATTTCATCCACAGAAAATTGCTGTTTGCTGCGCTTAATGGGCTGGCGGAGTCATTGGCCCATATGTCTTCAAAAAGGAAGATGAATCAGAATGCGAAAAGTGGTTGAAAATTGTTTATAAAGATTGCGCCTTCTACGCGTCAGCCGTGGCTCCACATGGCAGAAATTTCATAAAATTTTCTTTCCAATAAAGCCCATTTAATTGATATTAAAAATATATTTCCTTGTCTTATTATGATTTAAACTTGTATCACTGTATAAAAAACACTCTATATGGTAATTAAAAATTTCGTTAATTACAATAGCTCATTGTTTTAACAAGGGATGCTGAATTTGAACGAGTTTTTGGTTAAGTTCAGGGAACTTGTTTTGTTAGTAGAAACATTTCAATGAGTTGAGACTTTAACACAGTCTACTGCAAACAACATATTTTAAATGGAGTCTTTTTCTTAGTTAGCTTTGCGCTCTATTCAATTGACCTACCTCCATATCCATATTACTGTTTGAGTTACAAAAGAATACCTTATAAATAAGTGAAATGTAGTGCTACAGGTTGCGATTTGGTAAGCTGTTACATAGATAGTTGTTTCTTCAGTATAAGTAAAGTTTTTGCTGGGTTGTAATATAATTTTTCAGCTGAAATATAGAAAACGTTAAACTTGTAGTAACAAAACATTTCCACAAATAACTTCAATATTTTCTAAAAGCGTAGATGCGGCCAATGTTTTAGAAGAATTTTATTTACTCACACATTCAACAAGCATCATTGAATAGAAGTAGCCGCAGTTTGAAATGTCGTTCCATTTTTTACATGTAAGTGTATTAAAACGTGTTGTATTTGGTTGTATATGTATAGTAGGGTTTTTTCCCGTTTTCCCGGGATTTTTCTTGCGGGATCCCGGGAAATAAAAAATTCCTCATAATTTCAGAAAATAGCTATTTATACTTTGAAATTTAGTTTTCTATTCTCCAAAAATTAGCATCTGTGGATGGGTTGTGGATTAGATCAATTACAAGAAGTGAGTACATACGTAAATCAATGTCTCCTGATGCAATAAATCTACTAAAAGCAGAATGGGCAGTGCAACAGTTGATAATTATTACATTTAGTGAAGTGAAGAGTTAAAAAAGTACATTAATTCAAAATAAGATGCAGGTAGTAAAGTTTCATTGCCCAGGAACAAGTCTTAAAAATAGGAGATACCTAAACATATCGCTCCTTAATTGCAACATAGTCATATCTACAAAAACAAACGATTAAAATGCGATTAAAGTTTTCAAAATGTACCGACGTAATGATATATTTTGCTATAACTTCGGTTCAGTTTGAGATATAATACGAGAAGGTATGAAGGAAAACTTTGCTAAAGTTACTTAAAATTTTGAGATATGACTATGATGCAATGAAGGAGCGATATGTTTATTAGGTGATAAACACATATTTTCAATTTGTGTTGGTTTATATACCCGTGAAATTCGGGGAAACCGAAATAAAATAACATTTTGGAAACTCGTGTAAGATACTACAACATACAACTTGAAAAACACATTGTCCTAAAGATTACAAATGGACATATTGAAATGAAAAGGTTTGGAAGAAGCAGTCCGGTTGATGCTATTTTTGCATCAACCTTGACATACATTTGACTGATATAGACGTTGTTTATAAAAAAGAAAAAATTGCTTCTGATTGTGAATCCGAAGCATGCTACAACGGTGCACTTTTAAATATTTGTCCAACCTCGGTAAAAAATGAACGAAATTTTTTGGAAACGTGATAATTAGTAAATAAAATCAAGAATATACTTTTTGACGACTTACAAAGCGCTTTGAGTGTGTCAGAAAGTTATTTCCTTAGCCGTTAAAAATGTTTTATATTTCTTTAAAATATTGTATCTATTTTATTAATTAACTTTTTGATCTCATATCTTGAGTACCTTAATTTTTATTTTGTTCTTATTATTGTTTTATGAATAAAATTGTTATGTTTATGTTATCTTTTTATCTTGTATCCAGAGCATAATAATACTGAATAAAAGCATAATAATAGGGAATAAAGGCGTGAGATAATAATAATTCAAGTTCCTATTTTAATCTTCAATTAATTTCCCAGTAAAAACTTCGCCTACAAAATAATGTGTTGAGTAATCAGAAAAACATAAGAGCACTACTTACAACTATACTGAAAGAACCAATGAATTTTACAAGGGATGTCCCAACATGAACGCATTCAAAAACAAGTCATTATTTTTTTACTTGAATACATTCAGAAAAAAGTAGTTATAGAAGCTGTTATAGATGTAGTTATAGAAGAAAGCTGCTAAATAATGAGTTAAAGAAGCTATTCATTTTGAAAAAGTAAGCGAATTTTTTTCTGGGTTTTTAGTATTGAACCATTGATTTTAGTTTCTTTGTAAATAAGTTCCCTTACGTTTTTTTATAAAAGTTTTTTCATTTATTATTAACAAAATTTACTTTGTATTATTTTTATGGAGCGGGATCCCGGGATCCCGGGAAATTTAAAAAAAACGAAAAAGTCCGGGAAAAAAAAACTCTAATGTATAGGTATTGTAAGCTTTGTGCAACCTGGAAACGGAAACTAATCATCATGGTTTTCCTTGGTTAATATTTTTTTATTATTTTTTTTCGTGTTTCCTGTTGCCGCAGAGGAATAAATCCTTAAATTAGCACAAAGAGATAGTGAATAAATATCATACTTTTTCATAAACATCAATATTGAAAATAATTTTTTTTTAAACCAGGGACCGTAACGGTTTTAAGTTTAATTTTAAAAATTACTTTTTAATCATTACTTCTTGAATTTTATTTTTCGCTTAAAAAATAAAAGTTATTTTCTGAGTCTTATTTATTCCTCAGAAACAAAAGTTATTTCTTTAATTTTTTTTTTATTCCTCAGGAAATAAAAATTATTTTTTGAGTTTTATTTTTTGCTAAGCAAATAAAAGATACTTTTTTTTATTTTTTTTTTTTTTTTGCTTACAAAAACAAAGTTTTTCTAGAGCTAAAATTAATATTAACCGATTTAAAGGAAAATTTATCCTCAGAATCCGTTAAATTAATGTTTTTTTATTTTATTCACTTTAAAAAATACTTTTTCTAAGCTAAAATATAAAATTCCAAAAATAACTTTTATTTCTAAGAAATATGATAATTTGAAGAACAAATTATCATAGAAACACAATTGGGTCGCACGTCGTAAGAGCGTAGGACGTAACGCCTACAATTTCTAAAAACTCGCTATATTTACCAACTATTTCATAGCAGACATATTTTATTAAAATTGTTGCTTTAAAACTTAAAAACAAAATCGAATGCATCTAACACAGCGTTTTCATTTGCCATTACTGGCAAGACAGTGTCAATGCATGCAAACTTTTTCACTTATACATACATGTACACTTTTGCAACTGTGTTGTCTACACTACAGTCTTGTAAATTTCGCAGGCAGTAAAATTGGACAGTAATTTGAAGTTTGCTAACAGTAACCTGAAGTTTAGTTCGCAAAAGGAAAAAAATTAAAAAGTTAAAAAAATAAATATATTTTGCTTTAATTTTTTATGTTTTAGTTAAGTGTTATCTATGTTCCTACAATATTGTTGATTTATGCTACTTTTTAATTTGCTCAGATTATAAAAAACAGGTTAAGCTGGAACTTGCACTGCAACATTCACGTTTGACATTTTTTCAAAAGTGAACTATCTTAATTACTGTCTGGACGTCTACGTTACAAAGACAGTTAGTAATATTTTTAGCAACTAATATGTATTTTATTACTTTATTAAACGCTGTGTAAAGGTAGCCCATGTTTATCTTAAAGCATTCCTTCTCTTCTATTTTGATTTTTTTTTGTAACTTTGTAAAAATAATCGTTATTTACAATCCCTGATTTAAACAAATTCCTTGAAATATGGATTGGCATTAATTTAATTGCTTTGAGTGAAAATTTACAAAACGTTATTATACAGGAAACAAAATTGAAAATACAGGAAAGCTAAAAAAAACATTAGTAGACGCCCTTCTAATATTGTGAATGTGAAAGTTTGTATGCTTGTTAGTTTGTGGCTTAATCACGCGAACCCCGCTGAATGGATTTGGATGAAATTTGGTAGACGGATAGTTTATGGCCCAAATTCAAATAAAGAGGACTTTTTAAATTGTTAATCGTTCAAAAAATTGGTACATACTTTGGTACTTTTTCGCTTCTGGATAAACTTAGTATTCGGAATAAATATGGTCAAGATTTAAATATGGGGTACTTTAAAAGGGATATATTTGGTACTTTATAAGGAGAAAAAAAACGGGATAAAACTCGTACTTTTTCTCTTTTCGATAAATTTTATATACACACAGATTATGGCCGTCATTTATATACATTTTACTTTCCGGTGGTCTAAAATGAGGAAAAGCTGGTACTCTTGGTACTTTTCGAAAAGATGTTTTGATGTTTAAATATTTGTTAGTTTGTGATTCAATCTAGCGAAAACTCATTAATGAGTTTGGATTAAATTTAGTAGACGGAGAGCATAAGGCCCAGATTCAAATATACTTTCTGGTGGTTTATAATGAGGAAAAGCTGGTACTCTTGGTACTTTTCGAAAAGATGTTTTGATGTTTAGATGTTTGTTATTTTGTGATTTAATCACGCGAAAACCCCTTTATGAGTTTGGATTAAATTTAGTAGACGGAGATCATAAGGCCCAGATTCAAATGTACGTTCTGGTGGTCTAAAATGAGAAAAAGCTGGTACTTTTGGTACTTTTTTACTTTTCGAAGAGATGTTTAGATGTTTGTTAGTTTGTGACTCAATCAAGCGAAGACCGCTGTAAATATTTTTTTAAAATCGTTTTTGAACATAAAAATTAAAAAAAAAAATTGTTTTATTTTGCTTATAACTCAGCCATTTTTTAACCGATTAGACAGATTTATATACCGACGTGCTTAAGAAGAAATTTGCCAGTTAGTTGGGTTATAAATCTTGGACTCGGGAAGATCTATGGTTCCCGAAAGTGGGTATTTAAATTAAAATTATTATTTTGGTCATAACTTTTTCGTATCTGAACCGATTTTTCCGAGTTTTTCAGAAAATATTTTTTACTTAAGATTTCCGATCTTTTGATATACAAGGTATAACCATAGGTCATATAACAGTCCAAAAAATCAGGTTTTTATACAATTTTTGATATTTTTTGTACGGGATCTCAAGATATACAGAAAAAAGTAATAAAAATACAACAACAACTACAAGAGAATTTTGGAAAAAATTAGAGGTAATCGTGGTTTTTTGCTCATATCTCAGCCATGGACGGATCTGGCTGAATTTCAATAGCAAGAAATGGTGGACTATATGTGACATAAATTTAAAACAACCTAGCCGCTATCATGTCTGGAGTCTCCGGAAAACACATATCAAACGTAAGACGGACGGACGGACGGACAGTTGGACATGGTTAAATCAAGTTCTCTCCTCATAAGGACCCAGAATATATATATGTACTTTATAGGGTCTTAGATCATTATTGTAGAAATTACAAACGGAATGCCAAACTTATACATACCCTTTTCCACCTGAGGTGAAGGGTATAATTATGACCTAAAGTACTAAATTCAACATTTTTTATTTTTCGAATTTATTCTATGAGTTACATTTCAGTTATGTATTTTATAAAGCTTTTTTGTAATAGTTCTATTCTTTAAATTTTTAGGAATGACTTTTATACACTACCAGACTATTATATTGTATTTTCTTGTTACATTTTACCTTAGCTATCCTTTGGAAAGCAATGAAGTATATAGTATGTACAGAAAAATTTACAAAACTGAACTTTAATTTAAATCCAATAGTTTAAAAATCTATGTATATATATAAAAATAAGTTGTCCTATGTTCGTCATTTTATATCTCGAGTACAAACGAGTACATGCGTTGGAAAGGTCTACTTTCACTGATGGTTTATAAAAAAACAAAAACCGAACAATTTCTACGAATATGCGTTATACGCGCACTTTTTCCCCCTATTTAAATGTGTTTTTTTCCTTATAAGGATTACATTTTGTCTAGAAAATTTTAATTTTAATACAAAGGCGTAAACTTATGTAATTTTATTGTCCAGCAACGCGGGCAGGGTTACTCTAGTATTTTATATATTTATATATACTTTTTTTGTTATTTAATTTATTTATTAACATTCTGTTTTATATACAGACACTAAAATCTTAAATCTAATCCCGCGATGCCTTTTAGCTTGTCTGCAGATTATAAAATTAAAATATTCAAAAGTGAGTTATGCAAAAACTAAATATACAAAAATAAATAAATCAAAATAATGGCAATTTTCGTTGCGTGGTAATAAAGTAAATAAATTTAAATAAAAATAAATTTGGATTTTAAATGAATTATTTCAACAGCATTAACTTTTTAATGATGTGGCAAAACTTCAATTGAATTTCATAAGCAGTTTAAATATTTGCAAACATTCACAATCCTAATGGCAATGCATTCAAACCCTATTAGTTGTTGTGTTTATTGTTGGTCTCGATCTGCATAGACAACAGAATATTTTCAAAACCGAACAACAAGAAACCACGAAACTAAAACTGGATTTTTAACATTCAACAACATACACTTGGTAACAAAAGAAAAAAAATATATATATACATATACATATATAGATTTGTATTTTGTATGACTACTTGCACAATCAATTCAATTCTATTTTTACGGTCAACATTATTATGGTGAAGACTTCTTCTTCTTGTTGGCTAAAGCATTTTTGTTCTTTTTTATAGTTTGAAAGTTAACCTGAATTTTATGGTTTTAACTCTTTCACATTTCCATTAAAGTCAAAGAATAAGAGATTTAAAAATTAAAAAAAAAAAATTTTTGTATTTTAAAAAATAATTGTCCAATTCACAAGCTCTGTCATATGACTTATCATTTAAAAAATGCGATTTTTTGTATGCACTTGTGAATAGACAAATTTGTTGTATCGTTACTTTGTCGTTTTGCTAAATGTCAAAAATGGAAAATAAATTAAATTTTAAGGGCCGATGTTGAATGTGAACCACACCTAAACGTCAAGTTTTTTTTCTGCATTTTATTTGATATTTCTCAATTTCAAACTAACTCAATTTGAACCATGGAAAAAATGGTCAGATTAGTGACAAGAAATGGCAACAGTGGATTATCAATTTACGAAGAAAATCATCTTCAGTGATGAGGCACATTTTCACCTCAATAAGCAGAATTGCCGCATTTGGGCGAATGATAATTGTCGAAAAACCAATGCACTCACAAAGAGTGACTGTTTGGTGCGGCTTATGGGCTGGCGGCATCATCGGGCCGTATTTATTCCAAAATGAGGCCGGTCAGGCAGTAACTGTGAATGGTGTTCGCTATCGTGAGATGATAACGAACTTTTAATGGCCCGAATTGGAAGATATGGATGTGGACGATATGTGGTTTCAACAGGACGACGCCACTTGCCACACAGCTAACGAAACAATGGCTCTTTTGCGCGACAAATTTAATGGCCGTGTTATCTCACGCAGTGGCGATGTCTTTTGGCCGCCAAGATCTTGTGATTTGACACCGTTAGACTTCTTTCTTTGGGGTTATTTGAAAGAAAAGGTTTACATACGTCGATAAGACAGCAACAATTCAAAAGCTAAAGGATGAGATAATTCGGCACATTAACGGTATAGAACCTCAATCATGTCCAACGTCATCAAAAATGTGGACCATCGGATGGAGGTGTGTCGCCGAGGTTGCGGCGTCCATTTGGCCGATATTTTGTTCCATACATAATTGAACCACACCAATATTATCATAATGAAAAGAAATGACAGCAATTTCCTAAACAATTTGTGTTTTATTCAAAATCAACATCGGCCCTTAAAATTTAACCACCCTTATTTATTCAATGTTCATTGCCAATTCATTTTATTTATTAAGATAAACAAATTTCTTTTTACCAAATAATAAAAAAATATGAAAACAAAACTTAAAAAGCCATTTATTTAATTTAAGCTATAATTTTTTATTTCACTCTTGGTTTTTATTTGCTTTTTCTTTAATAAAATTTGACATTCATATTGGTTGCTATCATAATTAAAATTGAAAGTTAGACCCGTTTCAGACTCGGCAAGTTAGTTGCGCAAGTAACTTGCCGACAACAACAAAGTCTGTACAAATTTTTTTTTTTTTTACCCCGACCTTACCGCTAACGTCTACAAACCAAGAGTTGCGCAAGTCTCGCAAGTAACTTGCCGAGTGTGAAAGGGGTCTTAAATGAATTTAAATTTTAATTAAAATAGTTTAAAAAATTAATTGTAATGAATCAAAAATATATTAATCACTTAGAAGAATTTAATTTGTAGTGGTAGTTATCACATTCAAAAAAGATTTTTGTAAATTCACCAAACAAATTGAACATTTCCAGGCCTGGTATAAATACAACATTTTTATGCGATTTAAAAATCAATCGCATAATGAGATAAGACTTTTGTATAAAAATTGTCAACAACAAATATACAATATTGTATAATTAGACGATTATACAACGAATACGATGATACTACGGGCTTGTGAATTTGAAATATTTATTAAAGTAAAAAACTATAAGTTCAACTGATGAGGTTTGAGATTTTCACTTTAATTCATTTTGATGATGATTTGTGAACAAACAGATTTTCTAGATTTCGTATTTGATAACAGGATTTGAAAACAAGTTTTTGATTATGAAATCCATTATATTAAAAATAACAACGTGTGTAATGTTTTAAGTCATGGAAAAATAACCATATACGGACACCACTACGTGATAAAAGACCAAAAAAAAAACCCATGTCTCCCAGTTTTGCTCAAAGTCATGCACTTTTTTATGGGCCCCCAAAGATTTAGGGCCTCGGTGTCATTTTTGCAAAAAAGTGATCATTTTCTCAGGCTCATATCTTGCAAACCGTTCGGAATTTTGAATAACCTTCTGAGACAAAGTTTCGTGTTGCACTGTGTCTTGGTTTTTATTTACTTTTTCTTTAATAAAATTTTACATTCTTATTGGTTGCTATCATAATTAAAATTGAAAATTAAATGAATTTAAATTTTAATTAAAACAGTTTAAAAAATTAATTGTTATGAATCAAAAATATATTAATCACTCAGAAGAATTAAATTTGTAGTGGTAGTTATCACATTCAAAAAAGATTTTTTTAAATTCACCAAACAAATCGAACATTCCCAGGCCTGGTATAAATACAACATTTTTATGCGATTTAAAAATCAATCACATAATGAGATAAGGCTTTTGTATAAAAATTGTCAACAACAAATATACAATATTGTATAATTAGACGATTATAAAACGAATACGACGATACTACGGGCTTGTGAATTTGAAATATTTATTAAAGTAAAAAACTATAAGTTCAACAGATGTTTGAGATTTTTACTTAAATTCATTTTGATGATGATTTGTGAACAAATGTTTAACAGATTTTCTAGATTTCGTATTTGATAACAGGATTTGAAAACAAGTTCTTGATTATGAAATCCATTATATTAAAAATAACACTGTGTGTAATGTTTTAAGTCATGGAAAAATAACCATATACGGACACCACTATGTGATAAATGACCAAAAAAACCCCATGTCTCCCAGTTTTGCTCAAAGTCATGCACTTTTTTTTATGGGCCCCCAAAGATTTGGGGCCTCGGTGTCATTTTTGCAAAAAAGTGATCATTTTCTCAGGCTCATATCTTGCAAACCGTTCGGAATTTTGAATAACCTTCTGAGACAAAGTTTCGTGTTGCACTGTGTAATTTTAAATCATTTAATCAAAAGTTGCCGCCTGTATATTACTTTTGGTTAAATTGAGAGTCCTGATTATGATGGCATCATTAGTTCTTTTCAAGCAGCTTTTGTGACATAAAATATTGGCGTAATTTACACCATTTTTTGTATTATTCGCATAATATTTCACGAATGACCCTACAAACATTTAAATATTTTCTGGATTATTAATCTACACAACATATTTTTTGAGAAAAATCACATTGGTTAGTATATCAGGATATCCAACTTGTAAAGCAAGGAAGTTCAAAATTATGCATTTTAAGGTTAGTCCTTATCACTTAAAAAAAAGCCAGTTTAACCCCCCCCCCCCCCCCCCCATTTTTCAATGTATGCACAAACTAGACATTCTAACGAAATATTTTAAGTAAAATAGTTTTAAATCCTTTAAAAGGGTCCTGAAATATTTAGTTAACAACATTTTATCTAGCCTTCAACATGTTTTTAATAATACTAAACTTAACAATCAACATGATGATAACGGGATACCTGCCAGATAATTGGTGTCGCAAATTTAAGAAAGGGTCTTTTCCCACTTCACCATTGCCGTTAAGACACAGCGCAGTTTTGGCAAACAGTATTTCGCACCCATGGTTTGTCTTGATTGGAAATATTAATTTTAAAATATTTTAAACATGCAGCTTTCACGAAGCCTTAAAATTTACGACACTGTGTAAGGTTAAAATGATACAAAACTGTCTGGAATATTTGTACAGCATCTTTTCTTCGCAGCCATTATGTTGTTTATGAAAAATATGACAAAATTACAAATATTTTCTTAAATTTATGCACAATAACTCTAAAACAAGGGCTGATTGAAAATAAACTAATGTTATATTCGTAATCAGCGAACAAAAAAGCATTAGGATCAGTTTTAAGGGCTAAACCAAAAACACGAAAACTTTAACATCGTTTTAGTAACAGTTATCCACAAAAGGGATGTTTCAGTAAGAGTGCACTTTTAAAATTAAGTGTAATTATTAAAATAAAAAGTTTTTTCGAGCTCGAGGCCAATTATTTGTAAAAAATATGTATATTATTTATTAAATTATTTGTTCCAATATTTCGATATCCTTCGGATATCATTATCAAGGAATGAGTTACAAATATATTTGCAAGAGACGTATTACTATCTCCACACTTAATATTGCACTGGAGATAGTAATACGTCTCTTGCAAATATATTTGTAACTCATTCCTTGATAATGATATCCGAAGGATATCGAAATATTGGAACAAATAATTTAATAAATAATATACATATTTTTTACAAATAATTGGCCTCGAGCTCGAAAAAACTTTTTATTTTAATAATTGAAAAAAAAGGTCGAAAAAATAAAATTTAATTTAATTAAGTGTAATTTTTTGTGCAAGTGGCAACTCTGAAATTTTACAGCTGATGTTAACAAAAGCATTTTTGACCGCACAATATTTTTTGAGTGTTAAGCTGAAACAAAATAACTTAAAATCCGCTAGACATGTACACTTGTCGAAGTCACATCGACGACTGAATTGAAGAGCATAAAAATATGTCTTGGTATTGGTGTGCACAATTGTGCAAAGAAATGGAAATCCCTGCTATTAGTTTTAAATAATTTGAAGCTAAATAATAATCACAACAAAATTTACCCAACCTTTTGAGTTCAGAACTACAATAAAAAAAAAAGAAAGTATATCCGGTCAAACCCGACTATATGATACCCTACACCATATAAGAACGTATGTACCAAATTTTATTAAATTATCTGCGAATTTGCGACCTGTACTTTTCGCACATGGCTTACATGGACAGCCAGCCAGCCAGCCGGACAAACATCGTTAATTCGACTCAAGAAGTGATTCTGAGTCAAGCGGTATACGTAAAAGTGGGCTTAGGACCAATATTTTAAGGTGTTACAAACATCAGCACAAAGGCATAGTACCCTCTCCACTATTGTGGTATTGCACAGTGCGGCCGATTGCCAAAAAGCTGTCCAAAACTTGAAAAATCAATGTGTCTAGATAAGATTTTTTAGCATGCAGTTGGCTAGAGGGATCCTATAAGAAATTAAAATTGCTAAGAGTAACGAACGTCCTATATCCCAAAATCCTTCTTTATTTTCAGTTGGAGTTTGGACTTTTTTTCAAGCGCAATATGGGTGCAATTATTCCGCAAAACATTTTAACGTGTGAAAGTGCGTGCAGCAAAGAAAATATAATAAAACCAAATGAAATGTACGTCAGAAGGTTAGTTAAATACGTAAAAAATTTTGTAAATGTCAGTTCTTTGACAGAAAATTTTTAGCAGCACAATCATAACGCTGGGTCTCCACGTTGCAATATTTATTGCTAAGTACAAGCAAAAACGTCGGCAGAACAATGACAGAACAATGGAGCAATAATTGCTGAATTTATTGCTGGAGAACACTTGAAATTGCTTTGCCATAAATTTGCAATTTTCACCGCGTCTAGTCGTATAAAGTTTTGTGGCTGTACATATTTATAAAAAATGTTTTATGTTGTGTTTTGAAGTGGTTGTGAAATTTTCTTTTTTAAATTAATTAAATTAATAATTAATTTTAATTATCGTAGCTGTGTTTTGTATTACTTTTTTGTTTATTTGCGTTAAAAAAAGTTGAATTGTTCTATTGAAAAAATAAAATTATACAAAAAAATAAATTCGTCGTTTGCTTTTGTTGATCTTGACGTTTATTAAAAAATATAATATATAATAATATATTTATTGATGGATTTTTTAATAAATAAACACACAAACAAAAAACAACCGTACAGGGAAATGAAATGTCAGATAAATTACAACTGATTTGACAGCATATTGCTAAGCAATAAGAAGAGCAATCATTGCGCAATGGATTGCCACTCATGGCAATATGCGGTCTATACCAGAGAATGACAACAAGTACCTATAAGAATAATATACAGAGGTATTTACCCACGCTTTTCGTTATTGTGTATGCACATATTTATAACGCAAAAAGTATGGTTATTACTTATACTTATGCACGGCAATATCTTCACGCAACCATATTCAGTAAACAAAAATACATGAATATTATGCAGATATTATTCAATAACCATGAATGTGTTTTGGGTATCTGCCATACATTTAAAATATCCATGTTAAAAAAAATACCTTCAGTATTTTTGGCACTTCTGTGTAAAAATGAAAAAAATTTTTTTTTAGCAAAATTGTACTTTGATCACTTGGCAGGTATGGGACTATGTAAATATTTTTTATGATACATAAAATAAATTTGTCATCAGCATTGCCTATGTAAAACTACACATAAGCTCTATATTTTTATAAAAAATAGGACCACGAGGGGTGGAAAGGGGCAATTTCTGCTCTCCGAAGCTATCTAACAGATTTTATTGAAATTTAAAACATTGATAGATCCATATTTATATAGACACATAAGCTTTGTATTTTTTAGAAAATAGGACTAGGGGGGAAGCTCGGGGGTATTTTCTGCCTCTGCAAAACCATCCAACAGATTTTAATTAAATTTAAAACATAGAAAGGGGCCTACTTATATGGACACATAAGCTATATAGTTTTTTAAAAAATAGAACTAGGAGGGAGATATGGGGTATTTTCTGCCTCCCCAAAACTTTCTTAAAAATTTTAATGAAATTAAAAATATAGATACACAGTAGCTATGTATTTTTTTTTCAAACTAAGACCACGAGGAGCAAATTACATGTACGTTTTGGATCGAATATTAAAAAAATTTTGTTAAACAACTATTTTGACACACATGCAGAATAACATGTGACCTAAAAAGTTGACAGGTCAGATGTAAAAAACATGTCGCAAACGCTATAACAACCAATGTAAATAAATGTATTGAGTGGTTGTTTCACTCTTTCTTATTAGCACAACATACAAATCCATACTTAAAAAAAAGCCATGTATGCCTTCTCGTGCCACGACAAGTGCATGTGTATGGTAACTGCGTTTATATTTTAACAACTACAGTGTGTAAAATAAATTATGGTAAAATTAAAAAAAAATAATTTTATTGGCTTTACGAAACTGTCATAAAAGCATACATGTAGAAGATTTTATTTGAGTTTTCTTTGATACAATTCTTGCTTTAATTTGCAAAACATTATAGCAGTTCACACTGAATTAAATTATTTTTTTAATTGATTTACCTAAAATGAGTAAATTTTTAATACATATTGTTTTAAAAAAATTTTTAAAGTCAAAGTTTTAAATCAGTTTAAAAAATTAAGTATGAAAATTTAATGTTTTAAATTTGAGGAGCCGCAGAACAAAACGTACTTTTTCACATATTCAAAATGTTTGGGAAATTGAGGTTTATTTTTTTCGACCCCTTAAAAAACTGTATGAACCTGGAAATGGAAACAAGTTTTTTGCTTACCAAAAGATGAATCAAACTGCCGTAAGTCAACACATTAAATGTCAAGGATATTTAATATCAAACCAATTTTATATCGAAAAAAGTACGTTTTGCTAAAAAAAAATGAAAAAAGTACGTTTTGTTAAAAAAAATATTTAAATTTTCTACTGATTCTTGTAATATTCCATGTTTAATTATACTTTTTTTTGTATTAATTAATAATTGTTTTCATAATACTCATTCACCAAACAATAGTTAAATTATAGCAATTATTGGAGGCTATTCTTGAAAACTCGTCGAACAAATACAAATGTAAGGGTGTTTTTTTAAGCCCGATAGAACTTAAAATTGTAAAAAATAACACAAAAAATTAAATTGTAATCAAAATTTTTTATTCGAAAGATCAATACGTGACATTAACATTTGAAAATGATTTCGGGCATATGGGCACCGCGGCTGTTCTTGACGAAGCGCATTCTGGACGTCCAATTTTGGGCCACTTTTTCGAGCACTGCTGGCCGTATGTCACGAATAACACGAACAATGCTGGCCTCCAAGGCGTCAATTGTTGCTGGTTTATCAGCATAAACCAGTGACTTCACGTAGCCCCACAGGAAATAATCGAGAGGTGTCAAATCGCACGACCTTGGAGGCCAATTGACAGGTTCATTTCTCGAAATCAACTTATCGCAAAATTTTGATTTCAATAAGTCGATGGTTGCGTTCGCCGTATGGCACGTAGCGCCATCCTGTTGAAACCACATCTCCTCCGGATCAATGTCATCCATATTTTCAAACAAAAAATCATTGATCATGGTGCGGTAACGATCTCCATTGACCGTAACGCGAGCTCCGGCCTCATTTTTGAAGAAATAAGGTCCGATGATGCCACCAGCGTGAAAACCGCACCAAACGGTGCATTTTTCTGGATGTAATGGAGTCTGTAGGGTCTCTTGTGGATTGGTCTCGCTCCATATGCGGCAATTTTGCTTATTAACAAACCCGTTAAGCCAAAAATGCGCCTCATCGCTGAACACAATTTTGCGTCTATAAGTTGCGCGAATCGACGACTGATTTTCAAAGTAAATTTGGATAATTTCGTAGCGTTGTTCAAGCGTGAGTCTATTCATGATGATTTGTCAGAGTATACTGAAACGATAAAAAAAATATTTCATCAAAATTTAATTTTTTGTGTTACTTTTTACAATTTAAAGTTCTATCTAGCTTAAAAAAAGACCCTTTACATTAAAACAAAAGTAGTTTTTGTTTATCATATATTTCTAAAATTAAATAAACGTGAGAATTTTGACTCGTTTCTCTTTCTTTAAAAAACGGTAAATTGTATGACAAACCAAAAACAATTTCCTTAACTTTGTTTTTGTTTAACTGAAAATTTTCACTTTTTCGACGCATTTTCAAGAATAGTCACCATTATTTAGCAGTTAATTTTAACGAAAATGTAACGACATACATAAACGTCAAACAAATTAAGAATATTAAGAAATGATTTGTTATTAAAACAACTTCACGAAGAAATGGCAAAAACAATGAAAAAAGCACGTTTTGAAAAAAAAAAATGAAAAAAAGTACGTTTTGTTATGCACCAATTTTTTTCAAACCCATTTTCTTGGTAAAAAAAGAAAAAAAATATGCTAACAAGATGTTTTCTTAAAGATTTTAACCCAAATATTATAAAAATATCAAAAAACCAATTTCTCAAAAAATGCGAAAAAGTACGTTTTGTTCTGCGGCTCCTCATTTATTTCCAGCCAAATCCATTTATTGTGATTAAATGTTAATAAAAATATTTGCGCTTAGTTTTTTGTGTTTGCTGTACTTTAAAATTCTCTGATCAGTACAGTTGCAAAATTTTTTTGACATCAATGTTGTAGATTCTATAGAAATTGTTGCATGCCCATGTTATACTCACACTTGTTTGTTTTACCGTTAAATATTAAGCAAAAACACAATTACACAAGCATGTGTATATCGTTAGCTAAAACGCAAAAAGTCGTAACTAACAAAAAATTAAAAATCAGCTTTTTGATTGATTATTATGAATGCCATTAAAATACATGTCTGGACACTTCTTCGATCAAAAGTGACGCTTTTATTAACAAAAAACAAAGGGACGTAACTACAAGTGTGTTTATTTTCTTAATGCAAAACCGCGTAATTACACATTTTTTTCTAACAAACTATGATGAAATGGGACTATTTGGTAGTTTGCTCAATTTTATTACTTTATTTTATTTTTAATTACCAGAGGTAAATGAATAAAATATACATTACAGTACACGCTCGTAAATTCGAACCTCTTTGTTTTTAGGGCGATTCGGATTTCCGAATTTCTGGACGGTATTTTTATAAAAAAATTTAGGTAAATTTGACCATAAAGATATAAAAAACTTTGTTTCTTGTTAATTTTAGTTTATTTAACATAAAAACTTTAAAAAAAACTTAACGAAATATAACAAAAAATAGCAATTCAGTTCATTTAAGTATTTATAATACAAACACCAAAAAACTGACTTTTATGGATCTATCAATGTTTTAAATTTCATTTAAATCTGTTAGATAGTTTTGGAGAGGCATAAATTGCCCCCTATTTTCCCTCGTTATCCTATTTTTTAAAATATATATAGCTTATGTGTTCATATAGAGGTGGATCTATCTATGTTTTAAATTTCATTAAAATCTGTTAGATAGTTTTGGAGAGGCATAAATTGCCCCCTATTTCCACTCGTGATGATATTTTTTAAAAAATACATAGCTTATGTGTCTATATAAATATGGATCTATCTATGTTTTAAATTTCATAAAGATCTGTTAGATAGTTTCCTTGGTAAAAGTACCCTTTTCCGACGCATGTATTGGTTTGTAAATAGGTTGAGTAGTTCTCGAGTTATAAAACAGCTTAGTCAAATCTTAAAATGCTTTAAAATAATCTTGATATTTTTCTGAATAACAACACACAAAAACTTTTGCCTAGTTTCTAAATTTTTAAAATTGCATTTGCCATCTCTGCTCTCTCTCGCGCTCTGTATATTTACGTTATACTTACGGTAATACACATACTTATATGGGTATTGCAGATAGCTAACAGAAATTTTATTTATATCTGCATGTACATTCAAAAAGAAGAATCAATATGCAAATACACATTGGCAGCGTATACCTATACATATTCAACTTTAGCTTGTTATAGGTATTGGTATGTGTGTGTATGGTTTTGATCTTTACTCATGCATGTCCATACATGTTTTTTCACTAATATTGAAAGAGTACTTATAATGATACTTTTGTCATTCTCTGGTCTATACGTCGCAAATTTTATGGAGCAATGAAATTTGACGTTTGCCGCAATAAATATTGCTACGTGAAGACCCGGGGTAAGGGTACTTTTTTTCGTTTTTTTTTTTTAAATAAAATTTGAGGTTTCAAATCAAATGTCAACAAAACGCTGTCAAATGCTGTCTTCTAACCTTTAAAAAAAAAAGTATTAACTATCGATTAAGCCTCCTGCCAACTGAATTGTTATGGGTTGTTTTCTAGAGATGCTTTGCCAAAACCTCCCTGTCTAAAAATTTAATTTTATTGAAATTTCCGTACTTCAAAAAATTCAGAAACATTTTCCATGCCTTAAACAACAATTATCAATAATAATGTTGCCCAAAAGTAATTCATAAACTGTTTAAACAAACAATTATTCAACAATTATTGTGATGAGCTATTATCTTTTTTAAACAAATCGAATTCGTTAATTTTTAAGAAAACCCATGTTTTTTCAGAATTTTCTCTCAACTATAAAAATAATCTTATTTTTAGGTTGCAGTATGTCCACTACTGGTGATTTACCATGGTTACAATTATTCCAAGAAATAAAAGATATTTTGAAGGATGACATCAACGTGATTTATGAAAGGATTGAAAAATTTTTGTCTGAAAACCAAAATGCGACTTATTATTTATCAGAAAACGAGAAACGGCAAATATCAGATTTGGTGTATAAGATAAAAACAAGATGGGATTCAAGTAAGTAAAAATTATGATTGGTTGAGTGAGACTGTTGAGTTTAAAAATGATGAAAAAAAAACAAGGCTCTGATATATGTGAGGTTGGCCCGTTTGGGGTTTAAATGCCCTGGGTGACGCCATCTTGTATTTCCGAATTTTATAATTCTGACAGAAAATTCGTAATCAGCGACCCCAAACCCTTCAAAAACGATATGTTACTTGATTATGATAAATAATACATGATATTATATCCCAGGGGGTGGTTGATTAGGGGTGAAGGGGGTGAATTTCCGCACATTTCTTTAAAAAAAACACGGCAAAAAAATGTTATGGCTAAACAAGTTGAAAAATGGCTAATGGCTAAACTCATTTTTTAATGGCTAAAGAGGATGAAAAATGGTCAAATCTAGCCACTAAATGGCTAAATTGGCAACACTGATGTTTTATAATGTTTCTATTTTTACATTGATAAAGAAATAAACAAACAAAAAATTTTAGCAACGACCACAGCACGAACAGTTTGTGTTTGTATTGTGTATATGTTTTGTTTGTGTAAAATTATTTTGTTGTTTGTTTGGTTTTTTACCAGCTAAAAGAGCGCTACGAACAACATTAACGAACGTACATAAAAAAGACCTGAACGGAATTAAATGTTCTCATCTTTTTCTTGAGTTGGAAAAAAACAGTATTATTTTTGTGTTCGAAAGATGACAGACAAGGAAACGTTATTTTTTTTTAATTATTTACTACGCCAACACTACTAGCGTTTGTGTTTTCCGTAAATCTGCCGAAGCGACCACTAATGAGCTGTATTAAGTGTTTATTTTCGAACACTGCTTAAAACCATTAATTATAAAAAATTTACTTATAACAAAAAATTTAACATGGCTTATTTGTAACAAAAACACACACTTAACCCACAATTGCCTATAAATTAAAAAAGCCGCTGTTACTTTGAATAATTGCAAATAAACTCGTAACATATCGACCCCTTTGCGCGAAATTATCGTACAGCAAAAATTCGATAATCCGGATAATTGATTGCAGACCCCAATCCGGAGTTGCGAATTATCCGGATTACCGCATGTACAGTCGCACATATATTATATCCGTTTTTCTAAACATATTTCTATTCGGCAGAGTCTTTCGCGTATGAGTAATATTTAATAATTTAATATAAAGTATACTTTAAGAAACACTTACTGCCTAATTTTAGATGACGAGCGCAAAATTCGCAAACGTCAAAATTTCTGTGGTTTTCACGAATAATCGCGTAAGTTATAAAACCAAACTTTTCAGGAGAGCAAAAACCATTATATTTTTCAATTGCGGCTTCTGTAGATGCTTTTTTAAACTTTTTTCTTTACTATCCTCTTAACAGTGACTTTCTACGTATTATACATAGTTTTCATGAAAAAATCCTCACAGGATCACAATCTGTAAAAGGATTAAAAATGCATATGTTTGATTGACTCATTAAGTGTGTGCAATATAACATCATATCTCCACATAAGTTCTTTTTTGTGAAAATAAATGTTATCATTTTAATCACACATGACGACTTACGTTGTTATTTTTAGCACACAAGTTGGCGACATATTCAGAGTTTTTGATACTTATAGCACAACGTATGGACTTAAAATTACAAACAACCGCTCATCTGCTGTTGTTGCAACTAAAGAAGTCAACAATTAATAAAGTTGTTATTAATAGAAAAATTTTCAAAAAATACTTTCATATTTTTTGCACGAATAACAACATAACATCACATATGCTTTTTATTTGGAAACATATTCAGCAATTTTACAATTTTTGGCGATGTATGTCGACATAAATCGTTATAATAGCAAAATATTTTATTAAACAGTTAACTTAAGTTGTTTTTAGCAGAAAAAAATTAACAATACTTCATTATATTCTAAAAAGCTTAATACTTATAAAACCTAATGCAAAATGTAGCACTTTGACATCATTATCTCAATTTCGGTAAAAACCGATTTACGCGATTATTCGTGAAAACCACAGATTTAACGTTTGTACAAATATCGTGTGTTGTTAATTAGGGTGTTTAAAAATTTTTAATATTTGGCAGACATGTTGGATATTTGTCAATTTTTTGTGGCGTCTAATGCTGAATGTATTAATTTCATCGCAAACTTTCCAGAGTGAAGACGTTGAAAAAGAAGCATTAAAATAATTTTCAATACTAAATTAAAAATTTGTTCAGCAGAATTGCTGGCCACAACACAGCTCGTTGTTTTAATCACTTTCTACTATAAATTCTTTGCCTTTGATTTATATTTCTTCTCCGCTTTAACCAAAAAGCAACAAAACTTCCAAGCACTATCGGCGTCTGTATTCATTGAAAACAATACAAGAAAGAAAAAATCATATTTGTACGAAGTATATTTGTGTGGCGGTAAGCTTATGCTCCGTAAACAGTGGAATTAGGAAATCAGATTGGAGATTAATATTTCGAAAACACATGAAATGCGTATCAATAACTTTACTGACAATTAAAACAAAACAAACGTTTAGAATATGTAACTGTATTTTGTGACTTGGGATATATAATGTCGATAGATGGCAGCGTGGATGATGTCGACAAACAAATTGGAAAAGGCAAGATCAGTATTTAGTCGGCTGAACAGAACCTGAAGATCACCCCAAACATATAAGCAAACAAAAATTCTGATACTTAATGCATGTGTGAAATCTACTCTTTTTTCGAAGCGAAACGAGGCTGATGACAAGGGTGTGGAATTTGATGAATTTATTATTTGAAAATATGCACAACAACACCATATTGGCTTTATTTCACTTCTAATATTGAAATAAAGCCATATGGCCTAATTTCTCAATGTGATGTGAAATAAGTTCATGTGGCTTTATTACCTATGACTTAATTACACTGCTCCTCTAATTTTTTATATGCATTCTTAAACATTAAATGACAAAAAATACATTAGCCATAATTTGCATTTGCATGAAATTCCACGCCTTACTGATGACTTATATCACATCACAAAGACTACAAGCGCCTGCGTATAAAATGTTAAATTTTTGTGTCGAACACAATTACAAACGCAGAACACTGAAGGCATTCAAAAAAAATTCCCTTAGACTGCCAAATAATAAGGAAAAATGGAAATGGCTAGGCCATTCATTAAAAAACCAGACCAGACAGAACATACCGGGGATTGCTTGAGAATGAATTACTCAAGGAAAAAAGACAATTTTTCGACTACAACTTTTCAAAAACCTTATGATCCAGCTCTTTAGAGAACTGTTTTACTAAGAGAAATCTATATTTGGTTTTCGTAAAAAGTCACATGTTGGGCTAGAAAAATGAAGTGCAGATACTTAAATATTTTTCCACAAAAACTTATAAAAAATTTCATGCGACTCAGTAGCTTATGCGTGTAAAATATTTTTGCTGCTAACATTCGAATGCTATTTTTATTTAAAACTAAAGCACCTTCCTTTTTATTAAAAAAAAGTATTTAGGTTGCCTTTGTAGTTTAGTAGAAATGAGCAAAAAAAGAAGTTAGCTCCGGCTACCTCCGTCTTATTACTAAAATAAAATGAATAATGGCGGAGTACTCTCTGAATTTGCTCAAAAAAATTCACGGGTATTTTCACCAATCGCTAAATAAACTTAAGGCCCAACCATAATATGCATAGCCGTGCTTAACCTACTGTCAAAAATTACCAAAAAGTCGCTCAAATGTATTTAAAAAAACAATAACAAAATCAAAAAAGATTTGATTCCGTATATAATGTGCGATCAGTTTCGCACTTTGCTTAAGCAAATGACAGTTTCATAAAACTTAACAAAAAGTTTCCGAAAGTTCAATATGGTTTGCTTCATATGATTGACATTTGTTCGCACATTTCCTTAGTCCAACATTATGGTTAGGGGTTTATACGTTTTCTGAAAAAAGTGTAGGTTTGTAATAAAATCAGTTGCATACATTTAGGCTTACAAATTTTTAATGATAATATTGAAATATTTGTTAAAAACTATAACTGCTCCTGCCTGTTACTGTCCATAAAATACTAATACTTTAAACGGATATAAATAATGCAGCAGTACTAATTTCTGGTGTGCTCTCCGAGGAATCAAAAGTAGTACGTAATGACGATTACACGAAGTATAGCCAGGGCTGGGCAGTATTTGAAATATGTACTTGTATTTGAAATACGTATTTAAAATACAAATACGTATTTTGTATTTGTATTTTAAATACATGTCCAGCAAGTATTTTGTATTTTGTATTTTAAATACATACAATAAATAGAAATAGTTTGTATTTTGTATTTTAAATACATAAAAAAAAAATGGGAGTATTTTGTATTTTAAGCCTGGTACTCTGTTCAGTATTTCGTGCGAAATGTTTTCAAAGTCAATATAAAAAAATTTCTGTAAAATACAAACGAAAAAATGTTGATAGAGTTGTACTCTATATTACGAAAAACATGTAAAATGTTTCTACGAGTTAATTTTAATTTTAAAAAGTTAATTATTTTAATAAAATTTTGTTAAATTTAATTAACATGGTTAATTGAATTTTTTTTATTATAATCATGAAAGGTTAAGGGTGTAAGCTAGGTGGTACATTTCGGGCTATTCATTTTAAAAATTTAACAGAATAGCATTGGTAGGGAGGGTGAAGAGCAATGGGGAGATGTCAACATCTAAATCTCTTCGCTTTGTTTCAATTCGGGTTTATTTGTTTTTTTTTTCCCGTGTAATTTAATTTATTTTGTCGATTTGGAAGCTACCTACATTTAAATTGTAATAGATCTTAATTTGAATTGTTAGTGACAAGAACCTATCCCAATATCCCTGAGCACGGCCGGAAAATCAGGTAGCAGTGTCTATAGTTCGAAACTTTAATGGTTATATTAACGAATAATTCGTTGAGGCAACGAAAATATTTTAATAAACGTAATTCGTTCGCTTAACGTACATTTTCATTGTGTTTTTGGTTCAGTGCATGATGCTTGGTACCAGCTTTTAATGGTCTAGGACCACTTCTTATATTTTTTCCACAAAAATGTATAAAGCAATCCCTGGGTCGTCCGAGAAACTCCTAGTACAAAACAATTATCCAAAAACTTAAAATTCTAAAATAAAACATTCTACGAAGTCAAAATGATTTTTAATGATAAATAAATATGTAATTATCTTGTAAAAGCCCTTTATTCCTAAGTGGAACAAATAAATAAAATAAAATAAAGTAATTGTGGGTTTTTATAATTGGCTCACGCTTTCACATTTAAACACAACAGATAAAAAATAAAGTTTCAGAATAGGACACCAACACTAATTTTTTTTTATATTCCATCATGACAAAACTTGCTTTTAAATATTTTTATAACGTTCACTCTCTTTTTTTATTTTCATGCTCTTTAATTTTATTTAAAAATTTTGTAAAATTCACTTTCCAGATAAGCATTAATTAAACTGAAGAAATTTAAACAAATTTGTATGCTAAACTTTTCAATGTTCATATGAACATTTTTGTTTATATTTAAATGACCAAACTTCATTTTTACCAACAAAATCTCATTTTTATTTAAACTAAAGCAAACTCAATGTTAGGGATAACTTTTAATTAAAAGAACAACAATCACCATTCATTTACAGTTACTTCAAAAACAATATGGTTTCTTTGATTACAATATACATATGTATTTGTATACATGTACATATGGATGTGTAAGCATAAACCACCAGAAAACATCAAAGTACTTCATTAAATAACAGGTTTTTTTTGTTTCCATTTTTTTAAAATGAAATCTCACTTATACACCCATACAAACTGTTTTATATTAGCTGTTTACTATTTTTATATTTGTTTGAATTTACAAGGTATTTTTTTATACTTTTAATAATGAAATGAAAATTTTAACAAGTGAAAGTTTATGCTGTTGCGTATTTAACAAGTGATGACAACCAAAAGCTATGAAAACACTTTACAAACTAAAGTACTTGTACAGACAACCATATTTCATATATGTATAGTGAATAGAGCGAAAAGGAACCAAAAAAACACACACAAAACCAACAAGTTAAAACACAAATGGGCAAACAAAAAAAGGCGCCAAAATGACTAGAAAAAATAAGAAGCAACAAGTTTCTGGAAAAATATGAAATGAAAGAAAAAAAAAACATTATTATACATACACGGACTGCGTTGTTCTAATGCAGTCTTAAGTTTATTATTTAATTAAACTTATAAATTTATTTTTAAATATTATAACGTATTTTTTTCGAATAATAAGTTTTTATAATTGTAACAGATTTTTTCCTTGTTAACTTAATTTTTTTAAGTTCTAGTTTTAAAGCTATATTTTCAAAATCTTAATATTTGTGATCTTTTTTAAATATCATAAATATCTTTATCGAATAAGGATATTTACAAAAACTTTTAATATGCCTATTTTATGATTTCAACTCGAACGGGCCTGAAGTTTAACTTTTAAAAGACTATAAGTCCTGACAATAAAAAATGCTAAAAAAAAATATTGCAATTCAAATGTAAACTTATAAATCAATAGCAAAATTTAGTGTTTTGGTGCAAATGGTCTTGCGGAAGAGCAAATGCAAAAAAAAGAATATCCTGAACCCAACAATAGAATACAGAGAGTTTCTTTTTGATTTCATTAAAGAGATACGATATTTTGCATTTGCTCTTTCGCAGGCCCTCAGGCATCAAACACTGAATTCCGCTATTGACTTATAGGTTTACACTTGAAATGCAATATTTTTTTTCCATTTTTATTGTCATGACTAAAAATTAAACTTTGGGCCTGTTCGGAAATGCATCACTGCGCTGCGTCTAATACGCAGCGTATTCGTATCAATTATCATTGCAATTATCAGCTGTTCTACAATACCAAACAAAAGTAGATGATGCGCAAACAAATCTTAAACACATATCACAGAAATGGCTGATGCATATTGTGTCCAAAAATCTGTCTTATTTGCGCAACAAACAAACATTGGCATCACCTAATTTGCAGAAGCATAGCAAATTTATTACAGATTCGCATCAAATGCAGCGTAGTGATGCATTTCCGAAAGGGCCCTTTTAAACTTAGTGATTGAAAATATTCATATTGACAAAAGAAATTAATTAAAAAAAATTAATAATTTTACTAAATAAAAATTATTTTAGCTTTTTATGCGAAAAAAAGTTTTTTTAAATTTCAATTTTTTTATAAGAAAAAGTATATGGCAACACTGATTATACAAATAAAATGGTTACAATATAAAAATGTTGCAAACATTTGTTTATATACATTTTTAAACAGCAGCAGAGTTTTTTTTAATTTCTATACATTTTTTATGTTAAAAATGTTTCTTCTTTGTTTAACTTACCGTTAATGCAATACCCACTGTAGCAGAAAATGAACCTAAACGAAATTCTCCTGTATTGTATTTAACCAGAAATGAAGTTTTACCCACTCCGGAATCTCCTAGTAATATAGTCTAAAAATAGTAAAGAGGAAATAAAAGGAAACGAAATTTGTATTATATTTTTTTTTTTAGAAATATTTCTTTTTAATAAGGATTGTTATATATTTATATATTTTATTGAGTTCTTAAGTGATTGATTGCTTTAGCAACGGCAGAAGGTAGTTAATATGTTCAAATTAAAAAGGAGAAAGGTTTCAAAAGGATTGGAAATAGAATAAATATGTTTAAAAAGGTTAAAATCAATACAGCCCCGTTGTGCGTCGATCCTATTTGCGTCGTTTCAATTTGGGTCGCTTTTTAAAATTTGGTTAAATTAACTCTTTTTTTAGAGGACAGTCATCTTTTTTAACTGGCTGTCATCTATAACATTTGTGTTCTCTTTTTTTCCAAATCTGTCATCTTTATTTTTAAAAGCATTATCAATATTTATTTTTATAAATTAAAATAAATTTTATTTCACGGCGGTCACCGGTAAAATGTGCTAAAAGGGAGTTAGCAGGTTTGCATATTAAAAAATGTTGAAAAATGTCCTCTATTTTTATTTTCAAAATCTGTGCCCGATTGAAATGTGTGAAATGAAACAAAAATGCCATATATTGAAACAAACAGCTGTTTTCTCACTAAAATGTGTCTGTAACTTTTTTTTAGCGAGAACTAGCTGTCACGTGAGGAAATTGCTCGCCAATTAACAGAAAAACTGTGTCTGTAACATTTTTGTGAGAAAAGTTCCCGCTTTGAACTGTCAAATAAACTCACCAATAAAAATGGGGCGAGAAAAAATTTTAACACTAAAAAACAATTAAAAATGCAAAATGCAAATAATAATAATATTTTGTTCTTGGCAATCTTTTTTTATTGTTTAATTATTTTGCTTTTAACATTTTTATAAAATATTCGAATGTTTTCAAGGAACGTTGGCAAACAACAAGCATTTAAGTTGCACATTACATTATTTGGTATAGCCGACGGTTGTATTTTCGGCGCCGTTCCATGGGCTGAATTATAATTCCTATATTTTTGGTCATGTTTATGTCCAACAAATTGATTTGCAAATTAATAAGACAATACAATATAGATAGATCTCCTAATATTGATGAGATTTCGGCACCACGTATTTATAAGTCATTAACTTATGTACCTGGGTTTTCAGAAAGATTAGAAAACTCGAATATATATGATAAAGGGAAATACAGAATGGCACATAAGGTGATTAATAATGTAGGGAGATTATTCACAAAAACTAAGGATAGATTACTAAAGTCAGATAGGTCGAATTTAGTTTATAAGATTCATTGTGGTGGCAATGATAATGAACAATGTAGAAAAATATATGTAGGAACAACTGGTACAAAACTGAAAATTAGATTAGCTGGACATAAACATGACCAAAAATATAGGAATTATAATTCAGCCCATGGAACGGCGTTATCAACTCATTGTAGGGATTTTAATCATTATCCTGAGTTTGAAAACACATCAATTTTGAATACGGAAAGTTTTAAGAAACGTAGATATATGTTAGAAATGTTGCAGATAAATAATGTTCCATTTGAGAAAAGGATTAATTTTAAAAAAGATACTGAGGGCTTAGCTCAAATTTATAGACATTTATTGAATAAAAATAAATAGGTTGATGTAAGGGATAATTATAAATAGGTATTTGTCTTTGATTGTTTATGAAATAAATTTCAGATGGCATAGCTTATTATTGACGGAAAGGGACATTAAAATAGGTTTTAGGCTTTAAATAAATTTAAAATTTTGTTTTCCTTTTTTGTTTGTTTGTCTTTTTAAATTTATTATGATAATTTTGTTTTTTGAAATTTTAAAATTTATTTTTCCATATTTTATTTTTCCATTTATTGTCAAATTTTATTTTATTTTAAAAAATTTCCTGAAGAAGATTTCCAACGGAAATCGAAATATCGAATAAAAACATTTTAATTAATTTTTTAAAAAAGTGACCTTAAGCTTAAATAATTTAATAAAGTATAAAATTTAATAAAAAAGGTTACACAAAACAAATTTTGTGTTTAATGAAAAGTAGGGATGTTACGAATACCGAATGCGATATATCGGCAATACTTTAGGTTTTCCTAGATATCGATATTTTACTGTCTGTACGACGATACGTTTACACAACAAAAGTGATTGAACGTGCACTAACTTTATATAAAAAACACTCAAAAAACTGAGTGCATCATTTTGCATAAAAGCTTAGAGAAATAAAACATTAAAGAGCAGAGCATAAAATCCAACCAGAATAATGAAATTCTTTCTTTTAATTGTTAGTGGTTTTTCTTTGCACCAAAGCACAGAAGTATACATCGGCCAAAAACTCAGAATAATTTTTTTTTTTTTTTAATATTGTTGTCTGCTCTAATATCGCAATATTAGAACTAACACTTTAAAACATGTTATAACAAAATCGATCACAATATTAATGGCGTTTTCTTCTCTGAGTAAAATTCTGCATTTATTCTGCCTTTTACATTTTTTTATGTTCTTTTCTGAAAAACATGTGTTATTTTAATGATGTTCCCTTTAAAATTAAAAAAAAATGCTACATATTCAGCACTCATTTTAATTAAAAGGTCATGAGTGCATCACTAGATCAAGGCGAATTCAGTACAAGGTGGTGGCAAGTTTCGAGCCGTAAACACTAACAATGCTATACAAAAAACATCGGTTGTTTTTGTTGACTTTGGATTGTTTTAGTCTTGCCACCACCTGTCATTGAATTTATCTTGCGCTAATTGTACTTTATTGTTTAATGCCGAAATTTGTGTTCTTTTGTAAACGTTAAATATGAAACACTTCTTAAAAATTAGGGGTGCATTTACAAATGTTGCCAAGTCACATGTAACACTTATGCAACACTTTTTTTAGAAAAGAAAACGCCATAAGTCTACGTAAACTGTAGGAGTGTCAAAAAGTCAGCATGTTTCGTTTTCAATTTTTAATACAATTATTTATATACATATATATATAATATAGGCTATTTCTATAGGCTATTGATATAAAAGTTTAATTTTTTTTCGTTTTTTGAAAATTTAATGTACATATGTAAACCTGCTTCGTTCACGCAAAGAAAAAACATGTTGAAATATGGTCACCTCCAAAAAACTATTTTTAAAAAAAAATTTTAACACATTCTGCCGTATGCATAAAAAATTAAAATGGATTTGAAATATATTTTAAGAAAAATTTGTATGAAAATGTTGCCTTAAAACACATTTCAAACATATTTTATTTTTTATGAATACGGCAGATTATGTTTAATTTAACCATATTATTGTAACCGAAAACCAAATTATGGTTAAATAAGTCATTCATCAAAATGCCACAGCCATAGTATGGTATATGACAATAATTTGTTTTTAAATTAACAATAGTATTTTCCTCTTTTCCAAGAGCAACATACTGTGGTTGAAAACCAACCATGCTTTTATAAGTGTTAAACATATTTTAGTTATTATTAACCATAACATGTTCGGATGCAACCATAATATGGTTGTGGCTTCTTGATGAAGTACTTATTTAAACATAATATGGATGTCGGTTACAATAATATGGTAAAATGAAACAAATATGTTTAAAATGTTCTTTAAAAATAATTTTGTTTTTCTTTTGGTGTTTTAAGCACAATTTTTTATTGGGAGTCGTACTTAAAAATTCTTGTACGAATAACAGTAAAACGTCCCAATAAAAAATTGAGCTTCAAACGCAGCAAGTTTGTAAGGGAGAAATGTAAGAGTTTCGCTTACAATCTCGCATGAATTTTATATGGTAAGTTCCCACTTTAAAGCAATACATTCCTGATACAATAAGCGCTTTATTCAGCGCATATAGTAATGCAAAAATTGTCAAAAACCGATTTTTTGTATATGTCCAATATTTGGTAACTCTAACCTAGATAAGGTTTTGGTGTTGCCAAATTCACCCATGACAAGAATTCAACAACTGCAACTGTATGGCATTATTCGATTAATTTATGAAAAAAACGGATATAGTAACCTTTATTTCTATACCTATTAATTAAATAATTGCTTTTACAATGTTGCTCTTAAAATATGGTTAAAACAACAAATGCTGTTGTTAAAAAACCACCATATTTGTGGTAAGCATATTATTGTTATTATATACCATAACATAATCAAAGCCAAGCATAATATGGTTATGTGTTCCTTATGTAGTACTTATTTGATCAAAATATAGATGCCCGTAAAGCGTAACATGTTTGAAAAAACTTCCGTTAAAAATAGTTTTGTAAGCGGTACTTATATGGAAAAAAATGTTTTCTATGCGTAAAAAAACTCTATAGACGTCAAACACTACAAAAACACGAACATTTTTCTTCAAGGGTAAGACTATGGATGACAATCTGAAAATCTGAAGCAATGATGAAGCGTTGATAAAGCAAAATCAACGGGCTAAAGTAATGCTTTGTGGAATTTGAAACTAGACATCCCAGCAAAAAATGTGCTCCAAAAGGAACAGGTTTTATGTATGAATCCATACTTCAAATCGCTTTAAACCTGCTGATGGGACGCCTGATTTTTGTATAGGGTGTTCCCGGTTTGGAGGACTATTTTCTGCGGCAATAAGCGCTTCTTTAAAATTGCAAACAAAGCACTCCTAAAGTGATTTTTTAAGGGCTTACTGTATTGACATATTCATTCATTTTTTTACTGGGATGTTGTTGAGGGCAATTTTTCTCTCACCCGCTTAATCAATCCAAGCTTGTCCCCACTGACTTTGTTTGGCTTAGATTAATTCAGAACAACCTGACTTTAATCGAAGGTATAAAAAAATTAACAAAATATTATAATAATGTAACATTTCTAAAGCGAACTCTTCCTCACAAAAAGTTAAAGCTAAAACTATTTTTTTTACACCGATAAAAATTGTTGTAAAATGTACAAAACATGGTGCAAAACCTCGAAATTTTTCAGTGCAATGTACGAAAATTTGTGAATTTATGAAAAGAGTTTTCATAATATCGCTTTTAAGTGTCGCAGTCTGTATTGTAAAGTTAGAATTCTTAATATCTGTGGAACGGCAAATGTTAAAGTTCCAAATTTAATACAAACAGCTCGGTTCTCAATACACCACAACTGTCAATACGTGGGCTGGATTGGAGAAGTGGCGTGGCACAATATAGAATTCTGTATATCTGAAGAACGACAATAGCTAAAGTTTCCAAATTTGGTACTCATAGCTGGGTTCTCAATAAACAACCTCTCCACAAAATGTGCGTGGCACTTCCTATAGACATATAGATTGTTCTATGTTGGAGAAAGGCAAGATCCAAAATTTCTAAACTCGGTACATATTGGTCTCAATACACAGCATCCAATAAAATGTGGGCGGGATTGTAAAGTGTGAGTGGCACCTCCTATTCAAAAATTCAATGTCAATGCATGACATCTGGCAAAAAGTGGGTGTAGCACAATATAGAATTCTCTGTATATCTGGAGTACGGCAATAGCTAAAGTTTCCAAATTTGGTACGAATGGCTGTGTTATCAACAGACAACTTCTGTCAAAAAACAGGTGGTAGTAGATAAGTGGGCGTGGCACCTCCTATACAAACACATCATAGTTTTCTATATGGGCAAATCCCAAAAATAGTCCACCTACCAAAAATCTTTCAGATAAATATTTTTTTAATGGAATAAAAGACTAGATGTATAATTTCATTTTATATTAAAAAAAAAAATATGTATTTCGATGATCATTAATACAATAATTTTTACCAAATCTTACCTCACCCCTGATCTCTTAATGTTATACATAATGAATTTAACATTATTTTAGGTGCTTTATGTGCTTAAAATAGCACTTACAGCAGACTCTTCAAAATATAAGTTTCGTTAAAAAAAAATTCATTAATAATCACAGAATTAGTTTAAGATGTGCAATTCGTAAAAATATAATTTGTTTTGTGAAAATAACTTAATATGGGTTTATTATATACTACTGGAAAAACTGTAGCGAGCGTTGTGAGGCGTGCGTCACACATTGGTTGAAGTTCATAGTACGAGCAGCAAAAAATAGAAGAAGTTGTCGAAGGATAATGAAACTTGGCACATAGACAAAGTAAAAATTAAATTTTGACCTACGGCATTGTTTTTTAGCACATAGCATTTCTAAGCACTCATAATCATTTATGTAAATTTTGTAAAATATCCGCCCACTTTCCACACAACTTGTATTGAAAAAGTGGCATAACTCCCCTGATTTTTAATGCATCAACTCAATTTTCACAAAAAATAAATATTATAATTGTAGAACGGGCTCCTGAAAAAATATACCTGATCCGCCCACTTTTACGCCCACCTCCCATAGAAAAAACAAATAGAAAAAACATGAATAAGTAAGTGCTTAAGTCTTTTAATAATTTTTTTAACATCATTATCGTACTCCAATTTTTTTGATTTGCAGTTGTGACCGAAATCTATTTATAAATGGGTCTGCAGACAATAAAAGATTATGCATTACGTCTTCATTAGTGGATACACGTCCTATTCTTCGCGAATGATGTAATCTATAGGTTCTATAGTCTTTATTCCTTGCTTCCTGAGCTTCCTCGGACAGCATACCTGATACAAATAAATTCAAATTCAATTGAAGCTTATGCTTTTTTCAACAATGAATTATGGCAACAAATACAAGCATGAACGAAAATTCATGTTTTGTTACTTTATCATTTTATAGTTTTTACTGTTTTTTTCGGAAAGGAGCACGTAGGAGCAGCTGAATTTTTTTTTTAACTTTTAGCTGAGACTTCAAACTGTAATTTGACATCTTTCGTTAAACAGCGCTCCACAGCGCTAAAAAGATGCAGTCCACTGAAGTTGATGAACATTGAAATTTTGATGTTGCTTATATTTTGTTCTACGAAATTTTTTATATGGCACTTTTTCCAACTTTTTTTAACGCAAATCTCATCTATAACAATTGAAGCAGAGGCAGAAGCAATTATTGAAGCTTTGAAATTATGTAAGAACTCTTCTAACAAATACATAATCTTCACTGACAGTCGTTCGGTTTTCGATGCAACATTTAACCATAAGAACAACAATCATAACATTATTATAATCCAACAACTATTAATACAATTGGTTAAAAAAGTTAAACTATGTTGGATTCCTAGCCATACTGGTATAAAAGGAAACGAGACTGCAGATAAAGCAGCCAAATCAACTGTTTCCCATCCGTCATACGTATATATTCCTCAATCAATAAAATTTTTAACAAGAAAAATACTTCAAAATATTAATTCCTCTATTCTAAAGCAATGGGACAGATATAACCATATTTATAAACAAATAAATCCAAGCAAAACTCCTATAACTCTTCCAACTTCTACCAACTGTCATAAAAATAAATGTTACACCAGACTCCGCCTTACACACACCAGATTAACACATCAATATTTGATATCCAGGGATCCCCAACCTATGTGTACTTTTTGCAACAACTCAATATTAACAGTCCCCCATATTCTTTCTGACTGCCAAGCATTATACACCACACGTTTAAGAATATGTAAAACAACAAATATCATTAATCTACCAACTAATACATCAGAAGACAATGTTGACAAAGTCTATGATTTTTTAAAGTGTATTAAGTTACATAATTATATCTAAATCTAAAATTTTTTTAATTTATATTTTATATAACGAAGGCCGATAGCCTTAGATGCTAGTGCTTAAATTATATAATGTGTGGTATTATTGATTCCGCACGGAAAGGAAAATTCGACGGAAATAAATATGGATCGATATGCAAATTGCGATTATTCATTCCTGCGGTATAAGCTTCCGCAATAAATTTTTAACATCCCTGTTTTAATAATTTCTGAGTTGATATTAGCTCTGTTTCTTTACTTTTTTGGGTAAATTTCGTGCAAATGAGAGCAAGCATAAATTTATCTCATAAAGAGACAAAATTACACAAAAGTACGGGAACAGAAAAAACGAAATTTAAAGCACAAAATAAAAACGCAGTGTTTTGACAGTCTTTAAAACACAAACAAATTTGCGCCACTTTTGAAAAATTTTATGTTGGCTGTAGAAATAAACTATTTTTAACAAAAATAAAACAAAACAAACACTTTTACAAGACCTAACATTTTGTATCCCTAATATTTCAGTACAAAACTATCTATTTAAGTACATTATTTGGAATGAATAATTACAAATTTGGCTTCCGCACAAATATTGCTTTCCGCACTTGCGGAACGGAATCAATAATACCACCCAATTTATTGTAATTTTAATTATAATAAATGTTAAATAAATAAATAAATAATAATAACAATTGTTATTTACGAAAATATACAACAAAGTCAAATGATAAGTTTACTGTGATTGTACCAAAAAATTGAATATACTGTAAATTTGAATGCCATTTTAAACAAGCCAAACAAATAATAACTATATCAGGCTTACATATATTACGGAATCATAATATTCAGATATCTGACAACAAAATACCAAAAAATTATTTAAATCGGCGAACATGAAAAAAATTAATTAATGCCGCTCTTGAACCAATGTGCGTCACAAAGGGTTTACGACTTCCGTAAAAAAATCACAACATTTTTTGGCTGCGAATAATTGATTTTAGAATTCTGTTATATTCATCTTTCTTTTAGGAATTAAATTTTGTATGCCTTATGATGCAAAATTCGCAAAAAATCAGGAAAAACACTTGTGATCAATTCTTTCGCAACAAATACCTGCTTAGAAATTATGATATATGCCATTCGTAAGTACATATTAATGTCACTAAATACTATACATAAGTTGAAGCTATTTCTTTGAAAGACAAAAAAATGTTTGTATATCAATCAGAAAACGTGTGCGAACGTAGCGTTCGTTACGCAGGATTTGCCCATAAATCTAGAGAACGGTAACAGCTAAATCTTCCAAATTTGGTACAAATAGCTGGGTTATTAATACGCAATATCAGTCAAAAAGTAGGAGGGACTATAAGTGTAAAATAGTCCAAATTTGGTACAAATAGAATGGTTATCAATACACAACATCTGCCAAAAAGTGTGCAGATTTTTAGAAGTTTAATTGGTATCTCCCAATATCTCTTAAAAGCGGTTTAAAGCTACAAAAGTTTCCTTCGTGAAATGTATCGAGGTTTTTTTCAGTGTACCAAAGGTTTCATTGTTTCTTTTTATAACCCCAAGATATGTAAATGTGTATAATATTTCAGATTAAAAAAATATCTTACGTCGCTAAATAAATTATTTTTTAAAACTTTTTGTATTTCTACAAGGAAAGTAAGCCATTCATAATATTGATTTCAAAATTTAAAGTTAAAGCACAGCATATTTCACTTACTGGCTATTAGTCTTTTGCATCTTACACTAAGTACTCTCTCAAAAAATTATCTCATCTTACCTTATGATTAACCGTATCATCGAACGGTGGCAAATGTTGATGTTGCAGATGTGACGGCATACCGACTTCATCATAACGATAGGAACGCCAACCATCATCATAATCATCTATAGTATAGCCAGCATCTTCTAAGGCATACATTTGCAAAGCTTCTCGATTTGGTCGATAGCCCGGGTAGCCACTCGGTGCTTGAGAGCGGCAATATTCTGATGATGCCAGAGCTCCATCTCCGTAATAGCCCGAACCTCTAGTTAAACTATACTCGGTATTGGCATAATCTTTACGGCGTCTTGACTCTTCTACACGCCGTTGTGTAGTTTCGGGATCCTCAAAAACATCATCGCTCATACTGCTGGCATCGTCGGGTATTTGTGACATTTATGTGGCTTCTTTTTAACTTATTGCAGCTGCCGTTGAAGTTATAAGGATTGCTGTTTTTAGTTAGTAGATATGTTTTCTTTAAATATAAATTTGCTTAAGATTGTTTGTGGGTTCGGAAAGGGTGGGAGCTTTAAGATTGATTTAAATTAACAGTTTAGTTTTAGAGCTTTATGCTTTTATATAAGCTTTAGGTACTAATATTATGTTGCTAAAATAATTACTAGTTAAAAGCTGTTTTTCCGTTGCATAAATAATTTAAGCATTTTAAGTTTAAGTTATTTTTATTAAAGCTTCTTTGTTTATTACTTGTTTTAGTTAAGTCAGCATCCTTTTTTGTATTGGTCCTTTTTAAGTTATTTTATTTTTCAGCTAAAAGCTTTAATGCTGGTATTTGGTGTTTTTGCTAAAAATTAAATGTAAAGGTTTTTATTGTTTTTTATTACATACATATATTTATACTTAGAAGTTGCCAGACAATTGCCGACTGTTTAAGGAAATATGAAAAAACGTTTAATTACAAATCGTCGCGTTTCTTTTTTAACACGCCATGTTATTTTTAACAAAACACGATTACGATTCTCTGAAAGGAGTAGAAAAATTTGTCACTTACAAGTAACCGTAGCCAAATTTGTCAATTACGTGTTTTTGGCGCAAAAAGCAATTCAAATTTAATTAAATTTTTATTTTATTTTTAATGTTATTATTATTACTATTAACAAATTAAATCAGTGCCCATGCTCTGTAACTTCCGCGTCGAGAAACTTTTCGATTGAAATGTGAGAAATGAAACAATAATGCTATAAATTGGAACAAACAACTGTTTTTCTCACTTAACTACGTCTGTAACATTTGGCGAGTAATTGCTGTCGCATAAGGAAAGTACTCGCCAATTTACAGAAAAGTGTGTGTGTCAAATTTTTTGTGAGAAAGTTCACGCTTTGCACTGTCAAATAAACTCACGAATAAAAATAAGGTGAGAAAAATTTTTAAAACAAAAAAAGTCGGTCTTAGAAATAAACCCCCTATGGACACGTGTAAACAGCTTAGGGCACAAAACCGTATTTCGGCTCAGAACGGTTTTTTGTATGGAAACATGGTTAGGTATCGAGATATAGCTTTGGCATACAGCAAAAAAAAGTTGAATTTTTTAAAAATAATGGAGGCTCGAGGAACATTTTCGCTCTAAAGGATATACATATAGTTTTTGAGTTACTCGACAAAAAGTGTCGTTTTTACCAAAGTGACTGATTTTGAGAGCACCTCACCAAAAATGCTACGATTGTCTTGTAACTTTCAACATTTTTTTTTATCTCAAAAACAAAAATTGTTGGGTGAGACTTTTACATTTCCAACTTTAAATATAAAGGGTGTTTTTTTAAGCTAGATAGAACTTTAAATTGTAAAAAGTAACACAAAAAATTAAATTTTGATGAAATATTTTTTTTGTCGTTTCAGTATACTCTGACAAATCATCATGAATAGACTCACGCTTGAACAACGCTACGAAATTATCCAAATTTACTTTGAAAATCAGTCGTCGATTCGCGCAACTTATATTGCATTTTTGGCTTAACGGGTTTGTTAATAAGCAAAATTGCCGCATATGGAGCGAGACCAATCCACAAGAGACCCTACAGACTCCATTACATCCAGAAAAATGCACCGTTTGGTGCGGTTTTCACGCTGGTGGCATCATCGGACCTTATTTCTTTAAAAATGAGGCCGGAGCTCGCGTTACGGTCAATGGAGATCGTTACCGCACCATGATCAATGATTTTTTGTTTGAAAATATGGATGACATTGATCCGGAGGAGATGTGGTTTCAACAGGATGGCGCTACGTGCCATACGGCGAACGCAACCATCGACTTATTGAAATCAAAATTTGGCGATAAGTTGATTTCGAGAAATGGACCTGTCAATTGGCCTCCAAGGTCGTGCGATTTGACACCTCTCGAATATTTCCTGTGGGGCTACGTGAAGTCACTGGTTTATGCTGATAAACCAGCAACAATTGACGCCTTGGAGGCCAGCATTGTTCGTGTTATTCGTGACATACGGCCAGCAGTGCTCGAAAAAGTGGCCCAAAATTGAACGTCCAGAATGCGCTTCGTCAAGAACAGCCGCGGTGCTCATATGCCCGAAATCATTTTCAAATGTTAATGTCACATATTGATCTTTCGAATAAAAAAAAATTTTTGATTACAATTTAATTTTTTGTGTTATTTTTTACAATTTCAAGTTCTATCGGGCTTAAAAAAACACCCTTTAAAATCTAATTTATTTCGCATGCAAATGTCATTTTGTGTGGCGCTTACGAGGTTTTCGAAATGGCTTTAGTTTTTTAGCTGTCAAGGTGAGAATGCAATCGGTTGGCGAATGTTATTTTCTACCATGAAAAACGTAAAATAAAAACTAACGTATATACCTGCGCAATACCCACACAACTAACTAACTTATGGTTAGGACTATCATCAATTGAAGTTAGCAAGTAAATCGATGCGAGGCATACTATTCAAATTTTTTCTATTGCATTGGAATTCAAAAAATTATTTATTTTTAATACTAAAAAATTAATTAAACGAGTATCCGCCTAATGGTCAAAATTCGACCATAAATTTTTAGGTTCATATGAAGATAGATGTACTAAGTATAAACGAATTAACATGTTTTGAGCATTCATTTTTTCCATCTTAGTGGATCGATTTGGCAAGGGTCCAACCTCTGGTTCATATTCTATCTTCAACTATAAACAATATCAGAAAATATCAATTGAAAAACCAAAAAGTATCATAAAATCTCCTTTGTAAATTGTATTCCACTCAGGAAATTGCATTTTAATTTGTTTTTTCTATGTCTAATATTAACAAAAATTAATCAAAAAACCAGATGTTGAACGAAAAAGTACCAAAAAGCTCCCCTTACATGGTCTTATGCATTTTTCATCCTATAGGTTTTAATTCACTCAGGACCCTGCACCTATAATATTATGTTTCTAAGTTAAATGAATCACCACATGCAGCACGGAAAAGTAAAATAAAGAAATTTAATTTCCCGTATTTATATTGTCGATATATTCGAAAACCGGTTTCTTAAAAATGTTGAATATTCGAGCACCCTATTTTTTATTATTTGATAATTGAAAAAAAACAAATTTTGTAATTTGTACTAATTTAAACTCTTATTACTCCGAAAATATTGAACAGATTTTAATAAAATATATATTGTGCACTTCTGTAAGTAAGTGAACCATTATTGGTTCAACAAGATAACCACAATACTAATTATCTTTTAAATGTTGTGTGTTTTTTTCAAATCGGTTGACATACACAGGAGGAAAGTGTTCTTAACTGTTTTGCCTTAGCCGTTTTATATATAGATAAAAACCCGAAAAAGAAAATTTATGTAATCAACAAAATTTTCAAAAATCGTTAATTTAGCAAAAACTTGTAATTTTAGCAAATATTAGAAAAACAAAAAAAAATATTTTCAACAAAGTTTGGAAAATTCGCAATTAAGGCCCGAATTGTGTAAGACGCAACGCAACGCAAATATTAGATTGAAAGCAAAAACAAAGTTTAAAATATTTTGTGATTTTGTTGTTGCTTTCTAAAGAAATTTGTATTCAATTTTTTAATGGCGTTGAAAATTTTAAAGCGCTATATGAATTTCTGTAGAAAGTAACAACAAAATTATTAAATATTTTTGACTTCGTTTATGCTTTCAATGTTATTTTTGGCGTTGCGTTTAACACAATAAGGGCCTAAAAGAATACTACGTTACCTTCAATCGTAAATGAACTAAGTCCAATTTATAATAAATTTTATAGAAGTGACAAAAAAACTTGCTAAAATCTTTAGTTCTCAATATTTCGACTCTTTTTTGACATGCAAGTCATGGACATCTAAAAATTATGGGTCTTTGTTTTACAAAGGTTTACGAGGTTTTATACTTTAAATGTAGACCTAAAACGTTTTCTTTTACTTGATTTGAATTTTATATAATATAAATTATGTATTTAACCCATTTAAGCCCAAATAAAAACTACATCTATACAAAAAACAAAATTTTTTTTTTTTTTTTTTTTGGAAATAAAGAGGTGTACCCAAATTGGCACTACGGTCACTTTAAAAAAAAAAAATTTAAAAAAAATTTTTTTTGATGTTATAGAAATTTCTGAAATTGTAGTTTATATAAGGTAAACATATATTGAATAATGTCAAAAACTTTGTCGTAAGTTGCAAAAAACTAAGTGATCCCAAATTGGCACAGCGGGTGTAAATGCGTTAATGAAGAATAAAGCATTTTAGAAGGGTCTCAAAGCCTATTATGCTTGCAGATCATCGATTGGCAGAAACTGGGGACTCAGGCCGTCAGTAGTGGGATGGCTACATACTTTGGTGGTAAGAATCATTCTGCTGTTTTTGGTGGGAGGCAATAAATCTAGCAAGTCGGAGACACCAGCTGTCTAAGGCTCAGAGGTGAGCTTCCCATGCAGCTTTTAATAATATTCTGTTAGAAAATTCCGTGATTGGGCGATCGCGGATCGTGGATGAGTTTAACATTGATCACGGATTTGCCATTTTAACTGATGGCTCGAGGGTAAGAAGCACGGGTGCAGGAGTCTTCCTTGAGGATTTACACGCAGAGAACAACTAAACTATGTTTATTGTAACAATATATTGTTGTTGGACACAAAAATGACATCGAAAAACATAAACATACAACTGCCTTGGCACAACATATATTTGAACACAACCACACAGCTGACTTCGACAAATACGAATTTTAGACAAGGAAAAAACAGAAAGGAAAAGATATACATTGGAGAGTCTAAGAATTCAACAAAAGAGAGAAAAAACAATGAACATGAAAGAAGATACAGACAAAATAAGCGCAAGTTATAGGGTAGCAATAGGATAATTTATTAACAACCAAGTTTACATTACACAAATTAAAATTAAAATAATGCCGATTGCAAATTTAATAATTAAAAATTATTTCGTTAACTTTTATTTTATTTAATGTAATATATACACACTTTAAAAGTAAGTAAAAATATAATTATATTTAAAATGTTTATAACAATGTTATTAATAAAAATGTTTAAATAGATGTTCCCCTGAAGAAGTCAACAAAAAATTGACGAAACGTTGGGAAAAAAATGTAATTAAATGTGTTTTTAATTTACAATGGAAAAATTTAGGCCCTTTTAGCTTACAAAAATCTCTAAAACTTCAAACAAAAAATTGTTATTTTTATCAAATTTAAGCAATATTATAGTTACTGTTAACATACGTTATCGCAATTATTAATTTGATTATTGTAAGCTAAAAAATAATTATTTTTCTAACAACTAAATAATGATAACTTTGAAAACATATTTAATTTCTTACAACCATAACATGATAACTTTCTATACGTGTTGTCCAAGAAGCAAACAAAATATCTTTACTCTAATAATATTTGATAAATAATTTCCTTAAATAAATCCCTATCGAGTTATTTGTAAGTGAGTTATTGAACCACAATTTAAAAAAAATACCAATTAAAAAAAAGCTTAAATAAATTAAAAAAAAAGATGGTTCTACATTAAAAAAATTGTAAAGTGCCACAAAATAAAAAATTGATGCAAAAAAATTTTAATTTATTTTTCATTGTTGTGACAGTGGTGCTGTATCATAATATCATTCTAAATTTATTATGATTAACATGATAATAATATTAATACTTCTTAACATATTGTGATTACCATGACAATAATATGATTACTTCTTAACTTATTATGATTAAGATGATAATAATATTATTGCTTTTTAACTTATTATGATTAACATGATAAGAATATGATAAAGGGAAAAATATTATGATGTAATATTACGAATATATTTGATCACTACAATCGTGAATCTTATCATAATATGTTGCTCTTAGAATATGTTTACCACAACCATGCTTTTTCTTTGCGTGTAGATATTTAAAGGTCATATAGGCTTCTTGAAGACTGCAGTGTATTTTTGGCGGATGTTCTAGGGAGTTTGAAGGCCGTAGAATTATAAGGGCTCAAAGCTATATGTGGACAGACAGGTGGCTCTTAAGGTCTTGATGGGCCATTTTGTTAATTCCAAGCTAGTAGGTGATTGTAAATAGAAGAGCTCTAAGGAAATATCTGTGGTTTTCATAGGCAACCGCGTATATCTTAAAATAAAATTGTTTAGAAGAGTCGAAAAACCATTCTAGATCAAACTATGGGCTAGGTATTGCACTTTTTGAACTTTTTAATTGAGTTAAAAAACATCGGAATGTTTCTATCTGTTTTCAAAAATTTTTGGAACCATGTAAAGAGTGCTTAAAATTAAGCGACATGGCAGCAACATTTCAAAATCGAAAAAATGGACATACGCGGTTGCCCATGAAAACCACAGATATGTGGTGAGGCTGGGTACAGGGTCACCTCAACATAAATGGTAATGAAATGGACGATTAGTTGGCTAGGCTAGGCTTGGAAATGGGGGAAACTGACAGTTTGTAAACAGTCAGACCTCCAACAGGCTTTTGTTTGGGGAAGATTAGGGAATGGGTTTTAAACTTCACAAATGGCAATGTAGTCAGCAGGCCAGGCCCATTTATTTCTTTGTGCTTCATGGCCCTTCAATTTACTTATGCACAATTTCTAGAACCTATTGTTTAATATATAAAAATTCGTCAGCACTTAACTAAAAAAAGTTAATCAAGCTCATAAACTATAAAATCAAATATGAAAATTGGTATGCTTTTCTCCAAATATCCAAACAAACGCAGCAAAAGCTAAAAATGTAGTTTGATAATTTGCAAAAATATACAATATTTATCTTATTTTACTTATTTAAAAGTTTACAACCAACAAGTGTTAATATATTGTTATAAAATTTCATATTAAAAGGGCACTAAGCGCTTATTTTTTAACTTTATTGGATTTAGAACTTTTACAGAAAACAACAAATAAAACCTAAAAAATAGTATTTATTTCTGCAAACTTTTGAACTTCATCAAAAACAGAATTTTTGAAAAATGTGGACTTAGGTCCTTTACGACTGAAGGTAACGAGTAATTTCTTTTTAAGCAAAATTCGGTAAAACGAATTTAACTTGCGTTGAGAAATTGTTCCTTTAAAATTTACCAAAATTTATAGGAAAATAATATTTTTTAAAATTTAAAAGTGTTTAGAAAATAAGGATGTTAAGTGGGTTACCAACTATTGATCATGAGTGACAGTTTTGCTTTAATGTTCGCTTGCTCGGTAGTGTGGTCACTAATTTTCGTCAGTCAATCACAAATTACTTTGTGGTTGTCTGTTGTCTAACAAAAATCTTTACTGTCACTCATGTTTGATAGTATATACCCCGTTTTAATAAACATTTTTTACTTCAACATTAAAACTTAATTTCAATAATCGATTCATTTCTTAAAAATTATCCCTTAAAAAAAAATAACGTTAAAAACGTTATATTTGGAAATTATTAAAATTTTTATTAAAATCTCAAGACAACGTAATCGTAAACTTTACTAAAATCTCAAAATTATAAAGAACCTGTTTTTCAAAATCGTTAAATGAAAAAATTTTGAATACCAGGAAATGGAAAAGTTTGAAAAAAATCAATTTAATTTTATTTACCAACTTTCGTATAAAAAATATTACACCCAAACTTTAAATCTGTAGTATATTTTGGACCTATAGCCTATTTTCTAAAACCAATATTTATAAAATTTAGGCCACTATTAAGGCTTTAAACTCAACTCAGTTGAGTTGTAATTTCTTAATTTTTGTATTATGGTTTACAACTTTGCTTTATTGCGGTGAACAAAAACATAACAAAAATTACAACTGATCACAACCAGTTGTCTTAATTACAACTCAACTGAGTTGAGTTGTAAACCGTAATAGGGGCCTTAGTTTTATTTATATTTATTTACCAAATTTTATTACCACAGACTAATTATTCTCTAATAGGATTCTATGGGTCTGTTAGGTCCAAGACGGTATTCTCAATAGTCGTACTCGCAATGGACCTCTTTGTTTGTTTGTTGCTATTTAACAAGCTCGAGCACCTTATGTGTGCAAATAAGAGGCGCCAGTAGACTTATTCTGAACACTCGGTTATGCAAGCATCGTAAGGTTAAGAAGTAGTAGGCACCTTCTTGCAATAATTTTAAGCACATCTGTATAACCTTACAAAAGCTCATATAAACCACAAAAAAAAACTTTCATTAATAAGATTTAGTTTTAATGTGCTAAATTCCCAATTCTTACTATTGATAAACTGAAATTTATTGTTGTTGGGATAAGCTATTCCTATGCGATTTTCACTGGTTGCTTCAGATCATCAGGAATCTTCGTCCAAAGATTTTAAAAAAGCTAAAGATATTATTCAAATAAAACTGTTAAGCGAATAGGAATTATAAACACTCAAAAGTCATACCCGTCATAATATTAAAGCTAAAACAAAACACCAATCACAAACAGTGAGTTTATCTTTCTTACAATCCCGACTACAATTGGTTGATTTTTTGTCAACTCAAATTGTGGTTGCAACCTGGCCTTTACACATGCAAGTGCAAGATCGAAAATCTCAATACACTCACACTTTTTACTAACACCATCACATTTTTCGTACTTGCAGACAACTTGCAAGAAAATTCTGAAGGCAGTGATTTTTTGACATAATAATAATAATAGATTAATAGATTTAACTTTTTTAAAGTATATTTAAAATTATTTCTTGATTCTTTTGCATAAATACATAAAGTAGACAATTGATTTAATTTTTAAACATCAATCTAATTAAAAAAAGTAATACAGTAGAATCCCGATATTTCGTAATCGCAAGGGACCGGCCATTTCTTACGAATTATAGGGGTTTTCGATTTAGCGGGGTTTCTATTTAACGTGGTTAAAATAAAATAAATACGAATTAACAGGGTTTTTCAATTTATTAACTAAAACGATAAAAAATTAACAAAAGACAATTTTTAAAAATAAAATATATGACAATTATATATAAAAATTATTCATGTAACAAACTGATCTTAGGAAAATAAACACACGCACAAGCAAAAACCCACGCAAAAAAAATAGCGGTAAAAAAAAATTGTTCTTTCCATGTTTCTGTTGTTTTTATTACGAATTATAAGTAATAGTTATAAGAGGTAAAGAAGATTTTATTTGAAAAAAAAAAAATTACGAATTAGCAAGGGGTCTAAAATGTATGGAAATTTTACGAATTAGCGAAATTTTTTCAAGGGACCGCCTTTTTATTACGAATTATCGGGAATTACGATTTATCGGGGTACGAATTATCGGGATTTGACTGTAATAATTATTGATGCCAACTGTTTATTTAGAAATGAAGCTCTGTTTCGCACTTGGTAACTCTGATTTATAAGGAACTTCCACTTGACTGTGTAAACATTCATGGAACTTGTGTGACATTCGACTTTTTGTCGACATTTTCGATGTTAATACGTTTAGCCTACTTGCAAGTAACTATTTGCTGTGTAAAGGCAGGGTAAGGGAAAACAAAAAGGAAAAAACAAAAATAAAAACAAATTACTTTATTTCATTGTTGCCACTTGCGTATTTGTTATCAAAGGTTTTCTTGGGAGTCAAAAAATGTTCATTAATAAGAACATTTTTAATAGTACGATTTTGATTTTTCCTTTTTATTTTACCCATTTTCCCAAAAACACACTTTTACCTACTAGTCTGGCAACTCTTAAAATATGCAAAAGCTTTGATTGGTTATCTTACTTTTAAAAGCTTTAATGCTTTAACTCCGATTTTCCTTTAGGCGGTTTGTTAACACCTTTTTAAAAATGTTTTTATGTTGGCACGATTTTTCTTATCGCATTTTAGTTAATTTCTTTGTAAAATTCTCACTCTTTTAATTCACCGTTTATGAGAAGAGTTGTTTATGTAAAATTAAGGAATTTTGTTAATTTACTATTTATAAATTATTATTCACCAATTACTCTCTTTGTCTTAATTATTTTTGTAAGCAACCGTGTTTTAAATGAGAGAGAAAGAGAGCTAAAAATTTTTGACACTTAAGTATTTTGGTTGTTGTTGCTGTTTATGTGTTACATTAACGGTATATTTGTTTTGGCAGTTATATTCGTTCGCAATTGTTATTGTTATGATTTCCTTTTACTCTAATTGTTTGTTGTATTTATTTTTTGTTGTAATTGAAAGCGTAATAGAGTCATAGAGTTACAAACAGATTTTTTTTTATTTATTTTTGTGACGATTGTTTAGGTAGGTATTGTTATTATTTTAAGTAATTTTTGGTTTTATTTAACATTTCAAGGGTCAAAGTTTATTTTCCTTTTTAAATAGTTAGGCTTAGTTAAAGTTTAAGTTTGAGATATTTTTTTATAATATTTTCTTAACTTTTTTTTTAATATTAAATAAATTCCCTAAACAAATATTCGTTTTTTTTTAGTTTCCGTTCAAATGCCTTTTGTGTTTCTTTTATTTTTTTTTTATTAATTGATATTTTTATTATTAATTTACTAAATATAATTTATATTAAATATGTATATAATATTCTTTTTTTAATACTACAAAAATTGGTGTTATCGTTTACTGCTAAAGCACAATATTTTAGGATTTTTTCATGTTTTTTTGGAGGGGGTGGCTTTTTATTTACATTTCAAATTGCTTCTTTTGGATTTCTTACAATTCTTTTTAAGTTAAAGCTGTCTTAACTCTACTGAAAATACGTAAGGGTATTGTCTTTTGACGTCATTGATTTTCTTTTCTTTTAATATTTTTAATAACAGTTTGTTTAATTTTGGTCATATTTTTTCTATTACACTATCACAGGGTTAAAGTAAAACACTAAGGGAACCTTTTTTTACATATTTTGTAGTTAATTAAAAATATTGTTAATAATATTCTCAGAAATACTATATTTATTTAACTTTTTTAAGTATTCATACGTTCTTTAGGGAATATTTGTCTATAAATTTGTTTGTGTAGATAATATTCCATAAGGCTTTTTTTTAACACTACCCCTTCCACCTTTGGTATATAATTTTGTAATCATTTATAAAGCCATGTTTTTTAATTATTTGTATTAATTCTTCACTTATTAAGTTCCTCATTTATATTTATCTAGTTTATTTTATTAGAAACACTTTTTTATTAATTAGCCCATTTTCTGTAATTAATTTAATAAATTTTTGCTATATTATTTTTCGTTGTGTCTGGCTTTTTAGTTGTTTTTCCCGTTAATACTACACTTGTACTAATGCCTTTGACATTTCGGCAATACATTGACCGACATTTTTCGCGAGAACAATAGCACAATAGACTTACATACATTAATATTTCCACATATTTCCTTAGTTCTATGAAAAAAATACAGCTCTACATGTGCCGTTATTTGATTTCCTGTGAGAGATTTTCATAAAATATTGAGTACGAGAGAAGACTAACAAAAAATGACAACAAGAAATAAAGAAAGCGTTGCCATATGGTTGCAATGTTGAATTTAATACAAGTAAAAAAGATTGATGTAATTTTTTAAGTTGGGAAAAAAACTTAAAATGCCAGAAATTTTTGATAAAACGTTCGAAATAAAAAAAACAATTTTTTTAAAGTCTATTTAATACATATATTGTATTTATATTTTCGGCTTGAGGTCTGTTATATTAAATAGAACAAAAATAAAAAATCCTTATATTGATTTTAATTTTTTTATTATATATTTCTTTTAATATTTTGATCATCTTTGTTATGAAATATGATCTAAAAAACATTTGGGGGATTCACAAGGTGTCATAAAGTCATAAGTCTTAAAATAATTACATGAAAAAATACGACTGTTGTGAACAACCCCTCATAACTTAGTGTGCTATTTTGAATATAAATCAGCTAATTTAAAACAAATATAAAAAATAAATATTTACAAACTGGGAATTATTTCCTTTCGTAGGTGACTTTTATTATATTCAACATTTTTTTATTTTTCGAATTTATTCTATGAGCTAAATTTCAGTAATGTATTTTTATAAAGCTTCTTTGTAATAGTTCTATTCCTTAAATTTTTAGGAATGACTTTTATACACTACCAGACTATTATATTGTATTTTCTTGTTACATTTTACCTTAGCAATCCTTTGGATAGCAATGAAGTATATTGTATGTACAGAAAAATTTACAATTATTAGACACCAGCAGAATGTAATGCATTTTCTGGTCCGCTACGGCCTTCGCCAGCATTCTTTGTGTCACACTGGATAGTGATACTTTATAAATTAAATGTATTTAACTCAACAATTTTAACAAATAGAAACTGGGAATTATTTACTTTCGATAGGCATTTCGACTGAAAAGGCATTCAATTACCTTTCCAATGATATGCTTTTTATCTCGTTTGGACTTTTTGGTTGAGCTTCACAAGGGTTTAAGTGGGACCATACACCGAAAAACACAAAAGTTCCATTATCTAAAAAACGGTACTTGGAAAAAAAATTACAGCGTTTTTCTTGTGTAGGAGGTCCCAATTAACTTATCTAGGCATGTGGCGTTCTTGGTATTTTTTGGCTGTAAACCAGTGTTATTAATTTACTCCGAATTATTTTGAAGGAGATTTTACAAGCGCTAAATTGAATTTTATTATATTAGGAATTTCTACTCTTTTCCTGTTTCTGTAGCACATATTGAAAATTGTAGACACAATAAATTTGGAAATGCAATCCGAAGATGGTCGTATGCACATATTTTTAGAAAATTTTAAAATTTTATTTTCGCTTAAAATTCGAGATTGCATTTTGAGAAATATTCGTCAATTTTCCACATAAAAGACGATAAATTCTAAAAAGTGTATGAAAACGCTCTCTGGCGGCAATCAAAAAAAAAATGGATTTATTGACCCTAAGAACCGCATGATACAGGTCTGGCTAGACCAAATACAATTTGTTTGCCTCTATTCTTAAATATTTTGGAAAACTAGCTATTTTGAAAAATCTGGGGCTCGAAATTGTTTTTTGACCTATGGTTTCTTTGTCAAATTTTCTTGGAATGACTTATAGAACAAGAATCGCGATGTGCTTTTGACGCGAAAAATTTTACCAACCCTATTATTATGTATAATTAATGATAATTTTTGCTATCTATACTTTACACGTACAAATGAATTTTTAGTTCATTTTGTTTTTTTTTTTTATTAAATTTTTGTTTTTAAAAATAAAATAAAAAAATTTATAAAATATGATTAAGTTCTATTAGGGCCGAAAAAGTACGATTTTAAAAGTTCGTTGGTACGATATTGGTTTTCTCATTTATCATCCCTGACACACATATTGAAAAATGTTATTTCTGTATGGAAATCGCGATTTTTATCAATTCAGTTTTCTCCGCTTTCTCAGTAAATTGTGAATCAAAAGTTGTGCACCGATTACATTGAAATAAAGCTTATTTCATTTGTAATATTTGTAACTAAATGTTTTTATACCAAGACTGTGATTTTTGGCATTTTTATTTTTAATGAATTTTTAAAGACAAAAGTTTTTTTTTTTTTTTAATTGTTTTTTTTCTAAACTTTTTTCATAAAAAAAAAGCGAAAAGTCAAGCTGACAGAAAAACACGAAGTGCAGATTTGGATTTAGCATCCCAAATAACTTTAAAAACAACATTCAGTTCATAATCAACAATAACCTTGATCCCTTGTGCAATTAAATTGAATTTTTAAAAATTTTTAATTTCACTTTTTCGTCGGTTCTTATACCCACGTCACAATAGTTGAGAGGGTATTATGCGTTTGTGCTGATTTTTGTTACACCCCTGCAAATAATAGGACTAGTCCATACACGCGTGTAAGGTGTAGCCCACAAGGGACCAGGACTAGTCCAAAAGTAACCTAAACGTATGGAAAAACCATGGTCTTTTTAACATTACGATGTCCTAGGGCAGGACCATATAACCCAGCTTTGGACTACAAAGGAGCAATCTTAAAACTACTCCATTGTATACACAAGAGGATTAGTTTTAATTTCGTTTAAAAACGAAAACATGTCGTTTAAAAACGAAGACATGTCGTCTCAATACAAACACTTTTTAACAATGATATGGTCCATGATTTCATTACATTGGACCAGTCCATGGAGAAGTCCATTGTATTAAAATGGATCAGGTGGTCCAATATTATTTGCAGGGTCCTTAAAAACTTTCTGAGTCAACCAAGTGATGTTCGTCTGTCCAGCTGGCTGATTGTCCATGTCACCTTGTGCGCAAAGTAGAGGATGCAATTTTAAAGATAATTTGATTAAATTTGATACATATGCTTAAATTATCATGAGAACGCTGCCTATTGAAAATGGTGAGAACCGGTCCTTAATATCACATGACCTTCTAGAAACTGTTTGCCCATAAACCTTACCAAGCTGGCATTTGGATTAAAATACCCAAAAATATTATGTTGTAACCTAAATCATCGTATCAAATTTCTTCTTAAGCAAGTCGGTAAATAAATCTGTCAAATCGGTTAAAAATGGCTGAGTTATGAGCAAAATACTCCAAAAAAAGGACTAAAATACATTAAAATTTTTATAAAAATTAAAATTTTAGAGCTGTAACAGGACCTATTCATACGTCTTAAGGTATGTTCAGACCTAACAAATATTTGACGAAAAATTCCAAGAAAAGCGTGACCAGTAAATTAATCAAACTTTAGCTTAATTTTTAACAATTTCTATTGAATATATATTATTTCTAAAGCACTTTTTTTTGTCGATTGCAAATATCTCCCATACCACCGCATCAAATTAAATGAATGATATCTCATTTTAAAGCTTATTTCTAACACTAATGACGAAAAATAATTAGAAATTGAAAAATTAATATTTTCATTGATAAAAATTATATTTTATATAGAACTGCATGAAAATACTGTTGTCATTATGATTATATGTTTTTGTTCAAATGTGGTAATACAGGGTCGCTTAATAGTAATGCAGTTCGATGTTACAAAAATGACAACTAACGGTGCGAAATATTCGCACGGGTCATCTAGTTTCTATTGATTTCTTAAACTTGATTTGTAAGAAGATAATTGTATAATGTAATTGAGAAACTGTTAAATGTCGTTTGATCTAGCCAAACGTTTTGCAAAAGCAAATAATGTTTTATTAAAGCTACTGGTAACGTGTAGGAGGTCAAATATTTAATAGGTGTGAACATAGCTTTAGATATCAAAATATCGGAAATCTTGCTGAAAAACTCGGAAAAATCGTTAAAAAAAAAAGTGATGTCAAGATTATATTTTTTTTTAAATAATTATTTTCGGGATCCATAGATCTTCCCGACTCCAACTTTTATCACCAAAGTAAAAAGTAAATTTATTCTTAAAGATGTCGGTATAAAGATCTGTCAAATCGGTTACAAAATGGCCGAGTTATGACCAAATACTGAAATTCGATCAAAACTAAGAAACATTTTCAAAACTATCTCTTTGCATTTTGTGCAACAAAACTGGCTGGTTCACTGTTTTAAACTTTCTGTTAGAAGTGGGCTAAGATATCGTTGATTATATAGAGTCGACCTAGGGAATTTAAAAATGCAAATTTGTAAACAAGTTCGCTTTGACATATTTGTTATTTATAAACCGTATATTGAAATAAATTTTTGTAGGGATGTTCTTAAACTCGACTGGAAATCTGCTGTAACTCCTGTGGTGAAAGCAATAAGTTTACTACATTTTAAATTTCAACCTTCAAAGCGAATGCTAATAGATTAAACATGGAAAAGGAACTCGGAAAATGAGCATGCCATTGTTCCAGATATACTTCCTATCAATGTGGGGGTTTACCCGAAAAAACATTTGAGAATAATTTGATCTACCCACTTAGGGAAAATTGGAGAGAAAATTTTATATTCTTGGAGAATAATAATATTGATTAAGGAACGGAAAAAAAACAATGACAAGTACACTGAAGAAAAATATTATGACTCTAATATGTTTTATTTATGTCGATAATATCCTTCATAAAATAACGTCATATAAGGTAACATACGTTTACTTATTAAATTGGACTTGGTGTTCCTTACCTCCCATGTTGGTATTGGTACTGTTCAATCCCTTGACGCAACAGCATCAAGTCCAACAACAAAAGGTCTGCTATTTCCGAAAAATAATACAAGGCTTACACAATTTTTTTTACCTTACTTTTCTCTTCAAAATGTGTTTTAAATAAATATTTTTTTTTTGCATAACCTGACCTTGAGCTTGAATTAAAAATAAGAAGAAATAAAATTAAAAGGTCAAAGAATATAGACTAAATAATTTGTTTTACAAAATTTTACAAGTAACAACTAAAGAAGCAAACGCATGTTTAAATAAAAATATATTTTATTTTCCTGTGATCGATTAACAAAGTTAGTCGAAATATTTAACTAAATAAAAAATAAAACCAAAATGGCAGTGTTTTAATTTATCTCACTTCACAATTACAAAAAAAGACTCTTCTTTGCCTCTTAGCAAATTCTCCTTATTGACTACAAATCCAGTGGTAAGCAAAACTAAGTACACTTGATGCCCTTAACGTCTAAGTAAGTTGGACTTGTTGTTGTTTTTAACTTTTCTATTTCGAAAATTTCATTAGATAGGACTTATGGGAATTTACACATCGATAGAGGAAAAATTTCGATTCCAACTGTATAAAAAACGTATTTTAAAAAATAATGTGAGTTGGGGTAGTTTATCTCCCATGAACAGAACTATTGTTACATTTTTTAGGACTGTTTGCCTAATTTTAATAAATTTATAAAACATTCAAAATATACTTAAGTTAAATTATTAATTTTCCTAGTGGGCTAAAGTACGTTGCAGAACTAGTTCGATCCCATACGGATCGTAGAAAAACTAGTTTCTTTCGAAAATTCGTAGCAAAACTCGTTCGTTACAAAATAAAATCCATTATTTTGATACCCTCCACCACAATTAGTTGTGAAGAGGGTATACTAAATTTGTCATTCCGTGTGAAACTTTTTTATTATTCATCTCAGACCCCATAAAGTATATATATTCTGGCTGCTTGAGTAATTCTAAGTCGATTTAGCCATGACCGTCTGTCTGTCCGTCTGTTGAAAACACGCTCATTTTCGAAAAACTCAAAAGAAATAAACAAACTAGGTGTCAAATTGCTTGTAGTTGTCCTAAGCAGTTTGGGATTGAATTTCAGCAAAATCGGTTCAGTAGGACCAGAGCTATGAAACAAAATGTGGAACCACCACCTTCAAAAACTTGATAATTTTGTTACAAAAACTAACATAAATGATGCAAAAATGCACGGAATGACATAAGATTTTGCACAAGTCCGTTTTATTCGACTAGAAATGACACTGTAAAATTTCGCGAAGGTCGGTCCATAATTTACCCTAAGCCCCATATAAACACTACTCCCGGAAAACAGTTTAGTACGCCTAAAACCGTAAAAAATAATGCAATCATAACAAATTTTGGCTCGTCACAATTTTATAGGACTATAAATGATACTGTGAAATTTCGTGAAGATCGGTACATAATTTACCCTAGGCCCCATATATGCCCTACTCCCGGAAAACAGTTTAGTCTCCTAAAACCATAATTAATAACAAATCTTCACAGTTTAAGATAATAATAATAAAAAGACATCATACAGATATTACTCCCTAAACATTCGAACTGTCGGTGGAGGGTATCAAAGATTCGGCACAGCCGAATATAGCACTCTAACTTGTTCTATATACAGTTGGTTTAAATTTTTCAACTGTTGAGTTATTAATCAAGAATGGCATAACACTTAAAAATCAAAAAAGTTCAACTAATTTGGTCCAGTTAATCCGGCGCTATATGTTTTTTGCATTTTCCCAAAATTCGAAAAAGGTGTAACGAACAGGGACCGTAACAGTTATTCCTTTTTTCATAAAAGTCAGATGAAAACAGTTATATTTTGATTTTTATTTTTTTGAACAAAAATAAAAGGTTTCCTGATGAGCTGGCCTAAGCAACCAGTGAAATGCGCATAGAAGCTAGCTTTCCCTCAACAATAAATTTCAGTGTATTTATCAAATATGAAAAATTGGGAATTTAGCACGTCATACAGAAATCGTATTAATGATAAATTTTGTATTCCCGTAAATAACTTTGATAATATACTTGCATGTGCCCGTGCAGAAAACTGAATTGGCAAATTGGTTTTTTTGTTGTTTTCTTACGAATACAATAGAATGAAACAATTTGTTTTTTAATTTTGTTTTTTCTTTTTACCCACTTACAACTACAATTCGAGTCGGAAAGAACCCAACCAATTGTAGGGGGATGTAAGAAAAGATAAACTCACTGTTTATTGTTGGTGTTTTGTTTAACCTTTGATATTGTTACTTACAAGTAAGACTTTGAGTGTTTAAAATTCTTATTCGCTTTAGGATTTTATTCGTATAATATTTTTAGCTTTTCTAAAATCTTAGGAAAAGGTTTCCTGATGAGCTGGCCTAAGCAACCAGTGAAATGCGCATAGAAGCTAGCTTTCCCTCAACAATAAATTTCAGTGTATTTATCAAATATGAAAAATTGGGAATTTAGCACGTCATACAGAAAGCGTATTTATGAAAAATAACTGTTATTTATTGATTTTTATTTTTTCGAGCAAAAATAACAGTTATTTTTTGATAGTTATTTTTTCGAGCAAAAATAACAGTTATTATTTGATTTTTAATTTTTTGAACAAAAATAACAGTTAATTTTTGATTTTTATTTTTTTGAGCAAAAATAAAAGGTTTTCTTTAAAGAAATGTACGTGTAATAATAATTTAGTTGACTTTAAATGTTTATTTTAATGCAAGGTATATTTACACAAGGTAGACTCATTTGGGAGTGTAGACATGCTGCTCTATAAAAGGAGCCAATTTGTCAAAATTGTGTTCATATAAAACAAAAACAATTTAACGCACACATGTACAAATTTTGGCTCATATACACGCAATTTGACGTTTTGGCTCCAACTAGGGGTAAACAGCTGACAAGCATATGAGCCAACGAGTTTACCTTGTGTAAATATACCTTGATTTTAATGTGCTTAAGAACTCCCAATGATGATTACACATTAAAATAAACATTTAAAGTCAACTAAATTATTATTACACGTACATTTCTTTAAAGAATAACTTTTATTTTTGCTCGAAAAAATAAAAATCAAAAAATAACTGTTATTTTTGTTCAAAAAATTAAAAATCAAATAATAACTGTTATTTTTGATCAAAAAAATAAAAATCAATATATTTTATCATAGACAAGTTCATAAGGATCAATATGGTATACTTGAATCAGTTTTTCCACATTAACTTCTTCATGCTTTTTGTTTTAAAACTCAAATATAACTGTTATTTTCGGTCCCTGGTAACGAACGAGTTTTGCATCTCAACTACTCATATATATAAACTTCTGTTCTTATCAAACCATGGTAAAGGGTATATAAGATTCGGCATAGACGAATATAGCAATCTTACTTGTTTAATTTCATTTTCAACTTTAGTGTAATTAGTGAGATACATAAGATTCAACGCAAACGTTTGGAGTTTGTTTAAACTTGACCGTGTTAAGCCCCAAGTTGTTAACCTAATATGCATTGCCTGTCAAAAATTAACAAAAAGTCTCTCAAATGTATTTTAAAAAACAAAATCAAAAAATATTTGATTCCGTACTGAATGTGCGATCAGTTTTGCATATATTTCTTTGTTTATTCGGATTTTTTAACGGCTTCTGTGCGTCTATCCTTATTGATTATGCAAGATAGCTGTAGGTTTGTACATATTCGATTGTGATGACATTCGGTATGAGCGGGATGGTTATACATATGTATATATATTTCGCATTATTTTGATCTTCCTGATATTGATCTTGAAACCTATTTTACCTGCGCTAATAGAAAGTTTTCTAAGCTTTTCCTCAATATCTATAATGATAATCTATTGATTCATTCAGTCTTTCAGTCAGATTCCGCTGTATGCCGTTTGGTATCTCAGCAGTAGCCTGCTCCATGGCACTGTCGAATAAGATTAGAAATAGCGTAGGCGATAGAATGAAACCTTGTTTAACGCCGCTGGTGGATGTATATGGAGTACTTTCTGCATTATTGCAGATATTATTGTTACTACACCCTCCTTCCGTTTTCAGGTATTTAATTTGTGCTTCACACCTTTCTTGTTATCGGGTGAGTGTTAATGTTGGTGCTCCATATTTTAGGAGCTCTACTGTGATAACATCGGGACCTGCGGATTTACCGTGTCCGAGCTTTAAGGGGGTGGGTGTTCATTTGATATGTTTCTTCGTTGGTTACACGTTAGCGGTGTTGCTCCCATGTGGCGATTTCTGGCGTTTGTAGGTGGTTCGAGTAGTATTCACGCCAACGGTAAAGTTGTTGGTCTGGTGATGTCAGAATTTTTAGAGGCAACCATAAAATGTTTGTGGCTTCGTAATGGAGGACCTTTTTAACCATAACGTGGTTGCCGGTGATAATTATATCGTTTAATTAACTGTTATACATATGTGTTAAAATTGTCGTTAAAAATGATTTTGTTGTAGTAAAAATTTTTTTTTCTCTGCGTGTACCTTTCGCATATAACCAGTTTATGCAGCTTGCTCAATTTCACCTGCGATTTTTTTTTTTTAAATAGTTGCGCTTGTCTTGTTTCACGAGTTTTTTGATGAATAAGGCTGACCTTCTGTATTCAATTCTGGTATTGAGTTTTTTCGCAGGGTTTTTTGGTCCTCATCATTATACCCACACCACAACAGTGTGCTGATGTTAATAACACCTTAAAATATTGATCCTAGACCTACCTTTAAGTATACCGATCGAATAATTATCTGAGTCGATCTTGTGCTCAAAAATAAATTTTTTAAAACCGCCTTCCAAAAATCTTATATTAGGGGGTGTACGCCGCCCCTTTTTTTGTTTGTACAGTGGTACGCTTTAGTGTACCCCTATTAAATGACTGTAACGGATGCAAAAATCAATGAGTCTTTCGCCATTATCGTTGCTTGATGTGCCAAGCCCTTCTCTTCCCATCACGGATTAAATATTTGCATTCATATCTCCGATTATAATACATATAGGGAGGGTGCATATTATGGTGCCCAGCTTAGAGTGGAGTTCGTCTTTTTTGATCGAATTCCGTAGGAGCATAACATTGTGTAACTAATATATTTCGGAAGCGGGAGTTAAATATTTGCCACATTCGGAGATTGGCTTAAAGTCCAAAAGACATTAGCAGGATTTTGGTGTCAGAGGCTATTCGACTCCCTGCATTTAAAAGCTACATAAAAGTATTTTTACTAGGGCGTTTCAAGTTTAAATGCATTACAATTTTTCTTTTAAATCTTTTAACCACTAAAATTCTCAAAAATTAAACAAATATTTATGTTTATGAATTTATTTTCCACAAGAAAATAAACACCCAAATCAAAATAAAACTAAAATGTTTCTATTTATCTAAACATATTACAGTCGAACTTCCCTATAATACATTTGCATGGGTCCATTTAATCATTTCATTATACATAAAATAAAGTTTTTCCAATTTTTTTTTTTTACAATATGAGTTTGGATTGCTTGCCAAAAAATACATTTTTTGCAACCTAGAAGAAATTTTTTAAAAAGGCTTAGCGAATATGAGCCAAAATCTATTCGAAACGCTAAATAAATGTGGCAAAAATCAGACGCAAAAAGTGACTAAGTGTACATAAAAGAGCACTTTTAATGCATCTACTCAAGTCTCTTGAAATTACAAACAAAAGGGCTTTCTCCCGGCGGGAGAATGAGGAATTGATTACACAAATAATTAAAAAAATAATGTATTAATTTAGTAAGAAAAAAATAATAATGCATTCATTGGAATCGAGAAGGTAATTTTATAAGACAAAATAATTTTGAATTGATTACCACGTATGTTCCCACATTTGCAGAACATGGAATGAATTGTTTCCGTTCGTGAGTTTTATTCGTGTTTTTTATTACATACTAGCTGGCCGCCCCGGCTTCGCTCGGTAGCTGATTACTAATAGTCGATGGAGACGTTTTCTAATTTTAGGTAAATCGAAAAATCGACTAATGGTCGATGGAGACGTTTTCTAATTTTAGGTAAATCGAAAAAGTAGGCGTAAAAGTGGGCGGGGCAAAAAAAGTTGGACCATGGCGATCATTTTAAAGAAAAAATCTTCCAAATCGGTCAAGCAGTTCTCAAGTTATGCGATCAGCAACACACAACATTTCATTTTTATTATATAGGTTTTCTTAATAAAAATCCGTTATTTCTTGCTTTTTTTATGTCGTCTACTAATTTTTATTATCAAGGATGAATTATTTGATTCATTCGCAGGATACATTAAAATAATTTATTACAATCCTAGGACATGGTCTGTGTTAAGAATAATGAATTCTGAAAACAAATGTTATACAAGATATGTATTACTTTCTCGATTCCTGCTGGGCTATAAATGAAAGCTTAGCGATGTTTGCGACGGATGAATTTATTGGCAACCTTTGTCCATCTGAACTTTAAGCGTTCAAATATGCTCCAGTTATATCTTGCGATGTTAAAAGAGGGTTTTCGATTTATTGAACTGTTTTATGCGATAACAGGAGATTAATTATTTTTGACAATATAAAGAAACATGCTGCTGTGCTATAAAATCAAAAGTTAATAAAATAAATGTTTCTTTAATAACAACATATTTATTTATTTTTTCATTTTGTGCCATTTTTGTTCTTTTTCGTGCGATTTTGCCAGCCGTTTTAAAGTTTTGTTCATACCATTTTAAACTTGCTCTGGTCATGACATAGAAAATATCGTTAAAGTTTTTGTCGCTAAATTGTATATCAACACCAACATTTATAAGAAAGCTATGATATTAAAGCTATTTTCGGGAGTACAATATAAAGGGAGCTATGGTCAGGCATGGACCGATTCCAATTAAATTTGGTAGGATTATTAAGATTGCAATAAAATAGGTTTGGACCAAATTTAATTTAAATATCCATATAACAAGATGGCTTATGGGCACAAAGACTCCATTTTGGAAAGCCGCTTGTATGGGGAACTCTCACCGACTCTCACCATTTTCAATAGGCTTCGTTCGCCCTTGTGACCTACAGAATTTGTTATGCTTAACCTCGTATGGTAAACGGAAAATTCAAGTGTTGAGTGGAATAATTTGGGCAAATTACTCTTTTGGCTTTTTATACCCTCCACCACAATTAGTTGTGAAGAGGGTATACTAAGTTTGTCATTCCGTGTGAAACTTTTTTATTATTCATCTCAGACCCCATAAAGTATATATATTCTGGCTGCTTGAGTAATTCTAAGTCGATTTAGCCATGTCCGTCTGTCTGTCCGTCTGTCCGTCTGTCCGACTGTCCGTCTGTCCGTCTGTCCGTCTGTTGAAAACACGCTCACTTTTGAAAAACTCAAAAGAAATAAACAAACTAGGTGTCAAATTGCTTGTAGTTATCCTAAGCAGTTTGGGATTGAATTTCAGCAAAATCGGTTCAGTAGGACCAGAGCTATGAATCAAAATGTGGAACCACCACCTTCAAAAACTTGATAATTTTGTTACAAAAACTAACATAAATGATGCAAAAATGCACGGAATGACATAAGATTTTGCACAAGTCCGTTTTATTCGACTAGAAATTACACTGTAAAATTTCGCGAAGGTCGGTCCATAATTTACCCTAAGCCCCATATAAACACTACTCCCGGAAAACAGTTTAGTACGCCTAAAACTGTAAAAAATAATGCAATCATAACAAATTTTGGCTCGTCACAATTTTATAGGACTATAAATGATACTGTGAAATTTCGTGAAGATCGGTACATAATTTACCCTTGGCCCCATATATGCCCTACTCCCGGAAAACAGTTTAGTCTCCTAAAACCATAATTAATAACAAATCGTCACAGTTTAAGATAATAATAATAAAAAGACATCATACAGATATTACTCCTTAAACATTCGAACTGTCGGTGGAGGGTATCAAAGATTCGGCACAGCCGAATATAGCACTCTAACTTGTTTTAGACCAATTTTATTTTTTAGACACAAATTTTAACTTTTTTATAGACGTTTCTTACAAACTGACATTAATTGTTTAAAATTGCAAAAAAGTTTAAAAAAGGAGCTTTATAAAAAAAGTCTCTCTAGTTTGCTCAGTTGCACAGTGGCAATTTTAAGCGATTTTACGAAAACCCTTAATAAAATGATAAATGGACTTCTCATACAAAGATACTAAAGATTTCTGGAGAACGGCAAGTATCCGACAAAATGTGGGGGATCGACAAACTGTGGGCGAGATCGGAGATCGGAAAGAACGGTGTTTATATAACTTTATGTTAATATCGCACCATGGTGAAGGGTACTTAAAATTCGGCATAGTCGAGTATGGCACTCTTACTTGTTTTAAATTGTACTGTTTTTGTACTCGGTGTACTGTTTTTCCGAATTTTAAATTTAGCTAATCTAAGCCGAACGGATACCGTTAGATCGATTCAAAGTCGATAGGACCAATATTTGAATGTGTTACAAGCATCTGAACAAAAGCATAATACCCTCTCTACTATTGTGGTGTACACTCATAAAATTATTACAGTAACTGATTGTGGGTTATTAAATTCGTGTTCCGTACTGTTAAAATTGAATAAAAACATAGTTATTTTACGAATAATTTTCTTTTTTAACATTTATGTTTGTTATTCAAAAAACAAACTACCAAAAAATAATGTTTTTTCGTATTTATTTTGGTATGTAGTTTGATTTTTTATCGGTGAAAATATATTTTTTTAAAGTAAAAACTATTCAAATTTAAGGAGTATGCTGTTTAATAAATAAAATATTTAAAAATTAATGTAAAAATCATTTGTTTTAAAAGAAATGTAAATGATCCGTTTTTTAAATGAATTTTGAGTTGTTTAAAATGAATTTTCGTTTGAATTTAACTACATAAAATTTTGAGTGTAGGAACAAAAAGCAGTGGCTATAAAATCAACTTCTCTAAGTTTAGTCACTATAGAGAAGTTTGACTGTACCACCCATTGTTGATTGACTCCAAATCTAGTTTGCCATCCAAGAGGCATTTGCCTTCTTTTTTTCTGAATAAAAAGAATGAATTAAACAGTCTTTGCTGTCAATGATTATAGAGGCAACAAACACTCTTTGGCATTAGTAATCTAATCGAAATTTATGTCAGTCAGTTGCAAAGATGTTGGTTGGTTGATTGTGTTTCCATTTTATTGGAAAATCATTAACAAAGAAATGGTTTCGTACTGAGTCCGCACCACATGCCTAAATAGAGTGTGGTAGATAATGTCATTTATGCACATGTTATGTTTGAATTTTATTGTATTTTCTACTTCATTCTTTTATCATGCATTAATTTATATAACTAATATAATTGCTTTAATGATAGATAAAAATGAGTAGGTGCCAAATATTCAAATATTTTCAAATGGCCTTGACTGATAATAAAAAAATATAATTGTAGATACATAAATATAAAATTTTGTGATAAATATTTTAGATTTTATGGCCATTAAATACAAACGTATTTAATTATTTAATAGGGCGATAGTGGGGGAATTTTTTTTATTATTTAATGTTTGGGCTTACGTAATATTTTAATGTAATGACCAAATATTTACCTAAATAACATAACATTTATAGGTACAGTGACCATCCGTTCTGTATAATTATTTTTGAATTGGTTTTAGTAAAAACTTTTCGAATGCAATTTCGATACGAAAGCTAAATGCCAAGTTGGAACTCTCTATCGATTTCGCAAAAAAATTTTTAAATGATGAAACACTGGCAATGAATGTTAAAGATAGTTTATCTAAATTTTAAATTTAAATAAAATAAAAAGTGATGATTTGCGAAAAGAAAAAAAAATAAAAAGATTCGGAAGGCAAATACGCATACACATAAAGAATACCAATCACTAGATTTGGTACCAATTTCTTTCGCATCGCAATAGAGAGTATACCCCTGTATATGGATATTTCCACAGAGAAGTCTACTTATTGTCACGTTACGACACCAACCATTTTTAATTGTTTCCCAAAGAATAATGAAAATATTATTTACTGTTTTGCATTTTGGTGTAAAGAGCAACTAGCTTTACATTTAGTGAAAGAGAGGAAAAATTTGAACAACATGGTTCTAAAATACAAGACTTATTGATTGGTGTCGTAACGTGACAAAAAGTAGACTTTTATGTGGAAATACCCATATGTACTTTTTTTTAATAAAATAACTATAAGAAATACATTCTAAAGTGACTGCTCATTTTCAATAGTTAGTACTATTTACACATATGTACATTAGGGCCATAACCAAATTTTTGGCATAGTACCACGGAGTGAAGCAAATTTCTAAAACCTTCCAAGAAATTTTGAACCGCGATGAATTTTAAACCGTAGGAAATTTTTTAAATCTAAAGTAGTGGATAAATTCTAAGAGCATTTAAGTTTACGTATAGGATATATACAAATATCAGGTGTATATTTTTTAAAATTTCCGTGAGATAAAAATGGTTGTGTTCAAACTTCAACCAGATCCCTGCGTGAATCCGAATCCGAAAAAATTATCATATTTTTTATTAATAACTTTTAATATCGCAAAAAGTGTGAAAAAGTTATTGCCTTAATGTACATATGTATGTAAGAAATATTTAAGCCAAATTTGGACCTTCTATCTCATATGGTATGTGCGCTATATTACCAAAACTATAATTTTGCGAATAAAAAGGTAGTAATTATATATTCTCCTAAGTTTATTTCAAGTAAATGTTAAAGAGTCAAGTTCATAAATTATAAAAAGTTCAAGTTCATAAATTATAAAGGTTAAAATTGGAGGCACTTTTAGTATATTGCTCTTATCTTAGCCATTTGTGGACTGATCTTTCTGAATTTTAATAGCAAGCTATTCCGGACCATACGCGATATTAATGTATAAAAACCTTGTTCCCATCATATCTGGGATCTTCGGAAACTCCGTTTGGCAATTTTCAAAAGTTTTTAGAAATAAAGGGGTCAAAATTTGAAAAAGAAACTCGATTGAAGCATCACGGCAAAGCCAAAGTTTTAGAAAAACGATAAAATCAAAAAATCGTTTTCACCATCTTAAAAACTAGATTTCTAATACATTTTCATCTTATGTCCCCGTCTATATTTTTTTAAATTTTTCATTTTTCATTATATATGTTAGGTGAACTGTATTCTGAACAAAATATTAAGACAACAATTCAGAAATTAATCTTAAAATCGATCAAAATGCTTCACACCTTTTAAAAACGATCGTTTTGAAAACGTTCGATTTTCATCACATACAGGAATATGATTTATTTGAATATCAGCAAATTTTTTTGTTCTGTACTTTGGTTTCAAAAATACGGTCACCGTATTTATACGGGGTAACTATATTTTATTGTTTTAGCACATACATATGTACCTAAATAATTATAGCTTTGTTATTTAAAAACATTTTTAAAATTTGTATGATTCTTCAAACGTTATTAAAAACACAGGTTAATTAATCTCAAATACATAAAAATTTGTAAAGAAAAAAATTTAGCATTAAAACATCACAAAATACAAAATATTCGGGTTATATAATAGTAATAACTACCATATCGTTGGTCTCATGAAAAAATGCCCTAACCTGATTTGTTTCGAATTTTTTTCTTTTAAGTAATTCAAAAACATTTTACACCAGATATTACATTACGTTTTTACCTTCACCTGTAATGTAACAATAATGTGAGTTAGGGCCTTTGTAGATAACACCAACGATATAAGTAAGTATCTCTTCTCGCGACTCTGGGTTTAAGCCACAGCCACTACGTGATCCACAAAAGTATTCCTTTGCAAAAAAAACATCTATCCGTTTAACTCCTCCTAACCACCGGGGTACGTAAGCTCAACCTTAGAAAGTGCTTATTACACTATGCAACAAATTGGAACTTTTGTCATGACCTTTGATAACCACTTTATTTTTTTAAGTGTTGTGGTTCCCTTAATACAAAAGCGGTCAAAATTTTAATTTATATAGATAAAGTTTTTTTTCTGAAATTATGGCTTTTTTGAAGAGGTTGTTTGGAAAAGGTTATCCATTTTTTGCAGGAAACGCTAAATAACTTAAAATAAAATTGTCTTTAAATGGTGTTAATAATTTTTTTAAATACTTAATAAAAGGCCTTTTTAAAAAACATATAACAAATTGAAAATGGACAAAACTAACTATTTTCAACATAATCTTAAAACAATGTATATTCTAAATAAAACAAGCTTTATTTCATGAAAAACGATGAATTAATGTTAATTTTATTCACAATAAAGTGAAATATCCTGATTTAAGCAAAAGTTGAGTATAATTTGAGATATAATCGTCCAATTTTGTTAAAAATTAATTTAAATAATTGGAATTTTAGTCGCCTTTATGCTACATTAAAGTTATGCTTAAAGGTTTCCAAGGTTTTTTCGACAAATTAAAAAATCATTTTTTTGTGCAAAATTGCAAACTTTTAATTTTTAAAAAATAATCAATGCCAAAAAAAAATAATGGCTTATGAAACTCCGTTTACCCTAAATGAACTATGTATTTTAATTCCACGAAATTGCGAATATATATTAACTGCTTTTTTTTAATAAATTTTCCAAAGAGATTTATTAGGGCAGCGTTGCCAGAATGAAGATTTTATCTTATTTTTAAGGATTTTTAGACCAAAATAAGATTTGAAGATCTTTTTCTCAAACTAAGATTTTTTATTTTTAGAAATAAAAATTCTTAACTTTAAATTTTGTACAACAAACAAACTTTTTTCAGTTTTTTGCACACTTTTGTACCCACCCAGTAAAAAAATGTGCTCCAAAAGGAGCAGGTTTTATGTATGAATTCATACCTCAAATCGCTTCAAACCTGTTGATGGGATGCCTGATTTTTGTATGGGGTGTTCCCGGTTTGGAGGACTATTTTCTGCTGACAATAAGCGCTTCTTTTAACATGCAAGCAAAGCACTCCTAAAGTGCTTCTTAAAGGGCTAATTATATTAACATATTCATTAATGTTTTGCTTTTTCTTGTTAAAATAACTTTTTTCACACATTTTCGTAAACCATGATATATTTTTATTTTTTCGCTTAAAACCCTTCTTTGTTTTTAGCACTAAAGTAGCAGCTTTTTTTGCATATTTTGTTCTTTATCTATTACTGCTGTATAAGAGCTCTCTTATTGAAGCGTTCGACTATGCGCTTTTTCTCTTAAGTGCTTCAAAAAACCCAAATTTTTTTTACTGGGCATTGTCTAGCATACACAAAAATGCATCATTATTTTTAGGCATACAAAATTTTAAAAATGCATCTTAAAAAAAAAAAAATTATTTGTAAAAAGAAAAACCGTATTTTTATAAAGTGTAATATATTAAAGCACAAAAAAGTTTATGAATTTAGTACCAAAAGGTAAAACTTATGGAACTTAGCCCTAGGATTACCGTCTTGGTGTCGCCAGACCAAATTTGTGTTTTGCTTTCAATATTTTTTGAATGTAACAAAAAATCAATGAATTTTATAAATGATGTGTGCTGAATCAAATGAAACTAATTTGGATTCGGTTAAAGCAAATTAGTGGGGTAAAATTCTATTTTTATGTAAAAATCTATGAAATTACCCTTTTGGCCAGACCAAATTTTTTTTTCTTGCAATATTTTTCAAATAGGACAAAATATCATAAAAACAGAAACGTAAATTCTATAAATGATATGTTCTGAATTGAATGAATCAAATCAAAAAACCACGGCCCGTTATGTTCAAAGTTCAATTTCACCAAGCGGAAAACTCGTTTCACTTAGATGCGAAAAAGCAATGTGAAAAATAAGGGACTACATATTCGATGACTTATACAGTAAATTATACAGTAGTTTTGACTTACCTGCCTTTTGTTTAAGTGCACTTTTGATTTAACTGCAAAAAATTAATCATTTTTGTCATTATTTTTTATATCCCATACAAATTTCTTTTTTTAGTGCACTTTCTATAAATGCACATTTGAGATAAATGCCCAAAATTTTTGGCATTTTAAAATTATTTTCATACAAAAAATCAAAGTTAGCTGCACTTTGACTCAGCTGCCCAAAATACATATTTTCCGTAATTATTATTTAAAATCCTTGCTTAAGTGCATTTTGTATACCTGCATATTTATGATATATTTGGGCAGCTTTAAAACATTTTTATATAAAACATCAAAGTTAGCAGCACACATGGAAAAAATATGGTGGCCATTTTTTCATATAAATATAAAATTTTATAAAATTTTAATAAAATATCAATTTATTAATAAAAACGATTTTTATTCTTTTTTTAACACTTTACTTTAGCTGCACTTTTAATCAGGTAACCACAATTGAGTACCTGCACATTAAGGCAGATAAATACATTTAAGATAACAGCACTTTTGATTTATCTGCACAAAAAATCGTGCAAATGAGATTGTGCAGCTAAGTTAAAATTACTGTATAATAAATTCGTATAATCTAAAATAATAGACATACATTCAATAAAAATTATATATATTTATTTACTTTTTATTTAATTGGGTTTTTTAGCTGTTCTAATTGGGGTCTGGTCAGACCAAGAGGAGAACTTAGTGGTAAAAAGTTACCTAGGGTTAAGAAGCTTTTGGTTTGAAAATTCCACATTCCATGTTTATGATAATTTTTAAACAAAGTATGTATATATACATTAGTGGTTTACAATGTCTTTTAAAAGGTGTACCAACATTATTTTAATAGCAATTTCATTAGGAATACATTTTGGAAAATTCATACGTTTTCAATGAGCTTTTTTTAAATGCAATTTTCTCCAAATGCCTTCGATATAACAACGGTATCAAAAAATATGATACTAAATTGAGAACCCTAGAGATTTCATATGATGTATGAGCTTCATAGCTCCCAAACTAAAATCTTTTTGCCCAAAATTTATATACATATCTCTAATTTTAGAATTTTATTACTTTTTTACGTTCTTATTTATTAGAAAAAAAATGGATTTAAAATATATTTTTAGAAAGAATTTTATGGAAAATAGACCTAAAAACACAATTTAAACCTACAATCTAATTTTGTATAAATACCGCAATTTTGTATTTTAATTTAAATAGTTTCCATAATAAGAAGTATTTCCTTAAAAAAAAAAAAATAATAATTTTAACTTCTTTGCCATTGTTATTAAACATTTTAAGATTTTTCTCAAGGTATATTTACACAAGGTAAACTCGTTGGCCCATATGTTTGTCAGCTGTTTACCCATAGTTGGAACCACAACGTCAAATTGCGTGTATATGAGCCAAAATTTGTACATGTGTGCGTTAAATTGTTTTTGTTTTATATGAAGACAATTTTGACAACATGGTTCCTTTTATAGAGCAAAATGTCTACACTCCCAAATGAGTCTACCTTGTGTAAATATACCTTGGATTTTTCTCTTCAAAATAAGATTTATTTTTCGCCAAATGAAGATTTTCCTTCCAAATTTTCTGGCAACGCTGTATTAGGGTATGATTTTTATATAAGAGTCCCTGATAACGTTGCTTCATTTATTTATGTTGTAGGTGAGATCGTTCACCACATTAGTCGCTGTCTTCACCAAGGTTTGACGGGAACAAGTCCAAAAGAGTGTAGGAAATTTTTACTACTTAACATTTTTTGACTATACAATGAACACTATCAGCCCAATAATGAATTCAAATTCCCATTTTTACAATTAAATTTACATAAGAAAAATAGGAAAAGGTTGAAAACTCCCGGGGAATTTTTATTCATAATTGGGCTGTATATTATTCTACTTACTGATTTTTGAAGTTTTAAAAGAAGTCTCAAATAATTTCTTCAAAATTTAGACTCCAAATATTTCTTAAAAATAAATTCTAGGCAGCCTTCTCATCGGGTGAAAATAATGTGCAGCTTCGTAGTAGTTTTCCGATTTTTGCACCATCAAAAAGCCTTTTTTGACATAGAAAGATTTTTTATATAACTAATCTTTTGTTTTTATATAACTAAAGTTTTTCCCATCTTTGTGTATTAGTGTAGTGTTTAATTAACCCAAGCTTTTTATGTAACTATCTTCAATCAGTGCGCTTCGCTACCCCCATTGAAGTAAAATTAGTTAAATATTTTGAAAAGAGTTCTCGTTTGATAACGAAGTTGTTTGTACTAAAATTTGGCAAATTTAAATGTAACCGTTTTAAAGAAACATAGAAATTAATTAAATTAAGACTTTGAATGGGAGGTCCCAAGTCCACTTCTGGGATTCTGCCCACTTTTTGAAACATGTTGTTTGTTGATAACCATTCTATTTTTATCAAATTTGGACAAAAAAAAGAAGGGAAAGTGGAACCCTTTTTATGTATACAGAATTATAATATGTGCCACGCACATACCACCGCATGGAGTGCCCCGGTAGGCTAGCTGGTAGTGAGCTAGTCTATTGTTGCGGATTCGATTCCCGCCATAGACTCTGGTTTCTTTCCTGCTTCGCGGGTTTAGATTTTTGGCGGATTGATTTCTATATTTCTACCAAATTTGGACAAAATTTTACACTTACGGTTCTTTAGATATACAGAATACTATTTCGTGCCACGCCTACTTACATATATAATCGCGCCTACTTTTTGACAGATGTTGTAAACTTATAACCAAGCTATTTGTACCAAATTAGTAAACTTTAGCTGTTGCCGTTCTCTGTATATATGTATGTATATAGAATTCTAATTTTTTCCACGCCCACTTCTCCACTCCCGCCTATTTTTAGATTGATAACCATTTTATTTGTGCCAAATTTATACAATCTTACAATTTGGTACACATACAAAGCTTGGATATAAATATTATGAATATCTGGATTCTATACTCTTCAGTTATATAGAATTATATTTTGAGCCCACATAGATTAGATTAGATACCGCCCATTTTTTACTGATGTTGCCTATTGATATCCAAGCTTTGTATGTGTACCAAATTTGAAAACGTAAGCTGTTACCGTTCTCTAGATAAACAGAAATTTCCTTTGCCTTCGTATGAGAGGTGCCACGCCCACTCATCCACTTTCACCCACTTTTTGACAGATGTGAATTGATAACCCAGCAATTTGTACTAAATTTTGAAATTTTACACGTTGCATGTCTCCAGATATAAAGAATTATATTTTATGCCACGCCCACTTCTCCATTTCCACCCACTTTTTAACAGATGTTGTGCATTGATAACCAAGAATATTGTAAACGGATGCTGTTGCCGTTCTCTAGCTGGGGTAAATTACATGCATTTGAAGACTGATCAGGCTGATCAGGCTGAATAACAATATAAAACAGTGACATAAATATATAACTGCATAGTCCGCATCATAGCTGCGGTCTTCGAAAACCATTTCAACGGACAAACGGACATCCTTAAATCAACTTCGCTTCTCATAAGGACATCAGAATATATGTATACATATATCTTAAAGGGTCTAAGATGAATATTGTTGAAATTACAAAAGGAATAACAAACTTATATACCTTATTACCTTAGGTAAAGGGTATACGTTTTAAGAATAACAAATTGTGGCCAAGTTGTATACACTAAGTATGTTGCGAAGATCGAGGACTTGCGCTAATCGAGAGTTGCAGTATCCAGGAGCGCACTTTCCACTATATTTTCTAATACAAGTTTCTTAATTTTATGACATTAAATATTCAATAAATACTAAGTAAAATTGTTGAATTTTCTTCTTTTTTACCAAAAAACGTTTAAAAGAAACTGCTTATGTTTTAAGCTTCGCCTTACCAAAATACACCCGGGTGATCATTTCGGTATTAGTAAACGATGTTCATTAAAACTTTTGGAAAGGCAAAAGGTAAAGCAAAAGATTACATTTTGGATATCGAATTAGATGTTGTCTGGTCTCAAATGTAGTAAAATCTTTAAAAATGGGTCAAAATTTTGATTTCTTTTAATTGTACATATGGCATCCTGTTTTGGAGCCTCCTCTTTTTATACATACATATGTAGGTATCCAAAACAAAACAAAATCAGACCATACGCTTGGAGACTGGATATCTTTGCGTTAATTTATCAATGTTTTCACTGTGCGTACTTAGTTTTTGAATATTTACATTGCTGTTAATTTATAAAACTAAATATTTTGTTGCTTTAAATCGTAATAAATACATATCGCACTTAATCGATAAGAGGGTTTTAACTCAAAATTAAAAAATTTTCAGTAGAAGCAAAACAACTTTTAATTTTTCATTGAAGAAATATGAAAAATAATTTTTAAACCAATTTATTCATTACCAAACAGTAGACAAAATAGCCCAATATTTTTACAGCGGGTAGATATGAACATTACGTGAATGAATATTTCTCCCAAAAAGTGAAAACATAAAACTTTTAAGTTGATCAAGTGCAATATAATACGTACCATGGCTTTAAATATTTAAAAACTTAATTTACGTTTGCCTATTATGGCCAATAGTCTAGGTTACTGAAATTTAATAAAAAAAAAATAAATAAATATTTTTAATGTTTACTACTTACTGAAATAAAAACAGAATGAAAACAATCTTTAGCTGCTACCGCAGCTATATACTATGAATTTGACATATTGAAGACATGGATTTGACATATACAATACATACAAAACTACATTCAAAATAAGAGACATTGGCATTGGTTTCTCTAGTGCTGCTACCTTGTGTAAATGTACCTTGCTGTGTACCTTACAAAACGATAAAACAAAGTCCATTGACTTTAAGATTATATTGTAAACAATAATGCAAAACTTTTTTCAATTGAACTAATGTTGAATTGTTAACCTTAATAGGGGCAATAATAATAAAACTTTTCAAAAGTAAAAGTTGTCTATATCTTTTTTAAGGTTGATTGTGCTTTATTTTCATTAATCCATCTACTTTTTATGCTAATTAAAATTTAAAATAATAACAAAAGTGAAAATTATATGTATTTTTTAAAATAAAAATAATATTACAAAAATGTTGGTGCTTTAGTTTGATACAAAAATAACTTAAAAAAAATTAACAAAAAAAGTGTCGTCTAAAAAATTAAGTACGAAAATTAACCCATAAGTACTAAACAGTTTTTGGAATGATTTTTTCATCATTTGGTTTTTTTAGTATACGATCGTTTTCCTCTTCCTCCAACGAGTTATCACCATCATTATTGCTTACTGACGTGGTAGTAGTAGAATTATTCCACTTTTGTACATTCGCTGTTCCATAAAATTGAAAAACAAAATATGTTAGAATTGTTATAACAGAAGATAAACCAAAAACGATTCTCCACTGCTTTATGTATATGCCATCTTGTAAAATAATGCCTGAAATAAGCGGTGACAAAAATGATGCTGACATGTGTATAGTTTGGCAAAAGGCCAAAACTGGACCAGCCAAATTAGGTGCAATATCCACAATACTCGCCATTGCACCGGCATACGAGGCCGTAATAAAAGTAACAGCTATAAACCAAACAACCAAGAGAGCGACAATGTTTTCTATATAGCCAATGGCAAATATAAGCAAACCAGGTATAATTTGTGAGAGAGCAGTAAAAAGTTTTCGCACATTTGTCAGAGACATCCAATTTTTTAGCACCATTTTATCGGCTAAGGAACAGAAAAGCACTGATCCAATATAGGAACATATAAAAGGCATTCCAGAAAGAAACCCATTTTCTTTGTACTGAAACTTTAGAATGTTTTGCATAAATTTTGGTCCATATATAATAAAAACATAATGTATCCATATACGTCCAAATGTTGTTATGCCAATGGACCAGGCAGGCATAGAGGTAAATATCGCTTTCCAAGGTACTTTCATGCCTAGGGATTCTTTAACTTCACTGCTTATATTATTTTCAATGTATTCAAGTTCTTTTCGTGATATTCTGGGATGTTCTTGAGGCGTATTAAATGCTAAAAGGTACCACCAAAAGCACCATATCATGCCTAGTGTTCCAGTGGTATAGAATACATAAGGCCAGCCAAATTGTTCTATTATAAAACCACACAAAGCGTAGGTAACGCCAATGCCAATGCTAAAGCCCTGAAAACTAGACATAAATCTGGATCTCTCCACTAGCGGTATCCAAAAGCCAACAACTGCATACATTGCCGGCCAAGTAAGACCCGATGCAAAGCCTTGTATAGACCTTAGAGCTATAACTAGTCCATAGTGCCACTCGGCACATACTGGAATACACAAACTGCACAAGGCCGTGGCAAATTGTGACCAACCAAATACATGTTTAGTTCCAAAATATTGCGTAGCAATACCTCCAGCTACTTGCGACAATACATAACACCAAAAAAACGTACTCAGTATTATCGACTGTACCGGAGATGACCAATCATAATGACTAAACGATTCACTTACATTAGTAGGATGGTAGTATGTTGTTATAGTTTCGTTTGAAAAGCTGTACGAGTTGTTTAACATTTGGTTTTTTTGAGCCATATGGGATGAGTCGTTAGTCGGAGTTGTCATTGCGACAAGAGCAAAGTTCATATCGTTTCGCATCATGAACGATACTAAAAAGCCCGACCATGACAAAAAATATAAAACTAATCGTGCAGGTACTTTTCCATTCAAGGTTTTACAAAACTTTTCCGCATTTTTGTTGTTTTCTTCTTCCAAGTTCAAATTAGCAACTGTGTTATATTTTACTTCCGGCGACGTCTGTTTCAATGAGTTGTGCGAGTTATACATGATGGTGTTATCACTTTCTTGTGGAAATCATGTGACAATAGAATTTCCTTGTTTTTAATATTTTGATTACTTCTTTACAATAAAATCTCTCAGGAATGTGTCTTCCATATTACTAACTAATCAGGTACTTGTGAAATCATTGTTTTACAAGAAATAAATGAGTAATAACATTTAAATTTGTATCCTTTTTATAGTCATTATCTTTTGCAGCAAGAGACAAAGGTTACTCTGCCATGTTTTTCTACGAAATGCACTGTAATCCGAGTTTTATTTTCTATATAAGGCACAGTATTTATTCAAATGTACAACTCGTTTTTTTAGCCTCAGTATGACTCTTATTTTAACAAGCAATTCAGATAAAGTTGTAATTATATCCAATACTCGAGCACAACCACACACCAGAATTAATTATTTTTTTTAATTGCTGCTTTATTCTTCTATCGCTATCACTCATCTTTCATTGCATTGTCATTCGTAAACAAAAAAAAACTGCCATATTTCATATATGTATAACTGTTTTTAAGTAACCGAATCACAGAGATTCCAAAACGTTTATTTTAAGTAAATTGTAATTTATGAATTGCAATATTATTTACCCCGTTTATACGTATTTCCTATTTGCAAATAAAACTATTTGCAAAAAATTAATTCGCTGTTTATACGTAGAAAGCATTCAAAATTATTGTATTTTCGCGATGCCATGCCACATATGGTAACACTAATAGTTAAAATATTATATGTAAAAAATATAGTAATTAAAAATCTTGGCAGCATTACATATTTAATTTGCAAGTAGCTCCTTTGCCTTTTGTGCATTAGTCGCAATTTACACTATGGACATTTCTTGCCGGACTGACGAAATCTATTACCTTACATGGGGTCTTCACTTGACCATTTTTTGTCATACCAAACGTCAAAATCTATATAAAAAAAACTAATATTTTTGTCAGCGTGTTCTTTTATATGAATTTTGACGTTTATTATGACAGAAAATTGTCAGGTGAAGACCCCATGTCACCAAAAAACTTCTTCTGTCCGGCAAGAAATGTTCATAGTGTAAATTGGGACAAATTTAGATACAATAAAAAAGTTATGCGGCAACGGTTTTCACTTTTATTAACTTGGTGGCCACACGATCAAGTTTTGCCTTTCAATTTCATTCAATTTGCAATCCACTCTTACTTTTTTACTAAAACACTCACACTTTTTAAATTGACCACGAGATGGCTTTTAATTTCACCTTTCCATTTTTTTGGCAATTTTACTTTAAATTTAGCAGCTGATTACATGTTTGTCTTTATAAATTATTTTCTTGATGAAATCTTAAATGTATCTTGCTTACAAATTGAGTGCAGCCTACGTCACAGCTTTTAATTTATCTAAATTTTGACAAGCAATGTATGTAAAAGACTATCAAGAACAACTTGATCGTGTGGGCGCAGGGTTAGTCCTCCTTTACAGTGCATTGTAATGTTGAAGATTGCAATGTTGAAATTGAAAGGCAGACATTTTTTCTTTTTCTATTTTAAACTTGCCTAAACTATTCACAATCGCGAAATTAATGAATACAAAAGTTATTAGTTTTCTTTTTTCGCTTTTGGCGGAGATGAACATTTAACAGACATTGATAACAAAAAACATTAGTGTGGGAAAAATTATATGTAGCAACAACATGAAAATTGCGAACAGTGGAAAAGAAACACTTAACATGTCTAATGCAGATAAAGGCGAAATAACTACAGGTAGTGTCGAAACGGCATCTGATTTTGACAGTTCGAACTTATTTCTTTCGAGCTATAAGACTAACAATGCAGTGCAAAAAATCCTATGTTGTGTCTGTTGTTTTTGGATTGTTGTGGTTCCGACACCAGCTGTAGTTGATTTTGCCTTGGTACAGTTAATCGTGTACTACAAACTCTACCTCTTCAACCCCTTTCAAAGAAACTTCGTCTTTTTGCCATTCAATTTTCTCATTGTAAAAATGGACTTAAAAATAAGAAATGCGAAATAAGAATTGTTCAAAAAGAAATATTTTTTAACGGGTTGACAACATAAAATACGGAAATGTATGCGTTGGTTTTGCTTACTTTTTCCTGTATTCAATAAATTGTGCCATATACATATGTTTTTTTTTATATTGCCCCACTTACTGAGCGATGTGGAAATCGACAATAACAACAGCAATAAAGTACTCAAAAAATTGAAAATGTATGGGTACCTTTAACCCTCGTCCATATTATAAAACATTTGCTGTGCAAAAACTTTTTTAAATTCTCTTTTGAAACTGCATTTGTGTCCATACAATGAAACTTTTGATTTGCAGCATTTAGATATTTCATATGCCTTCTCTCATTCTTCTTCTTTCTTTCAATTACAAACTCTCAAAAACTGCTTGTACACGAAACAAAGTACACTTTTCTATACGTCATTCCCTTTTGACTATCAAACTCAAATGTTTCATTATCTGGATCATAATTGCGATCTTGACTTAAGTGCCCCGTACGTGCGCAATCACAAGATTGTACCAGCCGATGTACCGTGTATGTGCTTGTGGTGCTATTCTACGCTTTGCTGTAGCCATTTCAAACAGAGTTAGATATGTTGCTGATAGTACCAATATGTGATGTTGTTATAGTGCAATTTGCTCAGTTGAAACAAATTGTCAAAGAGTAAGCACCAGGTTAATATTATTTTATTATTTGATAAAAAAAAAACTATTATAAACTATTGAATTTTAAGATTTTGTTTGTCGTGCTTAGTTCCCAATTTTTTTCGTGATAAATACACTGAAATTTATTGTTGGAGGATAAGCTAGTTTCTATGCACATTTTACTGGTTGCTTAGGCCCGATCATCAGGAAACATTTTCCCCAAAAAGGTTAAGAAAAGCCAAAGATATTAGCAAACAAAACTGCTGAGTGAATGAGAATTGCAAACACCAAAAAAAAAAAATTTGCAATAATATCAAATATTAAACAAAATACCAACAATAAACAGTGAGTTTATCTTTTCTTACTCTCCCCACTACAATTGGTTGGTATTCTCCCAACATTAATTGTAGTTGTAAGTGGCGAAATGCGCAGAGAAACTTGCTTATTCTTTAACCATAAATTGCAGTGTATTTGTCAAGAATAAAAATAAAAATTATTAATTAAAAATTTTGTATTTCCAAAAATTACTTTGATAATTAATTTTTATTAAAAAACATCAACAAAAAAGCATTAATGTTCTTAAACTTCTATTTTTTTTTTATCTTAATTTTTTTTGGCTAATTCTCTTGAGTTATATTGCCAGGGTATCACACAATTTTTGGAGCTTCAACTACAAGTAATTGTTCGACCTAAACCTTCGTATAGGAAGGCGAGAGCTTCCAGAATCCGCTCCTGAGTATTTTGGTCTCCACCAGTAAACGTCTGAGTTATTTCCTTGGTACTCCAGCAGTAAAACGTCTGAGTTTTATAAGGTTCTCCACCAGTCACGTTGAGTTATTTCCTTGGTACTCCACCAGTAAAACGTCTGAGTGTTATATGGTTCTCCACCAGTCACATTGAGGTTAAAAACAATTGCATATAGTTAATGTAGAAACCGAAACAACTGTAACTCGGTACAGTTATACGACGCAAAACGCACGAAAAGCAGACAAACAAGAACGACCTGTTTGTCCTAAAGAAATAATGACAAAAAGCGCGAGCTGCTTCCCCACTCAGAGCAGTTTTACGAGTGAATCTTCTATTTTAAAATAATATCAATAATAAATGCGGTGCGCACTAGTTGTAACAACTCCCCCGTAAAACATTTTTGAAGACATTAATTATACACCAGTATGATTGTATGGTATGTCCCAATTTACAATGTGGCAAGTGAAAGGCAGACAGACGAAGTTTGTTGGTAAGGGGGCGACGCTGTATGCGTAACACACTTCACTTTTTTCCTCTCGCCTACAAACTTCGCCTACAAACTTCGTCTGTCTGCCTTTCACTTGCCACATTGTAAATTGGGACTATGTGTTTCGAGCACGATTAAACATCACTTGATTGTGCCAGTATGCTGCAGTAATGTATGCTCTGCTTTATTACACCACAATTCACAACCCGTCGAACAACATTTTCAATCAACAAATAATTTCGTGTGCTACCATTTTTTTTGTACTAAAAAACACAACTCTGTTATGTTATAGTCTGTCAACTTCTTTTACAAACTAGTCTGGCATCACTGCCCTTAAAAAAACACCGACGCGAGTGAAAGAAAGACGCAAGGTATATTTATAGCAGGTAGTCTCGGAAAGCCAGCTGTTTATTTTTTATTTGCTTGTTTTGTGGTACGAACTGTCAAATGTTGTATAGAAAACAAGTAAACAAGTTTTTTGTCTTTATCTTTTGTCTTTTTTGTCTCTTATCAACCACTTTGCTGTTTGACAGTTCGTACCACATAACAACAATAAAAAGCCCTGTTGTTTGTTTTATTGTACAATTGTTGTAATCTCGCGGCTACCTGCTATAAATATACCTTGGAAAGACGTAGAAATTTTTAAGTAAACAAATTTCTCCGCAAGTTTTGTACACAAAATCGATTAAAATATTAAAAGTATATTATAAAATTTGTTTAAAAAGTATTCATTTTGTCATTTCATTCAATCGCAGAAAAATATAAGTGTTTTAAACAAATAAATTAAAGTAAAATGTTGAAGCGATAAAATTACTGCATAAATTTGCAGCATGTAGAAAAAATTGGAAGTGTCTCAAGTTTATCTAGTGTAAAAGAGAAAGATAAAGGTTTATAAAAAATAATATAGGGTAAAGAGAGATAAAACTATAAATACCTGAAGGACGTTTTGTGTGTTTTTTGTTTTTACACACAATTATTTTATATTTTGTTTTTTAATATTTCGGAGGGAATACAAATTTCCTATTTGTGAAAAAAATTGTTAAAGTATTGTTTTCTAAAAGCAAAAAAAAAGTTAATAATATTGAAACAAATTTATTTGTTAAAAGAATGTAAATACCAATTTGTTTATTTGTAAAAACTGATTAAACTTTAAAAAAAAATTGGTATTTTATATATTGCAAAAATAGTTTGGTAATAAAAGCTAAACTGGATAACATAATGGGCAGTTCGGATGATCGCGTATACGCGGCGGAGCGTATAATCCAAAAACGCATTAGAAAGGTAATTTCTTAGAATTATTAATTTGTTTTAAATTTGTCTGGTATTTGATAAATTAATGTCCTTGTTTAAAAAAGGCCTTCAAAAAATTTACTATGTTGCTTTCAGTATTAATAGCAACAACAACCTTATGAGGCAGCATTAATAATCCTCAACATCTGCTGGCAGCTGTTATTATGTTCATTCACAAAAACGCAAGACAATTTACGTTGTTAGTTTATTTAATTCCATTATTGTCTCGTGCTCCTTTTTGCTTTTTCGTGTTTCATCATCTGCCGTAATGGTCTACCATATTTTTTTTTTTTTTATTTATGTATTTTAATATGTAGTAACAAGGCTGGAAGAAAAAAACACCTTCCTTTTCAGTGTTGTATAGAAAAGACAATAAAAAAGCGCTAATTGACTATTTTAAAGAACATAAAACTATTTTTGATGAAAAATTAATTAAAAATGCAATAGGATCTACCTTTACAAGGTGTTAATTATAAAATCAAATTTTTCAATATTTCGATTATCATATAAAAACACATCTAAGTTACATCAATTTTATTGGAGTCTTTTTGGTGAGAAAGAAAATGTGATTAGAGATTTGGATGTGTGTAATACTTAATAAAAGTCGCTTGAAGGAAGTTTTTTTGTTATTATATTGCCGATTTCCAAGAAGAAGAAAAATTTGGCTTATAAATATAATTTTATGGAACTGGAACTAAATGCTTAAATAAAATACATTTCCACGTAAATGAAAAATATTTAATTTTATATTTATTTAAGTGGGCGTAAATCTACATCTCTATACATATATATTTTATAAAGTTTGGCCTCTAGTTGTAGATTAAAATTTATACCTATGTACTTGCATTACCATTTTTAAAATTCTTTTTCAAAAAAAAGTTTTTTAACAAAATGTATCTGGAGTACAAAATGTTACCATTTTTGTCCCACCAAATTAATATATTCTAAATGTATGCTTCCAATGATATTGAAAATAAACCAACATTTAAAATATTGAGTATTTAAATTGCTTATTTTACGTCCAATTTTACCAAGTTCAGTTGATACTAACTATTACTTTTAACTTCCAGTTAACGAATGTTTTTGACAGTTACAACTTAAAGTTAATTATAACTGAACTTGGTGAAATCGGCCATTAGTCTTTAGTATGTTTTTTACACCTTCTAATAAAACTCCCTTTTTACCCATTGGAACGCTATTATACTGCCGTAATTAAGTTGCTTTTTCACGATCTGTATTTAGCAATGTAGTTGTCAAATTTCGCACTGCAAAATCATACATGTTGTGAAAAGGCAAAAAAATTTGCTTCTGTTAATGTCAGGTGGAATAAGCAGTGTAAAATTTTTCAATTAGAGCGTGTTCTATTCTGATCTGACAAACCATCTGACATCAATCAGCTGTTTTGCAAGTCATTTGTTTGTGGCGGCATATACCAATTTTTATTTATTTATTTACACATATTCTTAAAAAAAACAACATTTTTAATTAACTGAAATAAAATTAAAAGAGAATAAAAATATTAATATGTAAATAATTTGCTGTTATGAACGACTTTAGGTTATGTCAGATGAAACCAAAAACGAACGTGTGAAAACAAAAATTATAAACCTTCTGTATTTGTCAATTTTGACACTGCAAAATACAGATCGTGTAGAAGCACCTTTAGGAAAGAGGCAGTAAAGTGTTAAAATGAAAATCAGGGAAAACTGAAATTTAAAGTTTGTATTTTTGTTGGCAAGATTTTATCGGCTGTATAAAAAGTGTTATTACCACTTTACTTTAACCTTCCTAAAGTTTGTCGCTCACACATGTTTTATCCACTTTTACTCCCTAATAGATCGAATTTTTGTGGCATGCGAAGCAATAGCAATAGAAATTTATAAAAAAAATTTTGATTTAGAGTCAAAGGTTTCTCCAAAAAAATCGGTTCTAAATTTGCCTTTTTTTTTTTGTCTATATTATCATTTCCTGTCCCATAATTTCGGATAAAATATGACCTATTAAAATTTCGCTAAAAAATTCGATCTTGATACCAATTTTAATTCACATTGGGTTAGCCGATTGGGCGTGGTATTAAAAATATTTCCCATATACGTACAAAAAATATTTAGGTATTTTTTCATTTAAATGCCTAAAACTCATAAACCAATGCATTTTAAAAGACCGTTTATCAATTATTTAAATGTAACTGTAATTTCTTCTGATTTTAAGTGTATTTCTGTGAACATGCGTATTTAAAGTATGAACTAGAAAACAATATTTTAATAAACTTTTAAAACAAGGGCCAAATTACAGCATTCGATATCGATCGAGATTTCAATACAATTTAAATTGAAAATTTCGATCGATGTCGAATGCCGTAATTTGGCCACAGGATTGGCTATACAATTTGTTCGGTTTAAATATCACTCGAATAAAAAAACCAAATACACATGTACATTAGAGTAATGACTAATTTTTAAAAAAATCACCACGTGATTTCCAATACTAAATTAATGATAAAACTCGTATTTGCTGGTAATTTTTACTACATTGGCAGATTTCCGAAAGAGCAAATGCAAAAAATCGTAGCTTGTCTGTAAAATCTAACAATAAAATGCAGAGGTTCCTTTAAATTTTTTAAAAGAGCTACGATATACATACTAAAGCCGTTTAAAATTGTGGCAATGGTAAATTTAATTTATTATTTATTTATTATAATTTCTTTATTACTATTAAAAATACTTATCAAATCTATTACATTAAAGTTTGTCTACAAATTTTTTCAGAATTACATATTATGTTTTACATAGTAGACAATATTTTTTTTGAATAACTTTATATTAAGTTCCAATATTACATTATTGGGCAAGGAGTTGTACAGTTGTATGCCTTTTTAAAATAGCGACCGTTGAATTGCAGTTGTTGATACTCTTTCAGTTCTAAAATGGTCCACGTTTATTAACTGGTACGGTTGAGCGTCTCTCACATATGTTATTTGTTCCGTTTAGTATTCTGGGGCTTCACCGATTTTTATCTGCTTGCAAGCTTATATCATCGTATCTCGATAACAGATCCCAAATTGTACACTATAATTGTAAATTTTCGAATCCTCTCACAGTCGTCAGAGGTGTTCCACAGGGATCAATCCTTGGACCTCTTCTGTTTTGTTTGTACATTAACGATCTACCTGACGTTCTAAAAAGTAGCGAGGTACATATGTATGCTGATGATGTTCAGCTAGTTTAGCTGATGTGCAATCGTGTGTTTGCAATATAAATGATGATTTAAATAGAATTTGTAATTGGGCCATGGAAAATGGATTATTCCTTAACCCCCTTAAGTCGAAATGTATTTTTCTAAATCTTCAAAAAATTCTAGAGATCTTCACGATAATATTGAAATAAAAATTAATAACAATGCTATAGCCCTAGTTAGCACATCAAAAAATCTCGGCGTTACCTTTAACAGTCAACTAACTTGGTCAAATCATATAAACTCGGTCGTTGGAAAAGTATACGGAATGCTGAGAAATTTATGGGCTGTAAAAATTTCAACACCTTTTAAAATACGAATGCTGTTAGCCAAAACATATTTGATTCCTGTTCTGCTATACGGATGTAAAATTTTCGCAAATTGTGACAGTGTCGACTTTCAAAAATTAAATGTTACCTACAATAATATTTTGACATTCACAATGGACTGTATTGGTCTCCGAGTGGAGGTGTGCCCATGGGCGCACAACCCTTCTAAACCTAACCTAACCTTCTTAACCTAACAATAATATTGCAAGATATGTATTTGACAAAAATAGCCGTGAAAGTATATCAATGTTTTCATATCAAAGTTATGGAATAAATTTTAAAAATCTTTTGCAATTTAGATGCCTTTTATTTTTGCATAAAATTATTACATCCAAAGAACCTAGCTATCTATATAATAAATTGCAATTTGCCCGATCAAATCGTGGTAACAAATTAATTCAGCACAGATTTGTCAGCCTTATGTCGGAACGACAGTTTTTTGTTTTTACAATCCGCTTTGGAACGCCCTTCCAAACCACTTTCAACTCTTAAGCAACGCAAACACGTTTAAAAAGTAGCTATTAGAAATATGTACTTGGTTAATACCTTAATACCTTAATTTTTGTAATAATCTTTACTTTCTATTTTTTTGTATAGTTTATAAATGTTTTTATCTATGTTCTTTGATATTTTACATTTTTACTTTTGAAATTATATTGATAATATCACTAGCAATGTAATTTATAAGATTTTATCTTGTTGCGCTAGATCATTTAATAAATAAATAAATAAAATAAATAGTATTTCAGATATAAAAAGAAGATTCTCCCGAGTATTCCGCGATAGAAAGTGTAGTCTTTAGTAATGTATAAAAGTGGTAAACTATTAAAGTAATCTAAGCATATTTTCTTTAATGTTCCAATTTAATTAAGTTTGTACTCTCTGGACTTACATATATCACAAATCACGAGGGAAATCTATAAAATTCTTGGCTCAAATACCAAAAACCAAAAAATTAGCACTTATACATTAAATGGCGACTTTTTAATATATTTCGTTTTTTCATTCCAGGGCGTTGTGGAATATCGCGTTAAATGGAAAGGTTGGAATCAACGTTACAACACATGGGAACCCGAAGTCAACATATTAGATCGCCGGCTCATTGAAATCTATGAGCAAGGCAATAAATCTTCTAGTACTCCCTCAAAACGTGGTCCCAAAAAAAAGGAAAAAGAACGTGATCCCGATCCTGAACCAGAATCCGATGATGAATATGCGTTTACCGAAGAAGATGCACAACCAACTCATGCCTCAACTTCAGCGGCGGCGATTAGCACAATTTCAACAACAAATACCTCAGCCGCAGCATCTTCGTCTGCCTCTCTAATATCCGCCTCAGCAAATAGTACACATATTCATCACCATCATTATCATCTCGATAAGGATAAAGAGAAAGAAAAAGATAAGGAAAAGAAACATCATCATCACCACCACCATCATCATCACACATCTAAAGCGGAACGTACTACAAGTAGAAGATCTGAATCTCCGCATACTCATGTTGAAAGCAAAAGACAACAAAAAGAACACAGTACTGGAAGTTCATCAAATTTAGCCTTTATACCCGAAGCCGATACGAATTCCTCAAGTTCGGAGGATCAACCACTAAGTCGCAAGGAGGTAGGTACAAAACGTAAAGCAGAAGTCTTAAAGGAATCGGGCAAAATAGGTGTTACTATAAAAACATCACCAGATGGACCACCACCAACTAAAATACACTGCTCCGGTGATACCGCAACCCCTATTTCTACTCCATTGAAAGCGGAAACAGAACCTTTGTCTCCGGAGACACCAGCCTCTAGGCCAGAACAAGCTACACCTTCTGAAAAACCTCAACAGTATAATGCCCAGGACGACGATGATGATGAGACATCCTCACAAGCGGAATCACAAAATGAAACCGAAAATAATAACTTACATCACAACAATAATATAATCAATAACAATAATATCAACAACCAGCGCAATCAACATTACGATAATAACTTGGAAAATTCACCGCCCAAACAAAAATCCCAACCTCTTACCCCCCTTTCCCCGCAAGCTTTGCCGCCCCGCTTTTGGTTGCCAGCAAATTGTAATATTTCTGATAAAGTTGTTATTACTGATGTAACCGTTAATTTTGAAACTGTTACCATACGTGAATGTAAAACCGAAAGAGGCTTTTTTCGTGAACGCGACATGAAAAGTAGTGATTCTGTAGCATAAATAGAAAACAATTGCATACGTCAAAAAATCAGTATCACAAACTAAATAAAACTATGGCCAAAAGTTAAGGATTATAATGGAAAAATTCCTAATAAAGGCACTTCATGAGACTAAACTGAAACTGAATGTAAAGCAGGACTTTAAAGTTCAAAATTTGCCATTTTGTATACAAAATATTTATTTTTCTAAGCAAATTTTGAATAGTTTAAAGAAAAAAAACGTTTTTATTTTCTACTTTTCTTCATTTCTGAAGCTTTTAGAAGAATGTTATTACAAATGAAAGCATTTTACGTATGTATATGCTTTTAAAAAGTTTTAAAAAAGAAAGAAAAGTTTGTTGCCTATAAGTGTAAATACAATACAAGAAACAAGTATCTAGAAAGTAAATATTTACAACGTATATTATACGAATTATATATATATATATATATTAAAACATATACATAAAATTATATATTTTTGTAGTGCTTGAAAACAAAATAACTAAAAACATTTTTAAAACAAGTAAAAATTATGAAACTTCTTTTAAATACGATATTATTATCTACATTTTTTATTACAACAACTCTTAATTACCTTTAAATAATATTGATATGCATATGTTTTTTTTTTTCAAATTTATTTCAACATTTTTATTTTTCCAATTATTTTTAGTTAATCATTATTATTTTTAAAATTTAATTTTTGCTGACATTTTCGAATAGTAACACACATCAAACTGCTTTATTAAATTTACTTATGCCTTGGTGATACATATTTTGATTTTCTTAGTATAGCCTCACATCAAATTTATATCAATTTATATCAAACTTCAAGCAAAATGTTTTTTTTTTTTATTTTTTTGTTAAAAATAAGTTTTTTTCAAATTAAATTTGAATAAATTACCCGCATAATATTAAACTGGCTTAAAATTTTTGTGAAAATCAAAAGTATTTTGAGTTTATTCTAACTCACATCAAACTATAAATGTAAGTTTCATGATCCAGCTTGATGTGTGGCCATATCGCTGAAGATTATTTGTTTTTTTTTTTTTTTAAATTAAACGTTAATTTGGTTGTTGGGAAGATGTCAGTTATTGTATATAGTTTTTTTATTTACTTTTAAAATTCTCTGACAACTTTAAGTTGTAAATATTACTAATATTTTTATGAGATCATTCTAAATTATACCAAAAATTATTTCTAAAAACAAACATTATATAAAATTATAGATTTTCTATTAAAATTATTTTAAAGCAGCTTTTGCCACTTTTTCTACTTCGATATGTGCATTTCCACATTTTATAATGTTTCTCGAATTAAAAATCATACACATATTATTTTTTAAGCTTTTTTGGTTGGTGGCGCAATGTGACAAAAAGAGAGCTTCTCTGCAGAAGTGTCCATATATAAATATCAAGATAAACTAAAAACTTTTGATTATATTCGGGCATGTTCTAGAAATTGAAATGAAGTGGATTTGAAATCGAGCAAATTTTAAATAAATTTTATTTTGTGAGTATGTACCAATTAGCTTTACAAGAACAACTCTTAAAACCAGGAAAAACTAGGGTCGTTTTGTAAATAATTGAACGTAAAATCTCGCCCGATTTTAATTTCACTTCATTTTGATTTCTAGAACATGCCCGATTATGTCTTTTTTTTAATAATTGCTTAAAATATTTTTTTAAAATTTTTATTTCAGCACCTTTAGTTAGGGCCAGTATTAAGTTATATATATACATATTATTAAGGCTTTAGTACCTTTTTCCCGGAGTTAAATACAGTCGAACTTCTATAAAGTGAACTTTTTTTTACAAAGAAACTCTTTCTACTGGGATTTGATTTCAAAATTTTCGTTCCAATTTTATTGTGTTTTTATTTGACTCTAATGTATTTTTTTTTGATCCATGTAATGAATTATTAAAACATAATCTGTTATGGGATTCTTAAGAAGAATATAGGAACAAACAGAAAAAATTCCCAACAATCGGACATGAGTGTCGTTGTCTTAGTCGAAATCCAGAAGTTTTTAAAAGTTGGCATTATAATTGTTTCTATGTGATATGCTTTGTCGTAAAACTTAAACTTTATTGAAAAACACTTTAAAAGATTACGACTTTGACTACGACAACGACTCTTTAAAAAGGATGATTAGCAATTCGTGTTCAGTGAACGAACATGTCGCCCTGAAGTCGTGTATCTACCTCTTGACGAAATGTTTTAAATATAGTTAAAGAAGAACCAAAAAAAAATATATATATATATGTACATTCAAAGTGGGTCGAAAAAAAAGTTGTGCAGGTCACCCCCTAGATAAAAATGATGTCAAAGAAGTGGTGCCACTTATGCCATTTCGGATCTTTCTCCTAAATGTCCAATTTTTTTAAGTGCCAAGAAAGTCCTTATAAGATTAAGTATGTATAGCTTTTATGACACGCCTCCAAATTAAGCCCTTTTTTCTTTTTCACATACATATTAAATTAAACCAGGTAGAAGCCAACAAAAACCAAAAAAAAATTTCACGCTCTAGAATAAAAGGTATATTTATTAAGTTTGAAGATCTTTAAAAAATTGTTTTTGGCACGCCCTAAAATACAGCGCTTTTGTTTTATATATATAGCATCGCCATTTAAAGTCAAATTTCATCGTATCGTATATCCTTGTTATTGGCTAGAATATGGCTTATTTTTGTATTTATTGCTTTTTTTAATCTGACTTAAAATTCTAGATGGCATTTATGATATCTCGGATCCATCCTTGACTTGACTTGAACAACATTTTTTTTGTGTGGATGTCGACCCGGTCTAATGTACATATTTGTATAGCTAAGCAGTTTGGGATGTTTCCCAGTTCTTTATTTATTATTTTTCGTAACAAGACAATTATTCTAAAAATATAGAATTCAGGCAAAAAAGCACTTAACGCAAAAGTTTCTAACCAGTGTTTTTTTTTAATCGAAGTAAAATAAATAAATTTCTGTAAAATAAAGTTTCTATCGTCTTTGTTCTGAAAAACGCATATCGCTTAAAATTCGAGTTGTTCTGACAAACGAAAACGTTTGGAACTTGTCGTTTTTAAACCGCTAGTATCAACTGAAACGTTTTGGACTACGTTATTGAAACTGTACTTTAAAAAGAAAATTAAATAATGCCCAATAAAAATTTAACAATTTCTTTTTATTAAATTCAAACATTTTTTTACGTGTTAATCAAAAAAGGCAATTTAAAAATTTGCTTTGAGGTTGTCAGTTGTCTGTCTCAATTGTTTACTTATAAACATCTCTTGATTGTAACTTTTTAAAGCAAGCAAGAACGCTGAAGACATTTAAATTTAAAATTTATTTGCTTGTTTAGTTTTTGTTATGATAAAGTATATGTTTTCATTACTCAAACACAACTTCCAAAATTAGCAAAACGGAAGGAAATCGGGTGGTTTTCACAACATGCAGAAATGCTTTTCCAAACATGGGCGTATGTAATGTAGTAATTTTCTGGTTCTATGCATATTTATTATAAGGTAGTTCGACTGTATTTTGAACAAGCATTTATATATTAAAAAAAAAATTGTTTGCGTACAAAAAACAACTGGCCAATAATTTGCGACGTAAAGTTTTAAGTTGAATTGAAAAAAAAACAGCGTTTTAATGTGTGGCAAAGAATAACCGTTAAAATGTATCTACATTTGAGGTATTTTTTATAGTTTTTTTAATATTTTTCCAAAAGCCTCATTTTTTTTAGAATGATACTTTTAAGTATCGAGATAGAAAAACCACAAAATATCTGGCGAACCGGAAGATCATATACATATGTATGTAGTGTAGTGTTTTTGTGTAATTGATTTTCTTTTTTTGTAAATGACATACATATGTATACATACGCATAAAGCCAATTAACACTTGTCAAAAATTCCTAAAAGTTTCACGTGCTTATATTTTACAACAAACAATTAAATAGTAGTGTTTAGGTTAAAGTAAAGTTTTTTGATGTAATGACCAAATGAGACTATTTGTAAAATTAATTAGATTTTAAATGCTTTTCTTAAAAGAATTAGATTTTTTCTTGAAAATATTTATTTTTGAAAATTCGAAACTCCGGAAAATATTGATAATAAAAAACTATGTATATTTTGCAGTAAATAACTAAATGTAGTATTTTCGGTTACAATAAATTTTTCGAAATTGTAATTCAATTTTGAACATGTGCAAAAATCATTAATTTTTATACTAATTTCAATTAAATAGTAACTACCTATGTCTAGATTTTATATGTTGAAAAATATTTTAAATTATAATGTTCAAATTTTGTGTAATTTTATTGAAATTACAAGCAGTGTTTTACCTCAAGTGAAATAAGTAATTAAAAATTATGATACAATTTAAGACAACTAGAATTCGGAAGAAAGATTTTAGTATTTTTTCGAAAATAAAATCTTGGAAATGGTCTTATATATTTTTTTTCACAATTGTATTTAAAAAATTTTAAATTTTCCTTAATTAACGTATATTTTATTAACTGCCTGTTTAACGATATCGAACGTCATCGTTCGCATAGAAAATTACATTTAAAACAAAAACAAAGTTCGAACATTGTACGAACTTTGTTTTTGTTTTAAATGTAATTTTCTATGCGAACGATGACGTTCGATATCGTTAAACAGGCAGTAAGTTTGAGGTTCTCATTTGTATAAAAATAATAACTGCCCATGTTCTAAAAAACGCATATCGCTTAAAATTCGCGTTTTCGATTTAAAAACGCCAAACTGGTGTTCTGACAACTGAAAACGCTTGAAAATGGTTGCGCAACAGTTACGTCTTATAAATGTGCCCAATGAAATGATGCACAATAAATATTTAATGTGATTTCTTTTTATTTAAAGAAAAACTTAACTTGTAACATTTTTCCACAATATTAATTAAAAGTATGCAATTTAAAATTTTGCTTAGTAAAACATAGTTTACATTGCTCAAACACAACTTGAAAAATAGCAAAACGCAACGTAATCGTGCAATTTTTAAAACATGCAAAAAAGCGTTTTTGAAACCGTAAGCGATTTGATTGTAAAAAAGTGGACCTAGTTGTGTTTCTAGTATTACACTGTAATTTTGTATAATAAAAAAAATACTCAACTTGAGTTTTGTTAATTTTACCTTTAATTCAAATTCAATTTGCGTATGGGTATTTATGTCGGCGATATTTTATTTTGAGTGTCGGTATCATATCGACAAAAATGTGTATCGTCATGTCCCTAATTTAAAAAAGTACAGACAAAGGTTTTTCACTAGAAAATTCACACAAAATAAGGCTGTAAAATATAGTACTGTTCTCTATAATTAATGGTCACCGATTTTTTTTTTTCAATATTAAGGCCATAATTGTGTAAAACGCAGCGCAACGCCAAAAATTACACTAAAAGCAAAAAGTCAAAAATATTTTATAATTTTGGTGTTACTTTCTACAGAAATTCATATTGCATTTTGAAATTTTCAACGCCAGAAGAAATGCAGCGCTTGAAATTTAAAAATTCAATATGAATTTCTGAAGAAAGCAACTAAAAAATTATAAAAATGTTTAAACTTTGATTTAGCTTTTAATGTAATTTTTGGCGTTGCGTTTTACACAATAAGGGGCTGAGCAAGGCGAATTCATTAAGGTGACATTTTCGAGTCATCTGTTTATTGTTTTTTTTTTTGTGTGTATACTGAATGTCAAGTTTTGTTTACATTTGTGAAAAAAAATTTAAATTCCATAAAAATCTAAGAACTTGAAAAAAGAACTAATTTAAATTTTATAAAAAAAAATTTTATTAACACAAGGAATTAGAAATGCGTAAGGAATAAGTGGAGCCACAATAAATTTGCTATTAAGGAAAAAGATTTAACTTCTAAAGAAAATGCAAATTTCAAAAATTTCTTTTTTATATTTTTAATAAATAATTTTGACATTCACTCTAACTTTTTACAAAAACAAAATGCATAATATTTAAAAAAAGGGATTGCTAGCATAACTCTATCTCATGATGCGGTCACCTGCCTTGGGCCTTAGTTTAAATATTTTAGTACAACTTTTATAATCTAAAATTGTTTTAATTTTTAAAATTAAAAATACTTAATGAAACTATTGCTTATACAAAACTAATTAAATTTTTATATTGATAAAACCAAATTTAAGTAAAAGCAATATTCTAAGGTGACTTAAGAAAATAAAGAAATTTGCCAAATATTTGCTTACAACAAAGAAAAAAACAAAAAAAAATGCAATCAGATTACAGCAATTACAAAAACATTTATATATTTAAAAATTGAAAATATAAAATAGCAATCATTTTCCCAAACATCTTACCAGTTTAGTCAAAAATATAACAAATCCTTAAAATATTAAAATAAATCCCATAAATGAATTGTAAACTTAAGTTACAAAAACGCACATTTTAAAAAATTAACGTGCATATAAATGAAATTTGCAACAAAAAAAAAAAAAAAAAAATAATAGAAAAAACATATTAATTGTTAAATTGTAGTTAAATCTCATGAAAATCAATAAATATTAAACTTGTGTCAAAAATATAAACTATTAATATACACTGAAGAAACATATGATGTGAAAATATTGAAAATTGAAAATCTATTATAAAATTTATACTTAAAACATGGTTATTTAAATGCTAAAACGCATTAAACACATTTAATTGTCGTACATACATACATACATACATTAAAAAATTAATAAAATATAATTTAACACCTCAAACACCAATTATACAGAAAATCATTAATTATAAAATAATATTAATTATAAAATATAAAAATTATATTTTTTGAATTATACCTCCTGCTTGTTTGTTATTACCATATATGTATAAGTAATATTTATACATTTTAAAGAATTTTGTGTTATTTATAAACTTCACACTTATTCATGTACATATTTTATTTAATTGAACAAAACAGAATTAAACTATTTTACATTATAACAATTTAAGTAATATTTTAAAATTATAAAATATAAGGCGAAACAAATGATAACAATAACAAAACTTGTAGTTTTCTTTTAAATAAAGGAGGTTTAAGAGTTTAATCCTTTACATATTAATAGGAAACCCCTTAATATAAGTTGAGCGCCATCTATTGGTTACGACTTGGTCAAATTGAAAAACTAATATAAGTTGAGCGCCATCTATTGGTTACGACTTGGTCAAATTGAAAAACTAAAAATCGATGTGGCAACATTTTCTTAATATTGGTATGCCTTTACCAAAATTAGTCTGGCATCACTAACGTTTGTGCGATTTTTTTCATGAGCTGCCAGACTGTTTTCGCTAATGGTCTTTCAAAATTAGGGAAATGTTGCCACATCGATTTTTTGCTTTTTTATTTGACCAATGCATAAACAACAGATGGCGCTAATCTTTAATTATAAGAGTGCTGCCAAGTTCGCTTTCATACTTACAGGAAGTTTCAAGTAGTTTTCCCCAACAAATACGAATTGAATAAAAAAACTGTAACCAAATTGATGGACATTTTATTTAATTTGTTAGGTTTTGTGAAATTATTGAAAACATAAACAAACAAATTACTATTAAGAAAATTTAAGGAAATCCAACGGTGGTTATTTGTGGGTAAATCTGTAAAATAAAAAAAAAAATTAAGATACATAAATAATATATATTTTATAATTTTATTTATTACTTTTAATATAGTTTTTTGTTATCTTTACTTTTATATATAAATAATTTACAAAAGGAGTATGTATCTTACATTTATAAAAATATAAATAGAAAAAGAACTACAAAACAGAACTATTAAAAGTGTAGGCTATATCCTTTCATACATTTCTTATATCGGGGTTTTCAACAAGAACAAGAAATATTTAGATAAAGATGATTCAAACTTTTATTGTATTCTGAAAAGAAAAGTTCGGCAATTATGAATGAAAAATTATATATATCTGCATATATTATATGCAACTATGGAGTTACCTTGTTGCTTTTTAAAAAATTCATGGAGTTACCTAGTTTTTACATAATAATTGGTATTATTCTGATTTTGGTTAAATAAGATATTATATCAAAATTTCGATCTAACAGAGTGATAGTATATGAAACACACTTTCTATTTTTTGGTGTTATCTCAATTTTCGCAAGAAGTAGAGCTACCTAGTTTTTTCATACGGGCACAGATATGTTGTTTAGGAGTATAACAATATGTAAGAACGTCTTACATAAGTCTTTACTATACACATACTTACTTAGAGAAATAAGTATATATACGAGTATTTATAATATTTAGAAGCCTTTTATGCTCATTAAAATTAATAAAAAACAACATACATATTTACAATACTTAAAACTTCATTATAAATGAAATTTAAAAAGCGAAAACCGGTAAATATTTTTTTAAAATCGTTTTTAGAACATAAAAATATTAAAAAAAATTTCTTTTTAAAAAACCAAGATTCGAACCAGGGCACTCACAGTTACTAACTTAACACACCTCCTAGACAACTGAACCATGAAGGAACGCTGTTTAAATATCATTAAAATAAAATATGGACCGTTTACTGTTTACAACTCAACACAGAAGAGGCGACAACCGGATTGGAACTTCGCTTTTCATAAGGACCCAGAATAAGATCAATATTGTAAAAATTACAAACGGAATGACAAACTTATATATACCCTTTTCCACCTGTGGTGAAGGGTATAATAACTAACTTGTCTATCAGCTTAATATATGTAAAGGGGTTTTTAACAAGAACTTTGTTTTCTACAACAAATTAAAACATTAAATGAAGATAAAGATGATGTGCCACATTTCAAAAAAAAAGTTGGCAACAATGATAAAGGTTGAATAAAATACAATTTATACAAAATGAAGAGCACATCAAGAATCCATTATAATCATCTAAAGAGAAGCCAGGAAGTGAGAAGAATTATTAACAGATACAAGACTGTTAGGGATAAGTTAATAAAAACTAAGGCTACAATTACCTTTTTAATTCGTTCCAGAAATGTAGGTATCATACCAAAATTTATACGAAATTCTACTAAAAATATATTTAATATTTTTCATGAAAATTAGCATCTTCAATCATGTCAACGAAGAATATTGAAATTTTAGGCTTAACAATCAAACAAAAACATGAATCGATTAAAATGTTCAAAATGAATTAATGATGACTGTAAATAATTTAAGAATTTTTTTAATGAAGAAGAGATTGAAAACTTTTTGGAGCACGAAAATAAATTGGCAACAAATTTTAATGAAAGGGCCAAGCATAGACATAGGAAAAAGTTTGAAGAACTTAGGAATAAACAAAGGAAGGAACTAGAAATAAGATTAAACAAAAAATGGTTTGTACACAAATCTAGTGTTAATATTCCAATAGACACACTGTGGGTTCTTTCGTGAGGAAACATTCACTACCAATTAAAAGGGGTAAATTTCCGACTTTGAAAATTATAACTGAGGGAGAAGACTTGGTACAGACATTGAGTAGCAAAGAAGAACAGGAAAGGGCCAGAACGAAACTTACAACAAATGTTGATATTTATATTAATGGAATAAGACTGAATAATAGAGACAAATTCATTCTGGAAAAAGTAAGAGATACGAAAAAATTTTTAAAATTTAATAAGGACATTCTTATTTTGAAAGCTGATAAGGATAGTAATACTACAGTAGCTATGGACAAATGTGATTATGATATGAGGCTTAGTAGTATTGTGCAGGACAATTTGACATATAGGAAATCAAATTAGGATCCCACAAACAATTTACAAAAGATGAATAATGATATAGTTCAAGAACTTTTCAATTAAAACATAATCACATCATGTTGAGGATTTTTTTTATTATTCACTAGGACTAAGGATAAAGTACACAAGTTAGAAAAGTTGTCAAATGTAGTTTATAAACTACCTTGTAAGGGAAAATGTAATAGATTATTTGTATAAAAATTTTTTTAATTTTAAATAATTTTTTCTATGTGACAATTGTTATTATTTTTTCAATATTTTGTGAAAGTTATTTTAATTGTTCAATTATTTCCCTGACGATGATACACATTGCTGTATCGAAATATTGGAACTATAAAATAAATGTTATCTAAATTTTTTTTATATAAAAAAGAAAAACCTCAAGCTTAATAAATTATGTATATTGCAATTAATATTTTTATATAAAAAAAGATCTCAAGCTTAAACAAATTAATATACATTTAAAAAATAAGTCAAATAAGATAGAATTTATATTAATCAATATAATTTTTGCAAGATGGCCTTATTTTTTATGAGTTAACATAAATACGTTTTCCCATGCCTTTAACATAAGCTGAGCAATATGAAATATTGCTTTGTTACTCTGCCAACGTTTTTGCCAACTTGCTGAGATATCTATCTTTAGTGTAGATACAAAGAAACAAGATAACGCATTCAGCTTTTAAAAATTAAATGTTTCTGCGCATCTACGTCACATCAGCGTATAAGTGCAGCTAAAATATAGAAACACAAGAATACAAACATGTTTATAATATGCTGATGTGACGTCATACTAAACGGTTGAATTTTGTAAACTGCGCAATGCGTAATCTTGTTTTTATCATTCTTGGTGTAAATGGTTAAATGGGTGCTCAAATAAGGGAGTGATGCAAACTCAAAGTTGTGACACTCTAAAAACACCATTTATGATATTTATTTGTCGAGCCATAGGGTGCTAGAGTGTTGCCGTTTTTGAAAAAAAAATGTAATTATTGTTTCGTAGTAGAAACAAATTAAGATACATACATAATTGATTCTTATTGGAAATCGTTTGATTAAAAAAAAAAATTCATTTGCGAAACCGTTATGAGCAATTTAAATTTAAATGTTTCTAACTTCGGTCCATTTTTTATTTATTGGCACTTCCGGTTTCGCACTGTTACCATGGACAGTTTTGTACGTATTCTTTAAACTAATGTATATGCCACTTTAAAACGTTCACAGTATTATGAGTACACCTTAGGCTTATTCCGGATTTAAAGAAAAAAAAAAAAAAATTGTGTCTAATGCTAGAAAAACAACTGGGACGAACGAGGAAGCCATACAATTTATTATAAGTCTCTGAAACTATAAGGAATGGCAAAATTCGGTAGAAATTGCCAAAGTAGCGGATATTCGCAAAAATTTGCTAACAGCGGCATTATATCAAAGTCTTCTATCAGCCATGTCACAGAGTACAATTCCGTTCGGAAACGGAATTTAATCCGTATTTTAGTGCTTCAAAAAATGACGAAACAAATTTTCGGAATGAAACCATTTTTGTTTTCGTGAACGGAATGGGAGATTTCTGCATCTGAAAGGCCAAAAACTATCAAAATACACTTTCCATCAATAAACAAATATGTTTTCTTCGGTTTCGAACGGAATCATTTCGAACGGAATTGTACTCTGTGACATAGCTGTATGTATTATAAATCGTTAAAGCTGTAAAGTATCGAAAAAATTACAGGAACAAATCGCGAACATGGCTGAAATTCGCGAAAAATTGCAAAATTTGAAACAAACCCAAAAACTAAGTTGAGATCGCTAAATCGAAATGCAGAACACCAAAAATGCTTAAGTAATCACCTTTTGAGTGGATTCGGATTCTAGAGAACACCCGATTAATAGTTTCTTATGTTTGTTTTTTGTTGAAATATGGTCAAAATATGATTTGATAAATGTTAATAGACAAATAAATTACAAAGGAATTTTAATAATATTTATTGCTAGTTAAAAAAGATGAGAATGGATGCAGTAAAATAATTAAAGAATCTAAGGTATTTATTTTTAAAAATTAAAAAAATGTAAAGTCACATTATATTGGTCAACAAAATGCAAAACAACAGGTTGATTGCCGGCGGATTTGTGAAGCTTTCGAAAAACGTGGTGGCAGAATTTAGGAAAATATTTAATACATAAAATTTAAAAAGTGCAAAAAACTAACGCTGAAATCAACCTATCCCTCCAATACTAACTATTTGGCTTTATTATTTTAACTTTTCTTAAAAATAAATACCTGAATATTTTTGAACAAAAATTTCATTGATTTTTAAAGCTTCATAAACCCGCAGGCAATCGACTTGTTGTTTTGCATTTTGTTAACCAATATATCGGTTTGTGCCTTATTAACGGAAATAGCCCTTAATATTCGATTTATACGATTAACTTCTTACATACATACATGTTTTGTTCCCTAGCAGAAATAAAGTGAGAAAATCTAAGGGAAATGTGAACAAATTACGAGGGAAAAATCTTTTCACTATAAGGGTAATTTTTTCCCGTAAACATTTTTTCACGTTATTATTCTCATTTGAATTACCTTTTTTTCATGGGAGTTTTTCATGATCACAAATATTTGAAAAGGGGAATAATTACGAGGGAAAAATTATTCACGATAGGGGTGATTGTGTCTCATTTGACGAACGTACGTAAAAACTGTAATGATACTCTCATTTGAATATAAATTTTGTATATTCAGAAAGATCTATTCAAAAGCTTTAAAATGATGATATGGCACCATACGTTAACATATCCCTAGAGGGAAGCGAACTGACACCAAAGCAGTCCCGTGGTAGGTCTTTGGTGATAGAGACCAGTTCTAGTTTTAACACTTTCTATGAATACGACCTATCACTTTTACATGGGGTTGTCATTGGAGGGGGTCAATTGACACCATTTGACCAGTCACACATCTATTCTCAATGAACGTGTTTGGTGACAGTTACTACAATGGACTATTATTTCAATACAATGTAGTATTATTTCAATAAAACAAGACCTAGAATTAAATTCAAGAACCAAATTTTAGAAAGTCCAAAAAATGTGTCACACCAGCGGGAAAGACTGTACTGTATTGAATTCATTACTTTTTCTACCTTTTTGTTCTTCAGAAACCAGTTACATGATTGGTTCTCCTTTCACTTGTCATGAGTTCATTCTTTTTGTACCTGTTCTACATTCACAACTCCCAGTCTGTTGGACCAATTAACACATATATGTTATTGAAAATCGCATATTTATATTAAAACTTAGGAGGTCCATAACTCGAAAACTATGCGTTAGCGCCACTTTGTCCCTTATTTTTTCTTTTTATTTTTTAATTTTTCACCATAGGTACTTGATTTTACTAGGAGCTGCGTCGGTAAAATAGACTTATTACCTTATTTGTTTAAGTTTATTGATTTTTTTTATTTATTCACAGCGCGGAAAAACAAATGTCGATAAATGAAAGCCAAATTTTACAGTTAATGTTAAACACGATTTCTTTAAAATAAGTTTAAACAATTATTTCACAATGGATGTGGAGTAAATACATATATGTACTACCGAAATAAATTTGGCATTACTAACGTTTGTGGGATTTTTTTTATGAGCTGCCAGATCGTTTTCGCTAATGGTCTTCCAAAAATAATTTGTGTCCAAAATTAAGCAAATGCTGCCACATCGATTTTTTGCTTTTTTATTTGACCAATGCATAAACAACAGATCGCGGTAAGTTTTAATTAAAGCTGTGCTGCCAAGTTCGCTTTCATACTTACAGGAAGTTACAAGGATTTTACCCATCAAATACGAAAGCTGCACTTTGGAAACTTTATTTTTTTTTAATTCCACGAAACAAAGAAAAACTGGCACTTGTATTAGTAGCAAAAAATTAAAATAATTTGATACTAAATTATCTTCTACGAAGGCAGTTGCAAAGCATGGTTCTTTTAAGCCTAAGTACACGGAATGTGAAAATCCACATGCGCATGTGGTCCTGACGTAATTTTTAAGTGGTTTTGTTCTATTCTAAAAATATATGCAAAAATGTGAGAAGTTGTCGTTTTCCTTTCTTAATATGTATGTATGATGCCATTATTTTGCACATAAAAGCAAAGTGGCAATTTCAATACAGTTTTAGTGCACTTTAACGTTTTTGTTACCTTATATTTTAATTAGATTTCTGTTAGTAAAAACACTGTTTCATTAAAATCTTTTATTTATTTTTAGATTAAATAAGTATATTTTTTTTGTATTTTATTTACTTTTTCTGTTTTCTGTGCATAATATGCATGTATGTATATATTATAATTTTAATTATAATATAATAACTTATAGTAATTATTCATATATATTGAATAACTGTTTTATGTTTGTTTTATTCTTGAATTGTATATTAGGTGTTTTTTTTTTGTGATATTAATATCCATTTTAAAAAGAACAACACATTTGCCAATTCAATTCAGTGTATCTGAATGTTTATAAACTTTTTTTTACTATTTTTGTTAAAATTTAAGAATAAATAGTAAAAAAACTGTTAATAAATAGTGTTGCTATATGTTAAACAACAATTTACCTTACATTCCTTGCTAGATACATAATTACGAAGACTATTTACTAGTTTTGTTTTTTTTTCTCCTTTTTTTCCAATATTTATTGTTATATATAAACTATATATGTATAAACCAACGATTTTCATCATTCTCTTATTGTTTTTATATTCCTTGTTGTTGTGTAAATGTTTGTGTGTGTTAAGAGTATTTATTGATTAATAATGTTTTGTATTTATTGTTTAAATAAATGTTTGTTTAAAAAAAAAAATTGTTTATGAATTAAATAACAGATTTTCTTTTTTCTTTATTAAACAGAAAATTGTTGGGGTTTTAAGTTGTTAAAAATAAAAATAATGTGTTTTTCAACTTAATTTCTACTTTGTGAAGTATGTTGTTGTATTTTTATTAACTTAATTACTTTTATTAATGCTAATTTGGCATTTTTTTTAATAATTATTTGTTAAATTTTTCTTAAAAATTTAAAAAATTACTATTTGTTTTTACTAAAAAAAACGAAATTAATTGGCTTTATTAAATGGTTTTAAATTTAATTATTTTTATCATTTAATAAAAACTAAATTCATTATAAACTAATAATTATAAATTCGATCAAGGTGTTCTTAGAATCAGTAATAAGAGTATAATTTCAGAAATTTTTTCAGGTAGAAACAAAACATTTTTTTTGGATTTTTTTTGTGAAATTTCAAGTTATAAATGTTTTAATAGAACGTTTAAAAAAATAAAATAAATAAAATTAATATTAAAGGGAGGTGCATACTATCCAACTTGTGACAGTCAAACATTTCATCAGTCAATGTCAACCCAAAAGAATTTGCGGTTGCGGTTGAAACCCCAATTTGAGTGCCCCGTTAGGCTAGCTTGGAGTGAGCTAGACTATCAGCGCCGGGGTTGCGGGTTCGATTCCCGCCAGAGACTCTGGTTTCTTTCCTGCAGACAATTGTAAAGCTTCGCGGGCTAAGCTTAGGGAATTAAAAAAAGGACTAACAAAAATTAGTGGCCATCCTATCGGTAATGTGTACTCCGCTTATAAAAACCTTAAACATTTTGAAAACGAAATATTCTTTGAGGTTTGAGATCGAAAGAAAACTTTTTCGAATAAATTTTAACAAAGCTATTACATTTTTTTTTTTTTTTAATTTGTATTATTTAACGAACACATGTGCAGATTTTGGCTCATACATACGAATTTGACAATTGGGGTTTATGTCTGTCCGCATGGTTTTATTCATGTTTTATAGTAAAATTTTATAGCGACCAAAGGTTTGTTTAGTAGGTACATACATATCATTGGTCTCAAAAAATTACCTTTCATGATTTCTAAATGCATTTCAATGTTGAAGAACAGACAGAAGTGAATGGTGACTTTACAAAGAAAATCATCTTCAGCAATGAGGCACTCTTTCACCTCAGTGGATTCGTTAACAAGCAGAATTTGGGCAAATGAGAATCTACGATTGCTTTTTGGCCGATGCATCTACAAAGAGTGACTGTTTGGGGCGGTTTATGGGCTGGCGGCTTCATCGGGCCGTACTTCTTCGAAAATGAGGTCGGCCAAGTAATTACCATGAATGGTGTTCGCTATAGCGAGATGATAATGGGCTTCTTGTGGCCAGTAATTGAGGTCATAGACCTCAACGATATGTGGCTTCAACAGGATAGCGCCACTTGCAAACGAAACAATGGCTTTTTTGCGTTAGAAATTCAATGGCCGTGTTATCTTATGTCGTAGCGATGTTAATTGGCCATCACGATTATGTGATTTAACAACGTTGAACTTTTTTCGATGAGGATATTTAAAAAAAAGTGTGAGTCAATAAGCCAAGAACAATTCAAGAGCTTAAGAATGAGATAATTCGGCACATTAAAGACATTGAACCTCAATTATGTCTCAGAGTCATTGAAAATATGGACCAACGGATAGAGATATGCCACCAAAGCCGTAGCGAGCATTTGGCCGTAATTGCCATAGATCCTTCTATAATAATAAATCCCAAGAAAAACTTTAATAAAAAATATTAAGATAATTCTCTGAAAACTTTTTGTTTTATTTACAATTACATCGTGCGTTTTACAAACGGAATTACAAACTTATATAAAAAACCAACAATAAATCGTTGGTACCATGAAGAAAGGCCCTAACTCACATAATTGTGACTTTACAGGAGAAGGTAAAAACATAAGAAATGGAAAATTGATTGTTCAATTGTTGGTAAATTAGTAAAATTAGACCCCAGGGGTCTAATTACCGCATACGATATCGATCAAAATTGATCGAAATTTTTTGTTTTGGTATCATGACTCTCGATATCGAATGAAATGTATCGTAATTTGAGAAGATTGCGTTCGATATCGAGTAACCAAAGACATTACATCTCTCGAGTTTTCATTCGATACGTCAGTGTCTATCGTATGCAGAAAAATACGATAGTTTACTCGATACATAGCTTACTCGATATCGAATGCGGTAATTAGGCCCCTGTTAATTTTTAATACCTTTGCATCAAATTTTTGTACTAAGATGTATTTGTGTGAAATGTATTGTATCACTTAAAAACCCTAATTTCGAAAAAAAATCGAGTCATAACTTTTCTACATGAGACCAACGATATACACTTTCCACCTGTGGTGAAGGGTACAAAAAACCAAAAACGTACTTATCAAATTCCGACAGATATCAAATATTCACCCTTATTCTATTTGGCGTCGGCAATAACAACGGCAATTTTAAGGCAACAGCAATTCTGATCAAAGACAACAACAATTCTATGTTAAATTGGTATTTTGTAAGAGTATTATGACGCCGCTGCCTATTTATCGATAACGTTAATAAAATACAGCACACATCTGTAATATAAGAATCAGCTGATTCATTTTGTTTACTGTTTTTTGATAAAAAAAAAAAATATTCTGTGCTGTTTGTGCAAAAATTTAGGTTAAATAAAAATTTGTTTGTAAAAAAATGAATTTTTTAACCTTTTTAAGATTTGAAAGTTATTTTCGGCTGAATAAACCTTCTTTTAAACATCTGTTGAAAATAATAGAGCCTCATTTAAAAAAAGGGAACGTTTGTTCCAAACACTATATAATTTGCACCATCATTGCGTTTTTTTTGCCCCAGGGATCGTACCAGCTCCTCGTTGGAAATTATTTCAACTTTGGACGGTCCCAGCAACTAGTTTCAAAAATTTTGTCCGAGACTCTGGGAGTCATGGAGAGAGAACTTTGTCCACAATCCTTTGACATGACAAATGCGAAAAATGATACTAAGTTGCATTTCTTTGAAAAGCAGGATTTCCAGGTGTAATTGGCTGTGTGGACGGAACTCACATCAAAATTTTAGCTCCAAAAAAAACCAGACCAGTATCTCTACTTTTTTTTAGGAAAAAAGACCCTGCAAAATCCTCTGGCTTGTAATGGATTTTTTACAAGCTCTTCCACTAGCTTCTCGAACTGGCACTTAGTTGTTATTTTAATTTTTTCCATTATTTCCACAAAATATATATCAAAACACAACACAAGTGTAGAAAAATATAAAAACCGCCGTAGAAATCCAAATTGCAGCCAATCATAACGAACAATTTTTAAAACATAACACAAAGCAGCACAAGACAACACTAAAAATCAAAGGCAATTAAAAGCAACAACAACGCCAATTTTTCTTAGAAAATACCAAACATGTGTTAACAGTCATCGAAATATGGCAATATTGCCAACGGGAATACGAAATTGAAACAAAACAAAAAAAAAGGTGTTGTTTACTGTTGACGACGCTAAATCGAATAAGGGTGGTTATTATAATTTTAATTTTGTTTGAAATTGTTAATTACTAGTGTTTAGTCTTTAAAAAGTATTAGCTTTATAAATTATTGGCGGGGCAAAATAAAAATTTCCATTTTGTACAGAAATTCTTTAGAAAATTCCGTTAGTCACAATTGATTTTTGTTTTTGCTCTGAAATATGTTTGCTATCTTTGATAAAAACATATTTAAACTGTGACTTTATTTTAATTACTTTTTAAAATACTTTAACCCATTTTCATAAAAACATTTCAGGTTTATAAAAGGCTTATGTAACGACTTTTCTATGAAAATTTGTTCAATTCACAAAGTGTTCTATGGTGTAGTATTGGTTGTATGCAATAATTTTATTAATGTAACATTTGACCATATTGTGAAAGTCGTTGTCGCTATCGCCTAATTGGTTTTTTGTTATAGATTAAAAAGAACACAGGTTGTGTGTTACTTTAATTTATTACAAAAAAACGACTCGCTCAACGACAACGCCTTACACAATAAGGAGGATTCACACAATTATAGTAAATACCACCAATACGACACGATAGAACACTTTGTGAATTGCGTAATTATTTTTTAACGCGCTTTTTCTTATAATTTTTTTTTAAATATTAATTTTAAACATTTTGACTTACCTCGATTCAAAATGATTGCGAATAATGGAAGGTAAAGCTGCTTATTTCCGAAGAATTTGATTTCTAGCGTGTGTAAACTTTGTCTGCCATATTCATAAACATATTTTCTATTTAAAGGTTTGTTTACAAAACAAATTTTCTATGAAAATTTTACTTAATAAAAGTTTGTTAAGTTTAATAATCGAGGGTGTATATTTTTTATGAATAAGATACTAAAAAGTTAACCCTTTCGGCTTTTATGCGGGAATTCCCGTCATGCACTAGTCTTTAAATAAACAAATGACGGGAATTGCCGCTGATAATAAAACAAATTTTATAACTGTTACAGCTGTTTTTTTTTGTTCTTTGTACGTAGTAAGAGTTGCTATAGTGCTAAAATTCTTATTCTGACAAATAAAACTCAATACAACACATTCTTATTGGAAAAATTGGCAGTTATGTCAACATACAATTTTTGTTTTTTTTTTGTGTAAAAACGCCCTCAATAAAATGTATTGCGGGAATTCCCGTCAAACATCCATAAGAAATACATATACGTAAAATTAATTGAGTTTCTGAGTGCAATCAGTTTGATAAACTAATTTACGGATTAAAAAATAATTTTTCTTACGGTTTTTTAACGTATTTTTTTTTATAATATGACAAATAAAAATTTGCAAAATTGGGTGGATGAACTTTTAGGTGATTCTGAACTGGAAATTTCATTGGATGATGACTTTTCAGGATATTCAAGCTCTAAGTTATTGAAGATAAGACAGGATCAAAAACAAAAAGTGTAGTTTTAAAACTTATGGATCCATTTCTTAACCGTGGCCACCATTTATTTATGGATAACTACTACAACAGCGTTGAATTGTCTCAAACGCTTCTTAGTTACAAAACTCACACCACAGGTACCTTACGTTTTAATCGCAAGCCAAACCCTAAATGTATAACCACACAAAAACTAAAAAAAGGAGAAATGATCTGGCGAATAACAGGAAATGTTTACATTACAAAATGGAAAGACAAACGCGACGTTTTATCCATAACTACGGCACATCATCCATGTCTTATAGAAGTATCTAATAGAAGAGGCCAGAAAAAGATGAAACCGGTAGACGTTGTTGCTTACAATGAAAATATGGGAGGAATCGATCGATCTGACCAACTATTATCATATTATTCCAGTCCAAGAAAAACCATAAGATGGTATAAAAAGGTGCTGTTTCATATCCTGGATATGGCTGTGTGGAATTCTTTTTATATTTATAAAATCTTTCATCCTAAAACAACAGTTTTAGACTTTAGAGATGATTTGATATCCAGTTTTTTTAATATACTTGTCCATGTAGCTGAAGGCAAGGATCTCGTTAATTGCATATCATCAAAAGGACGTCCCCTAAAACCACAAGGAGAATCTTGTTCAATGGACTTGAGCGTTCAGCACTTCCCAGAAAAAATTCCTTTCCCACCACAACATGGAAGTTTAGGTAAAAATAAAAGTCATCAAAAGAGATGCAAGTATTGTACTAAAAATGGAACCAGGAAAGAAACAAGCTTCCAGTGCAAAACTTGTTTTGATAAGCCGGCTCTATGCCCAGATCGATGTTTTGAAAATTATCATTTAATGTTAGCCCAAAATGATCTTTTTAATTAAAAATAAAATTTTTCTTTTTAAAATAACTTCTTTATTTTTCTCCATATTAATGACGGCATGTCGCGCAATTATATTCTGGGACCTCATTAAACTCCAAAAAAATAAATGACGGGAATTTCCGTCCTTAAGGAATTCCCGCCATTTGTTATACACTGCTACATATATTATTGAAAAACTAAGTCCGTGCATTCCCGTCATCGCGGGAATTCCCGTCATTTGATCCACAGTTAAAAAAAATGGTTTAACGATAAAAAAGCGGGAACTACCGCTCTTCATTTTTATATGAAAAAAATGTGTGATTCTCTTGGTAGCACCAGCTAAATCTAAGTGCGGCCGAAAGGGTTAAGTATGAATTTAAATCAAGTTTTTAAATAAAGTATATTTTGTTTTTTTTTTGAATCCGATTTATTCCGAAAAATAATAAACCATTTTTTTGATCACATACAATTCCGATCTTTTTAAATTATATTCAAAACTTAGAAGTTGCAGGTCGAATTCAAAAGAAAACAAACCGTCGAATTTGTATGTCGATCACGCTTCGCAATCACAAAACGACATCTTTTGAAAATAAAATCTTAAAAGCATTTTCTATGCATAACTGATAAAATTTTGAAACTGTTTGTTTTTCTTTTTTTTTTTCTATTTTTTAAAAAATTGCACAATATGGAAATGTACGTGTGTGTTTTTTTCGTATTGTTTTTTTCTTCTAGAGTGGTATGTAGTATAAAAATTTTCTTTTTTACGAATTTTGTGACATGTAGATAAAGTATTTATGTTACTTTTGGAGGCATTACATCCTATATTGGGTTCTGTTAATTTGATGTTTTTGTCTTTAACATTATAAATATTGATTTAAATACATGTATAATATCAACATTATTTAAGTTAATAATTTTATCTTCTGTTTTTTTTTATTGTTTTAATATTTTATGACTTACTATAACAATATCAATTACTGTGGGTAGTTTGCTTTTTTTTAAGTTGAAAGTGCTGTTTTTTTATAAAAATAAATAAAACTGAATTCAAAAAAAAAAAATTAAGAAATCTAAAATAATAAAAAGAATTTTTTTTTTATTTTTAATACTTTATATATTTTTTTAATATTGTTTATAAATTTAACAATTTTAAAGTTTTTATTTGATGATGATTATTATTAATATTATTATTATGTTGGGGTAATTTTAAAACAGTTAAACTATTTTTGTTTTTATAAACCAGACTTATTATTTTTTTTGAGTTAATTTTTTTTCATCAATTATGTATTTTATTTTATATATGTATGTTGTTTTTAAATTATTTTTGTTTTTTAATATAATTAATTGTCATTTTATGTGGAATTTAATGACTTTTCATAATTACGGTTTAAATTTTTTTTTTGCATATTTTTCAATTTAAAATATGTATTTGAAAATTTATAAAAAAAATTGCTTTTGTCAATGTTAACATTTTGTTTTATCTTTTATTTTTAAACATATTTCAATATTGTTTTTATTATTAACTTTTTAATGTTTGTCAATATAAATAAAAATTTATGATAAAAAATAACCATTTTATACTTTAAATTAAAAAAAGAAACTTGGCAAAAATTTAATGACTTAAGTTCAAATCTTCCAGTTTGTTCGCTTTTTTCTGTTAACTTATAAAAATAAATAAATTTAATTTAATAGTTAATATACAAAAAATTAAAACAAAAATTTACAAACTGTATCTTAAAAAATTTAAATAATTAATAAAACATAATATGTAATTAACACTTTATACATAAAATAAGTTTTAGCGAATATATTTTCTTTAAAATTTAAAACAATTAACAATAATTTAAACAACAATTATAATTGACTTCCAATACATACAAAAAGTATTTTTTTGTGTACAAATAGAAACAAATTTTTACACAGAAAAAGAGAAAGAGAAGGCTATACAGGACTTGAGAGAAGAAGAAATTGATCAAATAAATTTCAAGTTAAAATTTTTTGATGAGATTCCATATTTCCTTTTATAATTTTAATCAAAATCATTTAATTTACGAACTAACACCTCCATTTTCGGTACGTTCGAAAACTGTATATGTTTCGGTAGAATCAGTGCCGGTTAATTGTAAATCACCCGTGGAGTGGGATGATTGCGTGGGCCTGTGGGTGGGAGATTGATTTGGTGTCGAGGCTGTGCTTTTAGGTTTACGAAACCAATTACCCAAACGTCTTCGGCCCAAAGAACCCGTTTGATTATCGTTGCCCTGGGCCGCTGTGGTATTTAGTCTTTGTGTTTTCTTATGGGGTAGAGTGTCGCTATATTTAAACGACTTCGCCGGCGATTCAGGCACTGAAGACTCGCCCGAAGTATTGTTATTAGTGCCAGTATTTAAATTAGTTTCATATAAATATTCTTTCAATTTTTGTTCCCCACTATCGCCACCCTCATAATCCGACTGATCGGAGTAGTCCCTTTCCTCAAAGGCATATTCAAAACCAGTCATTTCCGATATATATAATGACTTGCCTCCGAATTGCCTCTCCAAAGCCAAAGTGTTTAAAAATCTATGCTTACGATTGGCTGAGCGAAAACTAAAATCAAACCATTTATCTCGAGCCTCACAATATATTCTTAAAGAATTTTTAATGGTGTGACCAAACATTTTACCATCTCTAACATTCACCACCCGACATCTGTCCAAAAATATACGTCCTTTGTAAATAAAATTAGATCTCTTGATAATATCACGTTTACAATAGACCAATTGGTTATCGAATAAAAATAATGTACAACTACTATTCCAAAGATTTTGTTTTTGTCTTGTAGCATCGATTTGCACAAAAAATCGTGTACTGTGCAGGTGCAAGGGTGGCCCTTTGAAATTTTGAAAACTAGCCTGGTGACGGGCAATAGTTTCACTATGCCTTTTACCTTCATTTACCGCCTCGGTAACAGATTTCATGGCTTCTAAAGCCATATCTATGGTTTCTGTGGTATCAGGTATATCCAATTGACTAACATCGATTTGTTCATATTCGGGTAAGCTGAATGCGGGTGGTTCAACTCCCTTGGCAGAACTTTTAATCATCTCTCCTAAATGTAAAGGATAACGGCAAATGCGTTGCACTGGTGCTAGTAAATGAGCAGAGAGTGGAAGTTCAGCCAAATTTTCCGTCTCACGGCAACTGAAAATAAAGAGGGTAGAAAATAAGAAATGCGGGATATATAAAGAGAAATATCTAAAATAAATTTTCAATAACTTGCAAAAATTGTTGGAATTAAAAATTAAACAGAAGTTTTCAAGTTTCTTGATTTGATTTATTCCAGATTATTGGTGTATGCGCTTTAAAACCTTTTTAATTTTAAAACGATTTCTAAAATTGACATCTAAAATTTACTATAATTGAAAAAGATAGAAATTTTATAAACCATTTTTAAAGTTACTCCATGTTTTTAATTTTTTAATGGATTTTTTTTCGAATTAAAACATTTTTGAATGTAATTATTGAGGATGTAATCGATATATCGGGGTTACTTCAAGTTTGACGATATATCGGTATCGGGGGTATTTTACTATCAATACGATGACAGGTTTTAAAGTTTTTTTGAACAAACAATTTAATCAATGCTTATTTTTTTTTTGCATAACAACCAAAAGAAAAATTTCACATTAAAAAGCCGAGCATAAAATCAAAACACAATAATAAATTTGTTCTATTGATTCTTAAGCTCGAGGTTTACACCACGCATTTTATGCGTTTGATTAGTGTCTTGACCTTTTTTCTAGACGCATGCAAAAGTAGTCCTAATTTATGCATTCGACACGCAAACGCATTCTCCGCATTTGCTGTACAAATTGTCAATAACATTTTACACTGATTCTACTTTTTTGACAGATGAATGAACGCATCAACCCATTGAACGAGTGGCGTAAACTCCAGCTTTAGTCGTTTTGCTTTCCACAACAGTAGTGAAATGTTCGCTTATTGCTTAATCTTATATGGATTCGTACGTTGTAAGAGTTTTCTACCTTTTTCCATTAATGTTTGTGAGAATAAAAATCATTTTGCTTAAAATTTTGCGTTACTTCGAAGAGGCTACAAAACACACAAGCAAAGTCACTGCTTCGAACATTATTAGAAAAAGTAATGAATGAATAAACTGAGATGGAGAATAGTTTAGTTAAGAGTCTTAAAAATTTGCGGCATACTAAGCATCCCAGCAGGAAAATTTAATAAATAGAAATCGAGAATGTAATACATATTTTTTATAATATATGTTTCCAGAATTCATTACTCTTAACACAGAACATGTCCTAGGATTGGGTGGCATGCCATTATGTCTAGGGTTTAACAAACTGCAGTCGAAACCAAAAATTTGAAACGAAAATTTGTGTATAACTTTTCGATTTTTGAGTTGGTTTGACAGCGATTGTTTACATTTAATGAATCAGCAGTAAAAGAAACAGGTTTTTGTTGGCCAATGACAAATGAAGAAGTGGAAGAAATGGCAGTTTTTCTGGTTGTATATTTTTATATTTTTTAAGTATTCACACAGAGTTTTTAGGACAAATGATTTTTTATATTTAAATTTCTATTGATTATTTTTATTTAGTCTATATTGAAAATATTTTTGATTATATTCCACTTACTTATCCAATATTGTGCGAGCATCTTTAACCCTTTCATATGAAGCCAGTTCGATTAATGCTCTTGGATATGAGTTACAATATGTTGAATAACACAAAAAGCCCTTGTGCTGAAAGAAAAATTGCAAAATTAATTAAAGTTTGAGATTTTATGAAATAAGCGCTTACCATTTTTAAAAACACTTTGGCAACTTGATTTTGTTCAATGCCCTTCCGTAAGGCATCTAAAAATTTACGTTGAAATTTATAAATTGCCGTGATATTAGAGAAAATCAAACGAATACTATTGGGTGAAAAGATATCAATGCGTTTGCTCATAGCAGGCAAATATCTAGAAAAAAAATTTAAAAATTGAATTTTAAAATAGGGTTTTCTTAAAAAGACGCCTAAAAGTAGACTTTCATTTTTAGTGAAAATAAACCCTAAAACTACTTTTTTATATTATTGCAAACAAATTTAAATATGTTTAAACCTATTAAATATTAAACTTCCTACACGTAACCACTAGTTTTATTAAAAAATTAGTAGCTTTTGCAAAACGTTTGGCTTGATTAACCATCATATAACAGTCTCTCAATTTCATTATACAATTATGTATTTTCTTACAAATAAAGTTTAGTAAATCAATAAAAATTGTCAAAAATAAAGCTTAAGTGTGATAAATTTACTGGTTCCTTTTTTTGGGGTTTTCATCAAATATTTGTTAGGTCGGGACATACTTTAAGTCTTCAAATTAAAAACTTACCCTTCACAAATGGCCGACAATAATTTTACATAATTCACTTCCGTATCCAATAATTCTTTTACAGCACTTCTACGCAATATATCAGCACTGTCCATAATAACATTAAGACTTTGAGATGTTGATAAAATTGCCTGCGTTGTTGTTGCTGTTGTTTTATTGCCAATTGACAAGATTGTACAATCTTTGGCTGTTGCATCATTAGCCACATTATTTTCATTCAATCCTTGAAAATGGGGTGTCGACACTGATGATGGCGATGATGATGATTCAATTACAATGGTTGTGACATTATGCTTATCAATTACGGTGGTATTAAAATTATCGTCTATGCTGCTGTTGGCAAGTTCACAAGGAGCACTTGATGATGTATTCAGTGAATGATTTCCGGTTTGAGTATTCTCATTATATTCATGATTTAGTTGAGAATTAGCAGGCTGTTGATTTTGCACTTGCAGCTGTTGATGCTCTTGTTCGGCCATTTGCTGCAGATAGAAAAAATCCGTTTCGGGTGTTTGTATTACACGTACAAACTCTTTGGGAAACCAACCCAACTCAGGATCTAAAATTTCTTCAACCAAGCTGGCATCTTCTTTTTTAATGCGACCGAACCACCAGGGACCAATTTCTTTACGTAAAATTTCAATTAGTGTACCCTTTTCCAAGCCCAACTCTTGTGGGCCAGCTGCAGTGAAATTGTACAATACTTCAGCATAAATGGGATAATAGCTGGAAGCTACAATGAAAAAAATCAATATTTAATTTAAATTCTTTTTACTATGAACTTTAACATTTTCCATTTTTATTGTTTATTGTTCTGTTAAACAATTGTTGACTGCAGTTTTATAGTTTTTATTTGTTTTCTTGCTTAACATTTATTTACCTTCTTCATGTGATGTTACACTATCACTGTCACTATCGTCCAAATCATTGCGTGTCATGCCACACGACTCTAGACCATTTGGTTGACTTAATGAACGTGTGGGTAATGATTCAGGAGCTTCTCTTTCATTATGCATATCAATGCGTTTTAGAATTTTTGATTTGTTTGTATGATTTGTAGAAGTATTTTCATCGATAATTGATGTGACTTTGGCAGAATTGGTGCGGCGCACTGTTCGCACTCTTAGAGAGCTCTGAAATTTGTATTAAATATTAAAAGGTCATTAATGGTCTCTATCGAATATTTTTGAATAATAAAGCTTTTTAAACAAACTTAAAAAAAAATATTTGTACATATCGCTCGTTCACTTAAATTTGCCTCAACTCAAAAAATTAAATTTTGGAGTTAGTGATGCAGAATTGTTAGCTATGGTTTTCTTTTATAAAATTTATTATATAAAATTCTTCATATCAAAAACTTTAAACACGTTTATTTCGAAATGCATTTTTTTAAGTTTTGACGATGTTACAGCAAATGAGCGATGTATGTACATACTTAAGGGAATAAACAAAATTTTATTAAATTTCGTTAACATTGTGGCTTTAACTACTTGAGCTTCTTTCTGAATATCTTCTTTTTGCCTTTCAAAAAACAAGTTTTTTAACTCACCATGCCTTCCTGTTTTCTATTTAACAAACTGCCATTAGTGTTAGACGTATGTGTGCCACCATTGCCAGACGCCAAAACTCTGGCAAATTGTTCATCATTCTCTAATTCAATTTGTATGCCTGAATCACCGCTGTTACACTTATCACGACGATTATATTTTGTTTTACGTCTCTCCTTAGATGTACGCCATACTAAAGGACCAAATCTATATTTATTAGTTACACCACCCGTACTACAGCCATCAGTAACATCCGTTTGCATTTCTGTATCGGCCATTAGAAATGCAGAAGAGTCTGTAGCTCCTGCTGCTCCTAATGTAGATGTCCTGGCGGTTTCAGATGTTGCTGCTGCAGTTTGATTTGAGGCTGGCTGTTGATGTTTGTTGAAATTGGTTAATGTGCGTTTGAATTTCTGTAAAACTCCTACATTTTGTGTGGAGGCTGGGGAGGAGGAGGAGGAGGTGGTGGCTGTGGCGGCAGTATTATTGTTGTTAGTGGTTTGGCAATCCTCATGACTAGTTGTGGTATATGATGAATTACTAGATGATACTCTTTGGTTGACGAGGCCATTATTGTCGGCTGATGATGATATTACTGCATTAGCATTAGTAGTTGTTGTATCTGTGGTTAGGGATGGACTTGAAACGGCACGAATTTGATGAGACTAAAATGAGGAGAAGAATGTTTAAAATAAGATTATTAAATTGTGTAGTTTTTTTAATGTATAATGTTTTTTATTTTTCTGTTTTCTTTTTTAATTTTTTTTTCTTTTACATTTCTCTTATAATTGCATGGTGGTTATTTTATAACTATCAAGTGATTTTGATAAAAAGTATAAAGAAAATACAAATATTATGCATTTGATAGATAAGAATTAATGATATTTTAAGTTTCCTAATAAAAAATTCATAAAAAAGTTATATGCAGCCATGTTATGGAAATCAAATTTAAGTGAAATTTAGATTCGAACAAATTTCAAGAATTTTCCTGTGTTTAAAGTTTATAAAAATATTCTCTTTTATATTCCTCATACTACTTCAATTTTATGTTTATTTAGGAGAAAGAAAAGGTTTCGTTCAAAATCTATACACTGTATTTACATAATTTTGTATTTTTCTATTTTAAGCAGGGACCGTAACAGTTATTCCTTTTTTCATAAAAGTCAGATGAAAACAGTTATTTTTTGATTTTTATTTTTTTGAACAAAAATAACTGTTATTTATTGATTTTTATTTTTTCGAGCAAAAATAACAGTTATTTTTTGATTTTTATTTTTTCGAGCAAAAATAACAGTTAATTTTTGATTTTTATTTTTTAAGCAAAAATAAAAGTTATTCTTTACAGAATGTACTTGTAATAATAATTTAGTTGACTTTAAATGTTTGTTTTAATGTGTAATCATCATTGGGAGTTCTTATGCACATTAAAATAAACATTTAAAGTCAACTAAATTATTATTACACGTACATCTCTTTAAAAAATAACTTTTATTTTTGCTCAAAAAAAAATAAAAATCAAAAATTAACTGTTATTTTTGTTCAAAAAATTAAAAACCAAAAAATAACTGTTATTTTTGCTCGAAAAAATAAAAATCAAAAAATAACTGTTATTTTTGTTCAAAAAAATAAAAATCAAAAAATAACTCTTAATTTGGATCGAAAAAATAAAAATCAAAATTTTAAAAATCAATATATTTTATCATAGACAAGTTCATATTGATATACTTGAATCAGTTTTTCCACATTAACTTCAACATGCTTTTTTTGTTTTAAAACTCAAATATAACTGTTATTTTCGGTCCCTGATTTTAAGAATAAAAGATTTTTCAAATAATACAAAAGTTAGGATTCTTTTATAACACAACTTTTTGGTTGTAAATAAAGGAGATTCATACAACTTTTATAAAAACTATTGGTTTTTAAATATTCTAACTGTATGTATGTTTACACTTAACAAATATTTGATGAATAACTTCGAAAAAATCGTGACAACTTAACTGATTAAACAATAATTTCCTTGTTTTACTTTGTTTTAATTGATATATTTCTGAACAATATCGCGTTTATATCGATTACAGTTGTCAAGCTGTTAAAGGTTGTTTATTAAATTTAGCAAACGTTATGTAAAATCAAACAAATGTTTTATAAAAATAGTGGTTACATGCGGAGCATCATACACATATTTTTTAAGTGTGACCATAGCTTAAAATTGGCAACTCAACCAAGAACTATTTCGTTATTGAAATACATATATTTCAAATGTTTGGGATTATCCTAAAAATCTCAAGTTTTGTTCATGAGTTTAACTGTAGAAATAAATTATATTAAAAAACAACAACAAATGTTTAACTTTCAATTATTTTATGAATTAAAATTTTAGGGGGTTTAATTCCGCAATTAAAATCAAAATAATGTTTATTTTAGAGAACACATATAAAATAGCTCATTACTTTAAACCTGTGTTTGAAAGTAAACAGAACATTTTTTAGCTTTCGGCTCACACATCCGGGAACGATATCAATTTTTAAGTTTTGTGCATAAGAACACAACCCTTAATACCGTTCGTAAATCTTTTCAACAAAAGGAACTAACATTATATAGTGTTCTGTTCTTGGTTATAAAACAGAACAATTGTTGTGGTTCTGTAGACATACGTTATATTTTAATGTTCTATAATGTTTCTTTTTTACATTGATAAAGAAATGAACACAAAAAAAAAATTTTAGTAACGACCGCAGCACGAACAGCTTGTGTGTATTAGACCAATTATTAAAACAAATTCCCCTGGAGTTTTTTCCTTTTTCCTATTGGATTAACATAGGAAAAATGGGAGAAGGGAGAAAACTCCCGGGGAATTTTTTTCATATTTGGGCTGTATATGTTTTGTTTGTGTACAATTATTTTGCTGGCTTTTTGTTTTTTTTTCGTATGTGTATTTTGTTTTTGTAAAAAAATGTTTGGTTTTATTACCAGCCAAAAGAGCGCCAAGCACAATAGAAATGAGCTTAACCAAACACAATAAAGTTTGTGGTTAAAAAAAAACTAAGTGTTGTGAATGTGAATTAAAAATGTTCTCATCTTTTTGTTGAGTTGGATAAGAACAATATTATTTTTGTGTTCGAAAGATGACAAACATGGAAACGTTATTTTTTTTAATGATTGACTACACAAACACTATAAGGTTTTGTGTTTTCCACAAATCTACCGAACCGAACACTAAGGAGCGATATTAAGTGTTTATTTTCGAACACTGCTATTAAAGGTCAATTTCAGTTAAAACTTACTATTACTTTAACTTCCAGTTAACAATATGTTTTTGACAGTTAAAGCTGAGCTTGAAGTGGTTAATTAATATGATAACAAGTAACAGTGCTATATTCAGGTGGACTTTATAATGGGGCCTATGGTCAATTATACCCAATTTTCTCAAAATTTAATTGTATGATTTCTGATCTTATGAAACTATGACAAACCAAATATTACTATAATAGCTTTATTTGTTACCGTTTAAGGCGTACTAAGTATTTTCCGAGTGTATCTGCGCATTATGCCAAAATTGATCTTAGTTTTTGTAACAGACTTTAAATTTTTAAGGGAGATTGTTCCACATTTGGATTCATAGCTCTTTTCCAAGCACAGGGTAACATAGGAGAATACTAGAAAGAATTTCACAAAAATATTGTTCCACACTTTAGAGTAGTCCGGAGATTAGCCTGATTTTAATAGATCGTTTAAGAATAACTCAAGGACTTAGAATATATATACTTTATGGAGATGAATATTTAAAAGGTTTCACACGTAATGACATAATTTAAGATTTGAAAGTATGATACATGTTTAATAATTCTTTAAAATAGCTTAAATTACCATTTTTCGGAATGACGAGGGAACAATTTTGCGTTTTTGATAACATTGTGTTGTAGGATAACATTTATTGAGTATATTTTTTGATATTTCTCCAGAGGGACTGCCGCAATCAAAATCCCAAAATTTTATCAAACCATACGTATCAATTAGACTCGGTATTAGAATTTTTTTCATTATTTTTCTTTTGCAAGTTTTTGGAAACTTTTTCAAATATGTATTGCAAAATTTTTGTTCACATAATTCTTTTTTAATTATGATTTAAAGTTAACAAATTTTCGAACTTTATAAGAAAAAAAAAAAAAAACTTGTTCTTAAAGACTTGTTTTTTTCTTAACGACAATTCAATTAAAAAATTCTTTTCTCTAAACCACTATGTATTTAGCAGTTATAAAATAAATTTTAACAAATTGTACTTAAAAATATTGTCTACAATTATTTTGTATAACAGGTGTCAACTAAGGCACCGATAAATATTAACTGATTATTATAGAATTTGAAAAATGTCGATAACCAAAGAACAAACCAATAATATACACCTCAACATATGTATGTTTATACGTACATACAAATATTTTTATCTTTATATGTACATACATTCGAACATAAATAAATACATAGTTGTGTCATTTAAACCTGTATGGGTATTAATGCAAAAATGTTAAACTCAATCAATCTGCACCACTGCCACAACAATTCATATAGAATCTATAGCAAAAAGAAAAAAACAACAAAATAAAGTTAAAGGCCAACCTTTTATTGCAGCCAAGAATAGTTAAAAAACAAAAAACAACTTATATCACTTTCAGTTAAGCTTTTTTTTATTTTGTGTTCACATACAGATTTCAGTATAGAAATTAAAAGTGGTTAGTGTCTGGGGTAAGCTGGGATATTATGACAATTATAATTTGTTTGAAGAACTATAAGTACGTATGTATGTATATGTATTCTGGTTTAAAAAAGTTTTACACTTAAAGAAATTGATAGTATAACTAATATGTATGCATACTAAAGCGTACCACCTTGCAAGGAAAAAAGTGCACCGTACACCCTCTAAAATAAAGTATATTTGCAAGGAGGTTTTGAAATTTTTTTTCCGAACGTAGTGGTCGGCTATTTTCGTTATATCTTAGGCATTTATAGTCCGATATTAAAGCACGATACATATATCAATGTTTTTGTCTCGAGGACAATGTTTAGCCTTTAGGGGCCATTGGCCTCAAGTATCTCGTTCTAGTATTTATTTACCCGATCTGTGTTTGTACCACCCTAATGTCAGAAACTTAAAGCTTGCAAGAAACTATTAAACTTTTGCTAAGGAAGTATGTACTTCGATAATTCGAGCAGAAACATTTTTAAATTTAATTAGAAAATTAAAGCATGAATAAAATCATTATAGTTTTGCTAAGTATTTCTAAAATTTCTGCAGAACAGTCGACAGTTTGGGATTTTATCAGAGGCGATGCAAGCCATAAATGATTAAAATCTGTCTACAACTTTTGATTTTATTCATAAAAGATGAAAAATTTTAATTAAGCTTAAGAATTTCATAAAACGACATATTTGTATGTGAGCCCCCCTAAGGGGTAAGGATAAAGGTGTGATGACCATACGCACTCTTTTTTAGAGGACAATCATCTATTTTAACTGGCTGTCAGCTATAAAATTTGTGTCCTCTTTTTTCATAATCTGTCATTTTTGTTATCTTTATTTTTAAAAGAATGTCAATATTTGTTTTTATTTTCATAAATTTTATTTAACGGCGGTCACCTGTTTTTTTTCTGTCAAATCGTATAGAAAATGTCGTGACATGTTTGTTCTGTTCATACTCCTACTGAACACTTGCAGTATGAAATTTTGATTAAGTTGGAGCAATGAATTTTAAAGTTTCGTTATTTTTTAACTAATTTTACTTATTTATAAGTATATGTAGATTTTTATATACATATGTTATTTTTTTAATTTACTTTACATATATTAATATGTGAATGTAAATTTGTCTGTAAAATATGTAAAAAATCTTAAAGTCAAATAAATTATTACTTATTTTCTTTATGTCCTCTATTTTTATTTTCAAAATCTGGTAGCCTTAATAAAGGGCAGGTATGTTTTGAGAAAATTTTAAGGCCCCTAGGGGCGACTCCTGGGCAGTTATGGGACTTTTTCTTCAATATATTTCTAGTCTGTATTACAAATTTTGTAAATGGAGGTGCACAATTTTTTTTTTTTAACAATTAGAAATGTTCTATCTTCACGCTGTTTAATAATAATAAATACCACAATTATCTGTAAGTGCATTTTGTTATGCTTTACAATGATTGAGCATTTGTTTGATGTAAAACTTAAAAAAAACATTCTTTATTTTTTAAATACTGCAGATAAGACAGAATACAACAAATCTAATGTAAACAAAAAGGGGGTACAAATTGGTAGATTGTCTTTTTTAATCACGTTCATTTAATCAAAAAGTCATACACTATACATACAAATATGTATATGCATGTATGTACAGGGTACAACATTTGCTTAACGATTGAACATTGGTTTTAAGATTCTATAAAAAATGTCCTTCAAACTTACATATGTTTATACACAGGGTGGCGCAGAATGAGCTTTATTGGACCCTATAAAGTATATATACAATGTATATTATACATTTTATGTCTTCTCATAATTAATGAACTGAAGTTTTTCACGTTAAACTTAAAGAACAACTTAGTAGAATATTAAAGTGGTTTAAAAATGACCGAGTTATTATATGAGCTAGGGGGCCCAAATTTGGCTCACATAAGTCTTATATATATGGGTAATTCCAAAGTGTTGAACGTGACAGTCGTACGCATCAAAAATTCAATAACATTTTAAACAACAAATATTTTTACGTTCTTTTAACCCTTAAATTATAGCACTAAGAAAGCACTATTATCTATGCAAAAGCTTATGGGGGGCGCGATTCTAGATCAAAGATAATGGCAAAAGAAGTAGCAGTTCGAACGTGAAAAAAATAGAAGTAGTTTTTGTGGCCGTGTATAAAAAGGCGTAATTCAGCGAAACCTGGCACAATTTCTAGTCAAACTACGTTCGGAATTTTACGTAGCAATGTAACAGTTAAATGTCTTTGGTTTGATTCATAAAATTTTCTGTATTTTTTTGTGTTTAAACCAAAATCTGGTTCGATACGTGACATTTCGAACGTGACATTTTTTCCATAATAATTTAACTGAATAATGATTAAAAAAAAATAAAAATTTACCGTTAATCCGAATAACATATTTCTCTTCGAACTCTTCCTTAGATTACAGACCATGTAAGAAAATTTTTTTGGAATAATTTTCATCAAATATCACCTCTTTTAAGGAAGATAATATTAAAGAAAACATGCAATAAAACATTCTCACAAATAAGAAATTACGTTTGCACAACTTTGCAGTCTAATTGTTTATCTAAGTGAACAAATTTATGGGTAAATTTATAAAATTAGTAAAATCTAAATATTTCTCTATAACAATATCGTAAAATAATAAGCTTTTAATAACTTTTAAATTTTCGGTCACGGTGGACCTTTTGACGGAAATGCCCATATAAGGAGTATTAAATGTTGAAAATGAATTGAAGGGTACAAAAGATTAGGCAAAACCACTTTTAATTGTTTTAATTCTTATGTTTTATGTTTTAAACTACACAGACAAGCAACGTACTAATACAAATAAATTTTATTTTCCAAACCAACAGCTGTTCGACCATTTTCTATTAAATAGCTACGTTAATAAGCAAAACCGCAGGATTTGGGCTACGGAGAATCTAAAATCAGTTCATCAGCGACAATTACAGCCACTTACGTGTACGGTTTGGTGCCGTGTATCGTCCGAAAGGATAATTGGCCTATATGTATTTGAAACTGACCTTGGCTGATTTTGGATAATTTTGTTGTGAAACACTTTTTAATCGTGTGGTTTAACAAGACGGAGCCACAGCACATACGGCTGGTGCCTCAGTAGTAAGGGCCATATTCGACGAACACATTCTTTTGCGCGCAAGCGACTTTACCTGGCCTTCACGTTTACCGGATATAACAGCTTCTGACAGTTTTCTTTAAAGGATTTGGTAACAAGCCCAATATTATCCCCCTCTAAAACTCAACAATCGAAATGATATTATTGTCATAACATCCAAAATTTTGAAAAAATTTATCGAAAATATGTTGAAAATAGTGCGTATTTGCGCCGCAGAAAATTGCCATTTAGCTTATTCTGCGCCACCCTGTACATTTCAAGAAAGCTATGCATGCATCCATACTCTTACAACCAGGGCTGGGCAGTATTTGAAATACATGTATTTGAAATACGTATTTAAAATACAAATACGTATTTTGTATTTGTATTTTAAATACATGACGTGCAAGTATTTTGTATTTTGTATTTTAAATACATATCGAGCAAGTATTTTGTATTTTGTATTTTAAATACATACAATAAATATAAGTAGTTTGTATTTTGTATTTTAAATACATAAAAAAATGGGAGTATTTTGTATTTCAAAAACATAGTTTACAAAATATATTCTGTCAGTTTATTGATGGTTGATTGCATTTCAATCTACCAGAATATAAAAAAATATGGTGTCACTTTTCATCTTTCGTGAAAAAAATTTCCGCACCGAAAGCGTTGAAGTTTTGTTTTTATTTTTTATTTTCATCATTAAATCAGTGGCTCTTGTCTTAAATAAGTTCGTTTTTAATTATTATGTATGTTTTTTCGACCTTTTTGTTTTAACTTCAATAAGTAAACGAATAATTAAGCTCAAGGTCTTATTTCTTTTTTTTTTTTTTTTTTAATAAATTTTTTATTTATTTATTTTTGTTGTCAATATTTCGTAACCCTACGGGAAACATCTTCAGGATCTTAAATAAATATAAAGAAAATACAAAAAATTAACACAAAATTTTTCACTACATAAAAGACTATAACAAACAAAATTGCAAACATAAAGAGAGTATAGCAACAACATAAACTCACAAAAATATATAAATTTTTTATTAAAATGAGTAACAATAGACGTTCATTAAACGACTGCCCGCTAATCCGATCTTTATTGTACTAATTAGTCGTTTTGTTTATGATGTGTTGATAGCTGCTTGCACAATTGTTTTCCACATCTTTTTTAAAATTCATCCTTTGCTCTTTTTTTGTTTTTATAATGTATAGCATTTCCAATGTTAGTCTTCTCTTATATTTGTCTTCTGTGTGTAGGATATCAATATCAGTTAAATTTGGCAAGTGTTCTCTCTTCGTTATTGTTTAAATTCATATATAATCTTCAACATTAAACCATTTTTCATAAGTCTAATACAAAATCAAAAGTGTTTCAACTTCCAAAAATATGGAGTTTTAGGAATCGCTTACGGTGCGGAAACTTTTTTCACCGAATCAGCTTAAAAAACAGTTTTTTATTATCAGAACAAAATTCCCCACATGGCGCTGGAGTGGTATTTTGCACTCAAAAAAAAGTTATAAACTTAATGTACATGACGTGGAAGTATTTTGTATTTGAAATAAGTACAATAAATGGAAGTATTTTGTATTTTAAATACATACAGGATGTGTAAGTATTTTGTATTTTGTATTTTAAATACATACAGGATGTGTAAGTATTTTGTATTTTGTATTTTAAATACATAACCTGAAAGTATTTTGTATTTTGTATTTTAAATACATGACCAGCAAGTATTTTGTATTTTGTATTTTAAATACCGCAAACCATGTATTTTGCCCAACACTGCTTACAACTCTGTATCCAAATGCAATTGTTAATTAAATTTATTTTGTCTTTGTTTACCAAAGTTCTTTGCCTGAGGATGCGTGAGAGTGAATATGTAAAACAAAAAAAAACAAAAAAAAAAAAAAAAAAAAAATAAATAAAAACTGTAGCATCTATCTGGTCTTCGATACGTTTTATCATCTGATATCCAATTGATTATTAGTTTTTGTTGTTGTTGTTATTATTGTCATGTTAGTAAATTGATATGTTTATGTCATAACAACATGTCTAGAGAGTAAATTTCTTTCAGTTCTTTCTCATTGGTATCATTTCCTTTGTGTAAGTATGACTTGTTGGTATGTGTACGTATGGATGTGAATGATGTTCGTGTTTGCTACACAATCGATGAATGAATGTGCCATTTACATGAGTTAAAATATTTTTTTTGCTTATGTTGGTGTTAGTAAATTAATTGTTTTATAAATTTAATTATTATTTTTTTTGTGAAGAGAAAACAAAAACAAGTAATAGAAAAGATTAATGATTAATGTTTTAAGATTTTTTTAAGAAAAATACATTTACATATTAATTATTTTAATGGATTGTTATTTTTAAACGTTTTAATTAAAAATTGTTTAAAGCAACAGAAGATTTAAATTTGAATGTATGATGTTAAAACAAAATATAAATTTAATGAAAATGAATTTATTTTTTTTTAATAATGCTTTCTAAAACATTTAAAAAAGCCAAAGCTTGAAAACTTTATATATTATTCCTGAAAGTATGCTATACAATTTTTAGTTATTAGTTATTATTGATTGAAATTGTAAAATCATTTTTTTGAAGTTGTTCTTCTTGAGAGCAGCTTGTAATTCCTCTTATTCCTACATTCGTAAGTTTTTGTGGTCTTTCCAGATGTTTATCGCATTGAACTTCAAAATCTTCACATTATTAAAATCTCAGGACGCGTACTTCAACGACACGCGTACAGTTCGTTGACAATCATATAACTGTTGAAGACTTTCCGACATGTTCCTGCAACAATATGCGTATTTTTTTTTGCAGTCCCTTGGAAAACTCGTCTGTTACACAATTCAATACCAATCGAAAGTGTTTTTTCAAAAAACTTAAATTTAATTTAAAGAAGCTAAAACAAAATTGATCGGAATTGCAACTGCGGAATTAAAACAATATCGATCGGAATGTGGTACAGGCCTGATAGTAACAGTTATTGATTAAATTTTATTTCAGTTTAACTTTTATTAGTTTATTATCAACTAACCTCGATAAAAACTGATAAAATAATTTTTTCCCCAAAATTTCTAAGACCTTAAAGAATTGCCCAATTTTATTTGTTTGCCACCAGCAAGAATTCGTGAAAATATAAAAATTTATCAAAAACAGAGTAGTCATGTTTTTATTATAAAAACAAAACAAGGAAGCGTGCTATATTCGGCTTTGCCGAATCTTGTGAACCTTTCACAGTTGCAGCTCTTTCAAAATCGGATTGTATAATTTTCGGCAAATATGTTCTTTAAGTCATATTGAAAGCTTCCAAATTAGATTTTAATAACAACTTTCATGTTTGTTGTCTTGCTCAAATTTTCATAACAGCAATTATTAACCGGTTTTTAAATTTTCTGGAAATAGATAATATAAAAACTCCTAAATCGCTAAATGATTTATTCGACAAAATTATTTTTTGGGGAGTGCACTTGTATATGGGCTAGATAAGTTAATAGACCTATTGGTTCCATAGCCAAAGTCAATAATCTTAGCTCGTTTTTTCTGACCGTTTTAGTAAAAAAAAAAAAATATTTTGGATATGTAATTTTTAAGAGGACTTGGTGAAATAATTGGTCGATTTCCGGAGGGCATTTGTAAAGATAGATTTGGTTCATTTTCGTATCGTAAATACCTTGTGAGCAATGCCTATTTCGGCAAAATTTTGTTCTTCTATAGAAGAATGGCTCCTACACCACGTAAGCTATAGCGATTACGTTAAACCTTTTATTTTGGGGAAAAAGGTGTTATTTGTCTATGTCTCTTCTATTTATAAGCTATTTATGAAATAACCTTACAACTTATTTGATGTTAAAGTGAATTAATAGAGTCTGTCAATTATATAGACTTCAAAATAATTTAGTTTTATGTGTGAAAATTTGCGGCAGTCGTGAGTTTGGTTCATAGCCAGCCCTTTAAGGACTGATCTAGCTGAATATAAATACCAATCTTATCCAAACTATATGCGATATAAACATAAAACAACCTAGGTCCCATAATATCTGAGGTCTTCGAAAAATTGATTTCAACATGGTTTAATCAAATTCTCATAAGAATCTAAAAAATGCATACTTTATGCGGCCTAAGGTTATTATTGTAGAAATTACAAAAAGCTTTTAAGTAGGGATGAGATTTTCATGCACCAAAAATCGAAAATATGCACTAAACAAAATCAAATATTTGCACTTAAAACTTGAAAAGTTTCCATAAAAAATTGTTTTTTAATTTTACTAAAAACAAAAATATCTAAAATTCAGTCTATTATTCTTCAAATATCTTTAAAAAATTAAATAGCTAATTTAAATTTTTGTTTGTTTGAATAAATAAGTTCTGTTTTATTAAAAGTAAAACTTTGTCTTGTACCTGAAGAATGCCAATGCGGTTTGAAAAAATTTCTTTTCAGATCCCAATAAGATACCAGATCAGATAAAAAATATTTAAAATTTATTTAATTTTTTGAAATCCTAATTCACCCCTAATTAGTTATTGTTTCACCAATATATCCTTAGTTGGAAAATACAAATGCTAACTGACTTCTGATGTTATTTAAATTTAATATTTCTTTTACTTTTTTACTGCATAATCATCGGTATTAACAAGCCCTTCTAACATTTTTAAATTACTCAAAGTTTTTTGAATAGAATTCTGAAGCATCTAGCCATGCCGCTATCTTTTTACTACTGGCTGCGTTGGAAGGGGTATTAAGGGATACATTTTATTTAAAATTGCAATGTTATTGAATTGGTTTCTAATTTCCTCTGCAACGCAAGTATCTTGCAACAGTTTTGGATAAAATATTTTAAGCTCATTATAAGCCTTAACCATTCAAGGAGCTGCATGGGTTTAAAATAGAAGGATCTTTTGTCAAAATCTTGAAAATCTTGTATTTAAAGCAAAGCTCCAAAAGAATTTATTTATTGATTTTAAAATTTTTTTTAGAAGGTTTCTCTTGTGTATTTGAAAATTTTTTAAGAACTATTTCTTAAATATGGAATTAAAAGAAAATCACAAAAATGTGCATATAAGCCTAAATATGCAAAAATATGCATTTTCACCAAAATATGCAACAATATGCAAAAACAAATCGATGCCATTTTAACGCAAATTTAATGATTCGGGAAGATAATTGGTCGACATCGTTCTTAGACTATCGACAAAAAACATGCATTCGCATGGAATTATAAGTATATATTTCCACCTGTGGAAATTGTTTTTAAAAGTTTTAGTACTTTGTAGTACATATTTTTAATACATAATAAGTTTTACGATCTTTTATACATAAGATCAGGTCAATAACTCCGTGACTTTTTAATTGAAGCACAGGTTTTTGGATTCAAAATCAGTTTATTATAGTCTTCTCTGAGCTCTATACATTTTGTCCAACGTTTCTCCAATTTTTTTTATTTTTTTTATAAAGAAGATTTGGCGAGATTATCAAAATAAATAGGTATTTGTTTGTTAAATGGTTTTTCTCATTTCTTCTTATTTTTCTTTGTTTACGAAATGTATGAAAGTATGAAAGCATTGCACGACCGCATTCTATGGCAAAATTTTGTGTCAAACTGTATGGAAAACATAGTTCAGCCCCAGTTCTGTTTCATCATTAAAACGGATGAGGCAGCCATGGAATGCTCTGAGCAAATGAAATTCACTTTATTCCATTTCCTTTCCAAATCACGGGGTAGTCTAATTGATATCAATGGCTGTCAAACACAAACTTAATAACGCAGCTAATTTTAATTTTCATAAAAGTCAAGAGAATTGTTACCCTCTCAGCTAAGAGGCGGGAAAGTCGCGGACTTATTGAACAGCCTGCGTATGTGATATGTAAAATACTACAAAACAAAGGTCAACTACATATTTATATGACTTGAGGTTTTTTGTAAACATTTTGTTTATTGGTTAAACCGAAAACGACGTTAGTTACAATGGATTTAAATCTGAAGAAAATGGGTTTTGTTGGTTTAAGTCAACTGGAATTACAATTTTTATTAGGTAATTTAATAAATCAAAAGTTATTAACCTTTTAATGAAATAATTTAGTTTTGAAACTAATCTTGCAGATATTAAAAAATTGCTTTTATTGTTGTTAATATTTTTGTTACTTAATAATCATTTGTTAATAAAACTTAAATACTAATTAGGTTTGTAATCACCTTTCAAAGAAAACATCGCGCAAACACTATGAAAACTCGATAACAGTTTAACAACTATGCAAGATTGATTATATGTTGAGATAAATTTGATATCAAAACCAATTCATAATTGACATTTCGTCGTGCCGAAGTTATCTTGCCGTATATCACAAAATTTTTTTTTTTTGGGAAATCGAATCTTAAGGTTCAAATTTTTATACTCAAAAATATATTTTTGTCAGATATTGTGTTTAAAGTTCTTTATTGATTTATGTACAAATATCCAAAGTCATGGAAAAAAATTTTTAGTTTGTCACGTCCGAAAAATTTTTTCAATTTTTTCGTATACGCCACTTTTTGCGAAATATTTTTAAGTTTGTGGGATATAAGTCAAAATAAGGTATTAAAAAACTACATTCACGTGTTTCAGCAATATTGAAAGTTAAACGAAAATGTATGCTATTGACAAATATACATATTTACGAATAGTTATAGTTTTTATATTATATTATCGAATTTTCTTATGTATGAATATTGTTTAGGTTTGTTATTACTAAAGGGTGGTCCAACCATAATGAACGATGCTAATTGTGTCACACCTTAACGTCAAATTTTTGTCCAACTAAATTTGACATTTTTTGTATTAGTGTCAAATTCAACCATACAGAGGTAAAGAATTGAGCAGCGCTCTAAGATTGTTAAAGCCTTTTACGAAAATGGGCGTTCAAATCAAAAATACATTCCTTGCACATCTTAATTTTGTTAGTCAGCATAATCGATCAAATGTGTCCACAATCGGGAGAATTGTGCGCAAATTTCAGCAAACCAGCTCTGTAGGAAATATGAAAACCACTGTGCATGCATGTTTGGTGCGGTTTATGGCCAGGTGGCATCATCGGGCCGTACTTCTTCGAAAATGTGGTATGCCAAGCAGGTACTGTGAATGCTGTTCGCTATCGCGAGCTGAAAACGGATTTCTTGTTGCCAGAAATTGAGGATATGGATCTGGCCGATAAGTAGTTCCAACAGAATGTGTCACACGGCCAACGAAACAATGGCTCTTTTGCGCGAGAAATTCAATAGCCATGTTAATTGGCCACTACAATCATGTGATCTGACACCGTTGGCCTTCTTTCTTTGGTAATATTTAAAATAAAGAGTGCTAAAGGATTAGACAATTAGACACACTAAGGAAATTGAACCTCAATTATCTCTGAGAGCCATTTAAAATATGGACAGAGGTATGCTACCGAAGCCGTGGCGAGCATTTGGCCGATTTTTGTCTCACACATAATTGTCATAGATCATTCTATAATAATAAAAAATATTAAGATAATTCTCTGAAAACTTTTTGTTTTATCAACAATTAACATCGTGCATTATGGTTGGACCACCCCGAATAATAAACCTTTAATTGCTTAACAATAAAATGAACTTAAGCAATATAGCAATAATTCCATCAATATAAATAACCGTTGTGTACTACATCCAAAAAAACTATTTACATATAAAACGAAAAATTTTAAAATAACAGTAATGTTAATAAGATAGTCTCTTTTTTTTAACTTGCCTAATATGTGACGCGCAAAATAGAAAGGGACCTAAGGGTAAAAACCGGTCTTGTTCAGGAGAGCCATTTTAAAGATTTAAATACGTGTATCTTCGGTGTACCATCACATCATAAAACGCGCATATCTCTGGGAGGGAACACTTTTGGGGCATGGGATCGGTCTCATTCGATGCTCAGATGTTGTCCACATAAAACAAAAAAAAGTGAAAATTGAATTTTTTTTACCCTTAGGTCCCTTTCTCTATGCGCTGTCACATATACTTTGTTTACATACAACAAAATAACGTAATATTTTTTAATTGAAAGTTTTCATACGCTTTTTGTCGTATATCAACAATTATGCCACATACGATATTATAACGTATTAAATTTTTCGCAAAAGTTGATATACAACAAAATGGCTTCGTAATATCACCACAGGAAACGGTCTTATCTAATTTTTTTTTTTTGATTTTTTTGTGATATACTCCGGCACGACGATTTGCCATATATTTATAACATTTTACACAATATATTTTTTAAAAATTTACTTTAATGTTTGCTGGGATTACTCCCACTTTAATACACTTGAAAAAACAAATGGTAACAAATTAACATGAATACTGAAAAACTAACAACAACAAAATAACTGAAGCATTCAAATCAGGGTTACCGTTGAGAATTCTAAAAAAGTCGCACAAAAAGTCGTTTTTAAAACAAAAAGTCGCACAAAAAAGTCGTTTTTTCAAATTTAAGTCTCACACTTTTTTTAACATTTTAAATACTTTAGCCTTACCAATACCCACCCGGGTGACAATTTCGGTTTTATTTCTTTAGTAACTCTTAAATTTGCTTCAGTTAAAAAGAAATTTTTACTTAAAGAACAAATTGTTTTTGTTAAAAAAACTGAAAAAAATTTGTGTGACTAAAACTTCTATAAAAAAACCGAAAAAAGTTGTATGTCGATAACTTGTTCTCAACGCTTATAGACATGCAGTAACACCCGGGTGGGTATTGGTAAACGATGTACATAAACATCTTTGGTAAGGCGATGGTTAATCAAAAAAACACAAAACAAACAGAAATCAACAATTAAAACGATATAAATAGCTGATAAATAATTCGTTAAAAATGTGTCTAAGCACACTTTTGTGTATTAATTTTACATTTGATTGATTTTTAATAATGTGTTTGTATATACTTTAAAAATTGCATAAATTTTACGTTTTATGTTTTTTAACTTTTTTTGTATTTTAGCCCAAGTTCATTACTTGGCATCTAACCTTCTATTTCAGTATCTAGAAAATTTAGTGTTGATAGCATCGACTCACAAGTTTCTACTTTCAACCTGTTGGTTAAGTTATTTTTCATTAATTCTAATTTTGAAAAAAAAAAATTCAACACACGCACTGTTGTGCGGTAGAGTTAATTCATGCGCTGTTTATTTGTCTAAATTATAGTTAAAAAAAGCAATTTCTAAGCTTCCTACTGATTGCTAAAAATGGTTAGCATTTGTAATAAAAGCCTCTGTCATTTATAACATTTTTAATAAAGATATGAGATCAATAGCGGTAAAAAGTGGGTCTTAAAGCGCTTTAAATAATAATAACGATCATCCTAAATTGGCATGGAAATTCAATGAACACGATACAAAACAAAGCATATACAATACAGTTCAGTAGTTGAAATTGTCTGGATACAAAAAAATCACCTGATCAATCTAATGAGGTTACATATCCCGGGGAATGTTTAAAACAAAATTGATATTTTTAATGGAAAATATGTTAAAATATGCATTGTAAAAAAAGTATTTCACTTACAAAAAAGGGGCAAAAAGTCGCAAAAACTTGGAAAAAGTTGCAAAATTAGACGATTTTGAAAAAGTCGCACAAAAAGTGTCAGAGCGTCAAAAAGGTTGCAAATTGCAACTAAAATCGCACAACGGTAACGCGGATTCAAATTATAAACAAGATGAAAAAAATTAACAACAACAACAAATGGCAAAACATGTTTTAAGACTTAACCGTTAATTACGCTGTAATCAATTATGCTTTGAGAGTCTAAAACGTAAGCATGAGAATGATTAATGTTATTTAAGTTAAAAAAACAACAACACTAATTAATAACTATCCGGTTTAAGTCAATGTTTTAAAATTGCACACATTTGCTTCTAAAATTGCACCTTGGTTTTTAATTAATTGTACCAAAATATGTAAGTTGTTTTATCTTTTGCAATCCTGATTCAAATATGTACAGGGTTTTATTCGAGTTGCAGAACTTTAAATTTAAACAAAGCAAAGAAAAATAGTTTTCTTATCAATTAAACTTTTAAAACTGTAAATGTTAAAATATGATTTGGGCCATGTGGCCGCCACTGCTTGCGTGTACATGGCGCAATCTACAACTCCGATCTTCATACACTGTTCGCAGCAGTTATATCCGAATTTCGCCAATAACTCGTCGCATGTTGATTTTCAGGTGTTTAAGTCTCTCCTGGGGTGTGGGGATCATCTCAATATTTTAACTTTAAGTGTTACATCCTCCAGGGCAAATCAGGTTTTTGCATAAATGGGATACGACAAAAATCCAAAATGACAGGGCTCTTGAAGTCTTCTTAAGACCGAAGTTTCACCCGAGTACTTTCTTATATTGGTGCCACGGGAGTCATTAGCCCCGGTGAATGCAATGCACAAGTATGACTATTGGTTGCGGCCTACGTTAGTATGCTTCTTGCTGGAATTGCTTCTAGTCTTTTAGGAATTTTTACTTTTCTGATAGAAGGTTGCTTGTATAAAAGTTATTCTCCGTCCAAGGGCATGAAATCACACAAGTGTTCAACGAGAGGAAGCTTTTTTGATGAAGAGATACTTTCGGAAAGGAAGACTTCACCCTTGTGGGAAAATTCGGGCTGTCGCGGTTCTCCATCAGCAAACAGCAAAAAAATCAACATGTTCTTTTGAATAATGTAAACATAAAAGTGTGATTTCTTAATATATTAGCATGATTGCTTTAATTATATTTAAAAAGGGAACAACTAACAAATCTAATTTAATAATTTATGTATGTAGTTAAAAAAACCAGGTGAACACAACAAAAAGTATTTAGAAACTTGAAATTAATTTCGATTGACAACACCTTTTCTTTATTAAATATTGTCAGCTGTGTGTGTGTTTTTTAAAGCTATATAATAGTTAAAAAGTTTAAAGATTTCTGGCAAACAATTAAAAAACAGGTGTAAGCTTACAAAAAATTAATTATTTTCTAAGAAGCTTAAGCTGACATTGAATTTTATTTAACGAAATATATTTTTCAATGCACAAGGTCTCTTGAAATAAAATTTGAAGTAAAAAAAAAACAAACAAAAAAAATGCTTTTAATGGATTTAAGGCGAATTACAGAAACACTTTAGGAAAATAAAGAAAATAAAAAACTTTGTTGCATTTTGTTGTGGTTGAACTTAAAATGCTTTTTTAGATTAGTAGACGTTTTTGAACAATCCTTTATTGGAACAAGTTTGACTGCCTTTTTTAGAGTTTAAATTTATTTACTTGCCAAAAATATTGGGGGTTCATAAATTATTAGCAACCAGGACGAACAAATGCTAACTAATAAAGCAGCTGCATTTTTTTTTTTTTGGTGAATAAATAAAAAATATGCTCAATTTTGAGATGGTGGTATAATTAACCCATTTCAAGAGCGCATATTAAAAACTAAACAAGTAAATTTATCTAGAGATTTTCATGATTTTTGGCTTATTTTATTTGCAACGTAACTGGGTTTTCCATAAATATAAATATGTATGTACAATTTGTGATCTTATAATTTTTTTTTGATGCATTTTTTTTTACAAATAGCATTAAATTAGCTTTAAAAAAAATTTGAATATATATTCTGAATATATTCGAATTTGTTAAAATTTTAAAATACTATAGTCAAGATAGCTTAAAGAAAATTTTATTTCAAATCATTTGCTGATAATCTGATCCAAATCGGATGTTCTCAAATTATGAAGAAATGTACGAGCATAGCCGCCTAATTTCGGGAGAAATATTTAATTCCGAAAATAATGAATAGTAAATAATAAAAACTTTTGTCGACCGATTTTCATGATACATGGCTAATTCTATTCGTAATATACCTGGTTTGCTGATAGATAATAAAACCCCAAAATTTTTTCTTAAAAATTTCAGGAAAATGAAATTGGTAAAAATTATTTTTAAAATCGATCCAATCTTTTCACCTTAGTCTCTCGGTGAAAGACTTTTGTCCTGGTAAATATTCAAATGCATATTTTTAATGCAAAATGCATAAAAAAACTTGCCCTGGTTGTAGTCAAAAAGAAAATCACATAAGCCCATTTTTCCAATTCGGTAAGCTTATGATTTTTAACAATAACAAATTCTTTCAATCTTTTTTTATTGTATTGATTTCAAGATTTCAAATTGAAATCATACAATCAATTTTTCGATTTTAAATGCAATCAAAAAATAAGCAATCGTTAACGGAAATCATGCGATTGCAATCTTTTACAGCTCTGATACTGGGTATGTAAAGTATGCACACAAAATAAATTGACCACACACAAAGTTTTGTAAAAAAATAAATAATAATAAAAATAAACAAAAGCCCGACTGCAAAATAGACAATTTTTTATGCACTAAAAAGACCGAAACAGTATTAAGACAACAAATTTAATATTAAGGATAAACAAAGTAAACACTACTTTGGTTTAACAGCCTTTATTATGAGCTGAAAGCCAAAGTTGAAAAGCCGCATTAAGTTTAGTAGCAGGCGTGAAGTATGAGTATTATCTAAGTTTGTATTTTGAAGTTGTGTTCCGCCCGCTAAGATCAATATCTCAGAACACTTGGGTTCCTACGAACCACGGTTGAAAAAGTTGGTACAATTGTACTTTTTTTGGTACAATTTAAAACTAAAAAGTACGCTGGTAGCCCAGTGACTCATTTGGTACTATTTCCAAATTTTGCAAACCGTTTGGTAATTGATATAAAATGGCAACTCGTATTTACTGCCCAATGAAAATAAACGAAGTTCAGTGTTTGGTGCAAATGGCCTTGCGAAAATTCAAAACTTCGTAGCTTTTTTATAAAATCTAACGGGAACTCTGTTTTTGTTGTTGTTGTTGTTGGATTTAACAAAACAGCTATGATATTTTGTATTTGCTTTTTTGCAGGACCATTTGCACTTGTTCATTGGACATTCTAAATTTAGTATCAGCGCCAGCATATAAACATGAATTTTCTGATGATCTTGAAAAGTTTTTTAAAGATATAGAAACCACTTCTGCAAAAGTTCTAGTAGAAGAGTCGACCTTCTCTCATTTCAAGATTTTTTTGAAACGAACTCATAATATTTTTAAATATTCGTCAACAAGATGGATGTCACTTCAAGAAGTTATCAAAAGAATTTTAGAACAGTGGAAGCCACTCCATTATTATTTTACTCCGAATGATTTTAAAGGAGATTTTAGAAGCACTTAAATTAATAAAATGTCTTTCCTCTATCTGCAGTACAAATTGTAAACACAATAAATTTTTGAATGCAATTCGAAAACGCTTGTATGCACAAATTTTAAGAATGCTTAAAATTTTTATTTTCGTCTAAAATTTGAGATTGCATTTTGGGAAATATTCGTCCACTTTCACAACAATTTCGTCAATTTTCCACAAAAAAATCGATTAATTCTAAAAAGTGTACGAAAGCGCTCTCTAGCGCAGTAAAAAATAAAAATAAATTGACCCTAAAAACCGCATCATACAGGTTTGGCTAGAGCAAATACATTTTTTTTCGCCTCTATTCTTGAACATTTTGAAAAATCCTGTTAAGCTACTATTTTTAAAAAAATATACAAAATGTTTACCTTTATCAACGTTAGCAATTCGAATATGCTACCTAACATACATTTCGTTCTTGCAACCAAATCATTTCGTTTACATACTTTTATGGCTCTTAAACGGTTAAAGTTTTTACTATAGAACTGTAGACTGATTTCGGTCAAGAAAACTTGCTCTCAAAAACTTTTTTTGGCCAACTTAACCAAAGGGATAAGAAACAAGTGGAAACAAAATACAAAATGTTTGGTCAATGAAATCAGGCTGGTAGTTTGTTTGCCACACAAAAGAAAAACTATAAAAAAAAAAACTTAAAAAGACACTTAAAACCGAAACTCATATTTCAGGTTCATTCACTGATTCATACGAAACTTTTTTTTATAAATTGTTTTTTACCATCTCCCTTTATATGATTTTTTTTGCTACACTTTATGGCATGTTGGCTAGGCGGCATTTAAAATATGGCTAAAAAAAAGCATTTTAAGACTTTATATATAACAAAATAAATTGTTAAATATTAAGTCATGCGTTGAATTACATTTTACATAAAAAAAGTTATAAAGATAAAAAAAAGAAAAATTCGCATACTATTGAGTTCATTCAAGTCAGGGCTGTCAGACTTGGGGATTTATCCCCAAAGTTGGGGATTTCATGTGAGCAAAAAGGACAAAGAAAGTCATTTTGGGATTGGGGATTTTTTTGGGGATTTAAAAAATATTTTGGGGATTTTTTGGGGGTTTTACACTTTTTTATTATTTACGCTTATTTTTCTTTGTTTCGTATATAAAATATGAAAAAAATAGCAAAACTTTTATCTTACTCTTATATAGTGTAAAGGGTCCTAATTAAGATTACCATTTTTGTTAAGTGTGTAAAAGGTACTTTATAAACTTGTTATTTTTCTTGCGTGAGTGTTTTAAAAAAACAGAAAGAAAAAAAGAAGAAAAATAGAATCTAAAACCGTGTTGTCAACAAAAAATTTTTGATTTTTTAAAGACAATTTTGAAGCAAATAAGTAAATATGAAAAACAATATAATAAAGATTGGGAAAAATGCTAGGCTATTGGTTAGTAGTTATGATGCATCAAGGTACTAAATAAATGACGGATATATGTATTTTTTGATTTTAAGGTTGGCTTAAACCGATTGAACAAGCTCTAAATTCTTATAAATTGGCTCATTCGTCTTCAATAACAGCATATTGTTCCGCTTGTTATTCCTTACTGGAATCGCATAAAAAGGAATTACAAAACATGCCGAAACCAGTCGCTTCAAACAAAATAAAATGATTTTTTTGATTAAAAATGTTTATTTGGGGATTTTTGGGGATTTCATATTAACATTTTTCTAACTATTTTTTAAAAAAAATTTAAAATTTGGTCAGAAAAAAAACAAACAAAATATATTAACTTTTGAAGGTTTTGTTTTTTGGAGATTTGCGAATTTGGGGATTTTTGGGGATATATTTTTAATTTTGCGGGACAAGGAAAAAAGTACCTGGCAGCCCTGATTCAAGTCTATTTTAATTCTTCTTTAATTTCTTTTGATTTGTAATAAAGTATTTTGTAATGATGATGATGATGATGATAATGATGATAAAATGCGAAAATATTTGTAATTGTAAGTTTGTTACACATAAAAATATTGGAAAAAATAGAAAACATTTTTCTCTCTCTTATTTAATTTTAAATAAATTGATACTTAAGGAAGACTATACTACGATCGAATACCAGCCCTCTTTATAGGTTTCTTTTGGAATAATGTAATTGTGGTTTTGAAATCAATATCATTTAAAAACAAATAAAGAAAAAGAAAAAAGTACTTTCTTATGTATTCATTAAAAAATAAGTATCTATTGAATAATTATTTATAAAAAAGGAAACAAATAACGATTTAAATAAACCACATGATTAGTTTTCCTATATTTAAGGGTCTTTGACTTTCATCGTTTTAGTTTTAGTGGGAAACAGGAACAATTTTTATACCAAAATAAAATCTTTTTTATGACTTTTTGGGTTTAAAATTAAATTTTTAGAAATAAATTTTTCTTTATATAGCAAATTTTATTACTTTAAAGAGCAAAATTGGGCAGCACTTATACTTTGCGCAAAGCATCAAAGCATTTGCCTTTAAGAAATATAAAATAACTAAAGGCCCTTTCACACTTTTCTACAATACTTAAGAGTTTTGCTCTCACAAAATCTAACAATTTCTGGTCTGATCGTCCATACAACATTTTTTTCTTTCCATTTAGCGTCTACACTATCAAACTTTAAATAAAAAGAAAAATCTCTGTAGAATACAAACAGCTGTGCAGCATAACAAATATTTTCATTGTAAGTGCGTTTTAAATTTTTGCGTGATTTAAACAGTTATTAAACCATATGACCATATGATACCTACACCACAGTATTTAAAACAAATTTTCGCGAATGTACCCTACTTGAGACCCAGACCCTGAACCCGCCAGAACAAAATTATGTTACGAGGTCGAGATTTATGTAAAGTTTTTTGTGCTGAATATTATATATTTATTAGGAACCGTCATCTATATGATACCTTAACATATATGAGATTTGTTTGCCTCTTACCGGCATGTTCTGACAATCGCAAAACGCTTAACATTGGCGATTCTGACTTAAAATCGCAAATTAGGTGTTCTTTAAATCGCAATAGCAAGAAGTTTGGCGACTTAAAATTGCAAAAGGGAACTAGAATATTTGTAAAAAACTATGGCAGATCGCAAGCTAAACGCACGAGTTAAGAAACACTATAAAATAAAACTGGCGTTTTGCGATTTCAAATCGTGCGATTGTCAGAACATGGCTCTTTGTGATTTTGTCATGACATAGAAGCTATCGTAAAAGTTATTGTCGCCAATTTTAATGTCAGTACCAAAATTTTCAATAGAGTTGTGACAATTGCAGTCTATGTACCAACTTTCATTAAATTATATCAAAATTGCGACCTGTACTTTGCACGCAAGGTTTACATGGACAGACAGCCGGACGGTCGGACATCGTTAGATCGACTCAGAAAGTGATTCTGAGTGGATTGGTATACTTAAAAGGGAGAATAGGGCCAATATTTTAAAGTGTTACATCAGCACAAATGCATAATACCCTCTCCACTATTGTGGTTGGGGAATAATAAATAATATACTCAGTATTATAGTGTTAAGGGCCTTTTGTAATTTCAGTTAAAAACAGGGAGCAGAAAGAACATTTCACAGTATACTTCCGTCGAAAAAATTAAAAATTTGCCCATCACTTCTCTATATAGTATTTACTATCAAAATCAATGTGTAACAACAACTGCTTTTTATTGTTTCCAGCTTCAATGGGCATATATTCTTGCAAACGATCAACCAACCGCTGGTCAATTGCAATATTCTACAATATGGTAGGTATTGCTTCAGTAGCTGCTAATGAAATAAAGCCAGTAAAAAAATTGATAAGCGACGTTGATTTCAGCGGACCTTTTAACTATTTTAAGGCCAACAAGAGACTCACAAATCTAAGGGGTAAACATTTTATGTGTCCCTACTATTTTCTCAGACACTGTATATAAAAATCTGGCTTAATATGTTGCTGTTGTAGCAGTTTAACCTAAAATGTAGGTGTTGCTAAGTTTAAAATCCTTGGTCGTTGTTTTATAAACCCCGGGGCGTTCTGGTACGTAGAACCGATTGTCGTAGAACCGTAATACATTCGTTGTCTGTAGTGTTTTTTTCATATATTTTATTAGTATTTCGAAATATTTTCCCAGGAAAAACTTTTTGATTTTTAGTAATAGGTGGTAGTTATTTCATACGTTACCTGGTAAGTAGTTGTCATTACAATTGTCATAATTTTGAAAACTTTAATAAGTACTTACTAATAATGACCACAACAACTACTTATTACTTCTATTATTTTCACTACTGAATATTTGCTTACTAATAATCAGCTAAATAACTACTTATTACTTGTGTTGTTTTCAGTACTGAATATTTACTTACAGGTAACGCACTTAATAACTACTTATTAGGTCTATTTACTAATGATTTTTTGGCTTCTGGTAAGTATATTGTAAGTACTTACAATTCAACTTACTAGTAGTTAAATAATAAATAGATATTTTTTGACTTCTAGTAAGTGTTTTGTAAGTACTGAATTCTGTGGACACCTCAAACAAAAATAAGTAGTTTTTCAGCCGAAAAATATGTAGTGTTTATTTTCTCCAACATTATTTGCTAACTTACCTGGTAAGTAAAGTTTTTGCTGGGTTATTATGTTAAATCTTGCTCAACTAAGAAGCATAAAAATATTTTATCTTATGTCTGAGTAAACAAATTATCCGATCGCAAAGTTTTTTAATAAAATTAATATAAGAATTTTTTTATATCAAAAAATATGCCAACTTTCTGAAAATATAACAGAAATTTTATTTAAACACGATATCGTAATTCGAATTCGCTTAACATTTCCTTTAATTAAATTCCAAATAAAATTGTCTTTCGTCGCATACCAACTGTTAAGTAATTATAGTAAAATTATCACGCTTCTCTCCCCTCTTAATCACACTGTATAAAATAACCCCTTTAAGTATGTGCTAGAATAAAAAAAAAACAGACATATAAAAATATACAACTTGAACTAGTTTAGTTTATAAGTATTTTACTTTTTTATTTTATTTTCGCTTTTAGTTTTTATATTTTTGTTACAAAAATATAAATTGTCTTTTTCGTTGGATCTCAAGGGTGTGTTGGGGGGGGAGGGGGTGGATTTAGCAGCAGGAGAAGACAGACAACACATCACAGATCTTTTATGTCATGATATTTTTATAAACAAGGCGTTGTACTGGTTTTAGGATGTGTTTATTTTCTTTAGTTTTTACTAGAAAAATGTAAGTATTGTGTTATATTATCCTTTTTTTGTTCTTTTGCTATAGAAAAAAGTATAAATGATTTTTGTTATTTTGATTGCTTTTTGTCATGTAGAACATGTCGCAAAAGTTGCCACCATATGTTGCAGGCGTGCCTTTAAAACTAATGACGACTACGAGGGATGAATTTGAAAAGTGTAGAATGAGAAAATGCATACTGCAGGTCTTAATAAGAATTTATTAAAACAAGTACGTATGTTTGCTTACAAGATGGCAGCTTGACAACAGCAATCAAATTTTAAAGAAAAACTAAATTTAATTAGTTGAAATAAAAAGTCAGGGGAACCCGACCATGTTTTACCCTACACTACTTGTAAGAAATAACAGAATAGTTGTTGAAAGTGGACTCTTTTTACGATCATAGACTGAAAAAAACACTGTTTTGTTATACTTAGAAAAAATTCTCCAAAATTGTTCACCAATTAAAGCAATAATTAAAAATAAAATCAATTTTAATTAAAAATTTAATCAAGTAAATTAAACGTTTAATTAATACTATTAACTTGTTTACTGGAGCTAACTTAAATAATTTTTTAATTTATAACACAAATTTTTTAATATAAATCAATTTTATTTTTTTCTGTGTAAGGTTAAGATTAGATACGATTAGTAATCAATTAAATTACCTTTAAAAAAGAATCGTAATGAATTTATAACTCTATAAGAAAAAATTTCTGATTACTAATTGATAACGATTACAAGTAATCGAAAAATAATCAGAAGTACCGGCGATTACTACAAAATAATCAAAAAGAATCAAAAGTAATCAAAAGGTAATCCGACTACTTTCAAGGATTATTTTTGATTACTTTCAACAATTGTGTATTCATTTGCACTAGAATTGTTTTCAAAACAGTTGATACCCTGTTTAAGGTTTTCATAATCAATAAATTAATATATTTATATTAATATATTATTAATATATTTATTTTTAAAATAACATAAACAACATTAACTACAGCACGTAATTCAAAGTAGCTGAAGAAAAATAGCTAAAGAAATAGTAAGTTGTAAACTTACTTATTGAAGAAAAAACAACAATAATTCTATAACAATTTTTGGTAATAAAAAAGCAAACAAAAAAATTTTGTTAACAAATGCCGAGTAACGATTATTGGCCTAATAATCGGTCGGACACTTATAATTAAATTTTTTTTTAAATTCGGCTTCATTAAAACTAATTTTTCAAAGAAAAAATCATACGATGATTGTCGCCTTGGACTGTTGACGATCCCGGCAAAAGAATCCAGTCGTGTTCCACTGGAGCTGAAGACGTTTGGGGAGTTTTAATGTATATAAATGCTTCCTTTAGCAAATGAAATTTTTGCCAATTCTCGTCAGCGCTTGAATTATCGTTTAGATAGCTGAAGAATTATCACAAAATTATTATAAATAAAATAAGTTGAAATTGAAATTGAATTGATGCTTTATAGCGGATCGTTGGTCAGGTTTAGGGTGTTTAATTAATCGGGTTCTATTTTTGTTCGATTTAACTATTTGGCATTTTTAAATTATTAGATTTAAATTACGAGATTTTTTTTTAATAATTTTAGAAAAAATTAGTACTTGAGTAAATTAAGATTCTTTTTTTAATAAAACTTGTCAATTTAGCTCTAAATTGTTGCTTCACTTTCGGGAACTAAGATTTTAAAAGAGTCAATATAACTTTGGATTTTTTGAAAACTTTTCACGGACATTCCATCCTCTGCTAGGCTTCTGCAAATAATTTCCTCTGCAACGTGAAATATTATTGAAACTTTTGTCTTAGCGGTTGTTTCATTTTCAAAATAACAGAGGATACTTGTTGCAGCTCCTGTTTCCTACTAGTTTATGTAGCCTATTGCTCAATGTCAGAAGAGTCGGTATTAAGAATCCTGTGTTAAAAGAAATTTACATATATAAATTTGGTACACTACAATCATCTTCGACTAATAGAACCATAATTCATATTGTTTTCTCCTTAAAGGAAGTTCAGCGCCTTGGCAATTGGTTGGTTTAGTTGAACTAAATTTTATTTTATATTTAGTTTAAATTTAAAAGCTGTAACTACAGTCAAATACTGGTAAAATTTAATATGGATGAAAGTGTTCGCCAGTACATTTTTGAATAATGATAACATTTTACTGTTTCCAAAAAAAATAATTGTCCAAATAAATACACAATTGTTGAAAGTAATCAAAAAGAATCAAAAACAATCCTTGAAAGTAATCGGATTACTTTTTAATTACTTTTCATTCTTTTTGATTATTTTGTAGTAATCGCCGGTACATCTGATTATTTTTCGATTACTTGTAATCGTAATCAATTAGTAATCAGAAATTTTTTCTTATAGAGTTATAAAATCATTACGATTCTTTTTTAAAAGTAATCTAATTGCTTACTAATCGTAATCGATATTTAACAGGTATGATAAAACTACATCGCAAGAACTGTAATTAATGATTTGTAAACAAAGCAAAAACAAAACGTTTGATTTTTATTTGTTTGTTGGGTAAGAGTAATAATATCATACACTGTGTACAAAGCTGAAAACCGGTATAACTCAGGTACGGTAAAAGCGAATTTAAAAATATTTATTTCTTACTTATTTAGAATAAACTGATCTTTTAAACTACATTGTTGGTTTGTTCCATTTTCATAAAAATTTTAGAAAGCTTTATTTACAAAATTTATGGAAAAATTACGAACAATTTTAATATAGGGTGCATTGCAAAAACTTATAGTCTTTGTCCACCAAAATAAAGCTTGGACATTTTTTTTTGAAATCATTTCCTTAAAATTAACAAAAAATCGTGGTTATTGACAAAGTTAGAAAGAAATCTTAAAAATAGGCCGACAGACCCGATTTTTGGCCAAAATTCGACTTGAGCGACCTGTAAGCCTCTTCCGAAAAATCTGAAAAAAATGCTTGAGCCCCAAAAATTTTTTTTTTTGGGACAATGGAACCAATATTTTTAGTAAACATTTGTTTAATTTTTAATAAAGTTGCAATAAAACATTTTTAGTCTGAATTTCTTCTTAACAGCAACATAATAAGATGGTTCAGCATCTTGAAGCCTTTGGATGCTTTATCCTTAGGCCAATAAAAGCTCATGTGATAAAATATCAGCAAGTGATTCTGAGTTGATGCGTATTCTAAAAGTTGTGTCAAGAACAAATATTTTTATGTATAACAAACCTCAGCACAAACATTTAATACCATCCCCACCTGTGGTATTCTAGAGTATAACGATAAGAAAATATTTTGGATTCTTGAACTGAAATCTTAAACAAATATTTGATAGTAAGAAATAAATAAAATATAAACAGGAAGCTAGATCGCGACCCTAGGACAACAAGGTTCTAGCCTACATGTAGTTTAGGTGCAAATAGAACCTTGTTGTCCTAAGGTCGAGAGATACCAAAAATCTTTGAAAAATACACTTCAAAATTTTTTCAAATACGTTGAAGCAACACATGGCCAAATTGCGGCTCGTAAGCCACATGCGACTCATTCATGTAATAAATGAGGCTCTGAAAAAGAAATGAATTACGAAAACTTAATGATGATTTGAATAATTTAAAGATTTCTATAAATTTCCTTGTGAATTCATTCGAGATTGATGTTATTAACGATTGATTACACTATGCAACAAGAAAAATAAGAAGGAGTAAAACTATATTTTTTCATGTCTTAGAAGAAGTAAAACTTTATTTTTTCATGTCTTATGGCCCCCTTAGTAAAAAAAATTCTACGGATAAATATTAAAAAAAAAATTTAAATTTTTTCTTCTTTAAATTAAGAGTTTGTAAAGAGGGTGTTTCACCGATTTCATCATAACTAAGGTAGGGGCTATCTAATTTTATTACTAGAAACGTTAAATAACTTGAAATAAAATTGTCTTTTAGTCTCAACGGTTTTTATATATACTCAACGGTTTCGGAATAATTCAGACTGCAATAATAAAAAATATTTTTTTTTTTGCCAATTTGGAAATTTTTTTTTTTAAATTGAAAATGGAAAACCCTTACTATTTTTCATGACATCATCAAAGGTCATGACAAAAGTTCAAATTAATTGCCATAGTGTTATCGATTCCTCATTATATTTTGCATAGAGTTTGAGGTCGCTCTACTGGATACTTACAGCCCTGTTATCAAAAAATGGTGCCATTCCATTCACAACTTTGGCGAAAGCAAGGTAATTGCTTTAGATATTTCTAAGGCGTTTGACATGGTGCACTCTGGTCAAAACTTGTTGCATTTGGTGTCGTCGATAATTTCTGTCGATTTATATCGTGCCTTTTTAGAAATTGCACTACACGAATAAACATAAATGGCTTTTTGTCAAACGAGTTCAATATTCATGTTCCACATTTTGTTCCACATTTTGTTGACCCAGTGCTGCGCGCTACCGCATAAACTCGCGATGGATCATGGTGACTCATCTGTATATATGGGTGTTATAATTATTGATGAATTAGAATCTCTTGATGTTTTGAGAATACAATGTCATGTCCGATGGACAAAACATATATTCAAAGTATCGAAAGAACCACTCAAGTGCCTGGGTTTTTTAAAACAGTGTACGAGATACTTCACTCCATCTGATCTTCTTACTATTTATACCTCCTATATCCGACCGCAAATAAAATACATTTCTCAAGTGTGGGCCGGAGCTTCAAAGTCTATTATGGAGCTTCTCGACCGCGTGCAGGAGTGGGCGAAGGTTCTCATTAGTGACAATAGCGTGACCAATTCTATTGTTTCCCTAGAGCACCGTCGAAATGTGGGTTGTATTTATCGTACTACAAAGGAATGTGTTCTGATACAATTAGAAATTTGGTTTCTAAAACTCGTAATTTTTTCTTAATACGCGGTTTTCCTCAAAAGCACATGTTTTAGTGGTCGATTGGCCGGTGCATCGTACAACACATTGCAGGGAAAATACGTTCTTTGGCCGAACTGTTCGTATGTGAAATGACCTTCCTGCGAAAATCTTCACTCTCACTTTCAACATAAATAGGTCCAAGTATAATGTAAAAAAACACTACTTCCTCTATACTCCTTCCCATAACTTTTTTTCTAGTTCCAACACAATGCAATGCATTTGTAGAGGTTACCCTCTAAGTGCTGGTCTTAACAAAAAAAAAAGCTAGGATAGTAATCCATTTGCAAGCAGCAAACATATTGTTGTGAATTACTTTTTTCAACAAAGAAGTTAATAAAATCAAAGCAAAGTTGTGAGCATTTAACGGAATTAATCCTCACCGCGCTAAGAAACTATGAACCCGATTTCAGGAAATTCAAGGCCAAACACACATGCCATCGACCAGCAAAACATGTAACAAAAATTTTAGAAAATTAAAATGTTTTGTTGTCGTGCTTAACTCCCAATTTTTATTTTTGATAAATACACTGAAATTTATTGGTGCTTAAGCCAGATCTTCACACTTTGATAAAAAATTTAAATATATTTACATATGTAAAAATAAAATAGCTGATGTTTTCATTATTTTACTTTTATGTTGGCTCTCGTAACGAGAGATTATTGGAATATAGGCTTCTTGAGTTGCATTTAAATTACTTGGTTAACTTTAAATTCCCTTATTTAACCCTTTTTTCAATTGGTCCATTTAAATAAAAAAACTTAGACATACATTTTTGAGACTTTTCTATCTACTTTGACTTCGTATGCTCTTAACTAAATTAAATTCTTCAACCGAAAGAAAAGTTGCAAGTTATCATTCAAAAACAGGATGTGAGTCAGTAACTAAGCCTAAAAGGATTTGGGAATAAATCTTTTTAACACAGTAATATAATAAAAAAAAGGCTTTAAAATGTTTATAAACAAAAAAATATCATTATTAAACAACAAAAAAACTTTAAGTATTGTATATTTATTTTTGGTTAAATCAACAAATTTGTTCTAATATTATAGATTTCTAAAATGTTGAGAGAAAAAGGAAAAGTATTACAAACAGTTTGTAAAAAGCAAACGAAAGAAAAATTCTCTCTGTCACCACAAACACTGCAAATGCATTTAAATAATCAACGGATATAAAAATAGATAAAGATCAGTCACATATAAATACATATATCCGTTTTTTTTTGTTATTGTTACAACTTCTTTTTGCTTCTTCTTCTTTTTACTTTTTTTTTTTGTTTAATTTACTATTTGTATGTTGTACTTATGTCTCTTAGTTTTGTTATTTTTAATTTTTTTTTTTTTGGGATGTAAAAGCAAACTAAAATCGAATAAATAAACATTGACTTTTAGAGTTCAGAAAACTCATTAATAATCCACACCAGTAAAAGTAAAGAAAATTTTTATTTAAAATACTGTTTTCACAACCAACATTCGTGTGTTTATTTCAACAATATTCGGATACTTAAAAAGAAGAGATAAAAAGCATTTTGAAAATGGTAAATGTCTTGTCAGGGTTCCCCGAATTGTTTATTACCAAAAAATTCCTACTACAAATAAAGGTTTTAAATTAAATTTTAATCTGACATGAAATTCAGAATATTTCGATTCCAAATCTTCCGTTGAACAAACTTAGTATTTACATTAGGGTGGTTACAAGAAAACCATTTTAGGATTTTCTATCGAAGTAGTTACGGGAAAACATGTGCCAATAGGCTAAAAATAGTAACACGTGCCTAATTGAAGTTAAATTTAGGAAAAACTGAAATTGGAAAAGTACGAAGAGAATATAAATTTCTGTATATCTTGCTAACTGTAACACCTTAACTAATGTGCGTTTTGGACTATAGTTTTATAAACTTCCCATATAGTTTTTTATCTTGGCACTTCGACAAATAATAAAGATGACAAATATAGATTTGATAACATAAACAAATAGATTCACAGGGAATACAATCAGGTATGTGATGAAAATCGATCGGTTTCAAAAGGACCGTTTTTAAAAGGTTTGATGAATTTTAAGTGATTTGAACATCCATTTCTGAATTAATGTATTGACTTTTTGTTCAAAATACAGTTCAACTAGTCATCGCCCTGGCTTGCAGTTTTTGTTGCTGCAATTTTTTAAAATTCTGCTTTGAAATTGCACTAGTGTCGAGATTATGAAATTCTAGGGTTGCAATTTTTGTATTTTTATCTTGTTCTTTTTATATATTACATATAAATACAAATACACCTACAGCCAACTTCAAGTTAAAAAGCGTAAAATTTACAAAACAAAACAGAATTGCAGAGTAAACTCAAGAATTGTTACAGCAAAAATTGCAAGTATTGACGGGGCTTAAAATTATTATTAACCTAGCATTTACACATGCCACTGCCAGTTCGAAAAACTCAATACACTCACACTTTTTTACTTATCCACTCACATTTTTCGCAATGGCAGCTCCAGTGGCAGCACAAATTGCATGCGAGTGAAAATTTTGCACTTGCATGCCATTAAATGACAAAACGATTAACAATGTTACCCTGTTAAAAATTTAATGCCAATTTACTGGATTATTGTCGAACTGTAATTAAAGTTTTTACTTAATAAATGTATTATTATAATAAACTTTTTGAAACGCGCCTTAATAAAAGCAAGTTTGTTAATTATAGAGCATTTATATTGTTAAAATAATGCTTATATAAATAAATGTAAACCATTTCCCCAAAATGTGCTTATATGATTAACTCGGTAACTCTTTTTGGTTTTTTGATACTTTTTTTTTTAATTTGAGAAGTCCACATATTATATCAAGTTGACGCTTCAAAGACATTTTGAAAATGAACTCGCAGTGGCATGTGTAAACACAAGAGCTAATGGCATGAGATTCGACTATTTCGAACAAATTTTCTTTGATAATATGTATACAGTAGTGGCATGCCACTACTTGCATGTGTAAAGGCAGGGTAAAAATCAATTTTTAAAGATACTGAAAACGACATTACCGATTTTAAATCGTTTTCCATTACATTCCTGAATAATCGTAGCAATTTTTGAACTAAGTATCCAAAGAGTTAGTCTATTTATTTACTATATAATCTGGCATGTTCAATAAATCAAAATTAAGTGGATTTGAAATCGAGCCTGCAAACAAGTTTTTAAAAAACATTCCTTTTCTATATACTTCATACTTTCGCTACCAATTATCTTTACAAGAACAACTCTTTAAAACAGAAAAATGCAGTAATTTTGTTTATAATTCAAATCGTAATCTCGTTCGATTTGAGTTCCACTTCATTTTAATTTGTATATCACTATTCAATCCTTCCATATAAATTTTAATTAGGAGCTTAACTATAATTTGTTTTGATTTAAATTTGAGTTTCCAAACAAATATTACTTCAGTTTAACCCTTTTCTTTTATGTGCAACAACACAAGCTTCAAAATAAATTCAAATACATTTTTAATTGGCCACATTAATTCAATTTGTACCAGTTTGAATCAAAAAGAACTCTATAGAAATTAATGTTTTAGGGATAAAATTTACGAGTGTTTTGAAAAAGAAATTAAAGTAACAATAAATTCAATGAAATGCATTAGAAAATACAGAGTCCACTTACCAAATTTATTGGAAAACCATTACGTATGCCAATGACACTAGTTCCGTCATTTGTTGTCGCTGTACGTGTGTACCTGAAATGAGACAAGAGTAAGAAAGAGATAGATAAAAAAACAGGTACAATGAATAAAAAAAAGGCAATTAGTATAAAAGAATAAGATTTTTGGTTTTGTTTTAGTAGTAAAATAAAACAAAACATTTGCTTTTTCAATTTATTGCGCAATTTAACAATTTAAAGAAAGTTAATGCCATTCAAATATTTTGCATATTTTTTTTGGAAATACACTTCAAAATGTGTCCAACAGTAGGACATATAATATAGTTGAGTTATAGTTTCTAAGTAAATATTTGAATCATACAATTTAATGACAAGTCATAAGCTTCTCCTTTGTTTTTAGAAAACAGCTCAAGTTTGAACAAACAAAATAAATTTTTGTTAAGAACATAATAAGACCATTTAACGAAGAGAATATAAAATTGAAGGACCTACAAGAATTTCCTTAATTTATTTATTTATTGTATTTAAAAATATCTGTATTATGATTTTTACCTAAATTGTTGTTGAAAGTGCGAAAATTATTAAGAATTTCCTACACGGAAGGAATTACGGTATAACCCGGTTTATTATCCCACCCTTAAATGCCTTTCACTCTTATTTACCTTGAGTCTTAAATCCCCGTTTTTTTCTCAATTTTGGAAGCAAAAATCCACGCTTAATTGCCTACGCTTAATTACCCAATTCGGGTAATTGCCTAAAAAATTAAACTCCCAAAACAAAAATACACCAAAATTTCATTAGTTTAATTGCCTCAGTACTATTTGACAACAGCACAGCAAGTAATGTAACCTAGTTTGCATGTTAATAATTTGAAAATATACACTAAAATTAAAAAAAAAATACCCAAAAAACAAAATATGGCATCTTTGCACTAAAATAAACTTTATTCTTGGCTCACCAGAATAAAGTTATGTAATGAGGTTAAGATTCATATAAGAGTTATTTGTGCTGAATGTTATCTAGACACACCAAATATATGAGATATTTTGTCTTAAAATAATGAAAGAAAAGGTCGCTAAATTTAAAATTATATTAACATTTAAAAGGATAACAAACCTTGAATATTTTAGGGATTGATATTTGAATGGAAGCTGTATGTTTAAATCTGAGCCGAATTTAATTTTAATGCGGACATGATTAAATGGTTTATGGACATAAAGAAGTTTGCAAGGGGACTATGTGATATTACAGACCGATTCTCACAATTTACATAGGTTTCGTTCTTATGGCAATTAAAACATATTTACCAAATTTTTTCAAATTATAAATATTATAATTATCTAAAAACTGCTACTTTTATTTTCCGTACAAGGTTTACATGGACAGACAACCAGCCAAATGGCAGGACAGACACGAAAAGATCACTTTGAAAAGTGATTCTGATTCGGTTAGATAAACGATGCGTCTAGATTTCTATGTAGCAGCATAAATTTATAAAATTGCTTCTTTTTTATTTTTATACATACATATATAAAACTAAACAGTAACTTGCTATGGCTTACAATTGAAGAGTTAATAATCTGTTAACCAGAGTTTTAAGCAATTTTTTTTATTTGCTGACAATGTATTAAAATAGGCTTCAAAACGTGTGCAATAAAAATGCAGCAATAGCTAAAATTTGCAAATTATTAGATTAAAACCAAAATTCATAAAAAGCTCTAAAACGGATAAATATATTGTTTCTGCCTTAATTGGTAGCACATGAAAAAGCATGCAATTGCATATTTACGGTTTCCCTGATCATAAGTTTGTATGTATGAGTACGCTTTTGTTAGTAGGATATGACAGGACGTCTCAAAAATCATTAGAGTTACAAATTAAGACAGAAAATTCCATTGTTTTTAATTTTTATCTCTTCCTGTCTTAACTTTTTTCATCAAAGTTAAAAGGTATCTTGGTAATAAATACGTTTAATTACCTAACTGAGGAATTTCAACGTATTCGCTTAATTATCTCAATGAGGTAGTAAAGCGTATTCTTATAGTTACCTCATCGAGGTAGTTAAGCGTATTCGTTTAAATGCTTACCTCGCATAATTACCCAAAAATATTGGCATTTTTGGCGAGATAATTATCCGTGGAAAAGTGATTTACTAAATATGGCTTGAACCATGAAAATTTTGCATGATTCTCGTCCAAGCCAAAAAGACTTCCTCTAAATACATATATGTGTGCGCAGAAAAAAAACATGCTTAAATATGGTCACCTCCAACAAAACTATTTTTAAAGAAAATTTTCAACATATTATGTTTAATTTAATTTATGGTTAACTTAGTCCTCCATCACGAAGCCACAACCATATTATGGTTCGCTCTATACATATTATGGTTAAATATGACAATAGTTTGTTCTTAAATAAACAAAAGTATCTTCCTCTTTTCTAAGAGCAACATGCTATGGTGGAAAAACAACCATTCTATTATAAGTGTTAAACATATTTTAGTTTTTATTAACCAAAACATTTTCGGAGCCAATCATAATATGGTTGCGGCTTCTTGATCGATGGCTAATTGAATCATAATAAAACTCAAAAAACTGAGTGCTTTTCATAAAAATTTTACTACATCTGGGGTCTTCGGAAAACCCATTTTAACAGGCAAACTGACGGAACGACATCGTTTTATGAGCACTACTACTTCTAAGGATTCTTAATATACGTATTTTAGAGAGGAAAGGTTTGTTTTCTATTTAACGCTATTTCCAATCACTGTATTTCAGTATAAACATAAATAACCAAACAAAATAATAAAACATGACTCGAACTAAAATATATAAAGGATCATTGGAAAAGATTTTTTAGGCCCCATAAAGTATATATCGTCACCTAAAATACAAAAAACCGTAACAACACTTTTTATAAGTTTACAGAAGAAGCAAAAAACTTTACAAGAAACATTAAGGTGTACTTGGCGTTTTAATTTCTTTAATAAAGTCGCCATTTTTGATCGCAGGGTCTAACATTTTTTGTGGACATGAAGTTTAAATAAAAGGAACAAAAATCAATCAAAAACAATCAATCAATAAAAAAAAAGATATGCATATTCTGTGTCTTAATGAGGAGCAAAGTTGATTTAACGATGTCTGTTTGTCCTTGTGTCCGTTGAAATGGAGTTTTCGCAGACCCCAGATATGATAGGGACCAGCTTTTTATAAATTTATGTCACATATAGTCCGGAATGATTTGCTATTAAAATTTAGTCTGACAGGTAAACAAATGGCTGAGATATAAGTAAAAAATCGGGACTTACTTTAATTTTACCCATAAATCTCTTGTTGGTGTTGTTTTTTTAGTTTTGTTATGTAATTATATCTGGAGTACGGCAAGAGCCAAAGTTCCCAAATGATGTACAAGCATCTGGGTTATCAATACGCAACATCCGACAACACATAAGCGGGATTTGAGAAGTGGGCGTGGAACACCTCATACAAAGACATTATAGACTATAAGCATCAATCTTTGTTAATAAATGTATCAGTTTAAAAACTAGCCCGACATGTTCTCTCAGAACACAGAACATTCAAATATATTTTAACTGTTCTTTTTCAGCTTTAATGTTCTATTTCATTTTTTATAAGAAAGTAAGCTCTTCAAAATAAACATTATATAAAGTATATATATATTATGTATACCTTAGACCTTAGACCCATGGTCAATATTGTAGAAATTCAAACGAAATGACAAACTTTCTACATGTGGTAAAGGGTATACAAATATTTTGACACCTTCCTGCTTTACAAAGTGCTGATTCGGACGCGTCAAGTCTCGAGTTTTTAGAAGACACGTCAATTTTCATTTTTCCTTTCGTTTTAACATTCGTTGTTTTCTAAATAAATTTAAATTGTAGATAAAGGAAAACCAACCAGATGAAAGAGATAGAAAATTTTCATTTTGAAATGGTACCAAAATCCATACCAAAAGAATTTTTTTTTAATAATTTCAAAACTTCTTTTGCTATGTTATTCCGGGTAAAAAAAAATACTAGTAATTAAAAAAACAGCCAGTTTTTCGAATGGACCTCCTACTTTTCAAAGGTATTCAAATAAATTTCAGGTTAGAGTCACTACTTCAATTCTTTATTGTTACTAATTTTGTTTAAGGAAATCTTGGAAAAATATTTCCAGGAAATTCCTTAACAACTAATTTCAATCTTTCAGACATTTTATTTCAATAATACTTTACAGGATGTCGTTATTACTAAAGTAACTGCCACAGTATGTGTTTTCTTTTACATTATTCAATTATCATTTGCTAGTGTTAAAAAAAAAAACTACATAGAAGATATTTTTTTATCTTAAAACTACATCTTTTTTTTGAGAAATTCTTAAGCCTCCTTTTTGTTTTCAATTTTGTAGGTTAAAATGTTTTTATATCAAAGAAATAATACCGATTTTTTCGTGTGTGTGTTTTAAATTTTCCATAAGAATAAGCCTTGAGGTATTAAGGAGTATTAGTTTTGTGTGTTATCATTTGCAAAAGATTGACAGGTGAAAGATATTTTAAGAAGAAGATGTAGGTTAGAAAATGTATAATAAAACATGTTGCATGATTAGTTTTTTTGTGCTGAGATTTTGGTTTGATTATTTTAAGTGCTTATAGATTTTGTTATAGAAAACTATTTCTATTTTCTAGTTTTATTTAGTAATAACTTTAAGAAACATAAAATATTGATGGTATTTCTTAAAAAAAAAGAAAGTATGTTTTTACTATTTAATGGTTTCATTTCGATCAATGATGTTACAAACAAAAGTTAATGCGGCAGTTTGAAAAACGTTCAGTTTTATTAATGAAAAATAGAAATTTAATGATAACATTTTGAATTTAGGGCTAAAATAGGTTTAATTATTAAAGACAATGTAAGAAAACGAATTAAAAAAAAACGTTCGTTTCGCAGCGGGACTCATCTTAGTATTGAAAACTACGTCTTCTCTATCGGACTAAAAGGCTGATTAAAAAATTTGACTTTAAAATGCAACAGAAGAAAACTTTAAATTAATCATAATTAACGTTGTAGCTAAACTTTCAAAATACAAGGAAAGGAGGTCTTCGGAATTTAAAAGTCGATTACTTCGAATAAGACAATATGGAATTGCTCTAAATACTGGATTTTCACTATGGTTTTTGCGTTTAAAGAAATTTCCACACAATAAAAACGTATGTACCAAACTATCTCTAAATTGCGACCTGTACTTTATGCACAAGGTTACATGGACGGAGAGCCAGCCGGGCGGACGGACAGAAGTCGTTAGATTACGATATACATAAATATTTCTATTTGTTACACACATCAGCATACATAATGCCCCCTTACCTAAGGTATAAAAACAATATGGGCACACTCTATACAATTTAAATCGGTATATAAAAAGGGACATTTACGTCGTTTACTGACGATTTTATTATAAGGACGATATATTCGGCTAGCATTCCTTACACAAAACTCTGAGATATATCTATGTATAAAACAGTGTGTAAAACCTAACGAAATGTAAATTAAAAGCAAACTATCAATGAAATCTTCTTAGGGTTTCTATATCCTGTGTATCAGGTAAAATACTATTTGCAGAATGTTTTAATAAATTTCATTCATGACAAAGGAAGATTTAAAAATCTTTTAATAGTGAATAAAAAATCAATGTTAAGCGAAATTTTTCAAGATACCAAAACTTTCAAAATTTAAGCTGATGCAAAAGTCGAAATTCCGCTGTGGAAAGACGTATTTTAAATAACCCGAATAAAATGTTGGATTGAACATTAGGATGAGGAACTTCATATTTAAAAGACATAGGTTTAACATTATCTCGAGAAATTTTACAATACTTGTCAGTTTTATCACTTCGGTGGAATTTTAAACTTTCGATCAAGTTTTAAACAAATTCGATGTGATATTGACTTAAAAAACAAACAAAAATAAAAAAAGTTTTGTTTGTAGATTTGGACCTAAAGAACAAGTTGTAATAACAAAGTTTACAGGAACTTCATAGTATTTTTAAGTCACAAAGCCATCATCCAGACTTTAAATTTTTGTTGCTGCAAATTTTTTAAAACTCTGCTTTGAAGTTGAATTAGTGTCCATATTAGAAAATTTTTAGTTTTTCTATTTTTATGCCATCTTTCCTCTACTCCTTTTTATATTTTATATATTAATACAAACTTACATAGAACCAACTTAAAGTTGAAAAGTGAGAACTAAAAAAAAAACAGAATTGCGAAGCACATGAAACTGTGTGTACCCCTTCAACCTTTTCTCACCTTTCTTAAGCATAAACTCAAGAATTTCGGCAACAAAAAATGCAAGTCTGGACAGGGACAAAAATGGCAAAAATCAAGTGTTTGCATAATATATTATTTTCAGGATTTTTGGTTTAGGCAGTGTTTTCGAACATGGACACATCTGATAAAAAAAATTCCATTAGGTTCAAGCGAGGAATTCGGTGTTCTGCAAAGTCCTTATTTTTTTAGAGTGTTTAAAACTTTTTAAAAATATTGCAAAACAAATTTTAGAAATAATTACATTTTTTATTGTTTCTTTTTTTTTAATAATTTAACTAAAACTTTGATAAAATATTTCAATTTTAACACATCAATTATTATTTAATTTTATCTTTAGTTTGTCCACACTTTAAGATTTTAATTATTTTCCTTATCCATTTAACAACATTTTTTGGTTTCATTATCCATCATCAACACTTTCAATATTGTTACAAAAATTTAAAAACTTATAATTCATTCATTTAATCGAATGAATGAAAAGATTTTATTAAACACTTTTTTCTGATCGCTGATAGAATTAAACCATTACGGTTTTTAAAAAACACGTATCCAATTATGAGCTAATATATGAGGGTTCCGAAAGAGGAATGAGATGCAGAGGAAAAGCAGGTTTAAAAATACACACCTTTGACGTCGCTGTTGTAAAGTGGAGGCTGCAGATGCAGATTTTGCCAACAACAAACAACGTTTTCTGGTTATGGATAAAGCCGAGTCAGCTGATGAAGATGCTGACGACGATGATGAAGTTGATGACAAGGTTGACGATGAAGATGCTGCTGAGGCTGATGCAAGTGATGATGATGTTGTTTTTGTTGCTTTTTCAATGCATGAAGTTGTTTGTGGAATAGAGGATGCTTTTAATGTTCTTAATGTTGGTGATGCTGGCGTTGGTGATGATGTTATAGTGGCAGTTGACATTTTTGTAGGTGTAACTGTATAAGAACCTTTACGATTTAACATTTTATGTGCCATCAAAATAGAAGAGGACAAACAGTAAGACAATGAATTTGAAATAATTTTACTGGAATGCTCTTGTCCTTCCTTTGGAATTTCCTTTTCTTGTTGTTTTTCTAATGAAATATATTCGCTTTTATGTTGGGCATTTAAAATTTTATCGTTTAAATTGCATTTATTTCTGATTTTACTGTTATTTAAAGGTTGTAAGTGTAGCTGTTGTCGTTTGGCACCGCGTTCCCGATACGATACCATAATAATTTTGCGCGTTAAATTCTAACGTTTTTAATTCACATTTAATTAAAAAAGGTTATATTAAATTTTAACACGATATACATAAAAATATATTCAAACTTAACAGACACTTGATTAAAAAAATCTTTTAAATTTGCACAAAATTTAATGCTGCAGTTAAAATTTTATTCAATTTTGATTGCAAATTCCATTTATAAGACATTTTTATTTTCGTTTGTTTTGTGTTTAAATTTTTTTTGTTTCGATTTATGCTGACGACGCTCGTTGAAATCGTTAAACGATTTATTTATAAATAATCCATACATACGAAACGCTCGCGTAGACGTTTAAAATCAGACTAACAAAATTTTATATTTTTGTCATATAAACAGCTATAGGAGCATATTTTTTTGTTTTGTTTCTATATCACACCATTGTGCCCCTGTGTGTATGGTTGTTAGAGAGTATGGGTTTTTAAAAGAAACACAAAAAAAAAAAACATTGAAAGACCCTTCAAAAAATACAACAGATATTTAACATATGCCTATACCCGGTATAGTACGAGTACTAAAGTTGTTGTAAAGCAAATGGTAGTATTCACATATACACTCACTACCATAAATAAACTCACGATGAGTAAAAAATTTTGTTTGTTACACTCTCTTTTATTTTAATCTTCACTCTTGATGGTTACAAAAATAAAACTGCTGCATAAAGTTAGGATAGGTAAAGTAATGTGAAGTTAAGTTAAGTAAAGCAAAGGAAAAAAATGATATAAAGTAATGACAAACTGTCTGTTGATATAACCAAAGACGACAACAACAACAACCAACAAGCCTAAAGTAATGCTTGCATTCAGCACTATTTTCTCATACAAATGCATTTTATATTTGTGCGCTGAGCAGCATTAGCAAAGAGTTACTTCATTTTACAGTTAATTTGGATGTTTCCTGCTTGCGTGTATGATCACAAGTTAAAACGTTTAAAAAATATTTGACTTTTTGCTGATTGAGGAGTCAGACCAAGGCCTGATACTTTTTGCTAAATCTAAATAAAATGTATGTGAGGTGATGTCATTTGCGGGAAACAGTAGCAAACATTTTAGGAAATCAATATTATTAAAATGATATTTGAATTAAAAATAATATATTTTTTGGTTTGATTTATTTTAAAATAAGGGTTTATTCATTCCCAGAGCGTTTTAGAGCACTGAAAATAGACTTGCCAACGTTTGAAATTTCGAAAACGGGTTAATACAAAGAATAAATATTAATAGTATTTTAGAAAAGGAACAAATTACACTTTGCCATTCATCTTTCAACATCATAGAACTAAGTGCTGAAATTCATTAAAGTGTTTTCTCAAACGGGACAAATGGCGTCGCAAAAAAGCTTCGAAACTCTTTTCGGCACTTTTTCATCTACATATTTAAAAAACAAAGTTTCGCTGTCTCCTAGCAAGTCTTTTACACAGATCATTATACGGGAGCCGCAGCCTCTGGGCGTGTTTCCCAATAGGGCAATGGCCTGTTATAACAGCAATTAGGTTCCTGAGGTCAGTTATGGACAGCTTTAAACCCTGCTGAGTAATTTTTTGATCTGTAAAGGGCCAGATTTTTCTGGTTACCTAACATGTCTCAGCGAACTATCTCTCAGTTCAGTTAGCAGTCTTGGATCCTAGCCCATAGATACAACATCCACGTAATATGCATATGCGGCACGTCCTTTCCGTGGCCTTGAGCATGGTGTTGATATTTAGATACCACCGTAATGGTGACAGTACACCTGATTTTAGGGTGCCCCTAGTCCCAACTTTGGAAATGCTCGAATTTAATTATATTTTTAATTGGTCGCTTCGATTTCGAAATGTTTACCCCAAATGTTTTTCTTTTTTTTTCTTAAAATTAATTGCAAAATAAGCATGTTAAAGCAAAAAATTCGTTTTTTCTAAATTCTTGCAAAATAAACAGAGAATTTTTTTTTTAAGTAACAGTCTTTAAAAATGTACCCGTCCCATTACTATTTATATGTATATGACAAAACGTTTCTTAGCCTGATTTTACTACTCGGTCCGTGTGCGTTTACTCCAGGATTAAATTTTCCTTTAAGTTTTGATCCTTGTTAACTATTTACAACGTCCTTTTTCTTACATTTTTCAATTGAACTAATTTCAATATTTTTTTTTTCGATAATTCTGTTTAACTAAAACAAAATTTTTATTTTATTTATTTTGATTTATAGCTGTTTCAGTTCAACTGCACGCAGAAAAAAACTATTTTTTTAAGAAAATAATTTAACCATAAACGACAACCATATTATTATTATGTTTGCCTCTAAACATGTTATGGTTAAATATGACAATAATTTGTTTTTAAGTTAACAATAGTATTTTCGTCGTTTCCATGAGCAACATGCTATGGTTGAAAGCCATTACCATAACATGTTCGGAGGTAGACATAAAACGGTTGTGACTTCTTAATGGAGGACTAATTTAAATATAATATGGTTGTCAATGACAGAAATATGGTTAAATTAAACATAATATATTTAAAATTTTCTTAAAAAAAAAAAGATTTGTTGGAGGTGACCATATTTAAACATGTTTTTTCCCTAGGTGTACCAATTGAAAATAACCATGTAACACACCTTTTATGTATTTAAAAATAAAACTTTTAGTTAAAAAGTAAATGAATTCACTCTTTTAGAAATTTTTTGAAAAAATCACACACTTGCGGCAAACTGTCATTTTTGTGAGTCCGTTTGGGTGTGTGTTTGTGTATGTGTTTTTTCATTACTTCACTGACACAACTGTCGTTTCGAATTTACTCTATACAACAATCATTTAAGGCTCCTTTTTCTTCTCTATTGTTTCAAAAGAAAAAAAACTAAAAAAGATTTTTGTAATTTATCAAACAATCTCGAATAGAAAACAAGAATAAAACAAGTATGAATGGTTTCACTAAACAAATGTGGAATTTTAATTAAAAAAATCTATTGAAACAACAGCTGTTTGAGATTCAAATAGAAACTTTAAAGTGCGTAAAACTAAAAAACTAAAAAAAAAAAATAGACTGTGTATTAAGAGAAGTTAGGAAAAATGTAAGAAGTTCTAGTGCGGTTTAAAATTAATTCAAGTACAAGGCAGTTTTATGTTGCATGCAACACTCATCCTTATGTCCTCTTTTTTATAAATCCAATAGGATTTTACTAAAATACATTTTGTATTGGTGTTAGAAATGATGATCGTGATGGTGGAAAATAATACATGAATAATAAATTTGTTATAAATACATTTATTTTTAATTTATCTGTATTTTGTGTTGGCAGGGGTGAAATGAAAAAATGTTTCCCAAAATTCCTTAGGGAGTTTTTTTCTTCTTTGTTCACACAATCGAGTTCATTAGATTTCTTTTATCTCATTTAGTCTGAACAGATACATCACACAGATTTGGTTATTAATGTGATTTATCTATTTTTTTTTGTCCAAAAGGTTTAACATGTGAAGAACATATAAATGTTTTAGTAAATATTTAAACTAAATCTTTAAGAGCACAAATGATTTACAAAGTTTGACAGAAGTTTATAACATATTTTGTTTTATGTCATGCATTTTAAATGCCATCAGAGGATATAACTCTATCAACATTTACATTGATATAAATATTTGAGCCGTGGGTAAAAATTCCGATCATGTCTGTTTCAATATCATTATCAAGTGAATGCAAAGTAGAGTAATGTGAGAAAATTGGTAAATTGTAAAAAATGGTAAAAAAAATAACATGAACAAAAAGAAGTTAACTTAAAAAACGGTTGCTTTGGTAGGGTATTTGATTATATCGAGCCCTGATTGCAAAAAAAGCTTAAGCGACAAAAACACAGTTTTACAGCAGAAGGTTTTATTTTAAAATTTTGTAAGAAGGTTGGTGCTTATGCTAAAATTGCTTTTGCTATAAAATCGTAACGGTACCTTATGTGACCATGACATTTAATGAGATTATGCAAGTGTTGCAAATAATTTTATTTATTATAAAAAAACGAAAATTGAAAATAATGTCGCTGAAGCTATTTCTGCGGTAAGGGCGCACTAAAATAGTATGGTTATAGTAACCATAAAATGCTTAAAACTTTTTCGTTAAAAATATCAAAATATGTGTTTCTCTGCTTGTAGTGAGCTAGTCCATCCAGCGTTGCCAGAAGATTTGGAAGGAAAATCTTAATTTGGCGAAAAAATCTTATAAAGGGTGATTTTTTATGAATTAAGTTTTTCGGGCTGGCAGCACTGGTTGGTAATTGTGTCCAAACTACATCTGTGAAAGTGAAAAGTGTTCAGTATACTCTGCCATTTCATCATGGAAAAACTCACAAACGAGCAACGACTGCAAATCGTTGAAATTTATTATCAAAATTGAGCTCGATGGAAATCCACTGTTTTATCGAAAAGATGTGTTCAGCGATAAGCCTCATTTCTGGCTAAATGGATACGTAAACAAGCAAAACTGCCGCATCTGGGGTGAAGAACAGCCACATGCAGTACAATGGTTACCGATGCATCCCGAAAAAACGACAGTTTGGTGTGGTTTATGGGCTGGTGGCATCATCGATCCATTTTTCTTCAAAGACGACCGTGGAAGAAACGTTAACGTCAACGGCGAACGATATCGAGCCATGATACGTAACTTTTTTTGCCCCAATTGGCTGAGTTGGACTTGGTTGATATGTGGCTTCAACAAGACGGTGCCACATGCCACACAGGTCGTGAAACAATGGACATATTAAAGGATTAATTTGGTGAGCAGTTTATCTCTCGAAATGGCCCTCTGAGTTGGCCGCCAAGATCACGTGATTTGACGCCTCTTGACTATTTCTTGTGGGGTTATGAAGTCGTTGGTCTATGTGGACAAGCCAAACACGATTGAAACCTTAGAGCATAACATGGAATACAGGCCGAAATGCTCGAAAAAGTGGTGTAAAATTGGACCTTACGAATGGACCATTTGAACCGGAGTAGCGGGCAACATTTACATGAAGTTATTTTTAAAAAGTAAATGGCAAATACCAATTTATCGATTCCAATAAAAATTTTGAATATATGATGCAAATTTGAGTGTTTTATTAGATTTTTAAAAAAACTAACCTTAAAAAATCACCCATTATTTAAGAGAAAAATCTTAAAATTTTTTATAACAAGGGCAAAAAAGTAAAATTTATTTTTTAAAAGAAACTACTTCTTATTATGGAAACTATTTAAATTGAAATACGTAATTCCGGTATTTATACAAAATAAGATTGTAGGTTTAAATTGTGTTTTTAGTTATATTTTCCATAAAATTCTTTCTAAAATTACATTTTAAATCCATTTAATTTCTAATAAATAAGAACGTAAAAAATTCCATTTAAATAAAGGAGTTTCTTCAAAAGTAATTAAATTCTAATATTAGAGATGTATAAACTTTGGGCAAAAAATTTTAGTTTGGGAGCTCTAAAGGTCATACATAGATCATACTTAATCTTAAGGGTTATCAATTTAATATTATATTTGTTGATACCCTTGTTAATCGAAGGCATTTTGATAAAAAAAACTTACAGAAAAATATGGAATTGTTATTAAAACAATGTTGGTACACTTTCTTCAAGGTATTCTTAAGCACTTATGCATATATACTTTGTTTAAAAATTATCATAAACATGGAATGTGGAATTTTCAAACCAAAAGCTTCTTGACCTTAGGATTCTCGGTAGCTTTTTACCTCTTAATCTGGGCAGACCACCATTAAAACAGCCTAAAACCCTAATTAAATAAAAAGTAAATAAACATATTTTTTTTTTTAACATACGCTTATTATGCTAGATTATACGAATTTATTAAAATAATTTTATTATTTCATTGTTTTGCACATTGCTTTTCGCATCTACCACACATTTAATTTAAACTTGATTCATTCAATTCAGAAAATATCATTTATAGAATTCATGTTTCTGTTTTTTGATATTTTGTCCTATTTGAAAGATATTGCAAGAAAACAAGAATTTGGTCTGGCCAAGAGGGTAATTACTAATTTTATAGACTTTTACATAAAAAAAAGAATTTCACCCCACTGATTTGCTCCAATCGAATCCAAATTAGTTTCATTCGATTCAGCACATATTTTACCTTTTGGTACTAAAAACATGAAAGTTTTTGTTCTTTAATAAATTAATCTTTATAAAAATACGTTTTTTTCTTTTCACAAATAATTTTTTTCATCAATATTCCCAAAATGAACAACCGCATTTTTGTGTATGCTAAACAATGGGTACAAAAGTGAGCAAAACCAATAGACAACAACCTGATATAAAACCTCACTGTTTTAAAAATTTACTGTTTTAACAACTGTAAAAAAATTATGTATGTTGTACAATTTTAAAGTTAAAAATCTTTATTTTCTAAAAATAAAAAATCTTAGTTTGCGAAAAAAATCTTCAAATCTCATTTTGTTCAAAAAATCTTCAAAAATAAGATAAAATCTTAATTCTGGCAACGCTGAGTCCATCAGTATGAGGGTTGTGATGTGTTTTAAAAAATTTAAGACAGAAAAGTTCGTTGTAAATTTTTTTTAACCTCAATTCAATGTTTCTATCTATATACACAGAAAAAATTAAAAATTGTCTCTAATCAACAAATTTATTCCAAATTCATAGAATGAAGCAACCCATTTGTTGATTTTGCACCTATTACCAAAATGATTATATTGATTACTAAAAATTTTATATTTTGAATATTTTTTTTCCAATAAATTATATTTTTAATTTTAATTAAACAAATGATCAAAAAACTTTGCCGTTTCATACAATGTGTTGATTGATTTTGACAATTTCCAACAACAATTTCATAAGTTTAAATTATTTCATTTTAGACGAAATAATTTTTTGTTATTTAATTATTAATTTAATTCAAAATTTATTTCAAAACAACTAAAATGTTTATTAAATCAAAATTATATTTTTAATTTTCTTTCAACAAATAAAATAATTGATTCAATTATCACATTAACTAAATTTAAAAACTTTTTAAATAATGTTTTTAATTGATAAAAAACTACTAATATTTTTTTCTGTGTATATAAAAATGAAAAATGTTTGTTTGTTTGTTTGTGGGCTTATAGACTTCTACACTACTGAACCGGCAGGGGAATTGGTACCCCCCAAAGGATGCCAATATTAAATATCGTATATCTTAAGAGCCGCTGCACGCATTTTGTTAAACTTTTGGTAGTAGGATCTTATGAGCCCCAAATAAAATAGCAGCAGGGGAAGTGGTACCCTCCATAGGGCGCCAATGTTTAATACCGCATATCTTAAGAGCTGTTATAGTGAGAATGTTCAAACTTTGTAGAAGTCACTCTTATGGTATACTACACTTTTGAAAATAAAAATAAAGCGGGTAGGCGCAGGGAGGAAAATACCTAGCATAGGATGCATACATTAAATATCTCTCAAATGAAGAACTATTAAAGGGAGAGTCTTCAAACGTGGTTAAAGCAGTTTAGCGAAGCGCACCGGGTTTAGCTAGTTTATTATATAAATCATTTATAATTTCCGATTTATGAAATCTGTGAGTCGTTAATTTTAAGGCCATTTTCTACATTTAGTAAGCAGCACTTGTTTAATTCAAAAAATTTGTTGAAAGAGAAAAACCCATAAATTGCCATTCAAAGTTTTTAAAACATAAAGAACCTAAATTGTTATTATTTTACGATTTACGCATTTAACACCTTTTTTATGGCCATCTAAAATATAAAAACAGGTAAAAATTATAAATAAGAGAAACAACCAGACAACAACAAAAAAAAAAAAATTATAAGAGTTGCATAAAATGAGTGAAATTAAATTCACCCTAGTACTGACACACTTACAGAAAACTGCATGGAGAAAGAAATCACTCATACCAAAGAAGTTTGGAAAAAAGGAACTCAAAATCCAACTCTAAAGGAAATGATTATTAATTAAAGAAGGAATATCTAAAAAGTAAAGAAGTAAAAAAAAAATAAATACAACTATTCCTAAAAGCATTAAAAACATCTGCCCTTCTTAACACACAAGTTAAAAAATTGTTTTTGTACTGACGAAATAAAAGTAGGATTGACGACCGACTGTGCACGTATAGATTGTTCTTACAAAACACCGCCGCCTGTGTGACTCGTTTAGGGAAATTAATAAGAATTAAAAAAATATATATATATTTTTTTAAATGGGTACGTACCAGTAACCTTTAAAAAAAAGTTATAGATACATTTAAGGTACATACAACAATGCATATATACATATAGCAACACCGAATTTATGTAAAGTATATTTGGTTTAGAATAGACAGCTGTTTAATGAAGGGCCATTGTGAATGTGGCGTGTGCTCTAGAGAAGACAATAAGGAATTATTTTCGTTTATATATTTAAAGACAATTCTGACAACCACTTGTTATTTTTTGAATGTATTTGAAGAAGCAGCAAGTGTTTCCAGTTTGTTTTTTAATTAAAAAGAATTTAAAAAATCTGTTTTGAAACAGCTGCACTTGTATATTAGAAATGCGTTTTAAAAGCATTTTTAATTTGTTTATCCTTTAGCAACAGTGTGACACAAAGGACGAATAGAATTAGGCCCTTTAAAGGCCCAATTAAAAAATAAAATAAAAATTTTTCCACTTTCTGCTGTAAATCTTATGTTTTGCAAAGTTTAGTACTGCTTTGTTGACATTTATTATTATCTCCAAGGCTTCACGACTTTCTAAATTTGTTTTTTGCTAAAGACGATAAGTTTTTGCTGTTTAAGGCCCCTCTAATGAATAACAATCGACAAGCGATTTTCGATGGCTATCGAATATAGACTATTGAATAATTGATTTTGCATCAACTTTTTTAACCAACTGAAAAAATATGACTTTGTAATTCTTTTTTTTTTTTTTTTGTTTTGGTGGACCAAATACAACTTTCTTAAATATTTTTGTAAACATGCAGGATTGTGCTAGGAATCGAAAACATAAAACGTTAAAATTTTAAGGCCCTAATTATGTTAATCACAACGCAACAAAGAGTTACATTAAAAGCAAAAACAAAGGCATAAATATTTTGTAATTTTGTTGTTGCTTTCTATAGAAATTCATGTACCGTTTTTAAATTTTCAAGGCCACAAGTTATGAGGCGTTTGAAGTTTTAAAACACAATAAGAATTTTTGTAGAAAACAACAACAAAATTACAAAATATTTATGACTTTGTTTTTAATGTAATAATTTGGCGTTGCGTTGCGTTTTACATAATTAGGGCCTAAGTCTTTTTTAATAAGATTTCTATAAAAAAAAAATGTTAAGACAAATATTTCTCTATTTAACAGAATTTTGTAACAAAAATTATAAAAACTAGATTTAAAGTGTATTAAAAACCGCCTTTAAATTCTTGAGTGTTACGTTTTCGGTTCCCAGCTCACCCCTTATAATGCCAGTCTAAGATCCTAGGTAGGGATGCCAATCCAGATTCCGATTCCAGGCATTTTTTCCGAATAAGTCAATCCCGAAATTGTTAATTTAATTTTTGGTTTTACCTTTTTTTATAGAAAGAAAATCATTTTTTTCCCCTTGAGAGGATAGGGAACACAATATTGATCTTTAATATTTATTTGATTAACTCTGTTACTACTGTCATTGAAAACGAAACAAAAAAATTTAAGACTTGGTATTCTTTTTAAGCATGTCCAAAAATTATAAAGAAATTTTAACGTAAGAAGTGCTGAAAATAATTAAAGATGACAATAATTAAAGAAAATAATGTCTTTTGAAATGCACAAAACATTCCACTGGTGCATCAAATTCAAACGTTACTCTTTACAGGGTTAGAATTATTAAAGTGTTTTCCTAGAGTGGGCATAGGACCTACGGTAATTTATGGAGCGATTTCACGAAATTAAGTAATGTATTTTATACACTACATAATTCCTACTACTAGTGGTGGTGGGTATTAACATGTGGTTTTGTTAAAATAAGAAAAGATAAACTCACTGTTCATTGTTGGTGTTCTGTTTAAGCTTTGATATAAGTAAGACTTTGAGTGTTTAAAATTCTCATTCGCTTTAAGGTTTTATTCGTATAATATTTTTAGCTTTTCTAAAATCTTTGGAAAAGGTTTCCTGATGAGCTGGCCTTAGCAACCAGTGAAATGCGCAGCTAGCTTTCCCTCAACAATAAATTTCAGTGTATTTATCAAATATGAAAAATTGGGAATTTAGCACGTCATACAGAAATCTTATTAATAAGATTTTTATGTTTAACTAAATAAATTCATTTTGTTAACTACTTTCGAATTCAAATTTTAATTATTCATTTGATAAAAATTTTAATAGAATCTTACATACATATAAATCAATTAATAATTTGATCGATTCAATTACAATATGTATTATTTAGTTTGAATCAACTGAGGTAATTTAATAAAATATAAATTTTATTGTAATTATTTTTTAATTCAATCAATTAGCACATTGTTTAAAATCATACGTTGTTTTTTTTATCATATTTTTAATTGAATGATACATTAAATAAGAAAAAACATTGCAATTTTCAAGTTTTACAAATTTTCCTCTGTTATAGACGTTTTTTTAAAAAATATCTATAAAAAGCATTAATTTTTAAATTTTCAAAAATCCCTAATCCCGAAATGGGATCTGATTTTCTGAAATCCCGGGATTTGCGAAAACCAGTGCCGATTGGCTTGCCTTGTCTAAAGCAGTAAGTGCCGGTTCATACACGTCAAGTTTGACTCGTCAAGTCTTGAACATCTAGGAGAGAAGGGAAAAGAGAATGCCATTTTCCACCCTCTCCTAAAAACTGAAGACTTGAGGAGTCAAACTTGACGCGTGTGAACCAGCACTAAGCAGCAATTGGAAAAGTTTCTTAAAGGTCCGGTTGTAAAACAGTGGGATGAAATCTCGCATGAGCTAAATGGCTTTGAACCATCCGTTACCATTTTGATTCTTGTCGCTTTATAAATGCATTTGCTCCATCTTTTGCAAATAAAATTTCCTTAAACTTCCAGATCAAGCACATTTTGATTTACAAGGATAAGTTAGTAAGATCCTTTCCATAAGCCCAAAATTGTTGACAATTTTTAATATGCTGGGGATTTTCTTAAGTAGTGGTGCACTTTTCAGGCCAGTTGCAGAAAGCGTTCATCTTTATCAGGCGTGACATTGTTCCGAAATTCCGTCGTATTCATGTTTAACTTACATTTAATTTTTATAATTTGTAAACAAAAATATTCTGTCTGAAGTGTCAGCTGATAGAAATGTACTAATGTGATTAATTAAAATCGTTAAAATTCACAATAGCCTATTTTTATCGAATGTGCGCCATAATACCAACTGAAAATTTGTTCGACCAGAGAATTTGACTGCAGACAAAAATCGAATTTAGTTCACAAAAAAGAAAGATGAATAATAAAATACCAAATAAGAGCTTAGAGTTGCCTTTAAGGGCTAATAAATCAGTGCAAGTTAAACTCTCTTTTTGGTTTAATATGTGTTTAAACAAGCAAATCTTTAATTCAATAAACATTTTAATTTCTAAACGCATAAAATTGGGCGTTTAAACTACCAATACAAACCATATGAATTTGACAGCATTTATAGTAGTGCTGTCATATTATTATTTTTTGCACTACATATAATAAATGGGGCACTGATTTACAGCTGTTAAGTTTAAACTACATTTAAATTTAAGTTTAATTCAACTAAACCAACGTTTAAACATTCATTGATTTATTAGCAATAAGAAGTTTAAAGAAGTGGACAAAATGCCAATAAAGTGAACGAATAAGGTAAGCTAAGAGTTTAGTGGCACATGGACTCTGAAAATCGGTTAACTTAACCACGAGATAAACTTTAAAGCCAGTTAAATTTTTTGTGTTTATACACAATTATTATATAAATACAAAAGCACTTTTTTTAAAGTCTGCATTGTGGAAAATGTCTTTGCATACTGCGTCTTTGCATCAGACAAATGCGTTCTGTTAATAAAGAACACATTCCAAACAATCATAATAAAAAAAATTGTTGACGAATGTTTGTATACTTTTGAAATCTTGTGAACGGCGTAACCACGATTCGCCACTGTAGATTTAACATTGCTGTTGAAAATTCGTATTTTTACGTTCTAGTGAAGAGTTGCGCGAGTTTCATACTGAGCTAAGCGAACCCTACGCGTGCTTTTCTCAATCTGTTCTTAATATCTTGGGAGGAACCGCCTGCTGTCGAGATAACATGGCTCAAGTGTGTTAAGGACCTAACGCCCTTTAGAGGGCTGTCCAAAAATACAAAAGTTGGGCCTGTTTTTGCCTGCATTGTCTTTGGCGCATTAATTTTTAGTCCTACTCTATCGGCCATCGTCTGAAACATATGTGTTTCGTCTTGCATGTCGTTGAATGTTTGTGAGAGTAGTTTTGCACTAGAGTTGTTCTTGTTCAGGTACAGTTTGGTTATAGATCAGTTATTTTAAAGTTCTAGTTTATTTCAAGTTCCGTTCAGTTCAGTTCTAAGTGCCGGTTCACACACGTCAAGTTTGTCTCTTCAAGTCTTGATCTTTTAGGAGAGAAGGGAAAAGAGAATGCCATTTATTTTCCCCTCTCTCCCAAAAACTCAAGACTTGACGAGTCAAACTTGACGTGTGTGAACTGAATTTAATTAAAGTCTAGTTTATTTCTAGGTCATTTTTTAATCAGTTTGAGTTTAGTGCAAGTAACGCTCTTGGTAATATGCTTGTATAATTATGAACAGAAAAAATCATTACAAATTTTCAACTTGAAGAATTAATTCAATAAAATAATTTTTCCAGAAAAACAAACACAATTAATAAAAGCCATATGCCTGCTGTGCCTTTTCCATGTTTAATAGATGTGTTACAAAATGTTCTTTTATTTTTAGCAAGAAATATTATCGTCTTTACGAAAAGTATTTTTATGTTAATTTTTAATGGATTTTACATTGAAGTCTTCATAAACTAAAACACAAAACAATAACATGTGTGTTTTCCTATTGGGTTTAAAATTACCAAAAATGTTCTCACATACTTATGAAAACATAAATTTCTCAGCTTCTTCATGGGATTTCCAGTCTAATTTGCAAACTCAACAAAAGATATTTTACATGTGTAAATTTATTAAAATACAACTACTCCACCAGGGTTTTAGAAGAGGAACAAACTCAAAACTTACCGCTACAAAATCTGTACGAAATCACAGTAATTCGATATGAGGGTAAATATTTGGTAGTTTTAGTACACATGGAATTTACATACACACATACATATTTTGTTAATTTTAAAATGTTTAAGGAAGTTGCAGGTGTGTTTTGTCTATTTTCATAAACTCGTAGTTGTAGTTTCTCAAGTACCGGAAATATAAACCAAGAGCGAGTGTGTGTGTATGGGTTTCACAATAGAGAATCCTTAAGCGAAGTGTTTATTTCCTGTTGCGTAGTTGAAAGTAGAATAAATGTTGAAATCAGTTTTAAGTTGAGTAAATTAAGACATAAACTAGGAAACATTTTATAAAAGTTATTAAGTGCGGAAGAAAATCATAAGGAACATTTTTAAGCCAGACGTTTTAAAATTGGTTTTAGAAATTTGTATCGATTACACTAAAGAAAATGATTTGATAAATTTATTTGGTAAAAATTTTATATGTTAAATATTACAAGAGCATGTAAAATTAAGATACTACCGGTAATGGGTATAGCATTTAACCTCTTATTCATAAAAAATATTTTTAATTTATAAAAAGTTTATTAAACGAATTTTCATAGAAAAACATGAAATCTCTTTATATGACTAAGGCCCTTTATCATTTATCTTTTTATTAATTAAACATCGATAGGAAAAATTTTCTTCCTTTGGTCAATGTAGCATAAAACTGGCGGTTATAAACAAAATATAGCTTATTTAAAAAGCGTTGACTAAGATTTTCTTAAGTTCTTTAATTTTGACATAAAAGTTTAAAATACTATAGTATTTAAAGCTCCAACCCTTTACAAAACTAACACATTAAGCCACGATGTCGACCTATTAGGGATTCATTCGGTTAACCGTTAATCGGTTAACCGATTAATTACTACCCGATTAACTAATCGGTTAATTTAAAATTGGCAATTTTCGATTAACGATTAAACCGGCTAATTTCAGTCCATTAACCGATTAACCGATGTAACAATTTTTTTTAGTTTTTTGTTATTATAACATTTTTTTTGTGTTTGGAAATTATTTTTTCCTACATTGTATTTCCTTCGAGCGATACATTCTTAAATTACAGTACAAAACAGAAACTAGGGGTTCGGAAATACATTTTTTGCAGAATGTTCGGTGCTTTGCCAGGATGAGTCAGATGATGACCTGACAATAGAAGAAATTCTCGATTCTAATACAAACAATCTTTAACAAAATTAGCCGAAATAATGGCATTTTGGAAAATTTTATATGTTGAGAGAAATCCTGGAAAAGGACTGAGAAATTAGATAATCTGTATCATGATACAAAGAAACCAAGATAACGCATACAGCTTTTAAAAATGAAATGTTTCTGCGCATCTACGTCACATCAGCGTATAAGTACAGCTAAAATATAGAAACACAAGCAAACAAACATTTGTATAATATTCTAAAGTGACGTCATAATTAACAGTTGAATTTTGTAAACTTGTGCAATGCTTAACCTTGTTTTATCATTCTTGAATCTGTATTATGGGTTGCTTACGATTTCTCCAACATCTTCGATAATTGAAAGAATTTTTTCCGAGTCAAGTTTTATCAAAACTAAAGAAAAGAATCGCTTAAATCCTTAACATTTAAACCAAATTATTTTTCAAAAGATTATTTTATAAGAACTTAAACTATTGAAATAATAAATAAAAAAATCTCACAGTTTATTTTTTAATAAATACATAAAAATATTATGTATAAATTATAAAAGATGTTTTTCATATTTATGAATTACTTTTTTGTTTGCTCGTTTTAGTTCAAGAATTGTTTTGTTCGTTATGTTATTGTTTTTTTTTTTTTTTTACTAATAAACTGCAATAATAAATAATTTTTGCATTTTTATTAATTGAAAAGACTTAACTTTTAACAAAACTTTATTAATCGGTTAACCGATCAATAACAAAATTAACCGATTATTAACCGATTAAACCAAAACCTCGGTTAATAAATCGAGCGATTAACCGATTAAAGCAAAAGCCCGATTAAATGAATACCCTACGACCTATATAAATTGCTTGCATTTTTAAAGACAAACAGCTGATTTGTGCCATACTTAAAATTTTCTTCACGACAAGTCAATCATAGCTCAAAAATTTTGAAGTTAGTAAAACATAATTGTTCTCTATGTTTTTCTTTATATTGTGTATAAAATACATCTTTATGTCTGTTATATTTTCGCCTTTTAAACTTTAAGCACGTTAAATTTTAAATGCATTTTTTCAAGTTATGACGACGCTGCAGCTAATGAGCGGAATGTCAAAATCAGTCACTTGTGTTGTGGTTGTCGACAGAGGCATTTTGTTGGAATATAAAGCTCGATTCACCCATGCGTTCGGAACAAAATTTTAGTCCGGACAAATTTTTTTTATATTGAGTTTGACATTTTACTTTTGAGAGAGAGAGAGCAATGATTTTGTTCGGCACGTTTTTTCCATGGCCCAATTAGTAGGTCTGCGCGCAACTACAACAATCCAACAATAGAAAAAACAACATGCATTTTGTTTGTGTAAAAAATGATAAAGATGTCAAGAACAAAGGCAATTGTTTGTGTAAAAAATGGTGGAAATGTCAAAAACAATTGCTACAAAAACAATTGCACGTAAAAAACACAACTCTGCATAAAATCAGCAGGCGTTTCAAGCAGACCTACTAATTGGACCATGGTTTTTTCTTGAATTGGTTTAATTTTAATTCTTGTGCCGAACAAAATGAACTGAGGTGCCATTTTTTTCAATTTGTACATAAAAGTTGAATTGAGCTGCCACATATGTGTTATTACAATTTTCGTTTTGTGCTGAATAATTAAATAAAAAAAAAAATTATTACATATTATTAAAAGTTACTATTTTTGTTATATTCGACATTTTTATTTTTCGAATTTTATTCTCTGAGATAAATTTCAATTATTTTAATAAAGATATTACAAAAATGCTTTATTAAAATAATTGAAATTTACCTCAGAGAAAAAATTTGAAAAATAAAAATGTTAAATATAATAAAAATGTTTTTTATGTGATAATATGTATATTAAATGTTATTTCTTTATTAACAATCTATATATAATCTAAAAACTTGAAATTTGGACCGGGTTGTCTCTCCCCAACTCGATCCACTTAGACGGGATTTTTGGAAATTCAAATGTTTACGGGGTAAAAAGGGTAAAAACGGGTAAATGCGGTAACCTTATATCTCCAAAACTAAAAGAGATGCAACAAAAAATAAATACTTATCCATTTTGCTTAGAAAAATAAGCGGATATGTGTCTGTTACTTTTTTGAAATTCGGCCCTTTTAGGGAGTAAACGTATAAAACCTGTATTTTGGCACTTTTTTGTCACCCTATCCATCTTTTAAACCAATTAATATAGAAATAACGGCTATATCGTATTGGATTGGATTACATCCTAATTTCCTTTTTTTTTTTGAAGATTTAACTTGTAGTACAATCACATTTTATAATTAATAAGGTTTCTTTATACTTACTTTAAATACGAGTCGTTCTCAAAAATTCAAGTACGAATAACACTAAAACGTACTTAAAACAATTCTAAATGAGATTACTTTCGAAAATCAATCCCGGAATTTCTTAAAAAAGTACACAATTTTTAAACTAAGTAAAAAAAGATTACACTTTTCGTTGGTAGTGCCACTCTGAGAGTAAAATTACAAAGTGAGTGTTTTAATCTCATTTAAATTATTAAAGTTTATTGCAGACACTATAACAACAACACACAAGTATTTAAAAAACGATTTGCTTGTTGTGTGTAGAAACAACAAAAACAACAGAACAAGCCGAAAACACATTATTTTTATGTTTTAAATGTAATATTGATAATTCTTGCTTCTCATTTAGTATATATTTTCAGTTGTTTATGAACATTAAGTTTTTTAAGTACAAACCATATCGGGAATGATTCTGGTGTTTTATAATTGAAATTCTGTAAGGTGTAAAACGGGTAAGTAAATCAATCAAAATAAAATTCTTCTTCTAATTTTAATTTTGGTTTTTTCCAAGTACGGGTTGAATCAACTTCATAATTCTTAAATCAAGCGCATTTTGAGATTAATTCAATCTAAGTTTTACTTGAATCCATCTAATTTTGGGATTATTTTAAGTTCGAATTTGGGATTATATATGGATAAATTAAGTATTTTGCAATTGAAAATCCGTACTTGAATCAATTTTCCTGTACTTGATTCAAGAAAATTACTTGATTCACCGTACTATTAAATTAATAGTTAATAGCATTAATACCGCTTCGGATTGATTTGATTACGGATGGATTGATTTTTTTTTTTTGAATGAAGGACATCAGCATGTTATGTGATAGGTCCCCTTCAAAATTGTTAGAACTAGAACCGGTCCTTACTACTTTAGAACTGTCACGTGGCAAGTTTGGTGTCTGTTTCCCTTCCCCTAGGGTACTTATATATGTAATATTTCTAGTTCAGTTTTAATTTGGTTAGTTGTGTTCAGTTCTAGTTCATTTCTGAATTATATCTAGTACAGTTCCAGTTAAGTGCTACTTCGATTTAAGTGTAAGGTTATTTCTAGTTCAGTTTTGGTTAATTTTTAGTTCAGATATGTTTCAGCTCTAGTTGGCTTCTTTTATAATTTACAAAATTATTTGAAAGAACTGAAAACTAAAATTTTTTTGAATTAATTAGCAAGTTAAAAAATAGACTACTTAAAAACATAAAAACATGTTTTTTCTTAAACAATGTTTTAAAAATTTAGAGCTGAAACATGCTTACATATCAAGTCATGGGAACTTCATATTTTTCTAAGATCTTTTGGTATATAAAATATATATTTCTTTAAACCTCCTATGCAAACTTATCATCACTTACGTGTAAATTATTTATTTAAATATCCTGAAAAATGGTTAGTCTTTTATGGGTAGTTGTTTTCTTTGTTAAATATACATTTTCTCACATCCATATTTTTCCCTTACAATATGGTTAAATTAACAAAAACAATAAGTGCCATTTTTCACCTGTTTGTAACCAAAGAAGTTGCAACAAAATCTTTAAAAATTACTAAAATAACAAAGTAAAAACCTTGTATAAATGAAATAAGAATGAGAAAGAAACAAACAAGAAAAAAAACATACGGATATGAGTTTTACAATGACTACAGCTTAACCTCCTACTTGTTCATATATTTACAGATTCTCTAGACAAATGAACGAATAAACACATGAACGTGTCTTTCTAAGCATTTAAACTATTTATTCAACTTCAACCTACAAAAACACATGATGACGACCGGGCATAATAAAAGGAGCTAGAAAGGGACTAGAAATACAAAAGCTAAATGCTACAATCCCTTTAGAATGAATATAAATTCAAAAGGAGGACGCATGAGTTCATTTTGAATGTCCGTTTGAGTTTGCCAGAGTTATGCATGTATCTAAAGGTATGCCCGCTCGTTCAATTCGTACGGGTATGTGTTGGTTTAGTTTAAAAACGTTTAAACATTTAAATCCTTGGATTAAGCAATTTTAGCCGCCGTATGTGGTTTCAATACAATATGCAATATCACACACCCAAATCGTTTTGTCTGTCAGTTAGTCGGTTTGTCTTTTCACCTTCTCACATTTCTTGTGTTCTCACCACTGCCCTTCACCATTTAACACGCAAAAAAAAAAAAATTTGAAATTACTACAACGAATGCACGCATATATGTTTGTATATATATGTATTGTTTAATGATTCTTGGTCGTTGTTGGTTGCTTGGAAAGATACAATTTTATTATTTTCATTATTTGGGTGAGTTTTTTTTAAACGTTTACGTTGACCAAACAAAAAAAACTGGCTTAACTTATACATTCGTCCTTCTAGCGGCCACCAGTTGTTTTGTGTTCTCCAGAATATGCGATGCGTTTCCCGCATTTTTTGCAATCAACATGTATCAGCAGCAAAAACAACAACGACATGCATTTTTTTGGTGGCAAGAAAATGTGACTCTTTCAGTTTTATTTTCAATTCGAATTCTTTATGAAAAAGAGAAACAAAAATATATAATCTTGTATAAGGATATTTGAGGACTGAGAGAAGCCAACATTTTTAACCTCTTCGCAATTTTTAAAGACTGAGTCATAGTTGAAAAAAAAACAATTTTACATGTTCAGACCTTGAAAGGTAATTCAATGTAAGGCAGTTTTAAAAGTAAGCCTCACAAAAAAATAAAAATTGATTTTAATTAAAAAATTTGTGATATCAATTAAAAAAATAATTAAATTTGCACCAGTAAACAAATTAATAGTATCAATTAAACGTTGAATTCACTTTATTAAACGTTTATTTCACTTGATTTTGATTTTTTAATTAAAAACCATTATACATATTTTTGATTAATGCTTTAATTGAAAAAAAATTTACGAAAATTTTGTCTACGCTTATTTGGTAGCTATGATTATATGGAGCGCTCAGGGCTGAACCGAGCTGTCATTAAATAGAATCCATATATGTATTTTCAAGCTAGTGCGACATTATCCTAAGGTAACGGTGATAAATTCAAGTCAATGGCTCCAGAAATTAATGACATTTTACTTACCCAAACTCAAAATATTTTTGTATGTATTTTCTTTTTGACTCGGGTTGCTTATGCTCCGAGCCCTCCATATAAATTTAAATTTTATAAATTTCTAAATGTTAGATCTAGTTCAGATTTAAGTTCAGTTTTAGTACAATTTTAATTCAATGTTATTTAAATGCTAGTTCAGTTCTATTTAAGGCTAGTTCAGTAATATTCTGTATCAGCTTTAATGCAGTTCTTTTTCGTTTAATTTCAGTACTTTAAGTTCTAGTTCAGTTCTTATTCCGTTTAAGTTTGTGTCAAATCAAATTTAATTCTGTTCTTATTCAGTACTAGGTAGTACTAGCTCATTTCTAGTTCAGCTTTTGTTCAGTTTAATGTTAGTAAAAGTTCAATTTTTATTTACTTCTTGTTTATTTCTAGTTCAGTTCCAGTTCAGTTCTAGTTCTTTTCTAGTTCAGTTCTAGATCAGTTCTAGTTCAGTTCTAGTGCAGATCTAGTGCAGTTCTTGTTCAGTTCTAGTTCAGTTCTAGTTCAGATCTAGTTCAGTTATAGTTCAGTTCTAGTTCAGTTCTAGTTCAGTTCTAGTTCAGTTCTAGTTCAGTTCTAGTGCAGATCTAGTTCAGATCTAGTTCAGTTCTAGTTCAGATCTAGTTCAGTTCTAGCTCATTTAAACTCTAGTTCAGTTCTATTTTAGTTATATTCCAGTTCTAGTTCAGTTAAAGTTCATTTTTAATCCGGTACTAGTTAAGTTTAGGTTTAATTATGGTTAATTTCTGATTATGATCTTTGTCAGTTCTAGATCAGTTCTATCTTGTTTGTTTCTTTTTCAGTTCTAGTTCGATTCTAGTTCAGTTCTATATTTAATTTTCAACCAATTGTTTAAAAATGTATAACAGTTCTAGTTCACTTCTTCTCCTTCCGTAACACAAAAATAATATAATCTTAACAAAATTGCAAACCTGTTTTAAATTCTTTTTTGCTTCTTTTGCACCCAACAATTGGCAAAATATATGTGACACAGCAATTTTCATACCTGTTGTTAAATTGTCTTCTCCTTTTTACCTGTTCCATGTAGCAGAATTTTTGTAAGAAATACTGCCTATAAAATTGCCGCTAACTATTTTCTTATTACACAAACAATTTATCTTATCAATGATTTTCTGCTAAACACAAAAAATCAAAGGAATTCTTGTGGTTATTTATGTAAATAATTTCACGGGAATTTTAACAATCCAAGTCATCAGTCGTTGTACTGACATTTTTCTATAACAAAAACATTTTACAAGTTAAATACTTAACTATTATATTTAGTAGAAATTTTCAAAAAAGGTTATGCCATAATTTGACTTTAACAAAGGACAGCATAATTTTTGAAATTTTTCATAGTCTGTCTGTAAGGCAAAGAAAAAAAAAAATGGTATTGATTTTTTTATTGGAAATATTTTGTTTTAGGTTTAAAATTAAAAAAAAAACATAATTAGGCTTAAGTAAGCAGCATGGAGTCCTATAGGCGATAATTTTAATTGGGTAGTGTGACTGAAATAGAAATATTGCTTTTCAATAACGTTATTTGTTTTCCTTGCATGGTGATCTTCTTTGCATATCGAAAAATTGTGCAAATTTATGTTTAAGGCGAATTCATGTATATGGAGAATTAAGCCGCTCAGCTGGTTGTGAATTTTTTCTTATTAAAACTGCAAAATACCATTTTTGTTTACATTTTGTAACGGTTTTTGACATTTTCCACCAGAAAAAGAAGCAACGAATTTTTTTTTTTTTTAATGTTTATTTATTAATTATATTAATTAATAACAAATTCAACTACAAATAAACAAATAGTGCAATATTTTAACTCTACACACTGGTCCATAATCGAACACTCTAGCATATTTCATAATACATTTTCATTTGTTCTTTTTTTCAACTTATTATATTAATATGTCATCCATATATATACCAGCCTATGTTTCTTTTGCAATGAAAAGTGAGAAAAACATTACTTTTATCTTTATTATGAGTTAAAAAAAAAAAAATTAGGTAACGAATTTTCTTTTGTTCTAGGATTGCCATAACCTGATATATAAATACGACTTATTAATGTTTTAAGAAAGAAGGAACAAATGAAAGTATTATTTAAATTTTCCATTTTTAAGAAGTTTTCGATAAATTAAAACCACAACCGATTAATTTGTATGGAATTTTGTTGACAGACAAACTATCCAATTTTCTTCCTCGTCCTTGCTTAGTGTATATAGAGAGCATAAGAATCAATCCGGGAACGTGGATTTAATATGGATCTCAGCAACTCAAAATTTTAGCAAATAGCTTTAAAAAACTATAAGATAGCCCTAATTTGGCGACATTAAAATATCGCATGCAATAAAAAAAAAAAATTGTTAAGAAAATATGAATATTTTCACCCACTTTTAAAGTTTTTATGAAGAAATATCAATCATTTTTACTAACTTTTTTTTTAATATTAAAAACTTATTAAATATTTTATATTAAAAATTATGAATTTTGAAAAAAATTTACTTATTCATTCTCATGAAAGAGTTCTGTAAGGGATATGGCCACTGTGGGCAAATAATTCCATCTCAGGAAATCATACCTATTGAAAAATTAAACCAACAGACAATAATCTACACACGTTTTAATCCAGTACCTTTTGTGAACATTTCATTACATTTTTTTTAAATTCAGCTTAAGGGAAACATTTATAGATTATTATAGCCTTGTCAGTTAGTTGCCTTCATATTTCATCATTCTGAGAATTGCACTCTGAGTCAAGTTTTTGTTAAAATTCAGTAATTTTAGTATTCGATGACTGATATAATATTCAAAAATATTAAAAAAATTTATAAAAATGAATGATGTTGCATTAAAACTTTAAATTTGGTTTAAATATTCGTATTCTGTTTACAGTGTTTTTTTTATCGCATGCGATAGTTTTAATAATTTTTTTTATTGCATGCGATATTTTGAAAAATTAATTTAACTACGTTTTGAAGAGGAATAAAAGAGATTCTTATTATTGAATAAAAAAAAATGTTGACACGACAATAAAAACGAGCATTAAGGTTAATTTTCGCTCAATGCTCCATTAATCAAATTCGCGACGTATCGCCCTTCTTTGTCCGTTGCTTCGTCCACTGATATCCAAACGTTTTCGATTGTTTTTCGATGAAATTAGTTTGCATATATTGCATATATTTTGCATATTTTCAATATGCACTAAAATTTGTTATATTTGAACGATAAAACGTCTTTATACAAAGCTTGGTACCAATATGATAAAAAAAATAACATAATATGCAATATACGAGGGTAGTTATAAGTTAAATTATATTTTTTTAATTTTATTTGTATCACACTCTCTATTCTATCAAATAAACTACTTTTTAGTGAATATTAAAAAAATTTTTTTTTTGTTTTAAAAGAATTTCTTCATATCAACGTCACTGCGGCTTTACAATTTTACCATAAGATCTAACCAAATTTGTGCAAACTCTCGTTCAAGTAATTTTCAAATAATTTTTTTTGCATCCTTTTAAGTTTTTTTTCATTTTTTTTTTTTGCCAATTTGGCATGAGCGATTAAATTTTTGTGTTCAACATTCTTGGTTTGTCACAAAATTCATGCTTATGGGTTGACATTTATATGACAGACCTTACAGATGACGAAGATGACTGTGTGGCGCTGACTTAAAAAATATGATGATGATGGCGGTGATGTTGGCAGATGATGTGATTTTTATTTTAAAGCCACAACATATTGTTCAAGGTGGGTGTAAGCAAATATTGGAGAGATTGGGGGTTGCATGGGGGCGTGCAATTTTTTTAATGGCATATGGGGAAAACTTGGTTATGAGGCAAGAAGATCGTTCGACTGTTTTTTTTTACCATATAAAGTAGAAAGAACAAAAGAAAGTAATGTAAAGTTAAATATGTATAGCAAAAAAAAAAAAAAATAACCGAGGCGGCACGTAAAAATTAATTTAATGTGCTCACGATTTTTATTTGGTGTTTGTGGTTTTTATTGTTGACATGGAGAGGAAATGTAAGTAAGATGGTGGTTTTGTTAAAGGTTTGTAAATGACAGAGTAATGAAGCCTTCTACTCACTCAAAAACACGCTTACAATTTAGGAGATGTGCTATAAATTGCATGACAAACTTATTGATGAAACATCAAAAATTAAATGGGCTGGAATAAAATCTATTAATGTCTTTTTTCCTTGTATGGCATTAAAAGAAAATTCTGTAAATTATTGTAAACAGATTTCTCTTTTTTTTCAAGAATGGTTTTTATTTTTTTCTTTGTTCTGCTTCTACTTGTGGTATTAAAGAATAGAAAATGCTGAAAGAAATTATAATAATAATTATTGTTTGATTGCATGTTCACATGCACTTTAGTTTGATTTCAAAAGATGGATGGATGGATTGATGGTTGGCTGGTTGACTAGTTAGTCTGACTTTCCATTTTTTTTTTTTGGTTTTATATGTCTAATAGGTGGTATAGTAACATTGATTTCATATGCAGGCAACTACAAATTATCTCTGTTCTAAATTCAAATATTTATGTCATGCCATTCATTCATTTATTCAAGCCACAATTGCAAATTTTTTTTATTATTTTTTTTTTTTGCGAAAAGCATAGACACATTCTACAAATAGAGAACAAATCATAATTATCATTATTATCGTCATTATATCTTTCCATTTCATATACTGGTATCATAGACAATAATGCTTTAGCACGAAATTACAATATCACAATGAAACACCCCTTTTGATTACACTTTTACTCCTTTGTCTCGCAGTCAGTTTTAGTAGTGGGCATTGTACTGCATTCAAGTCATGTTTTAAGTAAAAGCATATAGCTTAATTACTTATAATTTTCATATAAATGTAATAGGGAGGTTAAAGGTATGAAATCATGGAACTCAAATTCTTTTACCTAATTTCAATTAAATAAAAACCTATATATTTATAAGTTCTAGAAGTTAATATATAACCAAGCTTTTAGGATTGAAAAATTAATTTTCGAAATCAGAATGACATTTTATAGTCATTTTATATATATAGCAAAAATATGGTCGTGGGTTATTACTGAATTCCAGTGTTGGTCGAAGTAGGGAAAACTACTGCACGTAAGAATCATGTATGCTAGGAACACAATTGTGGCGTGCGTCGTAAGAACGCAGGACGTAATAGCGTAGATTTTCAAAAACACGCTTCATTTACCCACAATTGCGTCGTAAACGTATTTTGGTTTTTAATTTTCAAAAAAATGTTAACAAGCTCCAAATTTATTTCAGTTATTGTTTTTTTTCTCCTCTGATTTCCTTATTTCCTAAACGTAGTTAATACATGGCAACATATTTTTAGATGCAACACTAAAAATAAGGCATTTTGTTCTCAAAAGCAACATTGTAGTTGCCATTGCTCAGATAAAAGCAAATAAAGCAGCTAAAAAATTTAAATGTAAAACATACGATGTAGGTAAACTTTAGGGAGATCGATTATTCGACTTTTTCCAAAAACATGTTTTCGAATATTCCGAATAGCTACTAAGCATTTTAAAAATAACCGGTTAACCGGCTTCAATTCGAGTACATAAAAAAACCAAAATCAAATTATTTTTTATAATAAAAAGTTAATTTGAATAAAAACAAAACAATTCACGATGATAAGGAACCAACAAAATACATAGATATGACTTAAGGTATGTTCAGACCTAACAAATATTTGAAGATAGAGTCCGAAAAAAGCGTGATTAGTAAATTGATCAAACTTAAGCTTTATTTTTTATAATTTCTATCTATTTACTTAACTGTATTCCTAAGATCATAATTGTATAATGTAATTTATACTATGTTCACACTTGAGTTCTTAAACGCGTTTAAGTACCTCGAACGTGATTAAGCTCTAATCACGTCAAAATCGAGATGCTTAACCATACATTAAAGTGATTTGTTAATCACTTTAAATTGACATGATTACAACTAAATTACGGCATTAATCACATAGAATCCACTGAACATACCTCAAATTGAGTATAATGTAGAATCGGCCAACATGAACGTGTACAACCGACCACGATTTCTGCTTAATCTTCTTAATTAAAATTTAATGTTTGTCTACAGCATCACTAAAATTGTTCTGTTTTTTTTAAGGAAGAAAATAGTTACGAGCGGTATTAAGAGTTGTGTTCGTCTACACAAACACTAAAAAATAGATATCGTTCCTGGGTGTAAGAGCCGAACGCTAAATAATGTTCTGTTTATTTTCGAATTCAGGAGTATATAAAGATAATATTAATTTAAATGCAATTTTTTTAAAAAAAATCTTAAGTATTCTTTTATGCACAAAAGTTTAATTTTGGTTAAAATTTTGAGAACTTTGCCCAAAGCCTTTTTTACCTTGAATAACGCTTCTGATGCATCTTGTCATACTTTCAACTAAGTTCTCTATTGCTTGTTTCGGAATATTTGACCACTGAGTTTGATCTCTCATCCAAAGCAAGCAAGCAAGTTGTTAAAAAGCCCATAAATTTTCGATCGGATTGAGTTTTAAGCTTTGCGCTGGCCTTTTAATTGTTTGAAATTTTTTCTTTGACAGCTTAACGATGTCCGGTTGAAGAAGAACTTCTTCCTCTAGGTAGTTACGTCTGTCCACAAAATAGGGAAAATTGTCTTCTTGACTCCGAAGGTAATCTTTTTTTCATACCTTCGATTTTTACAATTGGACCGAGGTTCCACCAAGTAAAATAGGTCCAAACCATAAACACTCTGGTGGTAACAGCTGTCGCTGCACTGTCGATATAAAGGTGCTTGCAACATCTCAAGTTTATTTGGTTCTCAGGGTTCTGCTTAATATTAGTCATATTCGAAAAATTACCGCAATGTCACTGACGCCGACCGAGCATATTATAAAGACGTTTAAAAAATTTAGTATTTTATATCAATTCATTCCTTCAAATCCCCTGTACAATGACTAAACATTTGCATTGGGCAAATGGTGGGGGGCATTTAACAAAGATTTAGTATGTTAATATTTGCTGCTGCTGCTGGTGATGATGATGCTGAGTATGAGGAAGTTGATGATGAGGACGTTTCAGTCAATTTTTACAATACAATGATATTACGTCTGAAGCTGTTGCATTTGCAAAAGTGTTGGGAAATTAAAAAACAAAAAAAGTACTCATAAACAAGGAATAACCATAATTACAAATACGAGTAGCGTATATTGCAACAAAGAAATGCATCACGCATGTTTTTTCTTAATTATTTTAAATTTTTATTTTGCTTCATGATGCACTTACTCATTCCCCACTTGTGTATATTTGCTTGTTTTATGAGTGCGAACACAAAAAACAGAGACAGCAGACCTGACTTAAACAAATGTTCAAATCAAATAGAAAGAGTTGCGCAAAAACGACTACACTGCAAAAAAATGTGTCAATTTAATTTAGAAATGAACTAAACGCTTGAATTCACACATGAAATCAAAATCAAGACAATTGAAAGGCATGTAGAATGTGATCCATCACAGTTAGCGATGTCAACTCTCATGTACACTTATGTGCTGTCATTTGCATAAGGAATGTAGGGAAAATGGTGATTATGTCTCATGAAACTAAAACGGAAGCAGTTAAAAGAACGTTGTGCAAATTAGAGGGGCATTCGTCATCCCAAAGTGTATTATATCTCCAAGATTTTGTAAAATCTGTAATTACACGAAAATATATTCAGTTATTTAACCCTCTAATGCCTAAGAGTGCCTCAAGGCATGCTTTACAAAATGTCTACTGACGTCCGATATATAAATAATTTATATTAATTTTCATTTTTTTACAATCTAGAAAAATATTTGTAGAAGCTTCGAAAGTTCTAAAAAGCTCTAAAAGCATGGTAAACAATCTCAAACACAATGCTTTTGTTCAAAATGCAAACATTAGTTATGCTTATCATAAACAAAATTAAATATTTTTAATTTGTTTCAATACAAACTAACAAACAGAAGTAACAAAAATTAAATGTGTTTTTATCACTAGATGCCCAAGAGTGCCTCAAGGTACTCCTGGATGTTTTTTCACCTGGAACGTAAACAACTCATTGTACGGGCTTGAAAATATATTTTTTGAATACAGGAGCCTAAAAATACCTTAAAAAAATTATTTCCATAATTTATTCCCATTTATTCTGAAACTTAGCATTAGAGGGTTAAGTAAAAATTCGAAATAATTTAACTTTTTTGAAAATATTTCTTCTGGTTCAATAAGAATTTTTAAACTTCTTCGGAAGCAGTTTTTAAGTTAAACTTGAGTGATAAAAGAATTTAAAATTCCAAAGAAATTATATTCTTTAGATTTTCAAGATTGGTCAAAATAAAATTGATTTAAAAAATTCAAAAATTTTTCTAAAATTAAAACTTTTTTCAATATAAAATTAGACCTGCTAATGTTCAACACGAATAACTTATTTATTTAGTCGGCCGTTTTGTGAAACAGGGTTCAGTGACTGACCGTTCTGAAAGTGTTGCTCATCGAAATATTTGCACTAAACGCAACGTCGAAGCTGTGCGGCAGAGTATTGCAAATGATATATTTATCCCAATTGGTCGTCCAATTGGGCATTTCCAGAGCAACATTGCAGAGAATTTTAAAGTCGGGGCTGACTTCATAAACGCAGTGTTGCACTGTAGCTCTAAAAGGAATAGCTTCATAAACTTCACAACTTTATTGTAGATTATTCCTTGAGTTTATTATTGCATGGTAACATATTCACTGCACAACGGTTGCGAAATTTGTGGTTTGTTTTTATTAATGATACTTTGTCAACGCATTTGTTTTGAATGATGCTTTGCAATACTGCGTTTATGAAGTCAGTCCGGTTCTTAAGATGCATCCATATAAAAAACAGGCCGTATTGTTAAAAGAAAACTCCATTTGTTTCAAAACTCCTTAAATAATTTGAGTGTATATATAATTCCTTTAACATATAATCCACGTGTGATTCATATTTCAAAAATCTATTAAGCCATACAATCCTCCATTCATGTTTTTGTATTTATGGGAAATAATAGAACATGTTTGTAAAACATAACCAGAGTGCACATTTTAACCAAAGAAAGATTTCACAGCTCACAGGCACTCTAAAAATCATTCTTCACACTAACACGTATTTGAATATAATGATGATGAATTTTTAGATTAAAGTTCTTAAAAGGAATGGCGTCATTAAAATTTTAAATAAATTTTGTTAAAAAAAATTTTTAAAATGACACTTGAGTTTTTCAAAATTTTATTCTTTTCAAAGTTTTTTTTTCTTCCAGATAATTTTGCGACTTTTTACTTTAAATATTCTGAAATTTGTAAAGCAAATGACTGCCTGACTCTTTTGTTTGCCACTGGCCAAGGAAGTGGAGGTGCTACAGTTGCAGCCTTTTCGATGGTAGCAGCACAAAAACAGATCTACCAGCAGGCCAAGTTTGCTTCTAATGTCGGTTATACACTACACAAGTTCAGTGCTCAAGTCTGGCACTGAACAGTGCAATTGTGCAGTCTATGGCGTGTTTTTGCTAATTACGAAGTTAACTGAGTAAAAATCAAAGCGAATTTGATATTTGTTTAAGTTTGTAAAACTGTACAGTTAACTTGTGTAGTGTGTGCTAAAAGCGTTCAGTTCTGTCGCGGCTTTTAAGAAGTGGCAATAAAAACTGAGCGCGGAAAAAATATTCTGGACGGAGTTTCTAGAATAATGCAAAGAATCGCTTTAATTATGGTGTATTGAAAGCATCAATAGACTCATCGAATCCTAAGAGAAAATTAATAAAAATTTTAATGAACAAATCTGTGGTCTTTTGACAAAACATCTTAAGTCAAATCTAAAAAGTTGAAAAAAATGCTGTTAATTATACGAATTTTTCTTCAAAAAACATTTTTGTTTAGAATTTTGTATTATAAACGAAATTTTAATTTAATTTCGGTTTATTTTATTATTTGATAAAAATCATTTTTTCAACGAGTTTTCTTTAAAACTTTTTTTGCTATCTTATCTCGACTTAAGATGTTTTGTTAAAATGCCACAGAATAAAAAAAGGCAAAAATTTCGCTTATAAATTTAAAACAAAAAATTGAACAAATTAAAAAATGCAAAAATTTCGCTAATAAATTTAAAAAAAAAAAATTGCACAGCTCACTTGCTTAGTGTTTGTTACAAGCTCCGTTTAGTCCGTGCTAGACTTGAGCACTGAGCTTGTGTAGTGTACGGGCTGCATAAATCACAGTCAGACAAAGCTCAAAATTAAGTTGTGTTGCGAATGAGCGAACTACCCAGCAAACACAATTTATTTATACAAGAAAATTTTCTATTTTTAAGTTGTTATAACAGTTTCTTTTAAAAAAATGTCTTTCAATGTGACGAATTAAACTTTAAGCACTGCTTTGAACAACTTATTTTTAGGTCAAAAAGTATTTTCTTACAGAGATTTGTAGAGGGAATATGCGATAAATATTTAATAGAACTTTTTCTGAGGTCGATTTATGATAATTTATCCATTTTTTTTTAGAACTCTATAACATTCACTTTCTTTGGAGCAATAAATTCTCTTTGAAGTAGTGCTGGGATACTATCGCCATTTTCTACTATCGAAATTTATCGACAGTTCAGATTTTACTGTCGATATTACTATCGACTGAATGTTTGTACATGAATATGAAACCTTAACTAGTTTTTTTATCAGGCTATAGTTCGTTGTTTTTATCACTTTATGTATGTTCGAACGTCATATCAGATGACAGTTCTTGAAAAATTGTGCTGCTGATAAGCAACTTTTTGAAGGAACCGAAGTAGCAGGAACTATAAGATATTTTATTGTAACTTTAGATAATGTTCTAAATTGGTTTTGATTCTCATCCCAAAAGGTAATCAATCTACCGGACTTTTCCTCTAATGATAGTTTATTCTATTGTCCTATTCTTGCAATTGCAATTTCAAATGCATTTGCATTTTTTTTTACAACATTACAAAAACATTTCACATTTCAGACCCTATCGAGCCCTAACCGCGAAAATAACGTAAGGGCCAAAAATCAAATTTTAAGGAGAGAGTTTTTTTTATTTTGTTTTTATACCCTTCACCGAAGGTAAGAGGGTATATATAACTTTGTCATTCCGTTTGTATATTCCAAAGTATTGATCCTACACCCTATAAAGTATATATATTCTGGGTCCTTATGAAAAGCGAAGTTGATTTAACGATGTCCGTCTGTCCGTCTGTCCGTCTGTGTGTATGTTGAAATGGGTTTTCCGAAAACCCCAGAAATTATGTGGACTAGGTAGATGTATATTTATGTCACATATACTCCGTTTAAGTTTGCTATTGAAATTCAGCCAGATCGGTCCAAAAATGACGGAGATATGAGCAAAAAACCACGACTGCCTCTGATTTTGCCCAAAAAATCAATTGTTGTTGTTGTATTTTTTTATTTCTGTATATCTTGAGAACGGCAAGAGCCAAAGTTTCCAAATTAGGTACACACATTAACGTTATCAATACACAGCATCCCACAAAATGTGGGCGGGATTGAACAAGTGGGCGTGGTACCTCCCGTACAAAAAATATCAAAAATTGATTTTCGTTATCAGCCTTCTTTATTATTTCATCTATTTAACGAAATAATTTTAACAAATAGAAACTAGGAATTTTTGTTTCTTTGTCTGTTTCTTTTGTCTGTGTGTATGTTGAAATGGGTTTTCCGAAAACCCCAGAAATTATGTGGACTAGGTTGATGTATATTTATGTCACATATACTCCGTTTAAGTTTGCTATTGAAATTCAGCCAGATCGGTCCAAAAATGACGGAGATATGAGCAAAAAACCACGACTGCCTCTGATTTTGCCCAAAAAATCCCTTGTTGTTGTTGTATTTTTTTATTTCTGTATATCTTGAGAACGGCAAGAGCCAAAGTTTCCAAATTAGGTACACACATTAACGTTATCAATACACAGCATCCCACAAAATGTGGGCGGGATTGAACAAGTGGGCGTGGTACCTCCCGTACAAAAAATATCAAAAATTGATTTTCGTTATCAGCCTTCTTTATTATTTCATCTATTTAATTTAATTTTAACAAATAGAAACTAGGAATTTTTGTTTCGGTTTGCTTCTTAAAAACTCGCCAAAAAAGATAAATCTACGGTATGACAACAGTGCCTATACAAAAAGAAACCAAACAAACACACATACATGGTACAAACTATTTTGGTGATTATAGGCCACCTTTGCTTTATTGTGGTGAACTAAAACATCAAAAATAATTACAACTCAACTGTGTTGAGTTGTGAACTGTAAACTGATCATATTTACTTTTAATGATGTTCATAAAACGTTCCTTCATGGTCCAGTTGTCTAGGGGGTTTGTTTAGGTTAGAAACTGTGAGTCCCTGGTTCGAATCGTGTTTTTTCAAAAAGAAAAAATTTTTTTTAATTTTTTTATGTTCTAAAACGATTTAAAAAAATATTAACCAGTTTTAACTTTTTAAATTTAATTTATAATGAAGTTTTATGTATTGTATATATGTATGTTTATGTAGAAATTATTTAGGTTTTGTCTAGTTGCTCTGTATTCTGCTCGCACAATGGTGAAGGGTATATAAGATTCGGCACAGCCGAATATAGCACTCTTACTTGTTCATATAAATTTTGTACGAAATTAAATGCTTACGATAAAATTGTTATTGCTAAAAAATCGTAACGGTACTTTGAGACCATGATATTTTAGAAGATCATGCAAGTGGTGCCAATAAAGTCATTTATTAAAAAAAAGAACCAAAATTAAAAATTATGTCGCTCACGTTATTTTCGCACAGCTAAGCAATCCATTCTACCTGGATAAGTATTGATATTGTGCAAATGAAAGAGCATAAGAATATGTGTGTAATGGTAACAGGACAATTGTGCTAAGAATTAGCTGCTTATGTTCTAAGTCTAACAGGCCAATCTAAATCAGCTCATACTTCATCTTGCTTAATAAAACTCGCAAAATAGAAATAAAACCGCTAGATCGACCTAAAAATAGCTAAATTGTGATTACTTTTTTAACAATAGCAGCTTACTTCACTACTTACCGAGCTGTCAAAATCGGATTTTCCAATTACAAAGCGTTGACGGCATGCTATTTGTTTTTGCTTTATACATTTTGTATGAGAACGATAATTTTTGACCGATAGAAAACGCTTAAAGCGCTGATTTAGGTTGGTCTACAAGAAACTGCTGGATTACATCTTTAGGCTTTTCGTTTGAAGCAGAGGAAACTAGTCTCGCCAACATCCAGATTAGAAACCTTAGAACTTATGCATTCCGATAAGTGAGTACCCCGGTAGGCTAGCTGGTAGGGAGCTAGGCTATCAGTGCAGGGGTTGCGGGTTCGATTCCCGCCAGAGACTCTGTACTCCTGCAGACAAGCGTAGAGCTTCGCGGGTTAGTTTAAGTAAACAAAAAAAAATTGGCTGTAAAGTTTCAACAATCTGCCAATTTAATAAGTAGACCAGATCGTACTGTTAGAATCGTGTTTCTTCCGAGGGTGCTAATACCTTTTTGAGGAGAAAGTACCACTCGGTGTTGCACTTTCGGGGGTTATAGGTGGAAGCTTTGCTGAGTTCCAAAACATCAAAAAAACATCATTGCAGTCAAAAATGTATTATACAGTTAAACGATGCACAGTTTGCTTAAAGTGTATTTCAAAAAGCAAGTTGCTTTGCCACTGACGTTTTGGAACTTCCACATATGCTTTAAACTGGCAGACTACGATACTATTGGGCCTGCACCGCCTTCCGTTCTAACCCATTTTAGACTACTACTGCTTGTAAAGAATTTAGTGCCGTTCAAATCAACCGGTAATAGGCTTTTTATAGCCTTTTCACATTTGTCAACATTTAACATTTAACATCAATTTGCGAAGATGTTGGCATTTTCCCATAAGAAATACACAGGGCTAAAAATCAAAATTTTTCAACATCTTTACAGAATGTTACTATCTCATTTTGTTCCCTTTTACATTTTTGCATTCTTTTAGAGTCATCACTAGAAAAGTGGCAATAAATTCTATTATTATCGTGGCATCACTGACAAAATGGAAGTTGCTTTGAAAGCAGCGTTACCATTTCTCAAGTTTTTTCTTTTTTGCAAGCCCTTAATTTTGCTTAATTTTGCTAAAATTATTAAACAAACTGAATTAGAAATACATTTTGGTATTATCTTATAAAATGTTGGCACTTTTGTAGAAAAATTGTAATTAAAAAAAAAAGTTTTTTTTTCAGAAATGGTGACATTTTTTATTGATAGTAGATGTTAGATGTTTCAAGTGTGAACGCGAATTTCACATTTTCAACATCTTCCATGCGTTCCTGCGAAATGTATGCAAGTGTACAAAGGGTATTACACTGATCAACATCTAACATCTACCATCAAAGATGTAGAAAATGTGAAACACTCGTTTACATTGCTCACATCTACCATCAAACAAAAATGTCACCATTTTTGAAAACAAAAAATATTTTTTCTTTCTACAAAAGTGCCAAAATTTACAAAAAAGACACAAAAATGTATTTGAAGTTCCATTTGTTTAAAAATATGTATAAAAAATACCCAACAAGAAAACATTGCAATAAAAGAGAAAAGTTGACATATGGTAACGCTGCTTTCAAATTTTTTTTTTTTTTTGTCAGTGATGCCACAATAATAATAGAACTTATTGCCACTTTTCTAGAGATGACACTAAAATAATCGAAAGATGTTGAATGGAATAAAATGAGATAGGAACATCTTTTAAAGATGTTGGTTTTTATGGAAAGATGTTAACATCTTCGCAAATTGTGGAAAATTCATGGTAGATGTTAGATGTTGATCAGTGTAAAAAGGCATAAGAGTTTGTCAATTTATTTTTCAAATACTTTTCCTTTGCTTTACTGTGCAGTCTTTAGGAAGGATTTCCAGAAATCTATAATAAGAATAAACAAATTCTCTAATAAACTCCAACATCACATAAAATTTAATATTTACAACTCTGTAAAAAAATCATAATAAAACCGTTTTAACGAAAGACAACAGCTAAGTAGAAATACTATTAAAGTTATATTTTCTGAACAAACCAGATGCTACTTTATGCATTCATTTAGTGGCATTAAGAATGTGATATGATGTGGTACACATGCAGCAAGAAATGATATGAGACGATACGATACGAACGTACGTTACCATTAGGTTCTTGGTGACGACAATGACGATGATGTTCAACGTCAATGTATTCATGAGAAATGTGTGTTTGTAGGTTTAGTGTACATTTCTATAGCTTTTAAGTAGTAAAAGACACAGCAAATTACTTGCAACAACATTGCCATACACTATACATACAGTAGGTATACCCAGTTGGCCAGATTGCCGTTGACGACATCGTCGTCAATGATGTATGCACGATTCGTCCCCTGTCGTTTAGGTTTTCTAGAAGACAATTTACACGAATTCGTCGTGCACGACAGTTTCAGCGACGTTGTCTTATAAGTTGTCTTCTATTTAGCTCTTTGTGGGACAGTATGAGCGACACTGTCTTATAAGTTGTCTTGTATAAATGCTATTGACGACAAAGTGTTCTTGGATGCTATTCAATCACTTGCTTGGTTTTCCTAAAATTCTCATATATTTTTTTTAATTGTTGATTTAAATACCTACAAAAAATTTACAAATTAGCTCTAACTGATGAAGTTATTCGCGGGCTGGAAAATGGATTACGTGCAGTTAATAATTCACTGTCAACTTTAGGATTGCTTATAAGAGTCGGATATAAAACATATAACAGAAATTAAAATTCCAACTACATTTACTTAAAACTGTCTGAAATAGATAACCATACAATAATTTTTGTCGTGGACGTCAAAATAGACGACATTGTCATGCATGTAGTCGTTGACGACAAAGTAGGCGACATTGTCTTTCTTTGTGTCGTGTACGATTTTCGTGACACTTGTTTGAAAATATCGTTGACGATTTGTTCCCGCTGTCCCTCGCATGTCGTGCAGGAATTAACATTGTCGTGCATCCGTCTTCGAGAATGTCTTAAAGACGTGGCCAACTGGGTAGACTTCCTTTTACCACCAAATCCATGAACATTTTAAAATGCTTGAATGCATTTCTGTGCAAACTCTTGTACATAGAGTTGAGTGTATGTGTGTAAATTTGTCTGCGCCTGGTAATTTCGTTGTTCACACAAAAATGAGGCCATTCTACATGATTTAACTTTTAGTTTTTTTTTGTTTCCTTTCTGCTTAAGCAGAGATAATAAGCTTATTAAATGATTATTCTTAAGCTAAAGACTCATTCGACACCAGATAAGGTGAATCAGTGTGAACAGGCTAAGCCCTAGTTAGAGAAAGGTACTAATAATTGAGAGAAAATGAATGAATAACAATTAAATGCAGTTTTAAAATAATATTAGAAATTTTTGTTAAAAGAATAAGAAATTTTGTTCAAGTCATGGGTTTAGAGAAAAATGTCAGGTCTGAATATTTTTTTTGTTTTTGTTTAAAAATACTAATTTTTTTAACCGATGTTATGAGGATTTCTTTGTTTGTTTTTCGTAATTATTAAAGAATATTTGTTGTAGAAAATTACTCTTAAATTTGCTAATTAAGAAAATTCGATCATAATTGACTTTGAAAATTTTAAATCACTTATGAAATAGGGACGAAATTTTAACTTATAATTTCAATCCCTTTACCGCTTTCTAACCCTTTTCTCATAAGCAAAGTTTACCTTCACAAAGTCTCATAAATTTTCTTAAAAACTTTTAAACTCCAAACGCAAAGTCAACTTTGACATTTTGTGATTTTTTTTTTGGTTTTTGCCTATTTAAACATTCAACCAAATGCTCATGCAAATTAGGTGACGCCACCAATGCTTCCTTGTTACGCAGTTTGGTTAAAATTTTGACACAATAATATTCATCAGCCATTTTTGTCATTCGTGTTTTACATTTGTTTGCGCATCATCTGCTTTTGTTATGTAATTTCGAACAGCTGACATTTGCAGTGCTCATTTGCGAATGCGCTGGGCATCAGATGCAGATAGTAAGTTATCGATGTTAAATCTGTTATTATGTTATAGATTTTATTTTATTTTAACAGAAGTTATATGAAAACAAATAAAATTTTTTTTTTTTTGTTATTAATAGCCTTTTTACACTGATCAACATCTACCATAAATTTGCGAAGATGTTAACATCTTTCCATAAGAAGTACATAGGGCTAAAAACCAACATCTTTCACTGACAAAAAGAAGTTTGTTTTGAAAGCAGCGTTACCATTTGTCAAGTTTCCTCTTTTATTGCAATTGTTTTTTGTTAAGTATTTTTTATATTTTTTAACAAATTGAACTTCAAATAAATTTTTGTGTTTATTTTTAAAATTTTGGCACTTTTGTAGGAAATTTTTTTTTTTTTTATTTTAAAAACATTTTTTTTTTTTAAATGATGACATTTTTGTTGGATGGTAGATGTTCGATGTGAGCAATGTAAACGAGTGTTTTACATTTTCTACATCTTTGATGGTAGATGTTGATCAGTGTAAAAAGCCTATTAGATAAAAAAAAAATTATATGTAATAACCTGGGAAAACATAAATATGCAATTGCATGTTTTACATTATGCGACCAATGAAGGCAGAAACAGTATAGTTATCCGTCATCGATTTGTTAGTGCATATTTTTGCATATTTTACCTTTTGAAGAACGTTTTAGGTATACAGTTGCATATTTCACCTCTTTAAAGCTTATTTCGAGACATGTTAAATTTGTTAAGATGCCTAAAAATGCTTTCGCAGCGAACAAAACTTTTTTTTTTAAATTGATTAACAGATTTCTGTTTAAAATATCTATCTGTAAACCCATCGTTGTATTTGTAGTTCACAATGTATGTATGTACTTTAGTGTCGACCAATTAATCGGCTTCGGCTTCGGTATCAGCCAAAAAACGGCTAATCGGCCAATAATCGGTGTTCGACATTAATTTTGCCGAATTTTGCCGAAGGCCGAACTTTTTAATACCATGCAAATGTTATAAAACCATGCAAAATATAATAAGCTACAAACTTTTTTTCAAATTCGGCTGTGGAAAATTTTATTGTTTTTAAAACAAGTAAACAAGCTAGCAATATCGGAAAGAAAATAAGAGGGACACAAATTAAAGCTTCTATATGGGAAAAGCACGACTCAATTCCTCACATTGAAGTGGAAGAAAATAATGAGAATATTCTTTAAAAGGAATGACGTATTTATGTAAATGAGCCCTTAAGTCCACGAAGCATATAAAAATTAAGTTTTAGAAAACATGTCCATTTAACTACTGAAAGGCAAAAGCAACAATATATCTGTCAGCAACAAAAACTAGTGTTGCCAGCGAGAAATTGTTTAGTGCAGACGGCCACTTAAGTAACCTTAAGGGTATCAATGCATAAAAATTAATCTTCAATAACTACAGCATAAAACTAACTGAACTACCGCAATAAGAGGGTTAAGCGTTTTTTTTTAAATAAAAAATCTATTGCCAATACATTTTCAATGAAGCAAGCGATCTTTCCAATATGATTTTCGAGCTCGGTGGTGTTGAAATAGATTTGATAACTTTGATAACTCAAAATTTCAAAATTTCCAGTAGAAGCAAACTCATTTTGAATAAAGTATAAAGGCATATGTAAAATAACTTTTAAACCAACCGTTTTATTATCAAGATGTAGGACAGCGGGTGGATATGGATATTACGTGTCGATATTTTCCAAAAAGTGAATAAATAAAAATTTGGAATTAACACACTCTTTATGATTGTTAATAAAAAACTTTTTTTGTTGGTTTTTTTCTATAACTAAAATTTTTTTAAATGAATTCGGACTTGATGAACTCAAAACTTTTCTTTTCTCCCTTTTTGGAAAATATCGACACGTAATACTCATCGTGTTATTTTGTTTTCTTTTTGGTAATGAAAAATTTGAAATTTTTGCTTGTTTCGGCTTCGGCTTAGGTTTGGCAGAATTTAACCAATTTGGCCGAACTTCGGCTACATACATTTAATATGCAACAATTGTAAGCTAATGCAGGTTGTTATAAAACATAATGTTATTTAAAATTGTGAACTTTTATACATAACCAAATATTATGGAATAGTCAATTATATATGTACACTGAAATCTAGACCAATCTTCTAGTACACCGCTCGAATCAGAATTACTTATAACTGACTTAACGCTGATCATCCTTCCGTCTGGCTGGTTGGCTGTACATGTAAATTTTGTGTACAAAGTACAAGTTGCACTTTTGTAGATAATTTAATAAATTATGTAAATACGTTTTAATTGTACCAAGAACGAAGCCGCTTTGCGCTGGTAAGAATCGGTCTATAATTTGACATATTCCCATATAAAATTCTTTCAAAATATTTTAATGCAAATTTAATTGTTTTTGGAATCGGTTGACATTTGACCATTTTTTAATAGCTTAATTTTCCTTTTAAACGGTTTTTTTAATATAACATTTAGCGACCGTTCCTTAAATCCATTTAAGACAACAAATCTTATAAAGATTGCGTATCTAGATAGTCAGCCTTACTACGAAAGCCGTTGTCGTAGTCAATTCCAAATTCGTAGCCGTTTGCAATGTTTGTCGTTACCACGAAGACGACAGTATAAAACACATAGAAAATTTGTCGTTTGCGTCAATAATAAAACCAATTTCTAAAAACGACTGGTTTTTAACTATGGCACTCATAATAACGCCGAATATTCGGCACAAATAACTCTTATATGACTGGTCATCGGTTCCAAATAGGGTGACATCTCGAAAATTCGTTTTTGAATACTGCAATGTGTGGGGCTTACCGATTATAATTTGAGGTCTGTTTTTTTAAATAAACATATTAATCAATTTTTGATTATTTTTTTAACAATTTTAATGGCATATTTTCAAGTTTTAGCTGCATATTTAATGAGTATAAAACATTTCTTTTGGGTCATATTTCTGATTTCCCTGGTAACAACGCGTTTTAAACATATTCATGCTATGCTTTACCTATCTTATTGTATTCCTATCTACAACTTCCGATTATTTTAGTGTCATCACTAAGCATTACTCACAAAATGGCATGTTTAGGAAGCAGCGTTACCATTTGCCAAGTTTTTTAGCTACATATTAGCTACAGAAAAATTACCATAAAAAATTTTTAATTATTTCCTAAAAATTAGATTTTTGCTTGGATTTCAGTTTTACTAAATTGTATTTAAATAAGCTAAACTAAATAAATCTTAATACAATAATATATTTAATTAAATTAAAATTTTAAATTTCTTTGCTGAATAACACAAAAAAAACTTAATTAACAGTGCAGCCACATGATCAAGATTTTCTTGATAGTCTTTTACATATACTATTTGTCAAAATTTACAAAAATTTAAAGTTGTGACCAGGGCTGCCAGAATTGACGATTTATCGTCATTTTGACGATTTTTTGTTCCGGACTAAGCGAAGTGCCGATTTGCTGATTTTTTTCTTAAAAGTGACGATTTTTTTCAGTCTCCAGTCTGAATAAAACATTAAATTTTCTGACACGTTCGTTTTTAAATCTTGGAATGTTTAACAGCCGTACCTTAACAAGAGCGGAAGCCGGAACGTTTTCTTTCGCTTAGCTTTTACGCTGATATGCCATACCTAAGCAAGAGCGTCAACGTTGTGTAAAAAAAGTAGTGATAGCTTTCTTGTGTAATAAAACCCACAAATTATAAATAAAAATAGAGATAAAAACGCTAGATTGATCAAAAAATAGCTAAATTGCCTTTATTAATTAACAATAGCGCCAAAATTCACTATTAAACGAGCTTTGAAAATCGGTTTTTCCAATTGCAAAGCGTTGAGACCGCTCTATTCAAAAACTAAAAAACGCGTGGCGCTTTTGCTTAGGTACGGCCATAATATGCAAGTCTTAAGAAAATCTTTAAATGATTATTTTCAGAGTACAAAAACAACAATGTTACACTTTGTTTATTTTTCGTCAAACCATCAGCGAATGAATCTTTTACGACTCTCTGTATAAATCATATTTTCAACAATTATACGGCGAACATTTCACGAGTTGTGAGATAATATCTACAAGAGTCTCATCCCAGTAAAAAATGTTTATGTTTCGAGAAGCACGAAAACTACATGAGCGGTGATATATGCGCTGGCTATTACACACTACTAAGAAGCAGCAGATAAGCGAATACCATTAAAGTGAATTTTTAATTTAATGATTGAATAACTTCTCATTATCCCTTATACGAACAATGTTTTATGTGCTTTTGTTATTCCCTTACATCGAAGCAGGTTGTTTTGCAATGATTTTAAAATGTGTTTACGTTCATTTTTGAAATATTACCGAACATAGAAATTTAATTTGTTTCATAACGCAATCAGTTATCAAAGTGCTTCCAAGTGGGAATTCGCCATATAAATATCATGCCTCTTGTTAGCAGGTTTTGTAAGGGGGTATTGTGCTTCTCTCCCTTACAAAACTGCTGTAAGCTCCATTTTTTACTCGGAAACGATTCTTGACGTGAAAGACTCGTTAGATAATCTTTACCCACATCTTAAACGATTCCCACAACGGTTGAAGAAGCGTCTTTCACTGTGCTATGGATTAATCTCAGTCGTGTTGCAGTTTTCCCATGTGAGCAATCTTCCACGATAAAAAAATGCGGCATCGACGATCAAAGAGGCTTTGTATGAGACTCCCAATATCTCTTACACACTTGAAAATGCTAGTATGAAGTAATTATGTTTTTGTTTGAATGCTTTTTTATAAAAAAAATCAAACAAAAACTGTTTAAAAAAACTAAATTTAAAGTTGTGCGATTTTTTTGACGATTTTTCGAAACGTGAAAGACGATTTTTCTATTTTTTCTCAGGAAATTGACGATTTCCTCACAAGTTTATCTGGCAGCCCTGGTTGTGACGTAGGCTGCATTCAATTTTTGAGCAATTTACATTTAAGATGTCATCAAGAAAACAATTTATAAAGGCAAACGAAAAATTTGCTCACTAACCTTGAAATCAGCTGTTTTCTTGAACGTAAATTGAAACACTCTCTCGAAAGAGAATTTTAAAGGCAAGTTCGTTTCAATTTTTAAAAGTATGAGTGTATTGGTAGAAAAGTGTGAGAGTATTAAAACTTGATAGGCAAAACTTGATCGTGTAACCCTCAAGTAAGGAAAATTATTAACCAATAACAAATAATGACTATATTTCGCATATTGAATTTAGCTGAAAAATATTTTAAATAGCTGAATATTAAGTTGCTACAAAATTTTTAAAACTGCTAATAAAATTTGCTTAGAATTCGAAATAATTTAGCTAAATTACTTAAATGAACGCTCTATCTAGAAAACCTATATAAAAATGTAAAAAAAAAACTGTAGGATATTTTGTATACTTACTTTGTTATGCTGAATTGTACTTAATTTACGTGCCTTGGCAATTTTTTTTTGAATTTTATCTAGTGTAAAAAAAATTTAAAATTTTTTAAGTAAATTATATTTTTGTTTTACTGAATTTAGTTCCAAGTAGCTGAATAAAAAAATTTTCGACAATTTTAATAAAATTACTTAATTTTGTTGCTGACTGTCTAGAATTAAGCTTATTTAATAAAAAGTCTATACGACATGAAAAAAACTGTAACTTTTTCATATTTTATAGTCTAGCCTTTTCTATACGGCAAATTCAGCTGCCATACAACTAAAAAAAAAACACTGCCTCAGGTTTACCCAGCTAGCTAACCACACAATTTACTTTGACTAAGAGGAAACTAAAGCTAACACTTTAGTTACCGCGGCCGGTATTTGTTATACCATAGAGGAGAAAATCCTTGCGCCCAAAATGTTTTCGTTATAGATTTAATATATACACCCAGAGAAAAAACAAGAAAAAAGCTTTTAAATAAAATAAATTTATATTAAAAAAAAATTTAAATGAGCAATAATGGCTTTATTTCATTCCTTACAAGGAAATAAAGCCATATGACCGCATTTCTCAATGGAGTGAGAAAAAGGGTAATAGGGCTTTAGTGCCTATGGCTTTGTTGCACGGCACCAAAACCGATATCATCCTCTTTAAGTCGTTACGTTCGATTCCATCACATACCTGAATAGCTGTTTCTGCTAGCAGTGCATTGGGACTACATGCACCCGGTTGCTGAAAAGAAGGAACGTATGGTCATGTGAGGTTACTTGCCCTCTTACCTTCGCCCCTAAGGAAACTCACGAATTACACAATACCTCAAATTGAGTTCGAACATTCAAGACGGGAATAGAGAAATAACAACCGGTTTGATGTAGTAACTTTAAGTAACTAATGTTCAGTCCTTGATTATAGTATTCATATCCTATTGAGTGATGCGCTCTTATCAAAACAGTGTCTAAAGACTCTGCTTGATTGCTTGTTTGTTTGTTTTTTCACTTATACTTTTATAATTAAAAATTTTTTGTTCATACAAAAACTTGCCCTTAAAATCACACAAAAATTTAACAAAATGCTACGATAAATAACACTTATCAGTTTATTATTACATTTTTTTCTGGATCCTTTTCCTAAATAAATAAATTTGTGTAGGCGCAAGATATGCCATTAAGGGTTTCCTGGAAATCCTTTAAAGCAATTTTTTTACACTTTACTTTAAAAACACGTCACTTTAATCACTAAATAAATATTTATTTTTTTATAAGAAAACAGCAAAGAAAAATTACGAAACATTTTTTCAAGAATAAAAAAAAAAACAAGAATACAGTAAAATAATGTTCTCCAAACTATCAATACCACAATCGCCAGTCATGTCAGCCAATTCCATTAGTTATGGAGAGAGCAGGGAAATAAATAGTGCATGCATTACAATGATATAAAATAGATTTTAAAAGTGTTGACATTAACCAATCCAAGCCAAATGAAAGAAGAAGAAGAAAAGGAAAAAAGTATGAAAATGTAATAAATAAAAAGATGGTTGGCTATAACTAATGATGGTGGCGTCAAAATAATACATCCTTTTTGGTTTTACCCCGTCGCACCGACAGTTGACTGGTTAAAGAATAAAGTCACTTTACTTTGGACGTATGATGCATGTATGAATGGTATTCTTGTTGTTGCCTGATAGCGATGACGTGTACGTGTGTTTAAGTGAGTGTTGCAATGATCCAATTTACACGAAATGTAAACTGATTCTTTCCAAGAGGTGTGCCGGGAAAAAGAGAAAATGACGAGTCTTTTGGTCTGGTCTCTGGCGATTAATGTTGCCCATCTGTATCCATTCATCTATCTAGACATGTTCACCAAATACTCGTATGTATGAATGTAAAGAACATACGAACGAGTTGCCGCAAAAATCCAAACGGAAAAAACTGATGTAACAGCAACTGGGACCAACAACAACTTCTAGATAAAGTAGTAGTAACTAATGTTACCAATATTGTTGTGACATTGTAGATAAAAAACAAATACTGAACAAAATATTGTAGACAAATAACAACAAAATTTGACTTGAGTCCAGGTATGGGAAGGAATTATTATTTAAAAAAGATTTTTAAATAATTCATAAATTCCATTAACGTAAAATTCATATGTCGACTAAAAGGATATTAACTAAAAATTTTTATTTTTTTACTTTTTGGAAAAAATCGACAATTTATTTCGTCTTCTTTTTGGTAATGAAACGGTTGTTTTAAAAATTTTTCATATGCGTTTAATATTAAAGTAAAAATTGTTTCGCTTCAACTGAAAATTTTTAAATTTATATGTTTGTTATTTATTCTACAATGATGATGTTAGACCCTAAAAAATATATGTTTTCTGGGTTCTTATGGGTAGCAAAGTTAATTTAACGAAGTTCGTCTGTGCGTCTGTCCGTGTGTATGTTGAAATGGTGTTGTTATACATTTTTGTCACATATACTCCGTTAAAGTTTGTAAATGAAACTTAGCTACATCGGTCTATAAATGATAAATGATAAAAACCCACGACTGCCTCTTATTTTACCCATGAATCCATTTTTGTTGTTTTTTCTGTATTTCTGGGGAACAACAAAAGCCAAAGTTTCCAAATTAGGTACAAGCATCTTGGGTATCAAAAGAAAACATCCGACAAATTATAGGCGGGATTCCAAAAGTGGGCGTGGCACAAAATAGATTTATTTATATCTAAAGAAGGGTAAGAGAAAAATTAACCAAACTAGGTAGATATAGCTGGGTTATCAATAAATATCTTCTCTAAAAAAAAAATGGGAGGGATATAAGAAGTGGTCGTGGCAACTTTCAAATCAAAACTTTATGTATATCTAGGAATTAACTCTTTCAGGCACATTTTTATATATGCAACTTAATATTTCAAAAAGACGCGAATTTTTGCATTATTTAAAGTTTATTTATTATAAAAATTTTGATTATTTTTATAAATGAGGTAGTTAGTTTTCTAACCGCCATGACGGTTGGCATTAAAAATGTATTTTTGGTGAAAATCTTAAAAACATATTTTATTTGTTCGAATGCATAAAGGAATTCAACAGGTCCTGCATTACCATACAGTACGCACTGGACATGATTTTTTAAGCAAAGCAAGCAAACTATGGCTTTTTTTAAATTGGGGAAATCCCGGTTTAAAATTAAAAGTTTATACATTTTCAACATAACGCCAAAATATCGCATAAATCAATGGCTGACTTCCAAAACGTATTAATACAAAGTTCGTACAAAATTTTACTACTGTATTTCAACCAAGTACACGCACAAAGTACCGAAACAATGCAACTGTGTGTTTTGTTTATTAAAACGTTTTGAAATGTAAGTGATGCAATGCATAATACTTTTAAAATAAATCTGTATTGCTTGCAAGTAAAATGATTAATGTCACAAAGCATCAACTTTAAAGCCGATGCTCTGATTGCTTTTTTGATGCGTTACTAATACTTAGCAGTGACGTTTTGGAAGGGTTTGCATTGTATATATATTGTACTGCGGCGTTATGAAACATTATACTTTGTTCTAATACAAAGGAATTGACGTTTTGGAAGTCAGCCTATCATCGATGATCTTAAAAAATGTTATTGTTAAGCTCTTGATAACTAACCACTCAACCTGAAAGAGTTAAAGCATTAATCAAAAATAAAATCAGTTTCAATTTACAAATTTAATCAAGTGAATTAAACGTTTAATTGATACTATTAATTTGTTACCTGGTGCAAATTTAATTAATATGACAAATTTTTCAATTCAAATCAATTTTTGTTTTTTTCAACAGACAACATTCGACATAGTGTAGGCGGGATTCAAGAAGTGGACCTGGCGAAAAATAAATTTATTTATATCTAAAAAACTGTAAGAGAAAAATTGTCAAAGTTTGGTACACATAGCTGGGTTATCAACACACAACTTCTATTCTTGTCGCACCATGGCGAAGGTATATAAGACTCATCATAGCTGAATAGCAATCTGCCTTGTTTTTTTTTATGGAATTATTAAATCCCAAGAAAACTTGGTACAAACTCTCGCAAATTTAAATCGAAAACTCAATTTTTACTTAAATGCAAAAATCAAATATTTAAAACATTTTACACCAAATTTTTCATTTAACTAAAAACAGAAAAATTGGTGCTTTTTCTCTTTTCGATAAATTTGGTATATACATATGTACACATATAGTTGCCTAAATTAACAAAATGTGGTTCTGGGAGCCCAAAATAAAGATTTTGATACATATTTACTTTTGGTACTTTTTCTTTTTTCGATCAATTTGGTATAGAAATAGCATATGGCCCAGATTACAATATAGGGCATTTTATAAGAAGTAGAAACGTGGAAAAATTGATATTTTTTCTCTTTTGGATAAATTTGGTATACAGATTGCGCATGGTCCAGTGGGAGAAATATATTTTGACACCCCTGCTTTTCACATGGACAGCTTGTTTGTCGTTTGTTCATGATTATTGAGTTGATCACTCAACTTAAATGTTTTGGCGAAAAATAATAAATGTTATAATGTCTATAGCAATATTTTAACTTAAAATCAAGGTTGGATACCGAAACGAATTTCGGTATCGGTATCGGTATCGGTATTAAACTTTTTTTTATTTCGGTATCGGTATTGGTATCGGTTTCTTAATTATAACGGTATCGGTATACCGGTATAAAAACTTTTATATCGGTATTACAGTTAAATGAACAAACCTACGAAAAAAGTTAAATAAAAGAATTATAAATTATATATTATATATTATGAATACATATTACATATGTTTATGCATTCTATTTTATTTTTTTCACTTCGACTAAAAATATTAGGTACATATAGAGATCATTAAATGACATAGAAAAAAAGAAAAAAGTTAATTAAACAATTCATATTGTATAAAAGATAAACCTTATATATATGTACTTATATTATAAGCAAAAATCGAAAATAATTTTTTTAAGCCTATTTGTGGTATAATAACTTGAAAGGTAGTTTTTTACAACAATTCCATATTGGCTCGAATTACTAAAATTGCATTTAAGCTTTCCTCGTCTAACCTATTGCGGTAAGGGTTCATAATGTACTTCACTCCTGAAAATAACCGCTCCACACTAACTTGTGTTGCTGGGACAGCTAACATAACTTTTGCTATTGCATATAGTTTCGGTTTTTCTTTGCTTTGTTCTCTCCACCAATCCAGAACATTTAAGTGTCTTTTAACTCGTCTTTCGTTTCTGAAAGAATATAGTAACTCACGTAAATTGTTGTTATTTGGTGTTAAAGAACAATTTTCATTTTCCATATTTTTCAGGATTGCTTCTATACAGTCTGAAGATGAATTTGAACAACAACTTTTATTATCTTCATCAAGATCTATGCAAGTATTTTGGCTTACTGTGTCCATCTTCACACTTACTCTTATGATATGATCAATGGCATGTTCAACAAAATTTCCCTTAAGAAAGATATTCCAACGCGGATCCAAAAACAATGCACCTAGAAATGCTTTATTCTCAAAAAGAATTTCCTCTTTCTTTTTTATTTCCTCAAGTAAATTATATGCAAAATTGCCTTTTACTTTCTGTAGTTCGACTTTACATGTAAACCAAGCATCAAAGGCGTCTCCAAATGTTAACTGTTCTTTTTGAAGAATTTTCGTGGCAATGTTTGCTGGCCGTAAAGCTCCTACAGCATCTTTTATATTTTCCCACACTTCATTGCATAAATAGAAATAGAAATAGAATAGAATAGAAATAGAATAGCCTTTGATACGTTTTCTAAAAATTCTTTCATTTTAACATCTACTAGAGATGACATCATATCAAAAGTAGACGACCAACGAGTGGCACAGTCAATTAGAGGTTTCGTAAGATTATGACTTTTTAATAATATATTGATATTTGGCGTTCTTAACTTTTTTACCACAGCTCTGGCTTTTTCAATCATTTTAAGTATTTCACGGTCTTTTAGAACAGCATTAATAGCTAATTGTAGCGTATGAGCTGCACATCTAATACCTATGCATAATTTAAATTACATATTAATTGTATTAATAAGACAAGTAAGAAAGTACAGTCGGTCAAGCCCGACCACATGACAACCTACACCAAAATATTTAAAAACAAATTTTCGAGAGTTTACCCTATTTCGGACTCATGGGCAATAACGGACCCGCCTGATGAAATCATGTTATGAGTTTAAGATTCATTTCAAAGTTGTTTGTGCCGAATAATATTTAGATATCTTCAACTATGTGAGATTAAAGGATGGGGACTTATATGGGACCTTGGATCTACCAGGATTACATTTTTCAATAAGATAGAAGCTATCGTAAAAGTTACTGTTGCCAATTTGTATGTTAATACCAGCATTTATGTGGAAGTTATGGAATTAAAAGCGATTTTCGGGAGTATTATTTGTATGGAAGCTATGGTCAAATATGGACCGATTCCAAAAAATTTGGTAAGATGATTTTGATTGTAGTAAAATTAATTTGGACCAAATTTAATATTCATACTAACATAGTAAGTTGGTTTATCGGCACAAAGGCCCTATTCCAGAAAGAAGCTTGTAGGGGGGCTTTGTGAAATTATAGACCGATACGCCCCAGTTTCAATAGTCATGGATCTTGTGCCAATTAGAACGTATGTGAAAAAGCTCAATATATTATCTCCAAAATTGCGACCTGTACTTTGCGAACAAGGTTACATGGGCAGCAAGCCAGCCGGAAGGACATCATCAACTCAGCAAGAGATTTTGAGTCGATCGGTATACTTAAAGGTGGGTCTAGGACCAATATTTTAATGTGTTACAAACATCAGCTTTATATGGACTCTATAATAAATTATGAACCAATTTTTATAAAACCTGGCCTCACAATACTATAATTCGTTGCGGCATCTTATTTCAATAAAAAAATCATGATTCGTTGTGATTTAAGGCGTATTAAAGCGATTTGTGAAAGTGGGCTTTATTTGAGGCATATGATAAATTATGGTGGAGGGTTCAATAAGCTTACCAATGCATTTAGTGTCTAAAGAAAAATGTTCTAAAGTTTGGTCAAATTCTGTGTTATTATCATCAAAGTTTTCGGCATCATTCTCATCCTCGTTAATTAGAGATATACATTTAAGCATATTTCTCCCATTATCTGTTGTGCAAGTATAAATCTGCTCAGTTGAAATGTTATACTTTTGAAGTATGGCTATTATTGTGTCCTTCAGATATTGCCCTGTATGGCGTTCAAATAGTTCTGCTACAGCCAATGTTCTTAAAACAATTTTATCCTTTTCAATAAATTGGGCATTAACACCTTGAAGAAATAGTTTTATATAAATATGCATACATATGTATTTATGTAATAATAATATCCTCTCCACTACTGTGGTGTAGGTATAAAAATAGGTGGAATATTTTACCTAAAAAGGCACGGTTTAAATGTGTAAGGCCATCTAATTTCAACGAAACCAATTTACCCTCCATTTCTTTTGAGATTCTAACAGTTATTTCCTTGTACTTTTTTAATGCTTCATCTTTAACAGTTTTCCTATTAATTGTAAAATTACCAAGCCCTTTTGCAATAGGGTCAATGATTTTACGGAAACCCGAATCTTCAATAAGAGAAAACGGTCTACCATTTACTGTGCATAGTTCGACACAAGACTTCAGCAGTATCTCTTTGGACATATCAATGTTAACTTTAAACAGATTTAATATAAATCTGTTAACAGTTTTGTTGGGCGTCGGTGAATTAATTTCTTGTATACGTTTATTTTTCGAAATCTGATTCCAAATTTGTTTATGATGTGTTCTAATATGACAAGCTAAATTCGTACCATGGTCATTCTTCATGCAAATAAAAATAATTATAAAAAAGATGAATACAGCACAAAAAAAGCCTACTTGTATACCTACATTCAATATTTTTCCACAAATTTGTTCTTTTTCCATAACAATACATTTATTAGTTTTCTTTTCAAAATCAAACTCAAACAATTTTCTACATGCATTTTTCTTTGGCCGAGGCATTTTTTTCGTTGTCACTAGATGTTTTTATTTATTTTAGTTCTTTTAAAATTAGGTTTACTTTGATAATTTATGTAATGCGCGTCACTTTTGATTTTAAGAATAAGTTGTGTACATAGTAAGTAAGATAGTGCAATTATTACAATAACATAACAATACAAACTTTAATAAGTAAAAAAGCTGGCTTACACATGAACGTTTGATTTTCAAATTGTCAAATACCTCACCTAAAAAATTTCCTATACAATGTTGTTGTAGAACTTATGTTACATCTGACGGTAACCAAACAATACCAGTGTTGCAACAGTAGGGCGTCAAGTTAACAAACATATTTTTTATTAGCACAAGTATTGAAGCTTTTAATTTGTTTTCTATTTAAAAAAACATATTATTTTTAAATACCGAAACGATTATACCGGTAGAATACCGGTATTAAGGGAAACGGTATACGTATACCGGTATTTTATGCAAAAAACTAATTTCGGTATCGGTATCAATACCGGTATTCAATTTAAACGGTATTTAAACGGTATTGGTATCGGTATCGGTAGCCAACATTGCTTAAAATAAGTATAGATGTAGAAAACTAAATAATAATTTCTGAACATTTTTTATTGGATAAATCCTTTTTTTTAAATCTGTGTATTAAATATATAAGATTTAATAAATGAATATATTTGACAAAAAAAAAATATATATAACTTTTTACACAAAAAGTAACTTTTTAAACAAAAATGAATTTATTATTATTATTTAATTAAGTTTGAGGTCGAATAATTATACAAAAATAAATTTTTTACACAGAAAAGTCGTATTTGAGGCAAAAAGTCGCATATAAATCATCTTTACACATATGTCAATACAAATGAAATTTTTGACAATAAGAATAACTTTTTGATATTTTTTTTTAATGAATCCACTCTTTTAAGATATTCTTTTTTTTTATATTTACAAGAAAAGAACAAATAGAAAAGTTCCTTTTTTTTCATTTTAGTACTAAAAAATAAATAGTAAATGGAACAACATAATAATATCGGGATCTGTTTGCCGTTCTGAGCTCCTCATATTTTTTATTTTATTGTATTCGTTGTAAACAACTACAGAAACATTTGTTTGTTGCAAAAATTGAAAAATCTTGTTCGTGCAGTAGTCATGAGATACATTCATGTATCCAAACTATTGCACTCTCGGAGTTTTTAGTGTAATAGCAGGGGGAAAAAAATGTTTTATAAAATTTATTTCATGTAAAATGCCACATTAAATTTGCCACTTGAGGCAGTTTTTATCGAAAAGAATGTATGTTTATTTTGTCAAACACTGATACGTTTTTCCTTTTTTTTTTTAATAAAAAAATATTGAATGAATGGTTGAAAGTATGTACATGTATTTTAAAGATAAAAAAATTGGAAATAATTTGGCGTTTTTAAATTTGGTTTTTAATTTAAATTTGTTTGAAGGTGGTTCTTTTATTTAGTTATTTTTGGCAATAGAACTGCAATAGAGTTTATACAAATATTATATAAAAATAAGAATTTTAATAATATTATGAAATTTTCATTGTTTTGCACTTAAAGAGCCTATTAGATTTAATACTGTGTTCACACTTGGGTTCTTAAACGCGTTTAAGCAGATCGAACGTGATTAAGCTCTAATCACATCAAAATCGAGATGATTACCCATACATTAAAGTGATTTGTTAATCACTTAAAATTGACATGATTACAACTAAATCACTTCATTAATCACATAGAATCCACTGAACATACCTCAAACTGAGTATAATGTAGAATCGGCCAACATGAACGTGTACAACCGGCCACGATTTATGCTTAATGTTTTTATTCTTTTCCTTAAATAATTCATAAATTTTCACAATTTCATCATTAAAATTATTAAATCAATCTTCTGATAACTTAATAAAAGTATTTTAATCAATTTTTAATACTTAAAATAAATATAAATTTGTTTGTTGTGTTTTTTTCTTAATCATCTGTCATTTTAATCATCACAAATGTAATGTGAACGGCTTTGATTAACTTTATCAACATTTTGCTTAAACGCGTTTTAAAACCCAAGTGTGAACACAGTATATGATAAAACTAAGAGTAAGCAAAACTTTTATTTATGTAAATTTCCAAAAAAAAAATAAAAACTGATTTGCAAAAGAAGTAAATTAAGATAGTTGTTCTAACTTCTCTTAAATAACTACTAGCAATACGAATTTATTAGAAGGTGGTGCCTAGTAAACAGCTGGTAATTGTTGATGAATGTGTGACTTGCCAAATTTTGTAAACAATATGACACTTTATCAAAATATACTTGCTCCCTTATCATCATTCATTAGAGAGCATTCATATAAAATTTGGCGGCTTAATGAAACCCCTGCAGCGCCGAGGATGCCCCTAGACGGGTAAAATGTACGGCCAACCCCACTTTATATTTCATCCTCATAATTTGTTTCTAACATACCCACTAGGGGTGCCAGTCACCCCTAGAATGAAAGATGTGTCCATGAAGTTTCTAAAACAAGATCAATTTTTTTTTGCCACGCCCCAAAATACAGCACTTTTGGTTTTTTATATATGTATAGCGCTGTCATTTAAAGCCCAATCTTATCATCATCATGAACAATGATATACGATACGATGAGATTGACTTCAATTTGCGATGCTATTTGTGTATAAAACAGAAATGGCTGCATTTTAGGGCGTGGCAAAAAAAATTTGTAAGCTCTTGAAACTTAATAGATATGGCTTTTATTCTATATAGTCGCTGGTGGATTTTTGTTTGTTTTTGTATTGGGTTCTACCTGGTTCAATGTAATATGTATGTGAAAAAGAAAAAGGGGCCTAAATTTTGAGGCGTGGCATAAAAGTGAGTATAATAAAAGCTAGACATACTTAGTTTTACAAGGACTTTCTTGGCACGTTTAAAAAAATTTACATTTGGGGGAAGGATCCGAGATTGCATAAGTGGCGCCCAGAGTTTGATGTCGGAGTAAAAACAGGCAAAAATGAAGCCACTGTCAAGCCATGTACAACGATATGCGATATGATAAGATCGGACTTTAAATGAAAGCGCTACATATAAAAAACCAAAAGTGCTGTATCTTGGGGCGTGGCAAAAAAAAAAAATCCTGTTTTAGAAACTTCATTGACATATCTTTCATTCTAGGGGGTGACTGCCACAACTTTTTTTTTTGTATGGAGGTAGACCCGGTCTAATACCCACCCGCTATCTTCATTTCTTAAATGTGCTCGAATAAAAAATTTTCAATATAGGCTAGAAAAATATTAAAATAAATTCGATAACTGCCAAGGAGTCGCCCCTAGGGGCGTAAAATGTATGACGAACCTACATTAGTTTTTCTTCCTAAATATTTTCTCAAAACATACTTGCCTTTTATCTCCAACCTTTTGGCAGGCTCCTATACAAATAAGGCATTTTATGAAATTCTTAATACCGTGTTCGGATATACCTTTTTTTAAGCAATATTCGGCTTATTGACATAATTATCTTTCTATTCACATATACACAATTTAGCTAACTCAATTAGGCCGGGTTTTTAAGATGTGGATTAATTTTAAACTTAGTTTAACGTAGTCGAATTTTTCCGGCGAAATTTGAATTTGTTTAATTATTTCATTAAAGAACAACATATTAAGCAAAAAAACTAAGCTGTTCCGTCAAATTTTGTATACAAACTTGGTAATGGCGAAACAAATCTATTTTCAGATTACCTAAACTAAACTGAGATCTCTAAAATCCAGCCTTAGCGTTTGACAGTTTTAAAAACCATTGTTTATATTACTACAACATACAAAATTCAACGTAAACAAAAATGTACATGTATTAGCAATAACTAACTGAACACGGTATAAGTTAATTTAACCCTCTAATGCCTAACAGAGCTACCTAAACAAGAGCGGCAAGCGTTTTTTTAAACATGAAAATTCTTTTGCCAATACATTATCAATAAAATAAGACTACCAACCGATCTATCAAATAAGATTTCTACACAGAAAAAAATTTTGCCCCAGTAAACGGATTAATCAAAAATAAAATCAGTTTTAATTAAAAGTTTAATCAAGTGAATTAAACGTTTAATCAAGTGAATTAAACGTTTAATCAGGTGAATTAAACGTTTAATTGATATTATTAATTTGTTTGCTGTTGCAAATTAATCTTGTCAATTAAACGTTTAATACACTTGATTAAACTTTTAATTCACTTGATTAAACGTTTAATTCACTTGATTAAACTTTTAATTAAAACTGATTTTATTTTTGATTAATCCGTTTACTGGGGCAAAATTTTTTTCTGTGTAGCCAGGTGGTGTTAAATTCGCGTTCTTATGGTATGTTTTGTATAAACTGTGTGAAAATAAAAAGTTTTGACATAAAACAGACGCTTGCCGCTCTTATTTAGGTAGCTCAGTAAGAGTGCCTCAAGGCATGCTTTACAAAATATCTACTGACGTCCAATATATAAAAAATTTATATTAATTTCCATTTTTTTTTACAATTGTTTAAAGATCTAGAAAAATATTTGTAGAAGCTTCGAAAAGCTCTTAAAGCATTGTAAACAATCTCGAACACAATGCTTTTGTTCAAAATGCAAACTTCAATTATGCTGCTCAAATAATAAAATTGTCTTTTTTTTGGATTATCATAAACAAAACCAAATATTTTTAATTCGTTTCATTACTTTTTATTTTCACTACAAAATAGCAAACAGAATTAACAAAAATTAAATGTGTTGTTATTACTAGATGCCCAAGGGTGCCTTAAGGTACTCCTTGATGTTTTCTCACCTGAAACGTAAACAGCTCTTTGTACGGGCTTAAAAATATTTTGTTTTGAACACAGGGACCCAAAAATACCTTAAAAAATATTTTCATAATATATTCCCATTTATTCTGAAACATAAGAGAGTTAAATGTTTCTTCTTTTGTAAATAAAATCAAAAGTTGTATCATTTATTGCTTGTTTTGTTCGCGTAGAAGCATAGCTGCATTTTTGCGCATATTAGAAACAAGTTTAACTAAACTTAAAGGTAATTTTAATGCAGAAATTCGGGGTTTTTTTTTTTAAATTTATTCAATAAACTAAACCGTTCTTGAGTTATGCGAATAAATGTTGTGAAACCTTCTCTATTTTCGAAATAACGGTATATCTCGAAAGGAAGAACTAACCTAAAGAACCACTGCATTCAGCGCACCCGAATTAAGTTAAAACGCCAAGTGCCCCGCTTTTTACAAAAAAGTGTCAAATTCTATATAGCTTGAAGGCAAATAAAAGTGTACTGCACACCCAAGAATTATAAAAACAAGATTGCGCATTGCGAATGTTTACAAAATTTAACTGCTAAATATGACGTCACGCATTATACATGTTTGTTTGCTTGTGAATGCGCTATTTTGGTTTCTTTGTATCATGCTACACTACCCATTTGCTCTTAAGATTTAAAATAATATTAATTGTTCGAAGAACTTAATTCAGTAAATATCTTTTATTAAAAATTATTTACACTCACAATACGTGAAACGAATTTAAATTGAACACCCGCATATGTTTGTAATTAAATTGCCATAGATCAATCTCATACATTTTTTCTTTTAACTTCTATCTTATGTTTTTTCCTTCTAATAGGTACATAATTCATTTTCCCCTTACATGTAAAGAAAAACTAAAATCAATATACTACATATTAAGACGAACATAACAAAATCCATGTAATTGTAAGTAATATTGCGGCCTTATGGTTGCAACCATAAAATACTTTTTTTTGTGCGTTTCTTCTTCTTAACGTAAAGATTATTTAGACATTTCGGGGTACAAGATATGAAAGAAGTTGCACAAACAGAGTGTCTGTCTCACAGTGGGAATTATATTTTAATAAATTTAGGTTTATGGCCTTTTAATTAAGGAGCAAACAGTAAGTGAGTTTTGAGAATAGAATTGATATTGCTGGGGGAAGTGCGTAAAATTCTAAGTGGACTTTGAGAATGCCTTATAATTTGGTGTGATAAAAAGTTTATGTACAATTGTTCTTTACTTGGAATGAATAATGATTTTAAAAATCTTGTAAAAATTTTGGTATTTAAGCTTTTAATGCTCGATTTATGTAATTTTTTTTTTTACATTGAAAGTCACTTTTCAAGGCAAAAGTGACATTTTCGGGTGTGTTATTGAATCCAAATCCACTCAAAAGTGGATTACTTCAGAATTTTTTGTGTTTTGCATGTTTTTATTCGTTTTCAATTAGAGTAGTAAGAAGTTGGTGAAAGTAAAACGAATCGACTTTTATACTAATATGTGATAGCATATTAAACAAAAAAAATTTGTTTTTAGTTCAAAATGGTCTTATTTATTATAGTTTTAGGGAATTTTATTTAATCAATTTTATGGCTTGTTTGAAATATTAAAAATTTTCGCGAATTTTTGCAAATTTTTTTTGTGTTATTTTTCGACATTTTGTTTTTTAATCCATTTAGCAATTTCAAATAAAATTTGAGATCTCGAATTTATGAATTGAATTCGCATTCAAAAAATTTTCCGTTTTCAATTCGAGTCGAAACCTAGAACATACCTGTTTATTCAATGAGTAAATATTTTATTTAATAATTTTTTTTTTTTTTTAAATTCCTTTATTTGTGATGAAAAAAAGTCACGAATGCCAGAATAAGCCCCCTCATTTAAATTCAAATGCAGTTTCTCACATATCGCAGTTGATCAACAGCAAGAGGTATTAACTCAAAATTTATATTTTTTGGAAAAATTCGACACGTAATATTAAATTCTTACCGCTGTAAAAATATTGGGCTATTTTCCATTTTATTTTTATGTACCTTCAATATTAAATAAAAAATTGTTTTGCTAAAAATTCTTAAATTTTGAGTTAATACCCTCTTGTGGATAAGTGTGATAGTTTTATGCAGTATATGTATTATATTTTAAACACAAATTATATTTTACACAAAAGTCATGTTGTTCCCACTTTACACAAAATGTCGCATTTTACATAAAGTGCGTTTTTTACACAAGAAGTTTAATTTTACACAAAATATTTAATAAAATAAAATATTCTATTTAACAAAAATCAATTCGTGTTACAAAATTTTTGGTAAAATAAAGCCAAAAACAATTTAGTTTTACATACAATTTTCTTTTCGACATTAAACGTAAATCTTTTCACAAGATTAACCGTATTAAATTATGTTCTATTATCCTTTTTTCTCTAATGTCTGATTTTGATTTTATACAATTTATAACACAAAATTACACATTTTACTTAAAAGTAAAATTTTACCTATCATGCTTAAATTAACAAAAAAAATTTTGAATTGTAAAAAAGGCAAAATTTTTTTTACAAAAATTTTTCATTTTACAAAAAAAAAAAAAAAAAAATTACATAATTTTATTTTTTATGTTACATTTTAAAAAAATTTTACATTTTACAATAATGTTAACATTTTTAAAAAAATTCACATTTTACAATAAAATGTCATATTTTACCATAAAATGTTACATTTTACAACACAATTTTAAATTTTTCAATAAAATTTTACATTTTTTAATAAAATTTTACATTTTTCAAAAAAAAATTTTACATTTTCCAAAAAAAATTTTACATTTTACAAAAAAATGTTTGAATTTTATAAAAAAAATTTACGTTTCATGAATACAATTTTATAATCTTCAAAAAATTTTACATTTTATAACTATGTAATATTTAACACAAAATTACCAAAACAAAATGTGCTACTTGACACAAAATGTTCAATTTAACAGAAAAATATTAAATGTTAAATACCCGTTTTTACAAATGTCTCATTTTACATATTTAACATACTTAAGTGTTACATTTTATACAATTTTACCAATTTGAAGTTGAAATATCTGTCTGTCAAGTTCGAAATTAATGGTTTGAAGGTTAATAATAATCAAAAAAAATTTGTTCAACTTAATAATTTCTTATTAAGGTTCGTTTTATTCTTTTCTTTTAATATATTTCTTCTATCTACATATTTTCCTCTTAAACATATATGCTACCCTTGAAATTAATCAAATATGTATAAGTATTTCGAGTTACAAACCAAACAACCAAAAAATATTTGCACTCCTTTTCTTTAAGAAATATTAATAATAATGATTTATAGGGTGGCATGTCGTAGTGTCCACGGACATAATGTCCATGGGCATTATGTCGCACCAAAGAACGACATTAAGTCCATGGGCGCTATGTCGCGCAGCGATGCGACAAAATGTCCATCAATATAGTGTAATAATGTCCATGGACATTATGTCCGTTTTTGGTGCGACATAATGTCCATAAAAATTGTAAAGCGAATGTTTACTTACCGGTACTTGTTATACCATAAAGGAGAAAATTCCTGCGCCCGGCCGAAGCCCGGTTGTGCAGAGAAGCTTTAGTTAGCGAAGCCGGTGTTTGTTATACCATAGAGGAGATTTCGTTTTTCGTATAATTTCGTAATTATTATACAAGAAAGAAGCTATATTTTTTTTTCATTAATGAATAAAAATTAATTTGTATAAGAAAAAATATATGCACTTACATTTTTCTTTTTGTTATATGTGGACATTATGACGCCTTTATATTTGACATAATGTCCGTATTAAAAACGATTTAATGTCCGCGGGCATTATGACGTTTTCCAAAACGACATAATGTCCATGGGCTTTATGTCGCATCGAAGGGCGTCATAATGTCCATGCACATTATGTCCGTGGACACTATGACATGCCACCGATTTATAGATATTAAACAAAAATCACCAGCATTTTCCTCTTTAATATTAATTATGTAATATAATTCTTCTTTTTTGTTATTTTTTTTTATCTTATAAGGCCTAATGACTTATCAATAATATACTTTGACAAGAAGAAGAAAATATTAAAAGATAAATACCTATTAATAAATACTCCTTGTTGGCAGTATTCTAGAAAATAAAAAAATCGATAAAAAAAAATTCTAAAAGTCTTTACATTTTGGATCGCATTACAAGCGCTTCTTAACCTTTACAAATTATTATTGGAAATTTGTGCCTTTTTTTCTACACATTTAATTCCTTAAATACGAGTAAATTTTTAAATAAGTAGTGGATGAAAGCGGTAAACGAAGTTATTTTAAGGAGCCAAAGAATTGAATTACCATTAGTGTCTGTTTTCAGAATAATAATTACTTTTAAAGTCCGGTAATTTAGTTTTTTACATAATTAGAATAAATCTCTTTTTTAGGTTTCGAAATAAACTGGGAGGTCTTACAACCTTAAATTAAAAAAAAAAGACTTTTGAAATTAGAAAACACAATTGGTGTTAAATCAAAGTAAATTTTGCCGCTTTCAAGAAATACTTTTTTTATTTTTAGAATTTTTTTTTTATCAATTCTAAAGGTTTTTTGTTTATTTTACGACTATCTCCCCAGGCCTGTTGTCAAAATGTTCTTTCGTTTTTATTAAATGACAGTTAAAAAAACCCTTAAAACGACAACACTATTTCTTTTGTTACTTTTATAACTAAAAAAAGAGTAGAACTCCTGCTGTTTTGTTTAAATTGTGATAATTTCTTATTTATTGTTAATATTTCGGTATTTGTAAACATAAATTCTTTCGAATTACCTCGACTTAAAAAAAAATTATGACTAAAATTGTTAAATTGTTATTTGTTTTACCCACACCATAATAGTGGAGTATTATGACCCAGCGGAAAAACTCAGAAGACCTTCTTACTTCAGGCCGTTTTAAAGGCGTGCTTAAAAGATTTTTTGATTCAATTACTATTCTTATCTAACTGCTAAAGAAGGCCTCATAGAAGGCCTCGGCTCTTTCGTATAAAAGATAAGCTACACCTTCCACACTCGCTTCTATGAGAAGGGAGTAGAAAAGGAGTAAAATTTTTTGTATTGTTTTTTTGCACAAGCAAAAGCAAAATCAATTTTTTTTTTGGTCCCGTTACCCTTCTTATGTACCTGCTGAACAAGCGAGTGCGGAAGGCCTTCTCCGCAATGACAACGTGTGTAAAAAAGATATGAGTATGGAATGGAGCAAGAAGGCCTTGCACATCCAAAAGAAGGGGTACAGAGGCCTTCTAGAATGCCTTCCTACTCCTTCTTTTTCCCGCTCGGGAGTTTTCGCTAAGGTGTGTAAGTGTGTTACACTAAAAAATATTCGTACATGATTCACATTTTAGTATGGAGATCGACTCAGAATCACTTTCACAGTCGATCTAACGACGTCCGCCCGTCTGTCCGGCTGGCTGGTTATCTGCCCATGTATCCTCGTACAGCTCTTAATTTTGAAGATAAAGACATACGTACGTCTTAATTGTCATAAGGACGACGAAGCCTATTGAAAATGGTGAGAATCAGTCAATAATTTTACATGGTCCCCATTCAAACTTCTTTCCGGAATAGTCTTTCTACTCATAAAAACTATCTTATTATGTTGGTATTTAATTTAAATTTCGCTTAAAAATATTTTTTTGCAAAATAAATCGTCTTACCATAAATCGTCTTTTAAATCGGTCCATATTCCACCATAGCTTACAAACAAAAAACCACACCCGAAAATAGGTTTAAGTGCCATAACTTCCAAAAAATTTTGGTATTGATATACAAATTTGGCGACGATTGGTTTTATAGTAGCAACTCTGTCATGACAAAAATTTGTACTGGTAGGTCCAGAGTTGAACATAGATCCAAGATAAACCCCCTCTCCGAAATAGCTTCAAGACAAATAAAACTCATCTATACTCTTATATGAATCTTAACATCGTAGCATAGACCCCTATTACGGTTCAACTGAGTTGAGTTGTGAACCGTAATAGCGGCCATAATTTTGTTTTGCCAGCTCCATGTTTGGCCATGGATTCTACTGGCACACTCTCAAAAGTATGTGTTTATATGCCCTGCTGTAGGGTATCAAATTGTCGGAATTGACCTAGTGTACTTTCTTACCAAGGTTTTCTTACTTTTTTCCAGAATAAAGCTATTACTTATGTTCTTTTAATTTTCATTTATGGTATAATTTCCATTGAATTTGTATGAATTTAATTTGAGTACTCGTGTGCACTCTTTTTCTTAATGGCTTCTGTAATTTGTAAACTGACAAAAAAAAAAAAAAAAGTTATTTTCATAAAACCATACATGACGTTAATGTTAGCTGTAAAGGGTCTTCTGGTAGAGGCTTTCAAACTCTAAAAGTTGATAGCGGCCACATTGCTACATCTCTCGAATTGGCCGTCATTTATTTAGCATCTTATGCCAAATCATTATGGACGGGGCTTGAGCTTTCAATAACTGGTGCAAATGATAACATTTTAAAAAGTTTTATACTGACCCGAATTTTAATTGAAAAATCTTTAAGGCCGGTATTTACTATTCTACACAAGCAAGCGGTTCATTCACTCGAAAATCTGACGGAATGTTTGCTCAAGCACACAATAAATATGCACAATAGGGCTATAATCAAATTTTGGCCCTGGTACCACACGATTGCAAATGTTGCGCTATTTACGAAAAAAAAAAAAATAAAATTTCGGGTCATTTTGGAATAAAAACCTCACCCACAAAAACTATTTTGTAAAATCTCCGAAAAAAATACATTAATTTTAAATACAAATTTTTAAAAAAATTTATTAATAACCAAAATAGGTACAAAGTAAAGTGAAAAATATTGTTTAATTATTAAAAGACATTAACTTAAAATTGAACGTGCGCTCTACTACCCTACAAACCAAAACGATTAAGAAATAACTTATAGCAAGCTTACTAACATAAGCCCTAAGCTTAGAAAAGTGTTGTGATTACTATTATAAAACGCTTATTCACCATTGTTTAATAATGAAAACTGATCCCTTGCGATAATATTACTTGTCTACAATAAAATGTAAGCTTAGAAGTCTAATTATAGAATAAGCTTACAGAAAAATACTTTTCTTATCTATAATAAGATTTAATTCTGTACGAACACTCTGTTTTAATTAATATGGCATATTTACAAACAGTTTTTACTAATATATCTAAAATTTTATTACTTTTTTTAAATTGTGCACTGTTTAAAACACATTAAAACACTTTACTCTTCGAATAAAACACAAAGACTGAAAACTTTAAAAAATAATACAAAATTTATGCTCGCGTCAAATAACGGCACATCATTCTAAAAAACACTTTCAAAACTATAGCGAGAATAAGTCATTTGCAATCATATTTGTTTTCATGTTGTAGAAAATCTCTTATGATGAGCTTATTCTACAACTCATTAACATTTTGCTCTGTTTTGGTGTGTTGGGTACTTTAATACCACGTTCTGCGCATATATTGTTTTGTTGTTGCATTCGGATTATTGAAGCTTCTTTAACCCAGTGTCTTTTAAAACATACATGCCCGTTCTTAAATCGTGTTATGGATTTTATTTATTAAAACAATGATTGGAAAACCATATATAATACCATGTTCCACATATGAATTCACATGTTAGGGTAAGCTGGTCTCGGTATTTCGGGATAAGGATAAATTTTAAAACTGCAAGAATTGCCATTGAGTTCCAACGAGCTTTGCTTACGGTATGACTTTAACGGCCAATTTCACCAAGTTCGGTTAAAACTAACTTTCAATTAAAGTTCCAGTTACCAATATGTTTTGACAGCTATAACCGGTAGTTAATTATAACCGAACTTGGTGAAATTGGCCGTAAATTTTATATAAGGACATTTTTTATTTATTTGGTAGTATTTAAATGCAGAACCAAGCTCGTTCAAGTATTGCATATCGTCACGCCATTTTATGTTTCCACTTTTTTGTATTTCGCATTCTATATATAGTTTTGTTTCAGTTTATCGTAGTTATTTATTAGTTTCGTTTTCTTCTAATAAGTCATCCACAACATGCCTTAGGATCAGATCTAAAATATTGTGTTGGCAACCGACATATGTATTGCGGTGGAGGAAGATAAATTAATATATAATAGTCCTTTAATAGCTTACACAGAAAAAAATAATTTTCATAATTGAATACGAAAATCACATATTTGATTACAAACATTTTTGAATTTTCTGTGATGATGATTTTTGCGGTATTGATAAAAAAAGTTTGTAGATATAATTATTGAACTTTTAGTCAACAACCAAGTTTATTGAGTCAATAAAAACTAAAGATATTATTCAATTAAAACTGTAAAGGGAATGAGAATTATGAGCTAAAAAATGGACAAAAGTTGTAAAAATTATGTCTTTAATTTGATTCCAATCTTTTTTTTTGATTGCATATGAATTATTTAATTATTTCATTATTATGTTTATTGAGTGCTATTTTGCAAAGTGTAATTTTGATAAATTTTTTCATTGAATCAAATAAATAGTTTATTGACCTAAAATTTTATTTTTAACAAACTGTGTTGTTAAAAATTTTCTTGAGATATTTTTTCTGTGTGAACACCACAGAAATGACCAATATTTACACTTGTTGTATTATAAATGACCATTTTTATTGATTTCCAAAAATCAAATTTGTTAAATTTTTCTCTAGTACCATTAAATATTGTGATTTCTTTCCCATTTTCCAAAACTAGCACTGATAAATTAACTTCCTTATATTTATTTTTTAAAACTAAAAAGACGAAAAATTTATTCGTTCCATATTTCTTTGAGAACGATTTTAGCCAGTCTGTCCACAGCGAACGCTATACGACAATGGTATTTAACTTTTTTGAGCGTGAATTTGATGGTATAGACAGCCACTAGACGATGTTTCAACAGGACGGTACTACGAGTCACAATGCCCATGCCACATTGGATACTCTGTACGAGCCATTTAATAGCAACCGAGATCGTGTGAATTGACATCGTTAGGTTTTTTTTAGTGGTCTTTTTTTAAGTCTTAGGAGTATGCGAAAACACCGTAATCCACAGCGATCCCCAAAGCAAATACAACCCATGTCAGCGGTCAACTACAGCTTGATGTATGTGCTGCCGCAAAGCCTTGGCGGACATTTGCACAATGTCACTTTCTACTCATAACGGCATCGTGAAGGCTTTTAAACGCCAAAAAAAAAAATTTTCAAAATGTTTCACACATACTTATTGAATTTAAAGATAAGAAGCGCTTAGTGAAATACCCTTTATATTTCCTTGTTTGTGTTTTTTTTATGAATTAAGTTCTTACAAAAAGTATTTTTGACACATTGGTATATGTGTGTACATATGTACAGCTTTGTATGTTAAGAACCTTTTCCCTTCCATTTAAATTAAATTAGCTTATTCAGTCTCTCTCTATTGCTGTGGATTTTTCCAGCTCCTTTTCAATTCGCCGAAGTGTTTCATTGATATATTATATGACTCACTTCACAGTTTTGTTAAGAGTACTACACTACTGGTCTTCTCTTTTATTATGAAAACCATATAAGTAGTTAATATAAACACATTTGAAAACCCACTTAACATATTTGTTTTAAGTTTGAACTGATATGAAGGCTATCAATTTTACCCAGGATGTAAAATTTGCCATATTTGGCCGGTGGTTTTGGGCAATCGATGTTTCGATTTGAAATATTTCACATACGGAAAGTTCGGTATTCTCGGTATTCATTCAAATAGGTCATTGCATTATCAATATATTAATTAATTACTTATTTTTGTTGCATTAAAGAATTGAATTCGAATTTATTCTGTCGGGGTACTTTTATTGTTACCTTAGCTTTGGTACTCTTGAATAAAGTATAGTATTTTTAATTGCTCGTTCTTATATTAGACGATTTTATATTCTTACGGCCCAAGTTATACAAAATAAAACAAGTTTATATAAGGTTTATTAAAAAAAATTTCATAGAAATCTGTTTTATAAAAAACCTGCTTTATTTTTAATAACTAAGGCCATTCGATTTTATTGTTTCGAGTTTTTATGTACAGCTTTAAACCGATCTTAGTAGTTAAATATCTTCTAGAAGTACAAAACATCAATACAATCTCCAATACTTTATTAATATTATTATTTAAAACTTTAAACAAATAATGATTATTTTGCTTATTTTCGCTACTATAAAAGCACGATAAATAGGAAAAACTTTATTTTTGCTAAAAACTAATTTTCTCCACACCACAAATTATAGTGATTTTATGGATACAACATTTAGAAATACTGAAATCGGAATTGAGATAGATCTGATATTTTGAATTAAAAAAAAAAAAAATTGTTCGCATTTCGGTAATACAAGCCCAAACAAGATGTTCTTTAATACAATATGTCATATTTTACTCTAAAAGTTCTGTTTAAATCTGCAATGCCCGTTTTTACAAAAAATGGCCAATTTAATACAAAATATTCATTTTACACAAAATATCATATTTTACATAAGATGCCTTTTTTATATAAAATGGCTTGTAGTAAATTTTTTTTTTGTTACACGAATTATCAAAATGTCTCATTTTAAATGTCGAAATTTGAAACAAATGCTACATTTTGCACAAAGTATGAATTACAATTTTACATTTATGTAGAATATGGCACAGAATATCTGAATTCAGGGTTTAAAAAACTGCAGTCGAAAACAAAAACTGTCAAACAAAAAACGAAAATTTGTGTACAACTTTTCGCTTTTTGAGTTGGGTTGGCAGCGACTGTTTACATTTAATGAATCTAAAGTAAAAGCAACAGGTTTTTTTAGGCAAATGACAAATGAAGAAGTGGAAGAAATGGCAGCTTTTCTACTTTGACTGCAGTTTTTTAAACGCTGTCTAAATTTATACATTTTATACAAAATTCCTTACTTTAAGCAAAATGTCCCATCTTATAAAAAATGTCCCATTTAAAAAAAAATTTTCCATTTTACATAAAATGTCCCATTAAACTCGATATGTACAATATTTCGCAAAAAGTACAATTTTACACAATATGTACCATTTTACACAAAATATACCATTTTACACAAAATGCACCATTTGACAGAAAATGTACCATTTTACGAAAAAGGTACCATTTTACACAAAATGTACCATTTTTCACAAAATGTAGCATTTTACACAAAATGTACCATTTTACACAAAATGTACCATTTTACACAAAAAGTACCATTTTACATAAAATTTCCCTTTTAACTTAAAATGTACAATATGTATTTCAGAAAATTAACCATTTCACACAAAAAGCGGAATTTTATACAAAATGTACCATTTAACACAAAATGTACCATTTTACATTAAGTTTCCCATTTACAAAATGTGTTTATCATTTTTCGTTTATACAATAAGAATATTTTTTAAATATTATTGGATTGTTTTAAATACATTTGGGAATGGTGTTATGGAGTCATGATAAGTTTTACATACGCTTTTAATAATCCTCTTATTGCATGATTTCAATCACAAACAAAGTTTTGCAAGTTCTTACCTGCAATGAGAAAAGTAAAAGTTTTTTTTAGTAAAAAATCAGGAGAAATTAAAAAAAGCTATTAATACAAAAGATATTGTGTTAAATTTGAGTTTTTAAGTTTAAGTTTTCATACAAATAGAAATGTATGTGCATAAAATAAAAGCTAAGTATATTTCTTAACAAAACTTTAAAATATTTTTATAAAAAACCTGTAAGCTTGAAAATTTTTCTATAAAAAAAGTTAAATTATGAAATTGTTAAAATGTTCTATAAAGTGAATTTTGTTAATTGTACTTTCAAAATAAAAATTTTCGAATAAGAGATGAAATTTTAAAAATTTCCCTTTAAGAAGTGAAACTATAAAATTTTCCCGATAAGACAGGAAGTTTAAAAAGCTTCTTAATAAAACATGCAATACACATAAAAAGTTACATTTTGAAAAGTTTTCAACAAAATTCACTATTTACTATTACAAATAGTGAATATTTAAAAATTCCCAATGAAAGGAATATATATTAAACTTTTTTTTCCAAAAGTGAAGTTTTGATAATTTTTCCATTAAAAGTATTTTTTTATTTATTAAGAAACATTAAAAATTATATTGTAACCTTATTTAAAGATGAATAGTAACGAAGACTTTCAGCCCCTTGGGGTGAAACAGAACAGTCCGTTGTGGTGAAACAGACAAGACATCTGGCAAAGATCGAACCCGCAACACTAGCACTAAAAGTGTAGCTCACTACCAACGACCCTACCGGGGCACCCTATTAATAGTACAGTTTTAAAAATCTTGCTGAGAAAGGTTAACTTTTAAATATTTGTCTTCTCAACAACTTTCTTAAAAAAAAAATAATTGGGAAACGTTCCTATTAAAGGTAGAAATATTAAAAATTGTTCTAAAAAAAAAATTAAGAAATTAAAAATAAAATTCCCTTATTCAAAGTTAAGCTTGTAAAATTTCCTTATAAAAGTAAACCTATAAATAGTTTCCTTAAAAAAAAGAGGATATTTTAAAAAAATCCCTAAGTGAACATTGAAATATTTGCCAATTAAAGTGGGGAAATTTTCAACTTTCATTTAAAATTATTTACATCAAATCAAACCAAATAAAATTGTAAAAATGTCTTTCCATAGCTAACTTAAAAAATGTTTACTGGGCTATCCTTATTTGCATTCACCGCTATGACTGTAAATTTTATTCAAAACAAATATTAATTTGTAAATTTATTTAAACAGTTTTATTCATTTCTATTTGTTTATTTCTTTACTTATTTTGTCGGTATGGGAGACGGGTATTTTTTATAGTTACTAATTGAATTTATTTTATTTTGTAGCAGAAGTAGCAGCAGTAGAATATGCACTATTTCCCTGCGTTTTATTTCATTTTTGTTGTTCTGCTCTTTTTGTCTTCGCTGTCTTTTCATTTAATCAAACATTTGCGTATTAATTTTAATTTAATTGAAATTTTAACATTCATTGGCATAAGGCAGTGGCACTGCGTCAGAAAATTCTTATTCAACTTTGCCATGATGAATTTCGATTACATGGTGCTTTTTTTGCTTGTATTTTTCTTCTTTTCTTGCATATTTGCATTTTGTCTGCCGTCTTTTTTTGTTTTATTAAAAACAACAGCCAAGAGTTACAATTAGATTTATCTCGAAAAAAATGGGCTGGTTAGTTGACTGACTGTCTGCTTTTTTGACTGGCAAAATATTGTGAAGCCAGCCAGGTTTTATATAATATTGATCGATTAAATCGACCACATACCTCCGTAGAAATTCAGGCATCGAATGCCTGAGCGAAATCGTATTGCCTAATCACGTAACATTGATAAATATGGTACGTGTTTTAATTTATTTCATGAATTTGCTAAATTTGTTGCGCTTTAAGTTCTAGGTTCCGTTTTATAAGCAAAAAAAAAACAACGCGATTATTTTTTGCTGCTGCCTTCGTCTCTGGGTACTTTTGTAATAGAATTAAGAAAAAGACATAATTATTTCGTCGTAAGTGTCGCTGATGGTGCGTGAGTATAATTAATTGGTTGATTTTCAAATAATCGTTCAATTTGATTTGAATTTAAATTAGATGATGTTATTTTAGGGCAAATTGGATTAGTTAAACCTTTTAATGATGGTTAAAAAGAAGGAAACTAGATCTAATATTGATAAAGGGTATTATTTTAAGCCCGATAGAAATAAAATTGTAAAAATAACAAAAAAAATTAAATTAATGTCGAAAAAATTTTCTGTTCTTGACAAAGCGCATCCTTTGACTCCTCCGCTGCGTCGAGAAACTTTTCGATTTAAATGTGAGAAATTAAACAAAAATTCCAACATTTCTCACTTTACTGCGTCTGTAACATTTTTGGCGAGTAACAGCTGACACATAAGCAAATTACTCGCCAATTTACAGAAAAATGTCTCTGTAAAATTTTTGTGAGAAAGTTTCCGCTTTGAACTGTCAAATAAACTTACGAATAAAAAATTTTAAAACTATAAAATGTATTAAAAATGCAATGTATAATAACACGGAAAAGAGATTTTTTTTGTTCTTGTCTGATTTTTTCATTGTTTAAATATTTTTCTTTTACATTTTTGAATAAATACGAATGTTTTCTAAGCTATTTTGTAAAAAACAAACATTAAAGTCGCACTTTACATTATTTATTATAGCCGCCATCATTGAAAATTTTGGTCGCCGTCAACGATATGTAGGGCTGGCGTTCTCAACGTCTGCAATGTCAAATCGGCTTCGAGTGGAATATTATGATATTTATAACGAAACGAAGTATGTTATCTCTTTTAAATGTTTTTGAAATGAGTAACACACATTTTTTTCTCACTTTTCGATAAACGATGAAATATTTTGTGTCACATCTTTTCGATGCGAAAAGTTCTCACAAAAGTTACAGAACTTGGGTACTGGACGTCCAATTTTGGTCCACTTTTTCAACCATTACTGGCCGTATGTTACGATGCATGTAAACTGCACCAAGCGATGCACTTGAATCGGTTGTAATGGAGTCTGTAGGGTTTCTTCTGGATTGGTCATACTCCATATGCGGCAATTTTGTTCATTAAGCTACAAAGAAGAATTGCGTTTTAAAAAACAAGACGTCTTTTGTAAGTTTCGTGAATCAATGACTCATTTTCAAAGTAAACTTGGATAATTTAGTAACGAGGATCAAGCGTGATTCTATTCAGGATGAACCCTCATTAAAATTTGATTTTTTTTTTTAATTTTTTTTACAAAGTGAAGTTTAGAAAATTTTCTTAAAAAATATTTTCATAAGAAAATGTTTATTGATTTTACATAATCAATTAAAAAAATATTAAAAATATTCCTTAAAATTTACCCTTAATGTTGGGTTGTTCACGGAAGGCTGCTTATCAGGTTATATGATTATTAAGATACATTCACAACAACAAAATACATTTATTAAAATATATTTTGTTGCTGTTAATATAACTGAAATACATAACCATATAACCTGATAATACGCCTTGAAATGTGTTAACATTTAAACATTTTCTTAAAAAAATAAATTTTTAAAATTTCCCTTCAAACATAGTTAACAAAATTTCTTTAAAAAATTTAACAAATTTTTCTAAAAAAAGTAAAATTTTCAACATTTCCTTAAAAAAGCTAAATTCTTAAAATTTCAAGAATTTTTTTTTATATTTTGATCTCTACCTATTCAAAATCTTTTAAAATTTTGAAAAGAACCAAGAAATTTCAATTTTATTCACTTAAAATATTAAAAATTCTCATTAAAAAATATTTCATTGTTCATTGAGCAAATGAATAACTATTTCGCAATGAATTCTTTTATTCTCACATTTGTGACAAACAAAAAAATTTGCATCGCAAGCAAAAAAAAAAATGCTAAAAATCGTTAAAAATGAAATCAAACGTAAACAGGAGGGGGTGAAATTGCATTCATGGAATGACGGTACAACGTCACGGTTAAACTGCATTATTTCAAGTGCATTTCATTTCGTTGCATGTATTGAAAATTTTCTTTTGTCTTGCAACAAAAATGTCATGCAACAAAACAAAAAAATAAGCAACAAAAAAAAAAGACAAATGAGTGGCAAAAAAGAAAAATTATTTGTTGCCACATTGAATATTATTTTTCTTTTAGCAGTAAAAGGTCTTTTCCCTTTCTAGGCTGTCACTTTGGCCCTCAACTACTTTTGCAAATGAATATGAATGGAATAGGAAATAAAAAAATTTGTTGTGAAGTTTTTTTTTCTCTTTTTCAAATTTCAATTTCAAAAGGGGAGTCTGGAGCCCAGACTCTCATGCAGAAAAAAAAACATAACAGAAATATTAAAATTAAGAATTTTTTGTTACGGCAACATAAAATTTTGCAATCTTCATGACAATTATCAGCTATCCTCTACATCCCATTTGCTAAGTTAAGTTGTAATGTAAAACATGCCAAACATGTAAGTAGTTAGTAAATTCTTGCAGAAAGCATTTTTTTTATACGAGTAGCGAGAAATAAATGTTGCCGTTACTATTTACATATTTAATGAAAATGACAGACATTTATTTATGACAGCTAAACAAATAGTTTTTGTAAAGAATACAAAAGTAAATTAAAATATAAGTTTTCTTTGAGAATTATTTATATAAATTTTTAAAGTCTTTTAACACAAACCGATGTTATTAAAATTTCTTTAAAAACGAATTTTTAAAAACTTCCCTATAAAAACCAAATTTTTGAAAATTTCCCTATAAAAAGCTAATTTTTAAAAATTTCCCTATAAAAACCAAATTTTTTAAAATTTTCCTTTATTATGCCAATTTTCAAAAATTTTCTTATTAAAAGGAAATTTAAAAAATTTCTTTATAGAAGCAAATTTTTAATAATTTCTTCATTAAAGCAAATTTTTACAAAATTCGCTATAAAAAGCTAATTTTTAGAAATTTAGATATAATTTTCTAGAAAAAATATAAAAATTTCTTTAAATAAAAATGAATTTTTAATAATTTCCCCATTTAAAAGTTTCCCTAAAAAAAAACAAATTTTTAAAAATTTTCTATAAAAGCAAATTTTTGAAAATTTCCTTATAAAAAGCAAACTTTGGAAATTTTTTTTAAAAACCAACATTTTCTGACAGAAATTGATATCTTGAAATTCACAAAGAGAATTTATAGAAATTCCTTTAAAACTCCAATTTTAAAAATTTCCCTATAAAAATCAATTTTATTTTAAAAATTTCCCTAAAAAATATAAATTTTAGAAAAAACTTATAATTTGAAAATTTTTCACCACAAAGCAAAATTTTAAAAATTTCTTTAAAAAAAGAACGATTTCCTAAAAATTTCCCTTTACAAAGCCAATTTTTTAAAAAGGTTCCTACACAGAAAAAATGTTCACCAAAATTTTTTTAATTAATTTAATAATGCTGTTTTAAACAATTTTTTTAATTGTTTCAATTAATTTGCCTTATTGAAAATTTCTTTTAAATAAAGTGGAATTTTAAAAATGTCTCTTAATCATTACAATTCAAAAAAGTGATATTTTAAAATTTTACTAAAATAATGTTAAAATTTAAAATATTTCTATGAACAAAGTAAAAAATTGCTATAAAAAATAATATGTTCAAAATTTCCCAAAATAAAGTGCAATTCAAGATTCTCCTATTCCTATATTCCTATAAACAGTAAAATAAAAAAAATTATTCTTGAATAAAATGAAATTTTAAAAATTGTCAAAAATTTAAATTTAAAATTTTCCTTAACAAAGTAAATATTTGAAAGTTGAGCAAAATAAATATTGCAACCAAAGTAAAATATTGTAACTATCTCCAATAAAGTGAAATTATAAAAAAAATTCTAATTAAACTGTGTGACATTTTAAAATTTTAATTCATAGAAAGAACAAAATTTTAAAAAAGTGAAGTTTTTTTTTAAAATTTCATTAAACACCATTTAAGTTTTTAATGTTTGCCTTTAAGTTAAAGACGTACTTCTTGATTTCGGCCTTGATTTTAACAACAATGAACGGACTTTTATTAGATATATTAACTCTGAGTGTCCCGAAGGTATAGTTGGTTATTGGGAGCAAGGCTATTAGTGTAAAAGTTGCGAGTTCAATTCCTGCCAGAGGCTCTGATTTGTTTCACCAAAACGCGCTTAGAGATCTGCGTTACTTTTGCTAGCTCAATTTAGCTTAGAATCTAATTTGTTATAATTAAAAAACGATGGAACGTGTTTGTTGAGGCCCGTTGCTCCTGCTAGGGAAGACGGGAACATATATATGTATATATAAATAATTATATACGTAATATGTCTTTGTATTTGTGACACATAATAAATAAATAATAATAAATTATATTTAATTTATTGCAAGGCGAATTCATAAAGGTGACCGCATCATGAGATAGAGTAATGCTAGCTATCCCTTTTTATTCAAAAATACTATGTATTTTGTTTTTGTAAAAAGTTGGAGTGAATGTCAAAAATATTTGTTGAAAATATAAAAAAGGAAATTTTTTTGTTTATAAAATATACACAATTGCTTTAGAAAGTAAATCTTGTTCCTCTATTGCAGATTAATTGTGGCTCCACTTATTCCTTACGCATTTTTAATTTCTTGTGTTTATATTTTATATTCACTTTTTTTATTTTATATAATTTAAATAAGTTTTTTTTCAAGTATTTAAATTTTTATTGAATTTTAAATTTGAATTAATTTTTTCACAAAATGTAAACAAAGCTTGACATTTAGCATACACACAAAAAAATAAACAATAAACAGATGACTCGAAAATGTCACCTGTATGAATTCGCCTTGATAAATTGCTATAATTGAAACTGACATACAACATTTTCACATAATAATTTCGCTTAGATTAAAAGAAAACCTAACAAGAATAAGTTTAAAATTCCTAATGCTAAAAGCATGTCCCTAATGAATAATCTGTTTAAATTCATTCCCTTTTTTTCAAATGCTTACAAAAAGGGTCTGAAAAGAAATATCATTTACACTTAACACATTTTCAAGTATGTGGCACGAGTCAAAGTACGAATACGAAAAAGGAGTGAAAAAGGAAAGAAAAAAAAAAAACAAAATAAGAAAAAAGTAAAACTGATATATTCGGCTGTGATGATGCTTTGATACCCTCCACCTAGAGAAAGAACATTTTAGAAGAGGGATTTATAGGGAATCTTTTGATGAAAACAAATCTTAAAAACAACTTCCCTCACAGTATTAAAATTCACTATGGTAAATTATTGACTGATCTTCATGAAATTTTGTGGTGTGATTTCTTGTCTTATTAAACTAGGACATACTACATTTTATAATAGCGTTATGCATTACGGTTTTATGTGTTCTAAAGTGTTTTCCGAGAGTGGGCTTTATAAGGTGTAAATTATGGACCGACATTTACAAAATATCGTGGTGTGATTGCTAGTCTTATTCAACTTCGACAGCCAAAATTTTACAGCAATAAATTAAATTTTTACAGTTTTAGGCGTACACTGATAGAAAAGGCGCTATAACGCTGATGTATTTTGACATCAGTACTATAACAAGTGTCTACGTTTCTTAACCCCATGAAACTTTTCATCATTGTGATGTCACTCTTAACATTACTTGGCTTAATTGTCATCCGGGTCAAAAATTTAAATTATTTTTTCAATGGGATGAAACATCGGCATCACAGAAATGGCGAATGGGAGTCAGTTAAATAAGAAATGTCATCAGTGCGATGACTTAGTGCACAGAAAAAATGTTGAAAAATGTTTCCCCAATTAAAGCGTTATTTAAAAATAAAATTAATTTTAATTAAAAATTTAATCAAGTGAATTTAACGTTTAATTGATACTATTAATTTGTTTACTGGTGGAAATTCAATTATTTTTTTAATTAATATCACCAATTTTTTAATTAAGATCAATTTTTATTTTTTTTCTTTTTTTTTATGTGTAACATCGGAGAAATGGGTACAATAGACCTAGCTTGGTCGCGGTACCATCTGTCTATTGAGGAGAAATCTCCCCGCGCTCTAATAAAAAACATCGGAGAAAGGACTCATTAGGACAGTTTGTCATTAAATTGATTTATTAGGATTGACTTAAGTCAATGTGAGAGAATATTATAATTTACTTACCCGTTACACAGATTGTTTCACTTTTGTTGAATTTCGCCCTTTTTTACAGAAGAACTCTCAATTATAAGGTTTTCGTAATCAATCTACCTTGAAAATTTGATGTATTAACCGAAATATTTAAAACAAATAGAATAGGGGAATTTTTGCTTCTTATTTTACTTTTAAAACATGAAAATAATGTTAATTATACACAAAATGTGGCATCGAATTGATGTCACTGTATTATTAGCATAATGACGCGTAAAATATGACAGAATTTTATGATGATGTTCGTCATTTAATTGATGTCACTTTTTTCCTCATTGATGCCATTTGTAATAACATTAATATCACAATTCTGATATAAGGGCATCATCAATATGAAGATGCATTTTTCTATGAGTGTACTAAAGCGTTTTCCGAGAGTGGGCTTTATGGGGCCTATAGTAAATTATGAACCTATGGAAGAAAATTTGTGGCATGACTTCTAGTTATATAAAAAAAATTTGTGCAAAATATAACGACAATTGGTGAATATCGCCCTGAATTAATGTATTTTTTTTACAGAAATATCAATCGTTTAGGGTAGTTGTTTCACATTTGGGTTTATAACTCTTTTCTAACTAAGCCGATTGAGCTAGATTTCAATGCCAAACTGTTTGAGGTAACCAAAAAATAGACTCCAATATTAATCTTTTCGTTTGAGTTCGGAAGTAAGAATGCTTTTAACAGACGGACAGACACACAAACTGACGGGCAAACGGTTAGACAGAGGGACATGGCTAAATTAAGTTCCCAGAATATATATATATATATACCAAATCTGATCTTTTATATATATATAAAACAAACAAAAATTTTACACGGAATGACAAACTTAGTATACCTTTATTTAACACTAGTGGTGACGGGTATAAAAACAACTCATGTGTGTATGAGCAACTCTACAATTTCATGCTGCAATTGTTTTTATTTGAAATTCTTCGCTTTAAGAATTTGTTTGGGGGTACAAACAACCTTTATGAGGCATATTAATATAAGACAAATAATAAGATTTTCAAGTCAAAACAAACTTCACAAGCCGCCAGGCAATTATCAACATTGTTGGGTTCTTTAGAAGGCGACAGACAGTTCTGATGGGTTTTTGTTATAATTGAATTTTTTTGTAAAGTATATACGAAAAATTGTTGTTGTATGTCAAGAGTTTTAGAAGTAGGTTTTTGTTACGTTTTTTGAATTTTTAATAAGAAATGCATTGCAGCATGAAAGTCATACAGACAGACAAACATACAGACGTTGTATGTAAATAAGTCAAAATTTAAATTAATAAAAAGGCGTCGCTAGTTTTGTTTTTTTTTTTTTAATACCTATTTATGTTCTAAAGGAAAAGTGTTAAGTAACAACTTTCTTCAAGTAAGTTTTATTACTTTTTCCTAAAAAACATTAAAATTATTAATGCCGGTAATAAGACTGAAAGAAGTAGAAGTGAAATCAGAAGGCAAATACTTTATTTTTTAATTACCTATAAATAACAATTCAAAATGCTCAAAATATTTTTCAATACTCAAAATTTTGAAAATGTTACTTAATGTATTAAATATTTGAAATTTCCCTGAACAGAGCGAAATGAAAAAAATTTTCCAAGCACACTAAAATTTTCCTAAACGGAGCAAAAACACAAAAATTCTTCTACAAATGATTGCCAATTAAAAATATTAAATAATTTCCTATAAATAATCTAATGAAAAATGATTGTCTACTGAACCGTTTTTCCTGAAATTTTTACAGTAACATCACGTTTTTTCGATAGGGGCAGGGAAACTGGTACCCCCATAGGATGCCAATATTAAATATCGCATATCTTAAGAGCCGCTTCACGCATTTTGTTGAACTTTTGGTAGTAGGATCTTTTGAGCCCCGAAATTAAAATAAAATAGCAGTGGGGGAAGTGGTACCCCCCCATAGGACGTCAATCTTTAATATCGCATATCTTAAAAACTGTAATAGTGAGAATGTTCAAACTTTGTAGAAGCCACTCTTATGGTATACTACACTTTTGAAAATAAAAATAAAGCGGGAAGGCGCAGGGGGGAAATACCTCCCATAGGATGCATATATTAAATATCTCTCAACTGAAGAACTATTAAAGGGAGAGTCTTTTAACGTGGTTAAAGCAGTGTAGCGAAGCGCACCGGGTTAATCTAGTTTTTTTATACAAAAAAAAAAAAAAAACGAAAATATAACAAGTTATCGATTTCATTTTGTAATTAACCCAAATAAAAACAAGTAAGAATGAAAAGTACTTTGCAAAATAGCACTAAATAAAGCATATTAAATAATGCAATAATTAAATATTTCTTCATATTCAATAAAAAAAAATATTTGAATTAAAGTAAAGACAGTATTTTTATAACTCTTGTCCATTTTTTTAAAAGCTTAATAAGGTTACAAGTAAGATTTGAGCGTTTGCAATTCTCATTTGCTTTACTTTATTTGTATATCTTTACTTTTTCCAAAGTCTTGGAAAAAGTTTTCCTGCTGATCTGGCCTAAGCGACCAGCAAAATACGCATAGGAACTAGCTTATACCCCAACAATAAATTTTAGTGTATTTGCAAAGAATAAAAATTGGGAATTTAGAACATCATAAATAATGAATAATTAAATAAAGGTTAGATAAACGTTTTGCTTGATTTATTCAAAATTTCCAACCATTTATTTTAACATATCACGTAAACATTTTGTTGAAAAAAATTGTTTTGGACAACAACTTTTTTTATTGACTCAATAAACTTGGTTGTTGACTAAAAATTCAATAACTACAAACTTGCAAACTTTTTTATCAATACCGCAAAAATCGTCATCGCAGAAAATTTAAAAATTTTTTTTTATCAAATATGCGAATTTCATATTCAAATATGAAAATTATTTTTTTCTGCGCAAATATGAACGATTCCTCTTGTATAACAATTTTTTTTAAACTAAGTTTAATGTAACCAACATAAGTAAAGTAGTTTATGACTACAAAGACTGTTTCGGAAAAAAGTTCATATGGGGCCATGTGAAATTATGCACCGATACCAACATTTTCAATATGCTTCATTCTTATATCATTCTTATAAAGAGGTATGTACCAAATTATCTTCAAAATTGCGACCTGTACTTTGCGCACAAGGTTTATTGGGCAGACAACCAACAGGACTGACGGACATAGTTAGATCGAATCAGAAAGTAAGTCGGCCGGTGTCGACTTAAAGGTGGATTTAGCCAGAAATCGCTTTAAATAAGATTTGGACACTTTTTCTAAACAAATTAGACGTAATAAATATATACCGAACATTTTTAAAGATCTTTTATCGACTTAGAAAGTGATTCAGAGTCGAGCGGTATACTTAAATTTTGTTAGTGTTACATCAGCACAAACGCATATTACCCTCATTAAATTGTCGAAATTCTTGTAAAGAAATTATATTTTAAGCAAGAATTAAAATCAATAAATTATATTTTAAGTAAGAATTAAAATCAATTTATTTATGACTACCAAAACAATAATGAACTAAACCACAATTTTTCCTTTAAGTAGAGGACATAAATGGAAAAATACAGCTGTTACTACGCCTCTACTTACACTCCGCTTACGAAATCATTCTAAATGCCAGCGCAAGTGTGCGTGAGAGATGTAGACGAAAAGCAGAAAGTACGAACTACTTTAATTAATTAAAGTTACAATTATGTACTTTCTTTTCTTTTATTTTCTTTTCTTTTCTTTAATAAGAAAGGGCGCTACCACTAAATGCTGCAAGGGGGAAGATGAATGAACACATCTAAATCTTAAGCAACAGTGAGAACCTTTTTTACGTTTTTAAATACTTACCAAAGTTTAATGACCTGTTATTTTTATACTCAAACATTTTCTGCTTATAACAAAGTTCTAACAAGTACGAGAAGTATTAACAAAAATTATTTAAAGTGTCAAGAATATATTTTTCATACTGCGGATGTGGACATAAAATTTATATTTTTTGTTAAACGAAGTTGGTTAATTTTAATAATGCCTTCAATTAAACTACCCTAGAGAATAAATTAATACAATTTAATTGGAGACTTTTAGAAAATGGGAAAATATGATAAGCAACAAAAAAATTAACTAGAAATTAGGGGAAAAACCAGAATTGAGGAAGAAAAATGTGAGAAACAAAAAAACTTGGGTAAGGTCTTAAAGGTTGCATATTTCTAGGGGATTAAATTAAAAATTGTATTGGGAATTTTTTAGTTTAATATTTAAAGAAACATTTAAAAAATAAATAGCAGGCTTAGAAAAATTAAAAATTAAGAAAAAGTTAAATTTCTATTATTTTTATTTGAAGAGAGCTAAACTTTAAAATATTTCCGAAAGAAATTTTCTTTCAGGTAGATATCTAGTAAAATTTTAAAAAAGTTATCTAAAACTTTCAAAAATGTATTTCTCCTAAAGTGCAATTTTGAAAAAGTTCCTTTAACAAAGTGCAAAGTTTGTAAAAAGAATGAATTTTCAAAATGTTTTTGATTTTTTGATAATTTTTTCGAAATCTTGCTAGATTTTAAAAAGTATTTTTTTTTTTTTTAAATGAATTTCACAAAATGTGTTGTTTTTTTTAAATTTTCCTAACAGAGCGATATTTTTCTAAAATTTTTATTAACAAAACAAATTTTTGAAAAATTGTTAAAACCGAGTAAAATTATGAAAAGTTTCCAAAATTTGGAAATAAATTTTAATAATAAAAATTTCTCTTAACGAGTTATACGTTGACAATTTTCCTAACAGAGTTAATTTTTTTAACTTTTATTCCAAAAAGTTTTAAAATTTTTCTAAATAAATTTGAAGTCTTTTCTAAACAGTCTAAAACTTTGACAATTTAAATATGTTGAAATCTGAAAAAATATTTATTAGCTGGGTGAAATTTTAAACAATACAAAGTGAAGGAAGAAAATAAGAATATTCTTTAAAATAAGATTTTAAAACTTTTTCTTTACTAAATTAGACGTTAAAACATATTTCCAAAATTTATAAGAAATTTCCATAAACTCAAGCTTTGTTCACACCTATTAAATATTTGACGACCTACACGTAACCACTAGTTTTATAAAAAAAATTGTTGCTTTTGCAAACATTTTGCTATCAATCATCATTTAACAGTTGGGGGATTCACAAGGTATCATAAAATCATATGTCTTATAATAATAACATGAAAATTTTGTGTGCTGTTTTGAATTTAAAACAAATATAAAAAAAAATAAATATTTACCTAAAATCAAAATGTTTAAAATCAAATGAATTAATAAATTAAATTAGATCTTTCCTGACTATTTTCCATTTTTCAGACGCAAACCACAAATATATTATTTTGTTTGTTTACCAAACATCAGAGTCCTAGGCCGATCCAATTTGACGCCGCAAGTGTTTTGTTGCAAAAAATGCTAGCCGCAGGTTAAATTCGGATGTTAGCCGGATAAAACTATACCATCAACGGCGACGGCTACAAAATCATAACCGCTCGGCTCAGTTGCTCGGCGCAGGTCTCTTTTGATCAATTCCGACAGCACAATAAACATAGCAAGCAAAGTCTTATTAATTTGAGACACTTTTTGCTTACAAAGCAACAACAATATTTTTAAACCATTGTAAAATGTTAGAACATCATGACAATACAACATGATAGCACACCTTGTGAATATCCCAAGTGTCTAAATTACATTATACAATTATCTTCTTACAAATAAAGTTTAAAAAATCAATAAAAATTTTTAAAAATAAAGCTTAAGTTTGATAAATTTACTGGTTACGCTTTTTTTTAGATTTTTTCGTCAAATATTTGTTAAGTCTGAATATACCTTCAGTAAGATTCCAAAAATATTTGTGAAAAGTTTGAAATTTTTTTCTAAACCGAGTAATATTAAAAAAAATTTTCTAATAAAATTAGTTCGAACTAACGCCTTTAGGACCCAGAAACGGTTACAAAATTTTTAAGAAATTCTTAGTACAAAATTAAGCGACTTATTCCATTAATTTAACAAGAGTTTTTAGATAACAAAAAAAAAAAAACAAGTAAGAGTGCTATATTCGCGTCTTAGACCACTCAACCACTTACACACGTTATCAAACAAAAATAAAAAAATATGCTGAGCGGTATTTAAGTGGCAAATTTATGACAATTTTGATCATTTTTAAGAAAGTTACGAACAAAAAACCAAAGATAGAGTCCTTTGAAAAAGTAATCAACAAAATGTCAAAATTTATTTAGAGAGCTCTCTTGAAATGTACTAAAAATATCACAAAATTGGAAACAATTTTTTTTTTTTAACCATCCGATTTGGCGTTGAGTGCCCCATATGTTTAGATTGTTTAGTACTTTATTTTCCCTTTTCTATATTTAATTTTATTAAACTTAATACCTTATACAACATTTAGTTTTTAAGACATTTGATTAATTATTAATTTAAGCACTTCACAAAATTATAAAACAAAATTAAAAACTAGAAAAAAAAAGAAAATAAAAATTTCAAAAGCCATTGAAAACTTTTCAACAAGATAAGAAAACTTTTGCCAAAAAATTAAAAGAAATAAAACACAGAGAGACCAAAAGAAACAAAAAGACAAAATTTAATACATGGTTAAAAAAGCATTTAAATAGTTTTTTTGGTCCTATTAGAATTTACCCACAATTGAGACCAGTGCTTAAGTGCTTTTGTTCAAAAAGTTGTAAAGAACCACAAGATGTCTGGCTTCACAAGATATTCATTCATGGGACAGAGTGGGACAGTCAGACAAACTGTCGGGATGAATTAAATTGTAATAAATAGTCCGTTAGGAGTGTTATAGCTATTAGAAAAAGTAGAACGAGTATAGTTTTTGGTATGATTAGAAAAAGATAACTGAACATAAATCTTTTAAGGCATGTCTTCGAAAACATAAATGGCAAAAATATTTTGTTAATAAATGCTAATAACTACTCTAATGGCTGTCGCATTAAATACAAAGCCAGAAATTATGGTAGAGCAATTTTGTTTAAAAGGAATACACTGAGAGAAATGAAGTGGAAAAATTGCTTGAATTAAGGATCTTCTTATTATTAAAAAACTGCCGGTATTTATATAATCTTACAGAGATTGTTCAAAAAATTTTAACATTTAATTATTTTAAGTTTGAAATTATTTTTTCAATTGTATTTAAACTTGGTTAGCGTCTGATTATTATTGTCAAAAAAATTACCTTAGTTGAGTAGTTCGAACAAAAATGAATTATAAAGACATCAGTGTTGAAAATAATTCGTTCCTAATCTTCTTCAAAGGATAACAAATGTCAGAGAAAAACACAAAAGGCAACAAACTTAAAAGTTTTATTTTTTTTACCACAACAAAAAGAGATGTTTGTGGCCATTATATTCTCATATATTTGTTTCTTTTAAGCTTTACAAAAGTACTGACTGTAAATGAAAAATATTTTAAAGACAAAAAAAAAAAAAAAAAAAAGAAATGAGTCCCTTCTTTTTAATACCACAATAAGAGCTCCGACAGCAACAACAACCTCAATAATATTAGCAGGAGCTTATAATGCCGTTAATAATATCCACTTTAAGTTACAAATAATTTGGAATGGGAAAGGAAAGTAAAAGTTTTTGGATTTTCCAAGTTTGATGGTTTTGATGTGAGTGGAAGGAGGACATTTTTAAAATGTTTGCTAAAGAGCAAAAACAGAAAGATAGGAAGACGAAAGCATTAAAAGGACCACATGTTAAACAACATAAAATGGGCTAATAATGCTTGGCTTTTAATATAAGAGGAATAAAATGAATTAGACAGTTGCTTAAGTGGGAAGGGTAATAACACAAAAATAAATCTTTTTTCGAAAAGTCCTTAATCCTTTCAAATTAAAAAAGCTTGGTCGAAGATCTTATAAGTAATAATTCTCTAACAACATCATCAAATTTTTAATTAAATACAATAAAATTGCGTTAAAAGTTTTAAAAAAAATTAGCTTAAAATAGTTTTGAATATTATTAATTTTTTGAAAATCTAAATAAAGCTTAACATGAATTGTTAATTCAATAAATAACACAATTAAGTTTTAACTCAATACATCTAGATAGCTTTAAAGCTTATTAAAGTTTGTTTCTAAAGGTTCCTACACATTTGCAACATTATTGTTAAAAAATGTGTACTGTACAATTAAATTGGCTGTTTGTTTCTCATACTAGTAAGTTGCACAATATATTTATACAATTAAATCAAGTCCTTTAATTTATAAATGTGTTAACAACATTGTACAATACGCACGATGGTGCGTTAGTTTTGTTTACTTTTTCATGCATTCAACTAAAAAATTGCGTCATATATTTGTTTTTTATATGCACAAATTATTGAATAGTGTGAAGCAAATCGTCAATAATAATAGCTACTTCCCAGCAAAAACTTTTTGATTTTTAGTAATAGGTGGTAGTTATTTCATACATTACCAGGTAAGTATTTGCCATTACGATTGCCATTATTCTGAAAACTTCAATAAGTACTTACTAGTAATTACCTCAGCACTAATTATTACTTCTATTATTTTCACAACTGGATATTTGCGTACTAATAGTCAGCTCACTTATTACTTTATGGTTGTGTTGTTTTCAGTACTGAATATTTACTTACTGGTAACGTACTCAATAACTACTTATTAGGTCTTTTAACTAGTGATTTTTTGGCTTTAAGTAAGAACTTATAATTCAACTTACTCGTAGTTAAGTAATAACTAGATATTTTTTGACTTCTAGTAAGTTTATTGTAAGTACTGAATCCTGTGGACACCTCGAACAAAAATAAGTAGTTATGCAGCCGAAAAATAAGTAGTGTTTATTTTTCTCCAACATTACTTGCTAACTTACCAGGTAAGTAAAGTTTTTACTGGGTTAGCTACTAATCGCTTCAATCCTAAACATTTAAACCAAATTACTTTTTAAAAGATTATTTTATAAGAACTCCTTTAACTATTGAAATAAATAATAAAATTATCTCAGTCTATTTTTTTATAAATACATATTATGTATTAATTGAAAAATGCATATTACATATTTATGAATTGTTTTTTTGTTTGCTCGTTTTGGTGCAAGAATTGTTATGTTTGGTATGTTATTGTTTTTTTTACTAATAAACTCTAAATAATAAATAATTTATGCATTTTAATATATTGAATTTACTTAATTAATAAAAAAACTTTATTGATCGGTTAACCGATTAAAAAAAACCCTCGGTTAATTAATCGAGCGATTAACCGATTTAAGCAAAAGGCCGATTAAATGAATACCCTATTAAGTACTCAATAATATTGCAAATACATACACCCAGAGAAAAACATGTTTAAATATGGTCACCTCCAACACAACTATTTTTAAAGAAAATTTTAAACATATTATGTTTAGTTTAACCATATTATTGTCACCGACAACCATATTATGGTTAAATTAGGCCTCCATCAAGAAGCAACAACCATATAATGTTTGTCTCCAAGCTGTTATGGTTAATAATAACTCAAATATGTTTAAGATGCATAATAGCATTTGTTGTTTTCAACCATAGTATGTTGCTCTTTAAAAAGGGGAAACTAGTATTGTTAATTTAAAAACAAATTATTGTCTTATTTAACTATAGCATGTTTTAATTCAACCATAATATGGTTGTGTCTTATTGATGGAGGCCAAATTTAACCATAATATGGTTGTCGGTGACAATAATATGGTTAAACTAAACATAATATGTTTAAAAATTTCTTTAAAAATAGTTTTGTTGGAGGTGACCATATTTAAACATGTTTTTTCTCTGCGTGTATATGGGTACCATAAAAGAGCTTTATTAAGACAACAAAATATTTTCGTTTATTATTACAAAAGTTGTTACTTTATAACGGGTGGCCCGTCCCAAAAGTAACGTTATGATTTGATAAGTGAAAAATGTTTTGGTTTAAAATTTTCATTTTTGGTTTTTTTTTAAAGAATTAACTTTGAAAAACTTGGAACATGTATGATGGAAAGACTCAGCACAGAGAAAAGATCCAAAGTTGTTTAATTTTATTTTGAAAGTCAGAATTCGATTATTCAGAGACAAAGATTATATCGAATAAAACTGTGTCACAAATTTTCAACAAAGTCATAACCAAATGAATTGAACATCTAATCTTTATTTAAAATTGTCCGCAGAATCCGAATGTGATGTCACTTTAGTAAAAGTATCTTCAATAATATTCGACGGATTTTTAAGTCCTATTTTTATTCCAAGATAACGAAATTACTAACTGCCTGTTCAACGATTTCTAACGTTATCGTTCGCATAGAATTTTATATGGAAAATATTTTTAAAACTGAGTGTTTTTCATATAAATTTTCTATGCGAACAATAACGTTCGAAATCGTTGAAGTGGCAGTAAAGCTACCACAGGTCGTTCGTAAAAATAGGTAAAGAAATGACTAAGTTACATTGGACCAAAGTTCAAATTTCACAAAAATTTTAATGATTTTTGAAAATTTTGCTCCTTTCAACTTATCTTTTTAAGACCAAACAATAAAATTTTTTTAATTTTTATTTAAGCTTATTTCAATATGCACATTTTGTGCCCAATAGGATCCAAATCGGTAAAAAATGACAAAGTTACAGAAGATTATTTGAAATAACCCACTTTTCAATTTTTACTAAATCACAGAAAACACACCAAGTAAATACACGAAATGTTTAGTAACAAAAAATATTAAAAAAGCCTAAAACTTTTAATTTGCTATGTGGGTTAAATCACTAAATCTTTTCTACATTTATTTTTTTTTTGTCCCAATCTAGGCCTTGTCGGGCGCAAAATGTTCGTATTGAAATAAACTAATGCCCCATGCAATAAAACGTTAAAATTTTTAATTATTTGGTAACAGGCCAACTTGAAAAGAGAAAAATTGCAAAAAATCATAAAATGTTCAATGAAGTTTGAAATTTTGTCCCCTGTAACTCTGTCATTTCTTGACAAATCTTCTCTAGCAATTGTTGTTTTAAAATTTCTATTATCTTTCATTAAAAAAAATACATAGTCCGTTTAATACTTTTGAAGATATTCACAGAAAAAATTCTCCAAAATTTTTCACCAATTAAAGCATTAATCAAAAATATAATCAGTTTTAATTAAAAATTTAATAAAGTGAATTAAACTTTTAATCAAGTGAATTCAACGTTTAATTAATACTATTAACTGGTTTAATTAATACTATTAATTTGTTTACTGGTGCAAATTTAAATAATTTTTTAATTAATATCACAAATTTTTTAATTGAAATCCATTTTTATTTCTTTCTGTGTTTGCATTTAAGTGACATCATCATTTTTAAAAACACAAATAACGGTTATCTTGGAATATCTCGAAAAGTGTTATATTTTTGAGCATTCTGACTTCATATTCGGATTCAGCGGGCAATTCTGTCATTTGGTCAAAAAACTGTCAAATAGTATAATTAGCGATGAGGCTCATTTTCACTTCAATGATCAGGTGAATAAACGAAATTTCAGAATATCGGGCACCCACAATTTAAGAATCAATTATTCTTCAACAAAAACACCCACTTAGATGCACATATTGTTTGGGACCATTTTTAATAATTAAAAACTTTTTTAGGCTTAAAGAACAACCCAAAATTGAGGTTCCTACTATGGATCTCGTGTGCGATATAAAGCTTTTTTAATTTTTAACTGGCCACAGTGTTCGCCAGATTTAACGAATCCCGTTTATTTTTTGGTGTTACCTAAAGGGTAAGGTAAGCCAATAACCATTCAACAGTTAAAGTCGAAAATCTAAGAAGAAGTGAGGTCGCTAAGGACCTGAAATTTTAAGAAAAGTTATGCGAAACAATTTGCACCATTTGAAAGGCTATTCAAAATATAATGGGAACTTTTTACTACAATTACAATTCTGCATTTATTTTGCCTTTTACATTTTTTTATGTTCTTTTCTGAAAAAAAGTGTAAAGCGTTCTTCTCTGATGATATTCTCTTTAAAAAAAAATGCTACATGTTCAATACTAATTTTAATTAAAGGGGCTTGAGTGCAGCACTAGATCAGGCGAATTAAACACAAGGTGGTGGCAAGTTTCGAGGCGTCAACACTAACAATGCAATACAAAAAACATCTGTTGTTTCTGTTGGCTTTAGATTGTTTTAGTCTTGCCACCACCTGTAATTGAATTTACCTTGCGCTAATTGTACTTTATTGTTTAATGCCGATATTTGTGTTTTTTTGTAAACGTAAATTATGAAACACTTCTTAAAAATTAGTGGTGCATTTAAAAATGTTGCCAAGTCTCATGTAACAATCATGCAACACTTTTTTTTTAGAAAAGAAAACACCATTTAATCTCAATTTTTATAAATGCCAAAGCAAAATAAAATTAGCATAAATAAAAACAGACATTAGAAAGTTTGCTTTGAAAAAATATTAAGCTCTTTTTACATTTTCTAAAAAAGCTTCATCAATGCATAAACTCAATTTTTATTTTAAAATATCCAAAAAGATTTAAAAGTTTTTTTTTTCCAAAAGCTTTAAGCACTTTTAACTTTTCAAAAGCTTAAAGCATGAATTTATTTTTGATCTTTACCTCTTTAACTTTTAAAATAGCTTTAAGTTTCAAAACCGCATGTAAAGAATTAAAAGTCTTTAAAAATTTGCTCAAAAAAATTCCAATCAAATTTAACTTTTTAAATTGCTTTACAAAAATTCTTAAAGCATTAATAACGTTTGCTCCAAAAATTTGTAAGCACTTGTTGTTTTTTATAAAAGCTGGATTTTAAGTTTAAACCATAAGTTCCAACCATAATGAGCGAAGTCAAGTTTTAAGCCCAACTTAATTTGAAATTCAACCACGGAGAGGTACACAATTGAACAGCGCGTTAAGATTGTTGAAGCTTTTTATGAAATGGGCGTTGAAATCAAAATGCATTTCGTGCACTTCGCGATTTTATTGATCAGCATAATCGACCAATGTGTCCACAATCGGGAGAATTGTGCGCAAATTTCAGCAAACGGGGTCTGCAGAAAATGTGAAAATACCTGTTCAATCTCGCCCAGTTCATTCTGCGGAAAACACTGCTTTGAAATGGCCATAAATTGAGGATATGGACCTGGACGATATGTAGTTCCAAAAAGAAGGGGCCATTTGCCACACAGCCAACGAAACAATGGCTCTTTAGCGTGAGAAACTTAATGGCCGTGTTATCTCACGGCGTGGCAATGTTAACTGGCTTCAACGATCATGGGATTGGACACCGTTGGGCTGCTTCCTTTGGGAATATACGTCAATAAGCCAAGTATACGTCAATAAGCCAAGAACACTTCCAGAACTAAAGTATGAGATAATTCGGCACATTAATGACATTGAACCTCAATTATGTCTCAGTCATTGAAAATATGGACCATCGGAAGAAGTTATGCCACCGAAAGCGTGGCGAGCATTTGTCCGATATTTTGTTTCAAACACTGATCCTTCTATAAAATAAAAAAATATAAAGATAATTCTCTGGAAACTTTTTGTTTTCTTTACAATTAACATCGTGCGTTTTGGTTGGACCACCTCTGAAATACATTCAAGTTTTCTGGATTTTACTGAAAGTTATGATGTTTAACTTTTTTATCTTTACCTAAAATTATTTCAAAAGCATAAAAACATGCTCCTTAAAGCCTTTTCACTTCTGCACTTTAACACTCGTATTAAATGTAGCCAACGTTTATTAAGATAAATCTTCAAAGCAAATTTGTTTTGCCTTTATTAAATAAAATTTTTTTTTTATGAATACGCGGGTATATATTTTTCAACTTTAAACAGCTCTGTTTATTAAGTTCGCTTCGTTATTTATTTTTGAGCTGGTTCACACTCTTCAGGTTTAAGACGTCAAGTCTTGAGTATTTAGGATTGAGAGGAGCAAAAAATGCAGTCTTTTTTCCATTCTCTTCTAAAATCTCACGAATTGACGGCTAAAACTTAAAGAGTGTAAACCAGCACTTTCTGAATAAGTTACAACAAAGCTTTTTATCAAAAAAGTTTTCAAAACATTTAACAACAAGTTTTCAATACTTTTATCTTTTTTTTTAACCTCAATTAAGACATAAGCTAAATTTTACAAAAAGTTATATTTATTTTTTATCTTTACTTAAAAACTAAATCTAAAAAACTTTAACAAGCTTCTAAGATTACAGAAAGAACTTCTATTACTTCTAGCTATTTAATAAAGTTTTCTAAGTGTCTTGTAACAGTTAAAAACATTCTTAACTCGTTTAAACGCTTCGTATCATTTAAAATTAGAATTTTGTTTAAAATTATGATTAATTTGTTAATACATATTTATTTTTAAATTTTTTATAAAAAAAAACTTTTTTTCCCCGAAGTACCAGAAAAGCTTTCTAAATATTTCCAACAAAATTCGTTCCTAATCTCAATTATTTATAATCCCATAATAGCATTTAATTTAAATATACAAATAATTGTTATTACTTTTATTATTTTTTTTTTTATTAGTATTTTATTTTGCCACTTCAACAATTTGTTCTTAAAAATTGTTTTAACACGAAAAAGTACTTTGTAAATTATTTTCGTAATTTAAGACAATTACTTTTTTTTGATATTCTGTTTTTGTTATTAACAAAAAAAGTTTCTCATGTACATTTTTTTGTAGCAATAAACGTCTTCTTTGACAGGTGACATCATATTTTACTTGACTTAAATTGTTATTATGATGTATTTTGCTTTTTATTTATGAAAAAAAAAAAAAAAATTTAAACCAAAGCGTAAAAAAGTAACATCAAGTCTCTTTTTATAAGATTTTTAATTTGACAACAAACAATTTTTTGGTTAGAATTGTGAATGATTTTATTTTCCCAAAAGATACCGTTTACACTGAGCATGCATTTGTGTGCAAATCTTGGCTATTTAAACGAGTAGAATTAGAATTAAAAGCGCTTCTTTTTCTCAACACTAAATCAAGAAAACTTGCTTGTGTGTAAATTTGCTATCTCACTATATCGTTCCTTCCTACAATATTTGCTGTGTTTTATTTGATTTATTAAGATAGTTCAAGCTAGAGGTCCACATCGCGCTTTCTAAATTTTGTTTCATAAATTTACTTCATGCGTTCCATACGCATATGCTTTCGCTGTATAACTTGTCACTGCTTTTACTTTTTTGACAGATGCATTAAACGATACAACGCTGAAACGAATGTACCATGATATGCTGAACCGAACACAACGAAGTTTGTGGTTTTTAGAAAAAAAAAAAAAAAACGGAACGTAAAAAAATGTTCTCATCTTTTTGTTGAGTTGGATAAGTACTGTATTATTTTTGTGTTCGAAGATTACAAATAGGGAAACGTTTTTTTTTATTTACTACACAAACACTATAAGTGTTTTTGTTTTCCATATATATCTACTGAACTGAACACTAAAGAGTAGTATATAATAAAAAAAATTTTAAAGCTTAATTACCCAGAAATTTTATTTTATATTGAGAATTCGTGTTGAGTGTAGAGGGAAATGCATACGGGTTTAGGTTTCAAATCAGCATTATTGAGTGTTATATATAGTTTTGATAGATTTTTAAACAAATACACTAAAAAACAATTAAATTATTGTTTTCTTTTTACACATCTTTGTTTAAAGAAAACTAAAAGAAAATTTAAAATGGGTATAATGTGTTTTTTGGTTGGGCTTTAAAAAATCTTGACAAAATATATTGTTCTTGATTCTTGACGAGCACTAAAATTTTTTTAAATCAAGAAAAATCAAGACCGTCTGGCGAGCCTAGCTGAAATCCACACAAAGGGACATTAGAGATGGCATTTATTTCACTGTTTTTAAACCACCGCGAGTTGAGGGCAAAAGGCAGCGAATTATCTTAGGTAATCTGACACGTTTATGATCACTGGTGGCTACAAATGCCACTAAGAGATCTATGCAATCAATTTCAAATTTCCTCTTGTTTAAATGTATATCAAATTTAAATCCTTTTCTATGGTATTTATTTAAGTTATTTGCAAATATTTATGAAGACATTTGTATTTTGTATTTGTTTATATTTTGTAAATTCCATCGTTGTGACACACTTTATCGAGCAGAACGTATGTAGGAGACAAAAGATTTTTTCTATTTTCTATGTTTCTGTACAGCGATAATGGTAGAGCACCACCTACCAAAGACGGCACACCAAGGTAAATACCTTAAAAAAGTATTTGTGTAACAAAACAAATTACTCTAAAATAACAAAAACAGACTATAAATAATAATACACAAAAAAAAAAAAAAACATAAAAACAGAAAAAAAAACAGTTTTAAAGATACCGCTAAAAGCCAAGTTCTGGAACCAAATAGAAAACATGTTAATAAAAAACAAACAAATAAGTTTAAATACAAACAACAACAGCAACAATAGCAGAAATGTTACACTGTCTGTTTGGCTCTCCTTCTGACGTACAAGATGAAATAACATAATGTCGGTTGCCAACATCCAACCAACAACCAACCGACCAGCAACTGCTGTATTATACCAACTCCAATATTTAACTTAAAGTTGTTAAAACTTTTTGTTGGCAAACATTAATAAAAAATAAATAAAGAAAAGAACACCTTCCTACACTAGACTACACACTTCACTTACTTATGTGCATTTAACACGTGCCGCAACTTTGTTAGAAACTTTAAGTCGTATCGAAAAAGTTGCGTTGGCACTTCTTAAAGATTTTTTATGGTTCTGGGTGTCGTAATGTAGTCAGTCAGTTAGTCGTCTGTCGTCTTCATCGTTGTTAAATATGAAGAGAACTCCAATTGAGTTTTATGACTTCCTCTTATAGTTTGTAGGTTCTTTTTTTATTATTATTTTATTCTAGAGGGTTTTTTATGATTTCTTTATCACAACACCGAAGAACAAATATTGCGTTTATTATTTTTTCTAGCGTGTTTATGAAATAAATTAAAATTACTTCTCAAAAGGGAACAACGCACAGTGGTATTTTTTTGGCAAAAAGTCTATTTTTTAGAAATCTAATGATGCAATTCTGTAAAGAACTGTTTCATTAGTAGAAAACCATGATTTGTTTTCGAAAAAAATAAAATTTTGTATAAAAAAGAGTGTGTTAAAGTTATCTAAATATTATGCAACGAAAACTAATGAAAATTTTACTACATTTCAGTTGTTTATACAATAAATATGGTTCAACTACCAATAGTTTTAGAGCATTTGTATTAAAATATAGTATTTTTAATTTAATAGGAAAGAAAAAATATTTAAATTGTATATATAGTTTAAGAGATCTGAGCAAATCAAAATTACTCCAAAAAATTTAGCATATGCAGTTTTCATTAGAAAAAAAATAAGTTAGCTCGGTCTACCTCCGTGTTGGTAATACTACTAAATGAAAGTTTGGAATATTTACTTTCATTTTATGTAAAAAAATTCTGCGACTTTTTGCGATCGCTGAACAAACGTATACATTTTGTGATAAAACTCACGTATTTTTTGTGAATATTTACAATAAACTGCAATGCATATTTACAATAAAAGGTTTTGTATACTTTTAAGCTTTTACTTTTACTTTTTAATAACTGATTGACAGCAATATCGAAAAAGTGCATAACAAAAAAAGAAAAACAAAACCATATGATTATTTGAAATAATAATATTCAACCACGTAAACATATTTTGGAACTAGATGATGTAGTAAAAGAAATGATAATTGATGAATAAAAAGTTTAAAATGAGTTTAAAAGTTTACTCATTTTGTTTATACTCAAATAAAATAATTCTTAAATGTGTAGAGTGGGTGGGTAGAGGGCGTGGCCAATTTCGATGCAACTTTATATTTTTCTTAATTGAGCTAAATAAAGGCTCAGAGCAAAATTTCAAAAACTTTGGGCCAAAAAAAATTTTGGCCAATTTCGATGAAACTTTATATTTTTCTTAATTGAGCAGAGCAAAATTTTAACATTCTACGAGCACTCCTTATATTTTTTGCCAAACATTGTATGGACAAATCCCTCTGTGCAACGCAGTGTGAGAAATAGCAATAAGGAAATTTAATTTGCAACATTTGAAACCTATCGCTATGGTGTTTTTATACACACATACACATCAAGACTCTGAATTTTTTAAAAAAAGCAGGAATTTACAATAATTTTTCAAACGAATTTTTTTTTTGGCTGGCTCCTCAAAAAATTACAATGATGCTAAAGAAAAACGTTACCTATATAGCACAGGGCGGCCTTAGCACCGAGTGGCAAGAAATGCGTTTACCAGCCGCTCCCATGTGTTATAGCAACCAACGCTTATAGGAAGCAAATTAAGTGTTTACCTCGGCGGAATTACACACGACCTCCGCTGCGGTTTTAAAGCAAGCAGCAATTGTTAAAAAGCAACAGAAAGTTGAAAAAGTGAGTCGAAAAATCAGCCTTTGAAGCCGACTTTTAAGATTTAGTTTAAACCACAACTGCCACGTGATCCCCGAAGGGTCTTTAACCAATAGTCAGTGTGGGTCCGAAGGAACTCTAGTCAGCCGCTGTCTCATAAGATCTAACAATTTTGAACAAAGCGGAAATCCGTGTAGTGCCTGCTTCTGAACGCAAATGTCAATTCCAATGTAGATGGCCGCACACCACTCAATTACACCACTCTGTACGATCAGCTATTTACAGAACGGTTACAGATAAAGTTTCCAAATCTGAACTGGAAAAGTGAGCGCGGAACCTCCCTTATAAAGACAATAAAGTTTTCTAAATATCTATAGGATAATAGTAGAAATTTAAAAATTTGGTACAAAGGCTACATTATCAATACACAAGATCATTTTTTTTTTTTTAATTCGAATAATTTTATTTTAATGAGAGTACCGAAGAGCTCCGGGTTAGGCTACATTCAATTTATAATCTGCCAAACATTTATATATTTTTTATTTTGAGCATTTTGGATTTCCATTACCATTTTTTGGGACTTAAAGGGTTTTCATAATTAAATCATTAACATTTACCGTTAAATAAACTTACGCATAACTAAATTTATTGTTTGGAGATTTTAAAAAGCATTTTGGGAATTACGGGAAATAATTGCGAAACAAATAAGAAAAATTAGAACTTAAAACGAAAAGTCCCTTAAGCATTAATCCCACTTAGGTTATTTTTAAATTAATTTCATGAAATTTTCCAATTGTTTTTTTAGGAATACGGTTTTTTTTATAGAAACTTGGGGAATATAAGAAAAGATAAACTCACCGTTTATTGTTGGTATTTTGTTTAAGCTTTGATATCGTTGCAAATAAGACTTGAGTGTTTGTAATTCTCATTCAGTCTGCAGTTTTATTTGCATAATAGCTTTAGTTTTTCTAAAGTTTTTGGGAAAAGGTTCCCTGACGATCTTGCCTAAGCAACCAGTAAAATGCGCCTATTGTTGCCAATTGTTTTTTTTAGGAATTCTGTTTTTTTTTTTTTTATAGAAACTTGGGGATTATAAGAAAAGATAAACTCACCGTTTATTGTTGGTATTTTGTTTAAGCTTTGATATCGTTGCAAATAAGACTTGAGTGTTTGTAATTCTCATTCAGTCTGCAGTTTTATTTGCATAATAGCTTTAGTTTTTCTAAAGTTTTTGGGAAAAGGTTCCCTGACGATCTTGCCTAGGCAACCAGTAAAATGCGCCTAGGAACTAGCTTATACTCCAACAATAAATTTCAGATTATTTACCATGAATGAAAAATTGGGAATTTAGCACAACAAACTAAATCTTTGAAATTTAAACACCCCACTCACAAGTCAAAAGTTTCAAAAAGATATAAATTTTTTTTTTTTTTTTTTTAATTCAAGATTAAATGAACCTAAAATTATTTTCTGGACTGTATGCTTTTACTACATGGTAACGTCATTATTTCAAGAACTTTTTAAAGTCTTAATAAAAATTATGACACAATTTGTAAGTTGTATAATCCACTTTATGAAAAAAGAAATTACCTTGAAAATAAAGTTAGAAAAAAACTGGTAAAAATTCAACTGATATTGAAAAATATAACATTTTTACAACAACAACACAAAGAGGCAACACAATTCTGTAAAGAAAATACACAACTCAGATTCTTAAAATGCAATTATGAGCCCAAAATAAACCACAGAAATCTATTATTTATTTCCTCTGCCTGTGTAAAAACAGAAACTGTTTTTCAATTTTGAATACAAAATTGCAACAAATTATTGTGGGAGAAGTTAGTTCGTAATCATCATCATCATCATGTTCTCTTCATCTTCAAATGCAAATTACGGAAAAAAAGAAAGAAAAAAAAAAAACAAAACAAAAAGCATTCAATAATAGAAAAAGTTCAACAAACTAAAGTCGTTAGTTTGTTACATAGTATAGTTACTTCAATAATTCCAAAAGAATCAGCAGCCAGAAAAACGACAACAAATTGTTAGAAAATATACTACTACAAAAAACAACAACAACAATGAGCAAAATTACAGAAACCTAAAAAACTAATAAACAAATCAGTCTGAACTGTTGAGCCCCCACGAATTGGTGAAACAGTCAGTCAGTCACAAGCAGAAAATTTACATTTCATTCATGGCAAGGAAGACGGCCAGACAGACAGATAGACAAAAAGTTTTTAGTTTTGCTTTTTTTTAACATAATTTGACTGACAGTATTTGTCTGTATGTTTGATTATAATAAATTTAGTTTAATTCTTTATTATTTGTGTCTGTCTGAGAGTGTTTGTGTGTGCTTGCCATTAGAACAATTGCCACAAATTGTTGGCAGCTTTAGATTTTATTTTTTGCCTTCAAGTTGTTGCTGCTGCTGCATGAACAAAATTTGCATTTCTTTGTGTTTTCGTTTGCCTGAGTAGGTGGCAGGCAGGTTGCAGTCTGCATGAATGTTAAATAATAATTTTTTCTGTAAGAATATTTAATAATACTACCACTTAATTTTTAATTTATTACTTGAAGTGTATATAAATAAGAGATTATTTTAAGTTTGTTCAATCTTTAACAGATTAAGGTTTAATTTCTAGGACTTATTAACAGAACTCTAATGTGCTCATTGAACTCATATTCACAAATAGATTCATCTATAGATTAGGGTGAATACCTGCCTTGCGACCTTAATTAAACGTGGATCCAATCCACATGGGTGACGAACTATCCATTTATAAAACGCTACTGAGTGTGAGCGCAACCCACATAAACAGGTAGCAATTTGAGTGCATTATGCGGCTTAAATTACACACTCGACCCTTGTTTAGGAGCTGGAGTTATCTTACCTCCATTGCATTATAATAGTCTATGGCATCTGTTGAATAGCAACAGCACTTACATTAATAGAAAAATGCATCTTCATATTAAAAATGGCATCAATGAGACTAAAAGTGACATCAATCCAATGACGAACGTCATCATAAAAGTTTGTCAACTATACTATGACTAAAGTAACATAAATTCGCTGTTACATTTGATGAATTTCATTTAAAAATCGAGATAAAACTGAAATTTTGAACCCAACCCCCTCAGATATCGATGAAATTTTGTTCATAGCTAAATTTGATCAATACAAACAAACTCTCATTTTTAGAAATGATTGTTTTTCGATTTTTTGGGCGTGACACAGTGGGAACGTTTTCGAAAAAACGCGAAAATGGTCGAAAAGAGCTCCATTTAAACTACAATAACTCAGAATCGGCTAAACCGATTTCCATGATCTTGGTATCATTAAAAAGATATTTTAACAGGCTTTATGACACGTTTAAAAAAAAAAAAAGAAATACACTGTAAAAAAATTTATAACAAAAAAAAATTTTAACTGACGAAAAAACCAAAAAGATCAAGGGTTTTTTTACAGTGTATTAATTTTTTAGAAAGGTTTATCCTTCATCTATACCATATCAAAAAATTAAAATGGGTTCTTTTTTAGTTTTTTTTATATAATTTTTTAAGTAGTGTCACTTCTAGTAATTGCCCTTATATTTTATAACAAAAAAAAATTTTAGGTAACGTAAAACAAAAAAGATCAAGGATTTTTTACAGTGTATTACTTTTTTAGAAAGGTATTTCCTTCACCTATAACATATCCAAAAAGTAAAATGGGTTCTTTTTTATTTTTTTTTTAAATAATTTTTTAAGTAGTGTCACTTCTAGTAATTGCCCTTATATTTTATAAAAAAAAAAATTTAGGTAACGAAAAACCAAAAAAGATCAAGGATTTTTTACAGTGTATTACTTTTTTAGAAAGGTATTTCCTTCACCTATAACATATCCAAAAAGTAAAATGGGTTCATTTTTATTTTTTTTTAAATAATTTTTTAAGTAGTGCCACTTCTAGTAATTCCGCAAAATTCTGAATAAAAAAATCAATGTATTCTTCATAATAATTTTCTATTTTGTCATAAACATTTATTACTTTACCCATAATAAAGAATAATATATATAGAACAAAAAATTCATAATTCATAATTATAAACAGTTTCGAGAAGCCAAGATATCCCATTACAATTTTTACGCGTATATTTTAAAAATTTGAGTGAATATGAATTCAAACAATAAGTACAGATGCATAAAAATATCTAATAAGTGTTCCGCTTCGCTTCGTAAAATAAGTGAAAACGAGGCTGCAAATATAATTGAATATTTTCCAGCTGTCGCCAACATTCATTGTAGCCGTATTTGCGAAACTTGCCGGAATACACTGAGAAAAGCACGCAGTCGTAATGAATCCAACGTGGAGCAGAATGAAGTCTCAAATTATTTGCCAACAACGCCCAGCGATGAAGTTAGCGAAGAATTGAATGAACTTCCAACTTGTAATGCAAACATCGAAAGGACGGAAGTCATTGAAAATATAAATGATCATATTATTCCTCATCTACCAAACCAAATGTCGCCTCTTAAAAGGAAATATATGAAACAAGATGCATACAGAAATAGAAAATCACTGCAAATTTTCGAAAATATAGCAGATTCACTTGGAGCTGATCCATTATCTGATTTGTCAGCGCAACTTGAAAACGTCAAAGCCATTTACGAAGAAATTTTGGAAAACATCAAATATCAAATAGAGAGCAGCTCAAATCTTTTGGAAAAGCAAAAACTTTTATCTCTCTTACCAATCAATATGAGTCACGCAGAAATTAAAGATCTTTTTGGGGATGATATATCTCACGATTGTATCAAAAAAAGTAAAGATATCCAAAGGAATAAAACGAAGTTTGCAGATATCAATATTTTTAAAATGAGCAGACGTAGTTTACCAACCGAAACTCTAAGCACAGTCAAGTTATTTTATGAAGATGATGAAATTAGCCGAATGATGCCTGGATCGCAAGATTCAATTACTGTTAAACAAGGAAACTTACGTGAAAATGTTCAAAAAAGACTTTCGGTACGTATTACTAGAAGTGACACTACTTAAAAAAATTATTTAAAAAAAAATAAAAAAGAACCCATTTTACTTTTTGGATATGTTATAGGTGAAGGAAATACCTTTCTAAAAAAGTAATACACTGTAAAAAATCCTTGATCTTTTTTGGTTTTTCGTTACCTAAATTTTTTTTTTTATAAAATATAAGGGCAATTACTAGAAGTGACACTACTTAAAAAATTATTTAAAAAAAAAATAAAAAAAAACCCATTTTACTTTTTGGATATGTTATAGGTGAAGGAAATACCTTTCTAAAAAAGTAATACACTGTAAAAAATCCTTGATCTTTTTTGGTTTTTCGTTACCTAAAATTTTTTTTTGTTATAAAATATAAGGGCAATTACTAGAAGTGACACTACTTAAAAAATTATTTAAAAAAAAAATAAAAAAAAACCCATTTTAATTTTTTGATATGGTATAGATGAAGGATAAACCTTTCTAAAAAATTAATACACTGTAAAAAAACCCTTGATCTTTTTGGTTTTTTCGTCAGTTAAAATTTTTTTTTGTTATAAATTTTTTTACAGTGTATTTCTTTTTTTTTTTTTAAACGTGTCATAAAGCCTGTTAAAATATCTTTTTAATGATACCAAGATCATGGAAATCGGTTTAGCCGATTCTGAGTTATTGTAGTTTAAATGAAGCTCTTTTCGACCATTTTCGCGTTTTTTCGAAAACGTTCCCACTGTGTCACGCCCAAAAAATCGAAAAACAGTCATTTCTAAAAATGAGAGTTTGTTTGTATTGATCAAATTTAGCTATGAACAAAATTTTATCGATATCTGAGGGGGTCGGGTTCAATGCATCTCGATTTTTACATAAAAATTCATCATTTTGGATATTATTAACATTATTATCATGTTTTAAATAGAAGAAATAATTCCCATATTTTATTTGTTTACGATATTTAGTTAAATACATTAAATTTTTAAAGTAGAATGATTACGAAAACCAAATAGGGCATGCTGCTGATGCCTTATAAATACGAGTACTTCTAAAAACAAAACGCGGAATACAACAAAAGTGAAACAAAATGTGTAACGGGTAATTGAATAATGCGCCCCATGCACGTTTCAATTCAATTGTCAACTGAGTCTTTCAACTGAATTGATGCTTAGTCACACACTTCATCAACTGAATTGAAAGATTTTAAATTAATTTTAAAATTTAATGACATAAAAGACAATTTTTGAAATACTTAACTTTTTTTTACAAACGAAAACTACAAGCATTAATTTTGACAGCTGATCAAGAGACTCGAGCACACACAGTACAATTGAATTGAAAGACTTAGTAGTCAACTTCAAAAAATCAAAATCTTTTGATTTTTCTTCAACCAACTCGACAACTGTCAAACTAATCAATTGACAAAACCATATACGCTTTGATTTGGACAACAACCGATTCAGTTGACAATTGAATGAAAATCGGCTGCTTAACAACATTCTTCCACTTTGACTTAAGTCAATCCCAGTGACTAAATTTAATGACAATTTTTCATTAAATTGAGCCTAATTAGTAATTTCTCCGATGTAACCGAGTCATCGCACTGATGCCATTTTTTATTAAACTGACTCCAATTCGTAATTTTTGTGATGCCGATGTGTCATCTCCTTGATGACACAGTTTCACCTGATGACATCACAATGACCAAAAGTTTCATGGGGTCAAAAACGTAGACACCTGTCATAGTACTGATGTCAAAATACATCAGCGTTTTGACGCCTTTTCTATCACTGTAGAGATTTCCCTCCCCACTATTCGAACAGCTGTAAGCTCTCATGCAGTTCAGGAATTGTTTACCCTCGTCTTTGGGTTTAAATCGCAGCCACTATGTGATCTCTTAAGACACGCCCACATTACAGCAACACGCTCTGTGCAAAAGTATCACTCCGTAAAATGCACAATTAGTGAGACAAAAAACTTTATTTTCTAAGCAACAGCCAACTCAGCCGGTCTCTCAACCACTTCGCAAAGTCCATAGTCATACTGGTAACTTTTAGCACAGTCCTAATTACTTCATCCGAACCACAACTACTAAATCTGAACCAACATACACATAATTCATAATCATACTGGCCCGTTACCAATCATAACTAAATAACGTTCAAGTCAATTTCTATAAATATCTTAAAATTCTTAAAATTTCGACAACAAAAGGTTCTTTAGGGGCTCTGCGACTTACTCACATAGAACTGTCAAACTGGGTAAACCCAAACGATGACGGTGGCCAGTTTACATTTCCCCTACGTTAGATAACGCTGCCCTCATATCGCTCGTGCAGAATGCCGAATGTAGCAGGAGTTGTGTGGCATATAGCACCGTCTTGTTAATACCACATGTCGTTGGTGTCCATATCATCTAACCCAAACAACCATCAACGGAACCATATTCACCAGCATTTATAATAGTTGTTTAACACCCATAAAATTGTTATTGGGTAAGAAAATCGCGAGGTGACTTTAAATTTAAAGGTCCACAAGGCCGTCCTCGTTTGATTTTCGTGCGTTTTACGTTTCATTCGCATTGGCTAATGGTTTGGTGTCATATAACTGTGCTGAGTTACAGTTTTCGGTTTTAAACATTAACCATATGCAAATTTTTTTAACCTTACTTTCTAATCTGTTTGTCAGGTAAAGCAAAAAAAAAAGAGGATTTGGCTTGGTGGAGTACTCTTTGATTCTTAGACGAATTACTTGTGGAGTATAAGTTTCTTTGATTACTGGTTGAGACAAAAAGACTACCCAGAAACGGATTCTGAAAGTTTTCGGATTCCTCTATGAAAATTTAGGTCGACCGATGACTTTGAAGCAGGCTCCTATTAAGTGTAATACCCTGGCAATAAAACTATGAATGTTATTCAATTTGGACGTCAAGAAGAATTCTTGACAAAAGTACGAAAAAAACAGAAGTAAGGAAAAACATGTAAAATCAATTAAAATGGATAATCATTCAAAAAAAGCACGTTTCAGCAGTCGTCGATGGCTGAGATCTCCTCTGAGGAGATCGAGTGGTGCGATCGAAACATGTCAGGGTAACCTGCCGGCCAGGGTTCGAGCCCGGCTACAGTCAAGAAAGAAAAATTATCAACAACAATTTTAAATAATTTTCATGTTGTAAAATTCCTTTCTTCATAAAAATAATTTAATGAAAATTAAATTTAATGAACTTAAGCCTAATTAAAAATATTAAAAATTTGGATTAAAAACCATAAATAGTTCAACAAAATAACCACAATACTAATTATTATATTCAAAAATGTTATTTTATAACTCGATTAACAGAGAGTTAAAGAAAGAGTGTTTTTAAAATAAATGTTTGTTGTTTAAATATGCCAGGTTCCATCGTTTGTATGTTCCTTATGTATCCAAGTCATGGCGAGAATCGGTCCTTCTTTGACCAAGGCACACATACAGAGACCACTACTGAAAATCACTTTTGCTTCCATAATAACCTAAATGCTGACACCAATATCAAAGTGAGCGGTTTTAACTTGCAAGAGAAAGAAAATAAATAACGCACGCTTACGCAAAAGAAATTTTATAATTCTAACGGTCACAAATGATCCGTAGCCAAATGATTGTTATCACGCACGCACGCTCATACAACATTCGCAAAGTCTTACAATCACTTACACTAAAAAAAGACAAAATAGTTTTATAGTGAAACACTGCGCAGAAGTTAGTTCTAGTCAATTTTTATCAATATTTGTAACTTAATACTCTTAAAAATTTGGCAACTAAAACCCTTTTCATTAGGATAGGAATTAACTTTAAAAACAAAATCAAAGTATGCGTGATATACATATTATCGTCATTTTTATTCGTTAAAAAGGCCTGACATTCGTGCAAATGCCCGCTGTGGCTTCGTTGAACGGCAAGCATCCGAAAGAAAACCCCACAAGAAAAGGTCTAACAGGGTAAAACCAAACGATTATAGTGGGCAGTTCACATCAAATCGCTCGTGCAGAAACATGTCGTCGCTGTCCATATCATCAAATTTAGGCAAATGAAGTTGATAATCATCGATCTATTGACGGTGATTGCCTGGCCAACGTTATTCTCAAGAAAATAGGAATCGATGACACTGCCAACTTAATATCCACCCAAAACAGTGACTTTTTCGGGTTGCCTACGCTCTTGGATATCATGTGCAGTGGTGTCGACTCAAATGCGACACCACTGTTTGTTGGCGTACCCATTCATCCAGAAATTAGCCTCGCTTAATATGAGTTTTCTACGTTCATGACTACCTGACAAAAATTTTCTCGCATTTAAGTCATTTCATACACATTTACTCTTTACATTAAGGTAGTTCTTTATTTTATTAAGGAAATACAATTTGCATGAAATTTATCGAATTCCAAGACATTGTTAAAAAGGTATTTTCTTTAGTTGAATATGAATGTTTGTATGTACATTTGATAGCTTACAATTATCAAATAGTTTCATAGATATTAACTTTCATTTCTTGATTAACTCGTACTTGTATAAAATATTTTCTTATGATTTTAATTTAACAATTAAATATGTTGTTTTAAATTTTTTTTATATAAAATAAAATTAAAATAATGTTGCATAATATTGCAAATAACAAAAGAAAATACTTTTTTAATAACATAAAATTTAATACAATAGAGTAAAATAATAGTTACAAAAAGAGAAAAAAAAAATGCAGCATTTATTCAATAGTTCATTTTAAAGCATTTTAAAAATTTTTGCACAATCAACCTGCAGTCGAACTTTTTAAACTCAAATCAAGCAACTCAAGCATCAATTAATTTATTCATTCATCCGTCTCTTAAAATATGTTCCGACTCAAAATCCAGACAGACAAACACAGGTTTTTTTTTGTTTTATTATTTTAATTGTATGTAAAAGGTGTCCCAAAATGAACGCAAGATTTGAATTGAATAGAAAATAAGGTCAAAAGACAACGTGATTTTTTTTATTAAAACATCGGGCAAATCGCCTCCACGGAAGGTTTCCACAACCATTTTTATTAGGGATGGGCAAATTGAAAAAATATATCGATATATATCGAATCGATATTTTTTAAGAGTATCGATATTTATTATTTCAAAAATATTGTTTAATCGATATATCGAACGTATTTTGCTGAAACTATTACCAAGCTAAAACATTTAATTAAGCTTTGTACAAACATATTCAGCCCAATTATAAATACTAATTCCCCGGGAGTTTTTTCCCTTTTCCCATTTTTACAATTGAATTAACATAAGTAAAATGGGAGAAGGGAGAAAACTCCCGGGGAATTTTTATTCATAATTGGGCTGATTATATATAATGACATTGTTACATTTTATTGGTTTATTTTATTTCAAAAAATTAATAAGAAAAAAAATTCAATCAAAACAAAAAATTCAATTATAACAAAAGCAAAAGGGAAGAATACAAAAAAACCATATGAAATCTAAAAAAAGTAAATTGCAAAGTAAACATGGAAGTACCAACTTACCTTAAAATTTGAATTGCACCCCAAAAGTACTAACTTTAACTAAAAATGTTTTTGATTGTTTTAGTCAAACCAGTAATCATGAGATATGGACATCAGGAGCACTCTCTCTTTTATGTGCTCTCCTGTTAATCTGCTTCTTGTATGCGGCACTGCTTCTTAAAAATGCCAATCATTTAAGATCTTCATATTACAGTGCAGCCACACGGTCAAGTTGTTCTTGATAGTCTTTTACATATACTGTTTGTCAAAATTTCCAAAAATTGATAGTTGTGACGTAGGCTGCATTCAATTTTTGAGCAATTTACTTTCAAGATGCCATCAAGAAAAAAATTTATAAAGAGAAACGAAAAATTTGCTCACTAACCTTCAAATCAGCTGTTTTCTTGAACGTAAATTGAAACACTCACTGGCATGAGAATTTTAAAGGCAAGTTCGCATCAATTTTTAAAAGTATGAGTGTATTGGTAAAAAAGTGTGAGTGTATTAAAACTTGATAGGCAAAACTTGATCGTGTAACCCTCAAGTTAGTTTAAAAAAAGGCGGTGATGCCAATTCTTAAAAAAATATGTGGTTTGAAAACCGGCTAAAATTTTGAGTTTTTAATGAAGATTGACTTTAAAAAATATCGAATTCGATAGATATATCGATATATCGGTATTTTAAATATCGACGATATATATCGATTATGTTTTTTTTAATATCGATATTTTGATATATCGATATTTTTTGCCCATTTCTAATTTTTATTAAATGTGGCTAAATTCGTTGATAAAGGGTAACAGTTCCATCTGTAATATAACTGTGGTTATTAGCTAGCGTCATCAGTAAAGCCCTTATGACACTTCATTTTTTATTCATTGAGTTGATATAGAATTGATAGAAAGAGCAAACTATAAAAAATGTGAACAAAGTTTTTTCTTTTACTATGGTTTTGTTTAATTATAAAATGTTGTCAACTTTTTGTTTATGATAAACAATAAAACAAAGCAAACGAAAAGCGGTAAATCGCTGAATTTGCCCATAAACCGCTGATTCAGCAACACTTTTAATATTTCAAGCTTGAAATGTCAATTTAAAGTTGAACAAATTTACATTTTTTCGACATATTTGTAATACAAAATTTGGTCGTTTCTATTGGGACAAAAAATTCCCGAACAGAAACATTTTTAAAACTCCAAAAATTTAAAAATGTAAAAATTCAGGATTCTTCGGATTCATCAAGTATTAAAAATTTTAAGCATTTGAGAAGCTGGAATAAATTTGTCATAAATTTGTTTATTTAAAAAAGAGCTTTTAATCACCCCTATCGTGAATAATTTTTCCCTCGTAATTTTTCCCCTTCTTACATACTTGCGATCATAAAAAACTCCCATGAAAAAAGGTAAATCAAAGGAGAATAATAACGTGAAAAAATGTTCAAGGGGAAAATTCACCTTATCGTGAAAAGTTTTTTCCCTCGTTATTTGTTCACGTTTCCCTTGGATTTTCTCAGTACAATTGTACGTTTTTCAGTACTATCAGCATTGCTTTTGCAATGAAGTACTCCAATGACATGTTTAGTACAATTTAAAGATTTTAAACATTTAATATTAAAGCTTTTTGGTCTAGGGTTGGAGAATTCGAAGGCAAATGTGCAACACATTTTTTCATACCATAATTTAAGAAAAACAAAGCAAAGAAATCTCCTTTATGTAAATACTGTATCGATTCCGAAAAAATATTTACTACAGTCTAATGAATCTTGTTGCTATAGTTTTAAATTAAAAAAAAACTTATCGCTACTTTTATTTAGACTTTTTTATATATTCTTTTTTATCAAACTTAAAAAAAAAATTATATGTTAGATAAGCCTTTTCTAAATTAAAGTAACACTATGTAGAAATTTATCAAAAAACTAATTTCCTACATCAATCAGACTTTGATCTCCTTGAAAAATAATGAACCGATTATTGTGTTCCTTATTATACTTCGTTTACATAGTATGAACTATATGAATACTTTAACATGGGATTCAGGCGAAGACTTTTTTTAACATGGGATTCAGGCGAAGACTTTTTAGCTTGATTCCACTATTATCTTTATAAAAATAAGCCCTATGCCCTATATTTTTGGGTTTTAGTACAATTATGGTCTAAAAAGTACTAATTTTTACTGAATTAAGTACAATTTTAAAAATGTCATTTATCATCCCTGATGAAAGTAGTTCCTCCTATAAATCGAAAAACTTTTCACATAAGATTCACGATTGCTTTTTTCCCTTCGAGGGGAATGAAAATTACATGGGAACAAAAATTCCACTTGTTACACACGATAGGGGTGATTAACTCATACTGCATTATGTTGCAAAATTAGTCTTTGGCGATACTTGTTGGTACAGAAGCATATTTAAAACTGCTGCAGCAAGCTCTTGAAAAGGTTTCGAACCACCAGCCTTAAATTTATACTCATATCTTGACAAATCGGTCTTGCCATTGCACAAATAGCATTTATAATAGTTTATTATGCCCAAAGGTACCCAGCGAAAAAAGAGCCTTTTCTCTTTAAAAAAATCACCTGAATATTTTTACAAAATTTTTATCCCCAGTTACGAAAAAATCCCATATTTGAGGAAAAATCCCCAAAACGGAGAACTAACAACAACACTATAGAGGTAGGTAAAAGACGATTCGCTTGTTTTGTATAGAAACAACAACAACACTACAAGAAGAAAAACATTCATTATTTTCATGTGTTAAAAGTAAAATAAGAAGCAAAAATTCGCGATTTCTATTTGTTATAATTATATTTATTTTAATTCAGGTTTAAAATACAACTTAGTCGAATAAAATTTTAAGCCTAAAAATGCTTTGTTAAAAATTCTTATTCATAATCAGCATTTTAAATGAATTGTATGATGACAACACTATCTCTTTTATTTGTCAATTGAATCGTAATGATGCCAAACAGCGATTATTAAATCATACAGTGCTCGTATTATATTATTATATAAATAAAATAGTATGATAATATTTATTTTAATTCCAAAAAAAAGGGTTTCAACAAATATTTCATAAGAGTGTAATTTAGATGATGATTTTATTTCTGATAAAAAAATATTTAAATAACGAGTTTTATGTTATTTGTTTTGATCGTTTACACATCACTAGTTTATTTCATACAATTTAAATTATCAAAATGTATTAACAAAGTGACCTCAGTACTACAACAATTAAACAATAGAAAAAACAACAGGCATTTTGTTGCTAGAATTGAGACGGCAAATGTCAAAATGCCTTATTAAAAAAAATAAAAAAATTACACCAAACGTCACACACGAAGAAAATCACTGCAAAAAGCTGCGCTTGTGAGATCACTTTATTAAAAAATTCTGTAAAAATAGTTTGTGCTTTTATTTGTGAATTTCAAAAATAATTTAGTAATATATTATTTCATTTCATTATTGTTAATATGCCCTACAAGAAGAGAATGAGCGAGTAGTCACTTTTTCACGTTGGTGTTAAGAAAATGATAGAATGAAATTACCGAAATCGAGTTTTCTAAAAACAACATTTTACAAGAATATGATATATGGCAATATTTTAGCTCTTGGCTAAAAAAAAAATAAAAAAAGTTTTAAATTTAAAAAAAAAATTAAAAAAATTTTTAAAAAAAAAAAACAAAAAAATATTTTTTAAAAAGATTGATTAAATAGCTATCTAAGTGGCTTCATTGTTTGCAGTGGTTTTGCTCGAGAAGTAAAAAAATCAAATTTTTAAATATTTCTATTATGGCTCAGTTTCAAACATCATAATACTTTGCAGTCAAAGTAAAAAATGAAGCATTAAGTTTAACGATCCACAGATTTCTTATTCTGTACAAATTAATAACGTTTTGGTGCACATTGGGACAACTATCATTGTAAAATTCTACACGGTTGCACTGTAGAATGCATTAAAAAAGGCGACTTATGTTTTGGAATTCACTCTATATTATTCAACCATAACAACTTATTTTGCTCCGTTTAGCCAATGATGACAACTCTTCATTGCCAAAAAAAAGCTACAGTTATACCAAAATATGCTTATCTGCTGGCTGAGTAATAGCTTAATAAAAATGTATTACAAAAAGCAAAAATATTAACTATTAATCAAATTAAATTTTAGATTAAGGAATTTTTATTTGATTGCTTTAAAATCTAATCCTTTGACAGAATTAAAGTTTTTATAATAAAAGCGGTTAACTATCAAAAAGTAATTTCAATTTTTGGGAATACAAAATTTTAATTTCAAAAGATTTTGTTATTCGTGCTTAATTCCCAGTTTTTATTACTGATAAAAACACTTGAAATTTATTGTTGATGGGATAAGCTATTCCTATGCGCATTTCACTGGTTGCTTAGGCCAGATCATCAGGAAACTTCATCCATAACGTTTTAGAAAAACTAAAGATATTAAACCAAATAAAACTGTTAAGCGTATAAGACTTATAGCAACAGTTCTACTTGTAATAATATCAAAGCTTAAACAAAACACATCAACAATAAACAGTGGGTTTATCTCATCTTACATTCCCCACTACAATTAGTTGAAATTCTCTCAACATTAATTGTAGTTGTAAGTAGGTTAAGAAAAACAAAATAAAAACAACAACAACAACTTTACAAAAGATGTTGACAATTAAGTGTTTTTTTAGGCCGTGCACTGCCTGTTTATTATCAAAAAGTAATTTCAATTTTTGGGAATACAAAATTTTAATTTCAAAAGATTTTGTTATTCGTGCTTAATTCCCAGTTTTTATTACTGATAAAAACACTTGAAATTTATTGTTGATGGGATAAGCTATTCCTATGCGCATTTCACTGGTTGCTTAGGCCAGATCATCAGGAAACGTCATCCATAACGTTTTAGAAAAACTAAAGATATTAAACCAAATAAAACTGTTAAGCGTATAAGACTTATAGCAACAGTTCTACTTGTAATAATATCAAAGCTTAAACAAAACACATCAACAATAAACAGTGGGTTTATCTCATCTTACATTCCCCACTACAATTAGTTGAAATTCTCTCAACATTAATTGTAACATAATTTATTTAGAAAAAAATTACTGCAAAATTTATTTTAGTTCTTTAATTAATAAACAACTTTTTACAGCCTGTTTTTAGAAAATGAAAACAAGTGAGTGAGTAAGAAATTATATTAAAAACAACAATAAAAAACGAAAATTTGTTTTTGTTTTCAATATAATTTCTCACTCACTCACTCACTTGTTTACGTTTTCTAAAAACAGGCAGCTAATAGCTGCTTCAAACTGTCAGCTGTTTTTAAGCGTTGCCAACTCTCTATTACACAATTACTTGTAATTTGAATTAATTTTGGGACACGCTTTATTTTGTTGAATGTTGTAAAATATAACAACTCTTTATTTAATAAACAAACAACAACAAAAAATTAAGCAATAATATCATCACATAATATTAAAAAATAATTATTGTTTACAATAAAGTTGTAAATCATAATAAAGACTGTTTTCATTGTTGAAAGTTTTATGCTTGATAATGATCTGTTTTTTTTTTTTAGCATAAATTTTGAATTAAGTTTACGCATCCAAATCTATTGTTTTTTCAACAATAACCAAAACAACATTTGAACTTTATGTTGTTTTTTATTATCTCATGTTTTTTTGTTGTTGGAAAAAAATTGTGTTTAAAATTTTTCCTGTATAAAATTAAAACAAGTGATTTAAATGCATTTTTAATCCTCTTTAAACTGGGAATTATATGGTTTTTACTTCCAATTAATTTCATTTGCATTAAACAGTGAATACGCCGCCACGCCTGTTTACACGAAGAGGGTGGAATAATAAATTTTGGAAGGGCCGATACAGTTTCAATTTCAAACTTGAATAAATTAAAAAATTGCAAATATGTAATATACTATTTGAAACAATGAAAACATGAAGGTTAATTAATAAGAAAATAAAACGAAGTTAGAGTTAAATTAAAAAAAAAAGTTTTTTTTAAATTATTTGGGCCTACCATTTAGCATTACTTTTAAATTGAAGCTTATCTTTAATTAAACAGGTCAGTGCAGTTGTAAATCCAAATTGCGAACCGATTCTTTTTAAATTCCATAGCACTGTGATGAACAACACACACAAAACAGAAGTAAAAAAACGTGTAGATATTTTTTTAATTTTAAGAGAAACAACGAAAATTAAAAATGAATTTCGCGCCGACCACGGAAACAAAATTTTGTTGCCCCAGCACGCGTTCCGTGGAATGGAGAGAATGCCGACCTCTGATTTAGATTTACATTAGACAGTTTCTGACAAATTTTAACGTACTTTAACATTTTAAGAGGTTGTTTTTCTTGAGCACGCTAGAACTTCCAAAAGGTTTAGCTGCTGTTAGCAGATGGACAAAAGTTTGTTATAAATAAACTCTGTGCTTACAAGCTGCTAGGCTTAATCGGCATTCTAGTTAGCAGCTCGTTGTACGTAGTGTATAGGGTTTTTTCCCGGGATTTCCCGTCCCGGGAATTCCCGGGAATTTCAATTATTTTATTTCCCGTTTTCCCGGGATTTTTCTTGCGGGATCCCGGGAAATAAAAAATTCGTCATAATTTCAGAAAATAGCTATTTATACTTTAAAATTTAGTTTTCTATTCTCTAAAACTTAGTATCTGTGGATGGCTTGTGGATTAGATCAATTGCAAGAAGTGTGTACATGTATTTAAATCAATGTCTCCTGCATCATGATGCAATAAATCTACTAAAAGCAGAATGGGCAGTGCAACAGATGATAATTATTACATTTTGTGAAGTGAAGAGTTAATAAAGTACATTAATTCAAAATAAGATGCAGGCAGTAAAGTTTCATTGAACATGAACAAGTCTTAAAAATAAGAGATGCCTAAACACATCGTTCCTTTATTGCAACATAGTCATATTTACAAAAACAAACGATCTTGGCAAAAAGCGTTTAAAGTTTTCCAAATGTACCGATTTATAGATATATTTTGCTATAACTTCGGTTCAGTTTGAGATATAATACGAAAAGGTATGAAGGAAAACTTTGCTAAAGTCACTTTAAATTTTGATACGTGACTATGATGCAATGAAGGAGCGATATGTTTATAAGGTGATAAACACAAGTTTTCTGTTTCAATTTGTGTTGGTTTATATACCCGTGAACTGCGGGGACACCGAAATAAAATCACATTTTGGAAACTCGTGTAAGATACTACAACATACGACTTGAAAAACACATTGTCCTAAAGATTACAAATGGACCTATTGAAATGAAAAGGTTTGTAAGAAGCAGTCCGGTTGATGCTTTTTTTGCATAAACCTTGACATACATTTGACTGATATAGACGTTGTTTATAAAAAAGAAAAAATTGCTTCTGATTGTGAATCCGAAGCATGTTACAACGGTGCACTTTTAACTATTTGTCCAACCTCGGTAAAAAATGAACGAAATTTTTCGGAAACATGATAATTAGTAAATAAAATCAGGAATATTCTTTTTGACGACTTACCAAGCGCTTTGAGTGTGTCAGAAAGTTATTTCCTAAGCCGTTTAAAAATTTTACATATTTCTTTAAAATATTTTATATATTTTATTAATTAACTTTTTGATCTCATATCTTGAATACCTTAATTTTTATTTGGTTTTTATTATTGTTTTATGAATAAAATTGTTATGCTTATGTTATCTTTTTATCTTGTATCCAGAGTATAATAATACTGAATAAAAGCATAATAATAGGGAATAAAGGCGTGAGGTGATAATAATTCAAGTTCCTATTTCAATCTTCAATTAATTTTTTAGTATTGAACCATTTCTTTTACTTTCTTTGTAAACAAGTTCCCTTACGTTTTTTTATAAAAGTATTTTTCATTAATTAATAACAAAATTTACTTTGTTTTATTTATATGGAGCGGGATCCCGGGATCCCGGGAAATTTAAAAAAATTTCCCGCTTTCCCGGGAATCGAAAAAGTCCGGGAAAAAAAAAACTCTAGTAGTGTACAAACTGTGGCTAACTTTTTGTTATAAATACGGCTGTAATAGTCTTATTCCTTCAATATTTTCCAGGAATATTTTCTATGCACTATTCTATTTGTTAGAATAGTTATAATAATATTTTGTTCTTGGTACATTTTTTAATTGTTTAATTATTTTCCTTTGAACATTTTTATTAAATATACGAATGATTTCAAGGCTATTTTGTAAACAACAATCATTAAAGTCGCACTTTACATTATTTGGTATAGCCAACGGTTGTATTTTCCTCGCCGTCATTGAAAAATTTTTAATTTTAGTCAATTTTGGTCGCCGTCAACAATATGTGTTACTGGCGTTCTCAATGGCTGCAATGTCACATCGGCTTCGAAGGCAATGGTATGACATACATAACGTAACGACGTAATCTCTTTTGATAGTTTTCAACATGAGTTACAGACAAACTTTTTTCTTCCTTTTCGAGAAACGATGGAATATTTTGTTTTACATATTTTCGATGCGAGAAGTTCTGATTAAAGTTACAGAACATGGGTACTAATTTGCCATAGTATACCGAAAAAAAGTGGAACCCACTTTTTTAGTAGGACAGTTCTAGTTTTATAGTTATTCCTACCGGAAGTTGTATGTCTATAAAAACAACCCCTGTATGTCAGCAAAATAATATTCAGTGCCTCTCAAAAATTGCCGGAAAATTTAAATAATTCGTATAATAAAAATCAAAAGAAAAAAACAATAATTGGATCTATTATTTGTACTTCATTTTCGCCAATGAAAACTGGGGTCTAATCACCGCATTCGACACTATCGTATCGAATAAACTATCAAATTTTTTTGCATACAATAGACACTGACGTATCGAATGAAAACTCGATAAATGTAATGTCGAGTTAGTCGATATCGAATGAAATTATTTCAAATTCAATACAATTCATTCGATATCGAGTTTCACGATACCAAAATATATAATTTCGATCAATTTTGCTCGATATCGTATGCGGTGATTAGACCCCTGATTGTAAATAATGACGGCGGTAACTTGTTTGCACTCCTAATATTAAAAAAAAAAACAATACATTATTCAACTTTTATGACTTGATAATATAATTAAAGTATTAATATCTAATTTATTTTATATTTAAAAAATTAAATCAATAGTAAAAATTTCATATCTATTTTTATTACAACAATAAAAAAGTTAATTACTTGTTATTAAATGTTGCATGAATGTTTTTAATTAACAAGTTAATGTAAATTCATAAAAATTACTATTGAAAATAAATAGAAATTTATTTATGGTTAAATTTGTTACACTAATAACAATCAAACTAAAACAATAAGTTGTAAAACTAAACAATTTTTAGAAACGGTTATTGTTGTTTATTATTGTTGTTATTAAACATAAACGTTAATGGCCTGTAATTAATTGTATTAATTGAAATAAAAGAAAATTAGATAGAAGCCGATTTTCCATTCGCATAAAATTTACAAATTATGAGTGTGGGCATAAAAATCCAGCTGAAACTCCTCTCGCCAAGTTCTAAGCCACGACGATACTGTGCTATACTAAGTAGATCTAGTCCGCTTAAATGATCATTGGTGATCGCATGCACATGATTTCATGGAGTCCGCATAAAAAATCTCACTTAATAGTTTGATTTCGAAAAATATTGTTATCCGTTTTGTAATCGTAAATCGAAGTGAGTGGTTTTAAGCTTAAAATCACGCACGCTTAATGAAGAGAGTAATTACACCAAACCTTAAAAACCGCGTTATGCGTTTTCCAGCTTTTCGACAGTGCGTTAAGTAGTGAAGTTGGGCTGCTTAAAAACTGTTGTTTTTTGCTGGAAAACGATTTAGGTTTAAAATGGTGTTATTTCATAACTAAAAAAAAATCGTTAAAATTTGTAAGTTTGATTTGTTTTAAAGGGTTTTTTATAACGGTTTGATTTCAGTTTGTTGGAAAAGAAAGTCGACGAAATTCATACTCAAAGTAAATTTGAGAATAACTTGAAAAAAACAAAAAAAAAAAAAAATTTGAAATTAACTAATATGCTGGTGGCAGTGTTAATAAAACTGAACTGGCAAAACAAAATAATTTTTTTTTATTTTTGTTTTTCCTTCGCCCAAATACAACTACATTTAAGCTCGATTCGCCCCCACAATATTTTTTGTCGGAGAAAATTTTTTTTATATTGAGTTTGACGTCTTAGTTCTGAGAGAGAGAGAGAGAAATTATTGTGTTCGGCAAGTTTTTTCTTGAATTGATTTTTTTTATTATTTATTGTTTTTTCTTGAATAAATAAAAAAAAAAATAATTTAATTAAAAATAGTAAAATCACTTTCCTTTTTTCGTCTATTTTCTTTAACACACTTTTAGAAAGCAATTCAAAATACATAAGTGGTTTGCTAGTTGTGAAACCTTTTTGTATAATTGTTTACATCTGTAAACTATATGGTAGCTTTGTTTTTCCGGACAAATTTTCCGAAATGGGTGAATCGTTCTGCAGAACACTCTCAGTAAAAGAATTATTCTCCGGACAAAAATATTGTTCGGAACGCATGGATGAATCCACCTTTAGAGTTGACAAAAAATCAACCAATTGTAGTCGGGACTGTAAGAAAAGATAAACTCACAGTTTTTTGTTGTTATTTTTGTTTAAGATTTGATATTGTTACAAGTAAAACAAGGGTTTATAATTCTTATTCGCTTAACAGTTTTATTTGTTAAAGATATTATTATTTTTCTTAAATCCTTGGATGAAGTTTCCTGATGATCTGGCCTAAGCAACCAGTGAAATGCGCATAGAAATCAACAATAAAGTTCAGTTTATCAATATGTAGTATGAAATGGGAATTTAGCACATTTAAACGAAACCTTGTTAATTTATTTTTAGATTCCCAAGAAAAACTTTGAAAACATTTTCTCATTTTTCGAATGTTAATTTTTTTTTTATTTTGTTTTTGTTAGTACCAGCACTCAGGGGACCCCTACTTATGCATTGCATTGTGTTGTGCTGGAACTGGAAAAATAAGTTATGGGAAGGAGAAAAGAGGAAGTAGTGCACGTAAACATTCAAGTTGGATTTATTCATGTTGAAAGTAAAAGGGAAGACCTTAGTAGGAAGGTTATTCTTCATACAAACAGTCCTGCTAAAAAACCCATTTTCCATGTAATGCGTTTTACGATTCACGGGCCAATCTACCACAAAAGTATGGGCTCTTGGGGAAAAACGTGTATTACGATGAAACGTACGGGTTTCGGGAACCAGATTCCTAATTTCATCAGAACATTTTAATGACGATAAAACAGGCAAATACAATCCACATTGCGACCGTGCTTAAGGGAGTCAATAGAATTGCATACACTACTGCCACCAATGAGAACCTTCGCCCTCTCCTGCACGCGCATCAAGAGATTATGATTCCTTAATAATTCCACCACCCATATATACAGATAAGGCACCTTGATCCGTCGCAGGTTAATGCGTCAGCATGCAGCGTTCTTTCTTTCGGGCATTAAAATCGACTATATTCGCACCCCATACCGAGATTATGTCAAGGTATCGGCCATGCGTGTTTTTCATTTTCTGCCTCATAGCACCAGTATCAGATACACTTGGTCTATAATCAAACAAATACGGATGGCAAATATTGCCGTCATCTGCAAAAGAGTAGATAGTCATTTAGAAAAATAAGCAATAGAGTCTGAGAAATAACGGGACCTTTCGGCACTGCTGAATGAATCTTGAAATCGTTTGACGAGACGCCATCTATAACAACCCGTATATTGCGATCTTTAAAAAAAGTTCGATATAAATCGAGAGAAATTATCACCGACACCAAATGCAACAAGTTCTGACAAGAGTGTTTGTCAAGCGCCGTGGAAATATTACCTTACTTTCGCCAAAATAGTGAATGGAACGGCACCCTTTTTCTAAAATAATTTTTTGAAAGATTTGTTTTTTAAACATCTAAATTGTGATTTTTCGTTTATAAATTTTTGAGGTTTAAAGATTTCTGTTTGAAAGTTTTGTTTAAACATTTTCGAATTCAAGCATTATCAACCATTTTAAAATGAATTAAAGCCTAAGCCCAATCAAGTGATTATTAAACTACACTTACAATACTGACCCCGAATTGATTAGAGAGATAATGGTTTTGAAACATAAATGATTTTAATTCCCATGATAATAATAAAAGTTTCCATACATTTATTTCCTTTAAAAAAAAAGTATTTATTCTAAATAACAATCAAATGTTTAAAGGTCAAATTATTAATAAAAATTAATCTCAAAAAGCGATTTAAAAAAAATCTTAGTCTGAAAACAAAGTCTTACAACAAAAATAAAATTTACAACATTTAAAATGCGCCACTGGGTCTTAAGAAAAACCTAAATATGTAAGAAGCTTTCTAAGATTAAAGAAAAACTGTGTGTTTTTTAAAATCTTATTTCGTTAAATGAAAAATCAGCAAACGTTTTGTTAACAATATTGACTGTAATAACCTACAGGGAAGTAACTTTCAAAGTAATTTTGGACACTTTATATTGAAATCTTGACACTTGAAAAAAAAACACGAGCAATAAAAAAAAAAACAGAATAATAAAAGCAGATTCCCCTTAACATCGTCTTGCAAACATTCACATTAAGCCAATGAACTTTTATGTCTATCCAACCTCTGAGTCGTGTTGTATTATTTAACTATCGTTAAAAAAGATTTGTTTACATGATGTAAAGAAAAATAAATAAAAAAAAACTCTCAAATTAGGGGGCCGAAATTTGTTGCTTCTTAAATGTAAAAAATAAATTTCAAAATACAACAAGTGAGTAACTATGTATTTGCTTTTCAGGGTTTTAACATTTATAATGACCCAGAAATGTAAAGACCAAAAGGAAATTTGAAAAGGAAACACTTAAAAAGGATTTATTTCTATTAACCTGGGTTGGAAAAGCTAACACTGACAGTGAAAGAATGTTTTGTGGTCTAACGAAAAATAGAAAACGCAAAAGTTCTTGTTAAAAGACTACAAGAAAAAAATTGTCCTAGATACACAACTGTAATGAATATAAACAAATACCGCTTCGAAATATGTACTAGTTGAAAGCTACAACGATTGCACTGCCTACAAAAAGGAGAGAACAAAATCTGCAACAAAAGCTTTTTATGCACTCATACACTCAGGGCTGCCAGATTTGACGATTTTTTGTTCCGATATTAGCAAAGTGCCGATTTGCTGATATTTTTCAAAAAGGTGAAGATTTTTTCAGTCTCCAAAGTCTCTTAACGTCAATTTAAAAAACAACATTACATATTCTGACACGTTCGTGTTTTAATCTTGGAACATTTAACAACAAGAGCGGGAGGCGGAACGTTTTCTTTCGCTTACGAACAGTAGTATTAGCTTTCTTGTTTAATAAAACCCACAAATTATAAATAAAAATGGAGATTGACCAAAAATAGCAAAATTGCCAATATTTATTACCAATAGCGGTCAACTTCAGTATTAAACGCGCTGTCAATATCAGTTTTCCCAATGGCAAAGCGTTAACGCCGCTCTATTTAGGGATGCTTTATACTAATTTTGTGGGCATGACACTTTTAAGACTAAAAAACGCGTGCCGCTTTTGTAACGGTATCTTTTACGACTAAAAATGCGGTCATCGACGATCAAAGAAGTTCTTCATGAGACTCCCAATAGCTCTTACAAGATTGAAAATGCTAGTTGGGTATGAAGTAATTATGTTTTTGCTTGAATCATTTTTTTTATAAAAATCAAAAAAAATTTTTGTGTATAAAAAAAAAAATTAATTTTAAGTTGTCCGACTATTTGACGATTTTTCGAAACGAGAAAGACGAATTTTTATTTTTTCTCAAGAAATTTACGAATTCCTCACAAATTTATTTGGCAGCCCTGCATACACTACTTCGAAGTGATAAATACACACAGAAAAAATTCTCCAACATTTTCCACCAATTAAAGCATTAATAAAAATAAAATCAGTTTTAATTACAAATTTAATCAAGTGAATTAAACGTTTAATCAAGTAAATAAAAATTTTAATCAAACTAATTAAACGTTTAATTGATACTATTTATTTTTTACTGGCGTAAATTTAATTAATTTTTTAATTAATAGGACAAATTTTTTAATTGAAATAAATTTTTTTTTTTTCTGTGCACCAGCTGATCTAAAATTCAAATTACAAAAAACTGTGATAAGGCTTGTTCTTACATATGGCTGAGAGAGAGAACACTAAAAAAGCGGATAACGACGCTCTTGAAATTGCAAAAAGTAAATTTCTCAGAGGAATAATCGTTCACATTAAAGTAGGAAAGAATGACCCCATTTAACGACTCATCACTATTAGCGTACATCAAATCTTAAAGAATAAGTTGGGCAGGCAATGAGGAAATATGTTTTGTGAATATGGAAGGCAAGAAAACGGAAATATAAAAACAGGAACACATATTCAGGTATGTGATGGAAATCGATTTTAAAAACAAAATGATTTGAAACCAAAAATATCGATTTCAGTATCTATTGATTTTTTTTTATCTTATGTTAATCCCGCGAAGCTCTACGCTTGTCCGCAAAAAGGCGTAACTAACAAATATATATATTTTTTTTAGGAGAAGCAAAAAACTTTTTAAAATGAAAACTGTAAACATGTTAGAAAAACATGAATTGATAAGTTGTCCATGAACTTCTTCAAACAATTTCAAAGAAAACCATTTCATTATATTTTAATAGCAAAAAAAGTGTAATAAAGTTGTTTTGCATTTATCAATAAACACACATGTAGTTACGTCCCTTTTTGTTAAGCGTAATTTTTAATCGCAGAAGTTTACAATTTTGTCAAGATATATAGTTTAATGGCATTCATAATAATCAATCAAAATCTCAATTTTGAATATTTGGTTGGTTACGCCTTTTTGCATTTTAGTTAACGATATATTCCTTTTACTTTCTGTCTTTATTTGTTGAAATTTTATATTTTATATTTATGTTAACTGAAGTGTATTTTGAACAAACATATTCAGCCCAATTATAAATAAAAATTCCCCGGGAGTTTTCTCCCTTCTCCCATTTTTCCTATGTAAATTCAATTGTAAAAATGGGAAAAGGGAAAAAACTCCCGGGGAATTTTTATTCATAATTGGGCTGATTAAAACTAAAACTCAGAAAGGATTTTAAAATTGTTCAAAATTCATCACACCTTTTAAAAATTTTCCTTTTGAAATCCTTCGATTTTCATCATTGTCAAGTTTTATCAATTAAAATCCCTCTACTAAAAATGTGATTGTTGTTTTCGTTACATATTCCCAACCTGTATTTCTTTTAGTTGAAAATCCGCCATTTTAAATGACATATCGTCGGCTTAATATGCAAATTTCTTAATCCACTTTTTAAGTAAATTGAGATTTTGTGGTAGAGAAGATACGCCTCGCCGACCAGCATGTCGTTTTTCTTCAATTTGAGTCTTAAAGTGTAAAACCAACTTATATTTTGGGTTTTCCTGCAAATAAGATATATAAAAAGTTTTTATCTTCCCTCCTGTTAAATGTGTTGTTAGCATAAAAAGCCGACTATATATATTCTCTCTTACTGGAATAACTGACAACATAAATATCCGGAATGGTGTCCGTCAGGGCTGTGTTCTCTCGCCTCTACTGTTCAACCTAACGCTTGACACAATAATGAACCGGGTGACAAACGACAAAACCGGTATTACATGGGTCCTCCAAGGTAAACTTGGAAACCTAAATTATGCAGATGATATATGTATTCTGGCACACAAACAATACCATAACGCGACAAAACTTCAGCACTTGAGCGAGTGTGCAGCTAAACCAGGCCTTAGGATTAAAACTGTGAAAATTAAGCTACGGGGCATAATTACCGACTACACTCAACTTAATTTTCTGCTACCTGTGAAGTATTATTTCCAGTAATGGTGGAGCAAGATCCCGCATTTCAATGGGTAAAACAACTTTTGAAAATGCTGTAAAAAGTCTGGCCATCAGCATTCATCTCTTAGTGCAACAAACTCAAAATCTTTAACGCTTGTGTAAAATCCGTTTGTTTTTTACAGGTGCGAAATATGACACGCTGCCACTAGTGTCATAAATGCTCTCCAAGTATTTATAAACCGGTGTCTACGGTAAATCTTACGCGTATTATGACCAAACACCATATCAACGCCACTACCAATAAAATCCGAAACTCGACGACGTAAATGGAATTGGATCGGGCATACGTTGAGGAAGCCTCCAGACAAAATCACTCGAACTACGCTTGACTGGAATCCACAGGGTAGCCGAAGAAATGGAAGACCTGCTTATACATGTAGAAGACTGGTATAGTCTGAGGGACTAGCAGCTGGGCGTACATGGCGTGAAATGAAGGCTTTGGCATTGGACAAACCAAATTTTAACTTATTTGTTGAATTCCTATTTTCCACCTAGGAACTAAGGGAATTAAATAATGATAATTACCTTAGCTTTTTTTTCTGGAGGAGAACTTAACCCTTGTCGTTACACTTTCTGGGGAAATAGCTTGGCAGAACTTTTAAAGGTTGGAGCTGATTAGAAGCCCCAGAAAGGGAAGAATCATATTTTTGTTAAGAAATTAATGGCTACTTTGAAAAATATGCAATTATATGCCAATCAAACATTCTGGTTGATATTCATAGGAACTACCAAGCAAATAGTAGTTTTTTTAAATAAATGCCTTCGAAAAATTATTTAAATAAAAATATTTTACAACACACTTAAACGCAATCACGAGCTTTGGCAAACGGCTAACGACGAGGAAATTGGTAAAGATATTAAAAGAAGAAATTAGAAGTGAATAGGCCATACTCTAAGAAAAGATGCCACATATATCACCAAAGGTTTGGGAAAACATGGAGACGTTCGGTTAAAAACAAACTCAAGCAAAATGGGTTCACGTTGGACGAAGCGGCAGCTGAAGCTAGAAACAGGGTTTGTTAAAGAAATCATGTTGAAGCCCCATGGTCCATTGAGCAGTAAAGAAGGGCAAAGAGAAAGCTTTTTTTTTTTTGTTAAAATCCTGCAAGATATGCAAAAACTTATTTTTCTTGCAAAATAAAAAAACTTGCCCTGTATATACAAATTACTTAACTTTGAAATTTTTACTACACTTTATGTTAATTTATTACAAATTCATTCAATAATTTAGAAAAGAATCCACAAGCTGGCATTTACTCTTTCTTTTATCTTCTCTTTCCGTAGCACAAAAAAAGGTTTGAAGCTTAAAATTTTTAGGCATATTAAAAAATGGAAATAAAAAAAAACAACTTACCACACCTTAAGTTTTATTTTTTATTATTCACAGAATAAAATCATGATGATAGATAATCTATTGGTTTAAACACTTTTTTTTGCATTTATATTCTAACCAAAAAACCGACTTCAGTGGGAAACTTACCTGCAAAAAGAAAAAAGGGAGAACATTTTTTTATAAATTTAAGTTTTCATAAAAAAGCTATTGATGTACAAAGTTTTTAATTTTATATTGACAGCAAAAAGAAACCAACAGAAAGATAGTTTGAGGAATAAAAGTTTAATTAACGGTTTATAGCAGCAACAGAACTAGGGAGGGTTATAAACCTTTTTTTACGGCCAATAGCTGCAAAACAGAACTTTAGAAAAGTGTTAAAATTTTTACAAAGAACAAGGATTTTCTCTAGGAACTTTTAAGTGTGTATTTTTCTTTTAGAAATGCTGTAAGCATACAAAGGAAATGTAATTGAAATAAAAAATAAGCTTTAAATCCTGAAAGTATGCTTTTAAAAAAAGAGATACTTGAGATACTTGAATTTAAAAAAAATAGTACTTCTAGTTGTATTTTTTTTTGCAATGAAAGAGAATGGTGAAATTATAGTACAGTGGATTCTCTCATGACCAGATACCGAGTGTGTCCGTACAAGGGAAACAGCGTCCGTCAAAAGGCGTTGACCGCTAAACAAAGGTATCCTTTAAGAGAGATTACACTGTATTTGTTAGATTCGGTTTGTGGTAATAAACGCATAAATTACAAGGAAATTGTGGTATAAAAAGTAAACTATATTTTAGGGGATTTATATTTTTTAACAAAAAATAAAAAAATCTAACTTTCAGGGGAATAATTTGTAGGGGAATGTAAGAAAAGATAAACTCACAGTTTATTGTTGGTGTTTTGATTATGCTTTGATATTGTTACAGGTAAAACTTTGAGTGTTTATAATTCTTATTCGCTTTACAGTTTTATTTGTATAATATTTTTAGCTTTTCTAAAACCTTTGGAAAAAGGTTTCCTGATGACCTATCCTAAGGAACCAGTGAAACGCGCATAGAATCTAGCTTTCCCTTAACAATAAATTTGAGTGTTTTTATCAAAAATAAAAATTGTAAATTTAGCACGTTATAGAGAAATCTTATTGATAACAAATTTTGTGTTCCCGAAAATAACTTTTAAAATTTAATTTCGTTTTACAAATCTGTTCTGGGTTGGAAAGTTGATCGCGCGTTTCTTACTTGTCTCCCTTCGCGAGTTTTACATTAAGTTGGTTTGCCGACGCATTTCAATATTGAATACTTGATGTAGAAAAAATCCCTATTAATAAATTTTAATTATTAATATTATTTATCATAACTATATAATAATAAAATTATTATTTTAAGATCTTATTAGTTTTGCTATATTTCAAGACTATTTTTATAAAATTATTATTTGCAAGGTGGCGCAAAAGTCATCCTCCTTATGGAAGATGCTATAGTTTTTGCAAATGGCGGTAAATGACTGTTCTGCTTTGACATTTGTGAAGTAAACAGATGCAAAATACACGCGAATAGGAAATTGAGCGCAATACTTCTCAAGAACGACGACTATGAAAAAGACAGCTTTTTATCAAAAATCTTCCAAATCTGTGGATACGTGTTTAGCAGAATTATGGCTTCTTTGAAACCGAAAATCGGCGAATACACCCGCTTAAAGTAACTGCATGGTGTGGTGTTAACACTGGAGGCGTTATCGGGCCCTATCTCTTTGAAAATGTCGCGGGCCAAACGACCATTCTGAGCGACAAGCGCTACAGAACCATGCTCAACGACTTTCGCTTACCTCAACTGGTCGAATTGAAAGTTGAAAACATGTAGTTCCAAGAGGATGGAGCAGCAGCTCATACTGCACAATATAAAGGGTGGTTAAATTTCAAGGGCCGATGTTGATTTTGAATAAAACACAAACTATTTAGGAAATTATTGTTATTTTATTTTATTATGATATATTGGTATTACTCAATTATGTATGGAAGAAAATATCGGCCAAATGGGCGCCGCGACCACGGCGGCACACCTCCATCCGATGGTCCAAATTTTCGATGACCCTGAGGCATAATGGAGGTTCTATGCCGTTAATGTGCCGAATTATCTCATCCTTTAGCTCTTGAATTGTTGCTGGCTTATCGACGTACACCTTTTCTTTCAAATAACCCCAAAGAAAAAAGTCCAACGGTGTCAAATCACATGATCTTGGCGGCCAATTGACATCGCCATTACGTGAGATAACACGGCCATTGAATTTGTTGCGCAAAAGAGCCATTGTTTCGTTAGCTGTGTGGCAAGTGGCACCGTTCTGCTGAAACTACATATCGTCCACATCCATATCTTCCAATTCGGGCCATAAAAAGTTCGTTATCATCTCACGATAGCGAACACCATTCACAGTAACTGCCTGACCGGCCTCATTTTGGAAAAAATACGGCCCGATGATGCCGCCAGCCCATAAACCGCACCAAACAGTCACTCTTTGTGGGTGCATTGGTTTTTCGACAATCACTCTTGGATTATTATTCGCCCAAATGCGGAAATTCTGCTTATCGACAAATCCACTGAGGTGAATATGTGCCTCATCACTGAAGATGATTTTCTTCGAAATTTATCATCCATTTTCATAATAAGTCTGGATAACTTTAGCACGTTGTTGGATTGTGTATCTCTCCATGGTTCAAATTGAGTAAGTCTGAAATAGAGAAATGTCAAATAAAATTCGGAAAAAAACTTGGCGTTTAGTTGTGGTTCACATTCAACATCGGCCCTTACAATTTAACCACCCTATACATACAACCGAAATTTTGAAGGCTTCATTTTCGGGACGCCTAAACTCTTGTTTTGTTCAAATGCACTGACCGGCATTTTACCAATTCAGACTTCTCCTTGTGGGATTTCTTGAAGCCTATGCCAACAAACTTCAGTTCTTAAAGTCCTGAAAGAGAATATCCGTAAGGAATACGGAAATCTATCGAGGGAAGTTTTGGCAAGAGCGATGGAAAATATGTATCATTAATCGGGCTTCTAACGGCGGAAACTTGGACGCTATAATTTTTTTATTTATTAAAAAAATTACAGCCAAAGAACATTGGGTGGCAACTTTTGCGTCACCTTGTAGAAATTAAACTTTACAATAAAAAATTTTGCAAAAAATCACAATTTAAAACCTGATTTTTGGTAAAAATCTTTTTTCCAAATATAAGAATGTAGGCGTTGGTGTCTGGTATATAGAGCAAGTTCTCATTTAATAAATCACTTAATGACATTGTAGCTTCTTAATCAAAACCTTGTTCAACGGAAGGTTTCTAAAACCTCTAAGAAATGGAAATATCATCATTGCCGCTCCCCAATAAAGTTATTGTCTTCGCAGTTGTAAATTTAAATAATAGGTTTCACCTTTTTTCCATTATAACTGCGTAAATTGCAAACTCCTTAACCCACTACTCTAGGTCTTAATCCATTTAAAATTCCTAAACCCACTCGAGGAAGTAATAAATCTTAAAGAGGTTCTCTTGCTTTTTTAAAAAACACAAGAGCTACACAAGAAAAAATCAATTTATTTAAAATTATTTATGCTTAAAAAATGTAGGCAAACAAATCCCTTTAAAATTCAACAAGTTGTTTCAATTTTCGATTTTCATTTAAGTTTTTTATATTTGTTTTTTGGTCATTAAAATCTTTATCGAATTGAAGACTCTTTTTGAAAGCAAATTGCGTACAATTTTTTTTTTTTTTTTTAATTTTAAAAATATTTTGTTATTCTTTGGTCTTGCTTTATTTTTGTGTAACTTGGGGAGAATAAATTTGAATTTTATTTTTTTTTCGGTTTCATTTTATTATTTGCCTTAACAATGACTTTGATTTATTAGAATTTGTTGTGTCGTACCCGAAATAATGCAAATAGTAGATTGAAAATAACAAAAAATATATTGTGCATGTTGTATTTTTGATTTTGTGAAAACACTTAAAGAAAAATCTTCAAAAATCTACTTCTTAAATATTCACTTATAAAAACGAAATAAAAAGAAATTCAAGCATCGTAAAACTAGAATATAGTTATTTTTTCCTTAAAAAGCGAATTTTTAACTCGTACCGAAAATGTATTTTTCTATATAAATTCTAAATTTTACATTTAAAAGAATTTCAAGTATTCCGATATTTACTCAAAATAAGAAAACTCGAACAGACTAAAAGTAAGCAACAGTTTTTCTCAAAATTGCAAAATGGAACCAAAATACCGCAATCAAAATCGATCAAAATTGTTATTCAAATTTTATTTTTATTTGGATGGGTTTGTTTGTTTTCGTAGTTTGCTCCTGTTTTGAAGCAGTAAATTTTTAAATATCCTTAGAGTATGCAACAGTTTTTTACATTTATCTATATTCTTTAAGTTTTATATTGTAAGGAAATAGTTAACTAATAAAGAAGCTTAACTACTTCCAAGTAAGTCTTGGGGTTATCCTCGTACCAAAAACAGAGCTCTGAAAACTCGCATTCAAAGTATCTGAATTCTTCGTTACCAACCGTTTTTCCATATTTGTTTATTGAATCAATATATTACATATTGACTTACAACAATTAGTTAAATCTTAATCACCCCTATCGTGAATAATTTTGCCCTCGTAATTATTCCCCTTTTCACATATTTGCGATCATGAAAGCTCCCATGAAAAAAGGTAATTCAAATGAGAATAATAACGTGAAAAAATGTTCACGGGAAAAAATTCCCCTTATCGTGAAAAGATTTTTCCCTCGTAATTTTTTCACATTTCCCTTAGATTTTTTCACTTTATTTTTGCTAGGGAACAGAACATGTATGTAAGTAGTTCCTCCTATAAATCGAATATTGAGGGCTATTTCCGTTAATAAGGCACAAGCCGATATATTGGTCAACAAAATGTAAAACAACAGGTCGATTACCTGTGGATTTGTGAAGCTTTCGAAGGCAGAATTTTGGAAAATATTTTACTACAAAAAATTTAAAAAGTGCAAAAAACTAACGTTGTAATCAAACTATCCCTCCAATACAAAATATTTTGTTTAATTATTTTAACTGTTCTTTAAAATATATATGTACGTGTATATTTTTGAACAAAAATTTAATTGATTTTAAATTTTTCTTCTTTTTTACATTCACTGGAACTGATAGCGTGAAAAATTTTTCACATGATATTCACGATTTCTTTTTTCCCTTCGAGGGGAATGAAAATTTCATGGGAACGAACAAAAATTCAACATGTTATTCACGATAGTGGTGAATGCAATTCTTCCTGACCTGTCCAATGCCGGGCGTAAAAATCTCCTAATTACGATGCTAAGCGCTCTTCTGTTCGGATAAGTGCTACAATATCTCTTCTCCTTACGCGAATCTGAAACAATTTCGAGCTTTAGGATTTGCTTTTAAATCAAGCCATTTTAGATATTTTATTGAATATTTTGTGATCATGGTTTTTACTGAGTGCACATTGAGGTTTTTGTGAATGTTCAGTTTTTAGCATATTAGGAAGAGAATGCGATGATTCGAAGAATTTTCCTATGACGCCTTTGGATTTTCTCTATGTTGGAGGCCTCAGAACTACATACCATAGCACCATATTGGCTTGAAGATAGAGTTGTCAGGTACGAGTTTACAATCTAGACTAAGGTTCACATTTCATCCAATTAGCCAATTTATTTGAAATGCTTTAAGCTTCATTTGAGTTATAATGGCCTCTATATCTACCTGGATATAATTTTCTTTACGTTGCGAGTTTGTATTTGAAATCTGTGTAACTCTGGATTCTGCCTACAATAAGTATAGGAAATTTAAAACAGCCTAGCCGTATGCACTATATTATTTAGGCCACACACTTTAAGAAAAAAATCCAGCTTAAAAGAAGGACACATTTTTTTCCATACAAATATAAAAAGTTAAAGTGGCGAGAAGAAGAGGTACGCCCTAATTCATAAATAATGAAACATGTGAAACGAATTTTCTATGAAATTTTGTTTAAATAACCTTTTATAAAACTGTTTTATTTTTTATGAAGAATATAAATTTGAGGACTAAGAAACACTTGAACTAAGATATCTTTAATGTCCTAAACAAGTTAAACAAATTTAAGAAGCTTAAGGTTTCTTTTTCGAAGAAAGTTAATTTCTAATTTAGAATTAAACCAAATTCTGAAATTTTAAAAAGCTGCCTTAACGTAGACAACAGTTTTTCACTGTATTTCGAATATGAATAGCTTGGCATTCTTGGAGCTGGAATTTTAGTTTATTTTCAAAAATCAAAGCCACAATTTTAAATTAAAAACCCTATAGCAGCTTAAAAGTAGCCAAAGTATTTTTATTTGAAATTAAATAATATTTACATTTGGCTTTTCGTTACTATCTTTTATTGCGTAAGGACATATTTAAACATGATTTCTAAAGGCTGTCTCATTATTAAAAACGATTCTTTCTCTCGCAGTGTATTTTCTCCATAAACATGATGACATGTTGGCAAATATTTATATAGGAACCTTGGCAACAAATAATAATAACAAAAAAAAAAGTGTCACAATAATTGAATTTAAATTTTATACGAAAAACTAAAAAAACAACTAAAAAATAATAATAAAGAAATAACACATAAAAACCATACAATTTTGGTTTTCAGTAACTTTCATTTGTGTTTTAAAATGTAGATAGTGTCTTTTTTAAACGCAATTATTTTTATGCATATTTTTTTTTCTTGACAACAATTTTTTTTTTTTTTTTTTTAATTCAAGGATGTGTATTCAAAAGAATTTTGGTCAAGTATTTATTTGCAATTCTTTTGATTTAAAAAATATTCAATATTAGATTTTTTTAAACAAGAAACATACTTGAGAAATAACATTAAATAATTAAAAATCATCTTTTAATACTTGAAGTAGTTTGGCAAATTCTTTTCTTAGAAAAAAAAAGAATACAAATCATCAAGAAGAGCAACACAAAAAAGTTCTTTAATTTGCTCTATTTTTATGTCTGCTTTGATTTTAAACCAAATTTACTGCGAAATTTTCATATTGTTTCGCATTTGAAGATTGAGATTACTTTTCATTAATATTGCCAGCCTTCAGCAGCAGCCACTAACCAACTGAACAACCAGCAGGCATTTAGGCAGTCTGTCTGTCAGCCATTCATTTGGATAGTTGATTATAGCGTACTGTTGCTGTTCATGATGTTGAGGACGGTTTGTTATTTCAACATCATATTAGTGCCAACTCAACAAAAATTTTATTCCAGCAATAATAAGCATTAACAATCCATACTAATAAAAATAATGATGAAAATAATAAAAATTCAAAAAAGAAAAAAGAAGCAAACAACAAAAATTGCAAATGGCAGCAGCAATTGCAGACAATAGACATGATAATGATTCAGAAATTATTAAGCAGAAATTTAAAGGAATTTTAAGAATTTCGAAAATTAAAAAAAAAACAATATAAATTAAGAAATTTAAAAAAGCCTAAGCCTTTTTTTGGTTCCCTACAAGAAGAGAATAAGCGAGTTGTCACTTTGGTGTTAAATGACAGAAAACTTGATTTTGGTCATTTCATTCTATCATTTACTTAACACCAACGTGAAAAAAGTGACAACTCGCTCATTTACTTCTTGTAGGGTGGTTGTCGTCAGCACAAAAAAAAAGTTTAAAGAAGCCTTAAACTCGGGTTCCATTTTTTCCTCTATTTTAAACGGTAGAAAATTTTAAATTGAAGTTCAAACGCAAAGCTATTGATGTAGGAAAAAACACAACTGTCTTAAACCAGACTACAAATTTTAAAGTTTAAAATTTGGTTGTAAGGCCCTCTTCCTAAAGTTGGCATATAAGATCACTTACATTTGGACCTTTGAAAGGTATATTTTTAAACCAAAAAACGCCATTGACCGACAACACGTTTAATGTATGTATCAATTTGAACTTGTTTTTGTTTTAAATGTAGTTGTGCAAAATAAAGTTTTTTCGCATTTAGTGAAATATGCAGTAAACGTTTTCTTCTTTTCCACTTACAGATTTCATTCCTTAAAGCCTCTTGCTGACAAGTAAAACTGTTACTAAACAAACAGACCATTTGTAAAGAACACAAAAAAAAAAAAAAAATTAGAAAATAATCACAAAAAATTGAAAAGTAAAGCAAACAACAGTCACAAAAAAAAAAAAGATTCAGACAATTGGTAACAAATAGAAAAAAAATAAAACAAATTATTAACATTAAAAATTTTTCTCCAAGGAATTGGCACTCGGCCAATTTAACACTTAGAAAAATTAATAAGTGAATATGAATAGGATTATTATTTCCTATAATAAGCCTACACCACGGCAATGAAACTAGCATCCTAAAAGTATGCTAAGGTTTGTGGGTGTTAAGAGTGAAGGTAAAAACAATAAGGCTTGAAAACGATTTCTTAGATACCTATTATAAATTTAAAATGACGTTTCAAGAATGTTTTTTTTTTTTTAATTTGTTGTGCAAAAAAAATTAATCAAAGCTGACATCAATATAAAAAAGCAAAATATGTTTTATTTAAGAAAATTTCAAGAAAAGTTATTTCTAAAATCATGGAAATGATTTTTTTTTTTGTTTAAATATTAATAATTTTTAACAATTTTCCTCAGTGTATTGCAAACATTTCCAAACTGTTTAAAAAAATCAAACTTTTAGCACTGCATTTTTTTTTTTTTTTTATTTAAACTTTAATGTGCAGAGATTGAGATTATTTTTCTATTTCATGTTTTTTTGTTTCATTTCTGGCTTTAAGTCATAAAAACAATTTTCATGCTGTTTTTATTTTATTGTTACAATTTTTATTTTTTCTGTTTTACATTTCTGTTTGGCAACTTGCACTTGTAATGTTTGAGTGAGTTGGTTGCACTAATTTTATTTTTATTTTATTTTTGCTTTGAATAATTTTTTTTTAGAAATCGTTACGGTTTATTATATTGACCGTGCACTTGTAAGTTGAAATAGTTTCAAGAGAAACGCAAATTTAGTTTTAAAGTTGCTATTTTTTTTTTAAAGCTAGAAAAAAATTCAAAGAATTAAAAATTGTTTTTGGAATTAAGAAGTTTTATAATTCTTGGTATTAAAATATAATTTGTTAAATGATTTTTAGAGTATTAATATACATATATTTTTAAAATTATTAGAGGGTCAAAAAATTTCAAGGAAATCAAGCTTAAAAAAAATCTTTGTGCGTTAAATTTTAAACCTAAAGTTTTTTTCAATTATCTTAAATTTTACTAAAAATAGTTTTTGCCTGACAATCACGAACTCTCATAAGGAAAAGATATGTAATTTTTTAGTTATAAAGCTATGGTCACATTTAATACAAATATTTAACGCCCCACACGTAACCTCTATTTTTATTAAATATTTGCTTGATTTTGCATAACGTTTGCTAGATCAAAGAGCATTTAACATTTTAGTTTTTACATTATTCTTTAATTTTTTTTCAGTGATAAAGTTTATTAGATCAACAAATATTATTAAAACAAAGGTAAATTAATTTTTTCGTCAAATATATGTTAAAAATAAACATGCCTTAACGATAACGCACGCTCTCTAAACAAATGGCTGCCTTACTAAACATCTGTAGACATAGTTAAACCAGTGTTTAGTTAAAGAAACGTAACTTCAGCTTACAACAATGCAAATCAAATGCATTTTAAACTCCCCAGGTAGTCAGTAACTGGAATTCGGAAAAAATCTAAAATTAACAGATCTTAAAGCCCTTATGACACTACATTTTTTTATTCATTAATTGATATAGAATTGATAGAAAGAAACAGTAAAACAGAAAGAGCGAACTATAAAAAATGTAAACAAAGTTTTTAGTTTTTTTGCCAACTTTTTGTTTATGAGAAACCTAAAAACAAAAAGCGGTAAATCGCTGAATTTGCCCATAAACCGCTGATTCAGCAACTATAACTTTAGTAAAATTTTTGACGGTTTGCCATTTATCTTAATACAGCTTAACTCTTTGCACTTGGTAAATTTTTTTATTACATTATATTTGTACTGTTCACCAAAACTTGAACAATGCATTAAAAATGTAGTGTCATTAGGGCTTAAGAAACCTGTTAAGAAACAAACGATCTCTTGCAGTCGCGACTAACCAGAGATGCTGTCTGGTACCACGGGAATCATTAGCCTAAGGTGGCTGTACTGACTATTGGTTGAGGCCACCGTTAATGTTCTTATTGCAGGAATATAAAAGTCTGCCCGTTAAAAGAAACTTTCAGGAATCACTTTGTTGTTGTGGTTTACTACCCAAAGCAGTGTGAAGAGATCCTAAGATCTTACTCAAGGGCTGATTATTCACCACTTGTAGGAGAGTTCGATCTGAGGGAGGATTATTTATTTTCAAAAGCAGCGGAGGTTGGATAGCTCCTAAACAATTGGCAAGTGAATAATCAAGCTGGATTATCCACTTAAATTGCTTCCTGGCTGTGCTGGTTGACCGTACACTCGGGGGCAGTTTGTTAAGGCATTGTTTGTCACCCGGTGGTAAGGCCTTAGGGCTTGGTATCCATGCATATCTTTTCTACGTTTTTCATTTTTAAATTTGCTAGTTGCGTTTGTTTGCATTTCAGCTGCGCAACAGGTGACTTGAGGGCTATAGAATCAAATCTAATTAATCTCCATTTTTTTTCATAAACTAATCTAATAATGGCATACAGTTGCATTTGTTTCATTCTTGTGATGTATGAGTTTTGTCAATACCAAAAAAGCCTTTAAAAAGCCGGTTGAAACAAATACATATCGTCGCCTTAGAGTGTAAACCTGCTAACTGACTTCTTGAAAATTTTACAGGGCAGACAAAAAACTTCTAATGATTTCTATGTCTAACTTAAAAAGAAAATCTTTATATGTTTAGGTTATTTTCGAATATGTTATTGAGTCCCAAATTGAAGTACATTTTTTTCTAACTCGATGCGGCGTCACTTTTTCTTTTGAAAGGTATCAAAATGTTATATACGATTAAAAATGGATTTAGCAGGTTTACACTCTAAGCCGACGATATAGAAATTTTGATTGGAGGTTGCTGGTTTTGTAATGCTCTCATACTTAAATGCAAAAAAAAAGTTGTATATTTGTAAGAAAAATATGAAGTGCATGACAAAATAACATTTGCCACTAAATTTTAAGCTACAAGTATTTTTTCTTAATGTTGACATAAAGTATTATAATCTTCTGTATTTTAATTTGGGTTGTTTACAGCAGGCAGTTTATCAGCTTATATTAACAGCAACAAAATATATTAAAAAAAATTTTAATAAATGTATTTTGTTGTTGTTAATATAAAAAAAAAAACTCATATAACCGGATAATCAGCCTTTCGTAAACAACCCTTTCAATTAAAGAGCCAAGGTGTTTGTGAAGTCGCTGAAATTAAGTAAATGAATTAGGAAAAATTCCCAACAAAAATAATCCAAAAAGAAAAAAATTTTTATTCTTAAACTACGGTCACACTTGGCAAATATTTGGCAAAAAAAACGTGACCAACAGGTAAACCAAAATATAATTCCAATATTTATTTTGATTATGATACCAAATCTTACAAAACATATTAAAATAGTGTTTTGCTATGTCAAGCAGATAATTAGTTTTAATTTGTGGTATTAAGACCATGTTAAATCACTTTTACCATTTACAAAAGTAGTGGTTACGCTTATTTGGTCAAATATTTAATAAGTGTGACCATAGCTTTAGTCGATCCTTTTATATGCAGTAATGCCTATTTTATTTAAAGAATCTCCATTTTTCTTATTGGTTTTATTCGTAAGCCTCGGAGTGGATTTGGATCAAACTTGCTTTATATATTCAAATACTTTTGTTGTTCCAACTATATTACCAATGCAAATTTCTATGAAGATATAGGTCTTCGTTATTTATTATAAAAAAAACAAAAACTTTAGGAACGACATACTTTGTCAAAGTTTGCACGGTCGGGTTTGGGAATAGGGGACATTGTTGTACTGCGTTGGAAAGGCAGCCAATTTTTGTTATAAATATTTAAACTTTTTTAAATATTGTTCTAAGAGCGTTAAAAATTTTAAAATTAACCCAAACTTATTCACATTAACAACTTGAATAACTTCGGCAGAGTTTCCAAACAGTTTTATTACACGGGGACGATCATTATTATGAAACATTGACTGCAAAAACTTTCTTAGATTCTCTTTTGAAACTACATTCGTGTCCATATAATGAAACTTTTGTTTTGCAGCATTTAAGTATTTTTTATGCCTTTTCTCTTGCTTCTTCTTCCCTTTAATTATAAACTTAGAAAAACTGCTTGTAAATAATGTTGGGTTTAAAAAGCTTGTTTACATACACAATTAAACCAAAAGAAAGCTGGCTGGAGCTGGTAAATCCGGTGATACTTAAAGCTAGTAAAAAAAGCTTATATGTGAAAAAATGCGTGTTTTGACAGCTATTAAGGCACCTGCACAACCTGCTGTGGATCCATCTTTTTGCAACCAAAAGGTTGTATGGTTTTCCACAGCTGGCTTAACAAAATTTTCCAAAATCGTCTGATTCGCTTCACCGTTGATAAAGATTAGAAAACTAATGCCATTTTCAAAAAAAAAAAAAAAAAAAAAAAAAAAAAAAAAAAAAAAAACATTGATCAATTATCCGATCAAGGGACATACTACACCAAACAGTTCACTAAAGCGGGAGTAATTGTCACTAATAAACTGCAATTGGATTCTCCGCAGCCAAAATTCTGCAGTTTCGATTGTACGTAGCCGTCAAATTGTAAAAAAAGTCTGGGTTTCTGAAGAAATAAAGCTCAATTGTTTTATAACAAAAAAAGTTGTATAGATTTCAAACCTTTTAAATATCTCATTCTGCGCCACCCTGCGTCTTGGAAAGCGTCAAAATGTTTATTGCCATTTTTATGAAATTAAATTCCTGTAGTGGTTTTAGACGACAGGCTGTTTTTCAAATGTTTAATGTGCCTAATATTCTTTCAACTGAAGCATTTGAACATTGCAAAATAAAATGAATTACTTGTTGCAATATAAAGTAAATCTACCATTTAAAAGGTATTTACTCACAGAAGTGCACAATATATATTAATTCAAATCTGTTCAATAATATCAGAGTTATAAGTGTTTAAATTTGCTACTAACACATAAATAAAAAATTTGTTTTTTTCAATTATCAATTAATAAAAATAGGGTGCTCGATTATTCGACATTTTTCAGAAACCGGTTTTCAAATATTTCGACTATATAAATCTTATGTATAATCGGCACAGGCAAAACAATTAAGAACGCTTTCTTCCTTTGTTTGTCAGCCGAACCTATACGGGGAGAAAAAAGTATCAAAAAAAGGGAAATACGGGAAATAAAATTTCTTTTTTATTTTTCCCTGGTGCATGTGATAGTTTTTAAATTTTCTATAATGTTGAAATTAGAAGCATAATATTCCTGAGTGAATGAAAACCTATAAGATAAAAAATGTTGGCACTTTTTGTTTTCAATCTAGAACTTTTTGAATGTTCGTTAATATTCGGCCTATAAAGATAAAATTATACATTAAACCGGGTGAACAAGAACAAGTAAGGGGAGCTTTTTGGTACTTTTTCGTTCAAAATCTGGTACTTTGATTTTTTTTCGTTAATATTAGACATAGAAACATAAAATTAAAGATGCAATGTCCTGAGGGGATGACAATCCATAAAGGAGACTTTTTGATACTTTTTTGTTTTTCAATTAATATTTTTTATATTGAACTTACAAAATTTAATTAACTCACGTAGAAGATAAAATATGAATCGAAGGTTGGTCCCTCGCCAAATCGATCCACTAAGACAGAAAAAATAAATGCTCAAAACATGTAAATTCAAACATACTTAGATGTGCTTTCTTCATATGTATGTACATAGAAATTTATGGTCGAATTTTGACCATTAGGCGAACACTAGTCTAAATTAAACGATGGGTATATATATAATTTTATAATATCAAACTACACCTAAAAGAAATCCGCCACGACAGCAAATATTAGACCAAATTCAGGTAATTACTCACGAATCAGCAACAGTGATAAGCAGCGCATTAAATCTGCAGTAAAAACTTGAAAATGTGCCCTGAAAATTGTTTAAAATATGCCCCAAAAAATTCAAAAATTGCTAGTTTCAAAACAGAATATTCAACAATTTAATAACAGTTCCATTTAATAAAAACAATCCAAAAATTATAACTGGTAAAGCCCGAACACTACAGTACATATTTACAAACGAATTTTCGAGATGTTACCCCATTTGGAAGCAGTAGTCGGCTAAAAAAAGCTATGTTGAGGTTAAAATTCATATAAGAGTTATTTGTGCCGAATACTATCTAGATGAAGATGAGATTTTTTGTTTAAAAGGGATTTTAGGGACGGTCCCTGAATTGCTTATTAATGTTAACATTTAAAAGGAAGTTAAAGCTTTTTATAGATGGGAGCTTTGGGCAAATGTGAACTGATTCGATAATAATTTGATTTGCAGTAAAATATTTTTGAGGCGAATTTAATCTAAATAGCAACATAATAAGATGGTCTACGGACACAAAGAGTCTAATTTGGAAAGTAGTTTGATGGGGAATATGTAAAGTTATAGACCCATTCTCACCATTTAGATACACTTCGTTCTTAGCACAATTAAAATGTGCTGCTTACAAAATTCGATCAAATTATCATCTAGAAGATTGCAACTTGTACTATGCGCACAAAATTAACATGGACAGGCAACCAGCCAGTCGGATGGATGAATATCGTTAGGTCACTTTAAAAAGTGATTCTAAATCGATCGGTATACTAGAGGATTGGTCCAGATTTCTATGTATATAATATAATTGATTTTTGCTTATACATAAAATTCTAAAGTTTAAAATAACATTTTTCTTTAATGACGACCTGCCTTTGTCTTACAATTTTCGAGTAAATTTTTTTGCTGCGAAAGCTCTTACAGGCTTCTAAAAAAAATCTAAAAACTTTAAAAATTCTGTAAAAAAGCTAAATTATGCAAAAAAATGCTGCAAACGGTAAAATATGCAAAAATATGCACTTACAAATCGATGCCAAAGTTCATAAAAAGCTCTAAAACGGATAAATATATTATTTCTGCCTTCATTGGTCGCACAAGGAAAAACCTGCAATTGCATATTTTTGGTTTCCCCGGTGATAAGAATATAAATTACTAAACTCAATATATTTAAAGCAAATAGTTTTTTGATAAAAAAAAAAACACTTCCCAATAAATCATCATCATATTTCAGAGTTTATAAAATTGTATGCCTTTTTAAAGTATTTGTCAAATACAAAGATATTTGTTTCTTTTCCCTATTATGTTCCAAGTCTCAAGCATGCATTTAGATTAATCTAAAACTAAAAATACCTACATCACAAATTCTTTAGATTATTTTAACAAAATGTGTGACATGCTTAACAAGAAAACCATAAGATTCTCCTATAAAAATTATAACAAAAATACACATAAAAACAAAACTTTACGAGTAATAAAAACATCTACATAAATTTATAAATGTCTTGTTACCAGAAAAGCGAAAAAAAAAAAGAATTCAAAGTAAAAAATAGTTACAACGATTCAGTGTTGTTGAACTATAAATGAGACCAAATAAAAATGCACATGATATATGACACAAAAAGGGAGAGTGATACTTGAACGCACTATTAGATTTTGTTTCAAAAACAAGGCAGACGGACACACTGCCACTGCCACTATCAATTTAATAAAGACGTAATGCTTCTCCCTGCCATGCACAACTAAAGATGCTTGTAAGAGAGCAACTCTAACTAATAGTCGTACTACTGTGAAGGGAAGGAAGTTGTTCATTCATACACTACATGGATAGTGCATGGCAAGGTAGAGTTTAAAGGAATTAAATGTTATGCTATTTCTCAATCTTACTAAGCTACCTAAATAAGGGCGGCAAGCGTCTTTTTCATGGCAAAACTTTTTATTTTCACACAGTTTATACGAAACAAACTTTTAAAACGTGAATTCAACACCTCCCAAGGCGAATTAACTACGGGTGGTGTCGAAAGTGCATCTGAGTTTGACATTTCGAGCTTATTTGTTTTGATTTGTTAGTGTTTTGCTAAGAATGGTTGACCTATGTTGTTTCTGTTGCTTTTGGATTGTTGTAATTCCGACACCACCTGTAGTTGAATCCGCCTTGACACCTTCCTTATTTACTGGTCGGTGTGTCAGTTTATTTTATTAAAAATGTATTGGCAATAGAATTTTCATGTTTAAAAAACGATTGCCGATCTTGTTAAGGTAGCTCAGTTACAATTACCGGACAAAGGTTATATACTAAATTATAACCTCTAAAAAATATGTAAAATATTATCCTTTATGATAATGTGACCTCATCTTAACCATATTCTCACCAGTTTTCGAAAAAAAAAACATTATATATCGTTCTTTAGTGTTCGGTTCGGTAGATTTGTGGAAAATACTAACTCGAATTGTGTAGTAAATCATTTAAAAAATAGTGTTTCCCTATTTGTCATCTTTCGAAGACAAAAATAATACTTAACTTATGAAACTCAACAAAAAGATGAGAACATTTTATTGCGTTCTGTTTTTAAAAACCACAAACTTCGTTGTGTTCGGTTCAGCTCATTAGTTTTCGTTCATTTCAGTTGCGCTTAGCACCCTTTTGGCTGGTAATGAAAACCAAAATTTTTTTACAAAAACAAAATACATATTTATATGAAAAAGAGACAGCAAAAAATTTTACACAAGCAAAACACGTACACAATACACACACAAGTCATTCGTGCTGTGGTCGTTGCTAAAATTTGTTGTTTGTTCATATCTTTATCAATGAAAAAAAGAAACACTATAGAACATTAAAATACAATTAATGATTTAAAGTTTAACATATTCTCAGTTTCATACTGCAAAATAAGACTCTTAGTCTTGTGTATGGAGCAATTCAATTAATAAATAAAAATGTATGCCTCCAGAACCACTACAATTGTTCTGTTTTAAAGCGAAGAACATAAATCGTTACGAACACTATTAAGGGTTGTGTTTCTTATACACAAATACTAAACAAATATATATAGTTTTTGGGTGTGGGAGCCGTACGCTAAATAATGTTCGGTTTATTTTCGAATTCATGCTTCAGAAAATGTTTTAATTGCTTTGAACTTCTGCTACTACCATGGCAATATGTTTTATTTTCATGTATGTATGCCACTACTGAAATGTCTGCACCAACTTGACTTTGTCATTTTTGAACAAAAATGATTGCATTGCTTTGTTTTGCTTTCGTCGATTCGTCCGTCTGTTTGGTTGGTTTGTCATACCCAAATAGTCATAAAGAAACATAAAATACTCGAACTCAGTGTGTCTTATAATGTGTTGAAAACTAAATTTGTATGGTTTTTGTCTTTTTGTATTTTTATTTAAAAATCTTTTATTTTATTTTTTCTCTTTGTTTATTTGGTGTGATCATTAAGTTAATAGTGCGTAAGCTGCTTCCGCTTTTTATGGCCAAGTTAAGAAGACTTTCAAGCGTTTCATATGAAACGTAAATGGGTAAAAAGCTAAAGTAATTTGTTTTCTTTGTTTGGTTGCATTTCAAAGAAATTGGTTAGAAATTCTTAAGAAAAAGTGAAATTTTGATTTGATAAAGATTAGATTATCATTGTTTTGAAGGTACCATTTTATGAAAAAGGTGTCTTCTAGTTTATAGTCAAATTTATATGTAGTTTAAAGTCCAGTCATGAAAATATTGAATCAACGGTCTTGATTCCAGCCTGTAGTCTAATCCAGAGGTTCCCACCGTTTGTTGCTTCGGGTGCTCCTTGAAAAACAAATTTTTTTCCGCGAACCCCTAAGCGTAATTTGGTTTTCTCAAAATAAATGCATAAAGTACTTTTAGCCAGGGCTGTGGAGTCTTTAATAAATAGTTCTAACTCCGAAATTTTTTAAGTACGACTCCGACTCCTACTCTAGCCTTGATGTTAAATGTATATGAGAGTGGTACTTATTTGATTTTAAGCTCTTTTTTTAATGCAGTACCTTTTAAATGGTTAAATGTAGCAAGAAAATTATTCTGTAAACATTTTAAATCGATATTTTAATTCTAACACGTGCCGCTTTAAGCTTAAATATAGGGATTTACATGTGTAATGTAGACTGGTCCTTATTTTCTGACTTCAAAATTTTTCAAGCAGACTTAAAATTTTTTATTTTGAAAATATTATGAAAATTTGTTAAACCGAAAAATTTGGGAGTCGAAGTCGCAAGTTTTGTGGGTACTTTGACTCCGACTCCGGTACAAGAATTTCAACACCGACTTTTCAACTCCGAGTCCTGCTTTTAGCCAGTGCTTTTCTTTTTTTTTTTTTTTGTATGACTTTTAAAATATGAAACGTTAAAAATATTTTATATTAATATTTTATCGCGGACACCTTGAAAATCTGTCACGGATCCCCATATGGAAACCATTGGACTAGTCTACAATAATCCATTTTCTAGTCCTGGCTAAAACTCATGCTTAGTTGTCACTAAAGTCCAGTCTTGACTAAAAATGTGAAAACAATGTATTGTAAATGGGGATTTTTTGGGGACTTCAAAATTTAAGATGTTTACAAGAGACAAAAATTTTCTGGCAGCACTGCTCCCAGCTTGTTTTCCATAAAAAATTTCATTTTTAATTACTTTTAAAATTTGATAATTCTTAATTCCCTAAAGGTGTGTCTTTTAAATATGAGCCTATTATTTAAAAAAAAAAAAAAAAAATACCTAAAACTATTTTAAAAATCTAAACTATGTCGGCTGATCTGTTTCTACGTCTAGACCTGTAATAATTAATGATTTTAGTTTTTTTACTCTACAACTTTAACAAGAATTTGGATTTCTCTTCTTAACACAAAAAATAAAAAATGCTTTAAAAGTTTTTCATGTTCGTACATTTTAGATCTTGATCTTATAAATATTTATATTTTATAAAAAAAAAAAAAAATAAAACAAACAGAGACATTCCATTATCGTGTGCTGTTAATTATAAAGAAATTTTCTTTTCTTTTGTGATCTTTGACATATCGAAAATTTTAAACGAAATCGAAATTTAGTTTTTCAACACCCAAACAATTAATTAAATTTCGACAAAAAATACACATTTAAAATGTTTGAACGTTTAAAAAATTTCCAATACGTGTTTGATTTAGTTAATTAATTGATTGATGTCTGGCGACTTTAAAGTTTAAAAATTTTTTGTGCGTTTTTTTTTTTAAATTAAATTATAAATTAGTTGTAAAAATCTCTTAAAACTAAACAAAAAAAAAAAAAAAAATTGGATTTTAATTGATTGTACAAATTTATAGTTTTGGGTCAATTATTTTTTATTTACAAATAAATTGTTTTTAAGGCTTAGTTAGTTATTGCTTTCTGTTTTAAATAAAATGTTGAAAGTTTGAAAATGAGTTTGTAGTTTGTTATATTAAAGTTTTTTACAAAAGCAATTGGTGGTTAGAGTTTTATCGCGGGACGGGAAATACCGGGATATTCAATTGTTTTCAATTTCGGCTTTTCTAGGAATTCATTGCGGCATTCCCGGGAAATTTTGAACAAAAACTTCTTTTACGCTTTAGTAAATCTATGTGGGACTCGTAACGCATATGAAAAAAACTTGTGCGGAATATCCATGAAATACCCACAGAAAAATGCATCTTCATATTGATGATGCCCTAACATCAGAATTGTGACATCAATGTTATTTTTTTTTTAATTCCCTAAGTTAATCCCACGATGCTCTACGATGCAGAAACCAAAAAATTATTTAGTAAAATACATAAAATTTTCAAAGTAGAATGATTACGAAATACAACAAAAGTAAAACAAACATGTGAAACGGGTACTCAATAATAACATTCTCTAACTTTGACTTAAGTCAATTCCAATGACACAATTTAATGACATTTTGTCTAATGAGCCTAATGAGTCCTTTCACCGATGTTGCTGTATCATCGCTTAAGGACATTTTTTACTAAACTGACTCCGATTTGTCCATTCCATTGATGTGAAGAGCAAGTGATGTTAATTCTGACATCAAAATGATGAAAAGTGTCATGGGGTCAAAAACGAAGACACCAGCCATTATACTGATGTCAAAATACATTAGCGTTATGACGCCTTTTCTTTAAATTTAAAACCAATACTTTTCTTCTCTGTTAAGTCGTTCGGAAGTTGCGTGTTTTAAACAGACGGACATGGCACAAAAAAAGAAATCAATTCAATCAATAATTCAAGTTTTATTTAAACATTTTATTTTATTGTTACAAAAAATGGTTTAATAAAAAAAAAAAAACAATCTGGCTTAATTTCATGTAAAGAAATAATATTTTAATATTTAGTGCTGTGTTTATTTGATTGAACTGTTTATGGTTTTTTTTTTTATCAAAGTTTGGATAATTTCATCAGGCTAAAGTTCATTGAATTTTTATTAAATTATTTTTATAAGGAAAGGTATTTTCCAACATGAAATGAATTAAAATTTATTGATAATTTTTCATTCTTGACTGATCTGGGAATCGAACCCAGGTTTTCAAGGACAGTTTCCCTTACATGTTTCAATTGTAACCAGACTATCTCATCAGAGGGGTTTGCCGTTTAACACTCACCGCCATTGAAGACACTGTCAGTCAATAGTCAAACATCAATCTTTAAACCAAATCGTATTTTATTTTTTATATTGAAAGCAAATTTTGATCTACTAAAGTTAAAATACCATTTGGTTTAAAGATTGATGTTTGTCCATTGACTGCCAGCCGTCGTCAATGGCGGTGGGTGTTAGTGGTGAGTGGGTTCGATTCCAAGCTCAGTCAAGAATGAAAAATTATCCATAAATATTAACTTTTTAAGTTTTATTTTTTTTTAATTAGGATGAGTTTATGTAATAAAATCTTATTCATCCAATTTTTAGCACCCATTAAGTGACCTTTAACTTCAAATTAAGTCATTGTTGGTGGTGAAGAGTTGGCGGCACTGCTCTTCAGTCTATTTTATCATATAACTGCTGCTCTCTTTTATTTCATGGTAATTTTCCATACAAAGTTTCTACTATAAATTTATATACAGTAGAAAATCGTTTCTTGCTCGCAATAAAAACCGGGGTTGGTGCAGGTGTATTTAGGATGTTGCAAGTACCGAATATATGCTTTCATTAAACTAGAATGTGTTTTTTGATAACAGAACTTTTTTATTTGATAATATAATTCATAACATTAATAATTTTTCATTAATTTTTTGTTATTATTTCTATGCACGTGAAAATTTCAGTTATTTCTTTATTTGTAAGAACAGGCAAATTATGGCAGTCGTGATCGAATACTTTTTTCGATTCGAAAGCAATTTGATTTCAGTCAATACTGAACGAATCGTTTTTATTTTTTCAGTACTGTGAAAACTCAAATAAATGCTTTGCAATACTAAAAAAATTATTTCAATCCGTTCAATTCGATCACGACTGCCATAACTTGCCTCCTGCTGTAAAATTCTTCTTTGCCATTTTTCACAAAACACTACACCGAAACATATTAAATTCAACTTGTCACCTTTTTCATACTACGGCGGGCACTTCCCTAAAATTTTTTTTAACTAAAAACTCGAAATGCATTAATGCATTGTGTAGTGGACAACAAACAAACAAACAAAAATCTTAACTAAGAAATACATGTAAGAAACACATGTAAAAGGTAAAATTTTTCAAATGTTCGAGTCGCCAGAATCGACGGTGGGAGTATGTGCAAGAATCGAGTTTCTACTGTAGTTTCTATTATTTTGTTTATCTTTGATTAATGTTTCTCGTTAATGTTAATTTTGACAATTTAATTGTTATTAAACCACTACAATTATTTGCTTTTTCGATGTGTATTTTAGTTAAAGCAACAACTCGGTGAATAAAAACATTTATTTACACATCTTAATGAGCTTAAGAAAATTAATTGAACAAAAAAAAAAATAAAAAAAGCTATAACAAATTAGGTAATTAGCAGGGAAACCAGAAATATGATCTTAAAAACACGTTTTATGAGCATTAAATATGCAGTAAAAACTTGAAAATATGCCCTGAAAATTGCGAAAAATATGCCCGAAAAATTCAAAAATTTCTAATTTGTAAAAAAAAATATTCAACAATTTAATAACAGTTCCATTTAATAAAAACAATTTTTAAATTAAAACCGGTAAAGCCCAAACGAATTCTCAAGATTTTACCCCATTAGGAAACGATGAGCAGTCATCGGCTCAAAAAAAACAAAGTTATGTTAAGAGGTTTAAATTCAATTTTGATTTTTAGTTGAACTGTTAATTTTTAATTCTTTTGATATTCTTTAATTAGGCTTGAAACATGTAAAGATCAACCAGGGTTCAAATCCCAGCTCAGCCAAGAAAAATTATCAATAAATTTTAATAAAAAAAAAAAAAAAAAATTCCAAGTTGTAAAATTCCTTCCCTCAGTGAAAATAATTTAATGAAAATTAAATTTGATGAACTCAAGCCTAATTAAAGAATATCAAAAGGTTTAAATTCATATAAGAGTTATTTGTGCCGAATACTATCTAGACATTGACATCCATATGAGATTTTTTGTTTCAAAGGGATTTTAGGGACGGTCCCTAAATTGTTTATTAGTTTTAACATTTAAAAGGAAGGTAAAGCTTTTTATAGATAAGAGTTTTGGCCAAATGCATACATGTAAACTTTTTTTTTTTTTTTTTTTTAAATTCCCTAAGCTAATCCCGCGAAGCTCTACGCTTGTCTGCAGGAAAGAAACCATAGTCTCTGGCGGGAATCGAACCCGCAACCTCGGCATTGATAGACCAGCTCACTACCAGCTAGCCTACCGAGGCACTCAGCTGATTCGATAATTTTATTTGTGGTAAAATATTTTTGGGAATTTTATCTAAATACCAACATAATAAGATAGTCAACGGATACAAAGAGTCTAATTTGGAAAGAAGTTTTTATAGGGAGTATGTTAAGTTATAGGCCAATTCTCACCATTTACATAGACGTCGTTCTTAGTACAATTAAAATATGTTTACCAAATTTGTCAAATTATCATCTTCAAGATTGCAACTTGTACTATGCGCACAAAATTAACTTGGACAGGCATTAACGTTAGTCAGACGGCGAAAATATCGCAAATATTGCTGCAAAAGCTCTTGCAGGCATCTAAAAAATGTATCAAAATATGCCTCAAAAAGGCAAAATATGCGCTAAAAACTTAAAAAATGGTGCAAAAAGCCTTTTTACTAAATTATGCAATAAATGATGCAAACGGTAAAACATGCACAAATATGCACTAACAAATCGATGCCAAAATTAATAAAAAGCTCTAAAACGGATAAATATATTGTTTTTGCCTTCATTGGTCGCACAAGGAAAAACATGCAATTGCATATTTTTGGTTTCCCTGGTAATTAGACATTAATTTAGAAGGAAAAAAACTTTGATATATTTATTGAAAATATTTAATGGAAAGTAATAATAACAGGTAATTTACTTGAAAACGCAGTTTTATATTTTCTATAAGTTTAATGTATATAAGGGAAAGAAAGAAAAATAACTAAAATTACCAAGTAATCCATACAGTAAGAAATCTAAAGCCACTGCTTTAATGCTGATTAACGCCGTTATACACTATGCCACAAAGTCTTTAGTAATTTACGAAAATGCAGCCCTGTCATGATAAGTTGTTATCGTTTTTTAAAAATTTTCAAAGAATAATTAGATCAGGGAAGCATTTTTGAAAAATACGTAAGACTTTGTGGAATAGTGTGTAACGGCCTTTAATAGATATTCTTAACTTATAGACCAGCCCAGGAAAAACTTTTTGATTTAAAGTAATAGGTTGTACTTATTTCATATGTTACCTGTTAAGTATACTATAGTTGTCATTATAATTGTAATTTTTCTGAAGACTTCAATAATTACTTACTAGTAATGACCTCAGCAACTAAATACTTATTACTTCTATTATTTTCACTACTGGCTGTTTGCTTACTTAAAATCAGCTCAATAACTACTTATTAGTTGTGTTGTTTTCAGTACTGAATATTGACTTACTGGTAATGTACTCAATAACTACTTATTGGGTCTATTAACTAGTGACTTATTGGCTACTAGTAAGTATTTTGTAAGTACTTACAATTAAACTTACTCGTAGGTTAATAATAACTAGATATTTTTTGACTTCTAGTAAGTGTATTGTAAGTACTGAATTCTGTGGACACCTCGAACAAAAATAAGTAGTTATTCAGCTGAAAAATAAGTAGTTTTTACTTTTCTCCAACATTACTGGCTAAGTTACCAGGTAAGTAAAGTTTTTGCTGCAAATCTATAAAAGTTAAGTTTATTTTTTCGATTATAAGTCAGTCAATAGTCTTAAGACAAAACTCTTGTTTTCAGTGTTGACTATATTTAAGTAAATTGTTTTAAATGATCTAGTACATTCTTAAGTATTGTTTACAGTCAAGTCTATATTATTAAATGAAATCAAGTGCATCCCAGTAAAAACTTCGCTTACTTTTTCAAAATGAATAGCTTCTTAAACTCATTATTTAGTAGCTGTCTTCTTTAACTACATCTATAACAACTTCTATAACTACTTTTTTCTGGATGTATTAAAGTAAAAAAATAATGACTTGCTTTTGAATGCGTTAATTTTGGGGCATCCCTTGTAAAATTCATTGGTTCTTTCAGTAGAATTGTAAGTAGTGCTCTTATGTTTTTCTGATTACTCAACACATTATTTTGTAGGCGAAGTTTTTACTGGGATGTTTGTTACTATAGTCCGGTTTTAAATCTATAACGAGCAAAAATCGCTTTAAAAAGTGGCATCCAAACGACAACGGTGCGTTGTTAATATATTCGAGAATATCTATTGTCAAATTTATAACACAATGTAGTCAAACCGAAAACGAAAAATCAATTAAGCCCCACCATATTAAATTTTGAACTAAATGTTGCCCAATTAAGAGCAAAGAAGCAAAACATATAATACGTTGTCAAATCAATCACACGGTTGTAAAACTAAGACTATCTTGTTGTTAAATCAGCTGATCAATCACTAATAATGTACTAAATGACCAAATTGTTTTCCAATTCTGTGAAAAGATACATCTTACTCCTATCCTTAAAAAAAAAAAACGAATTAAGAATTAAAGCATTAAAACTTCGTTTTCCAAAAATATTTTCGACAAAATATTTCAAAAAATTAAACACAGTTGCAGGGTTTTTTTCACTTAAAGCCATTTATTAAACAAAATAAAATAATGCTTCGTTTTAATGTGCTAAATTCCCATTTCATACTACTGATAAACTGAAATTTATTGCTGATGGGATAAGATATTCCAATGCGCAATTTCACTGGTTGCTTAGGCCAGATCATCAAAATAATGTATTTTTATTTTAGAACCCATTACAAGAAAATTAATAAAAATAATCAAGGCAGTCGTGGGCAGTCACCTTTTTCTTTTTTTTAATCTATATCAGTATTTGAAAATAAACATAACATTATTTAGCGTTCGGCTCACACACCCAGGAATATTTATTTTTTTAGTGTTTGTGTAGAAAGTAACTAACATTATATATTATTCTATTCTTCGTTATAAAACAGACCAATTGTATAATAATAATTTTATTTTTTAACATTTATGTTTGTTATTTAAAAAACAAACTACCAAAAAATAATGTTTTTTCGTATTTATTTTGTTATGTAGTTTGATTTTTGTGGGTTGAAATATATTTTTTAAAAGTTAAAAGTCCACCACTAGTGCCGGAGGGCATAAAAACATATTTCAGTTTTTGATTTTTTATTATGGTTTCAAAACATGCGGTCAAACTAGCAACAGTATGTTGTTAAATCAAGACAACATGAGAACATAATATTGTCCATATAACAATCGCATGCTATCAACATACAAACAATGGCTTGTCAAAGTAATTTCAAATTGTGGAAAAAGAACGACAAAGTGCTCTTAAAATTTTGACAACATTCGTTGTGTGTCTAATTTGGTATTTTTCTTTCCAAGCATTTAAGTTTTTAGAACATTTGTTTAAGTCCTGTATATATTTTCTACAAAGTTAAACCATTTTTTAGTTTCTTAAACAACTTTTATAGATTGAATTAAAAATTTGCATATCTTTAACTCATTTTAACTTTTTTATTCAAATATTTATTTTCCAATATATTCACACATCTTTAACTAATCAAACTTAGGAAAAAAAATCCCTAGAAATCAAAAGGTTAAATACATAATTTATTTTTCCACTAAAACTTATAAATATTTTTCCCATAAACTAATCAAGAAAAATGTAAAAAAATGCTTTAAAACTACTATTATCATACAAAAAATTTAAGGAAAAAAGAAAAGATAAATATTTTATGTGAAAATTTACAGCAACAAATAAAGTTGCTAATTGAAGTTGACTGAAAACAAAAGACTAGTGGTTGATACCTACACTTAAGGTCATGTGCCAAGCTCAGCAAACACAAAAGCCCTATTCACAGTATTGTGCAAATGGGCAAATTGTGCATCGCAGCATTTGCAAAATGGTATAGTCTATTTTTACTTCACACCAGCAGAATATAAAGTTATTCACTTGCTACTCTTTTTGTAATATGCAACACTTAAAACCAAAAGTTTATATTTATTCGACTTATGCAACACTTAATTGCAAATCGACAACTGACTCTCAGTGACTCTTTTTATCAATCAGTTGAGAATTTCCTGTTTTGCAACAAGCATTGTAAAATAAACCAAAGAGGTAATTTAATAGAAAATATTTGCAATTGCATAAATTTGCAATCTCAAATGCACAAACTTGTGAATAGATCTAATGAAATAATGTTTTACTTAAGTTAAAACTTTAAGTTGTAGTTAAAGTTTTAAAAAATTATAGAAAAAGACTTGACTTTCTTTTTCATTACAACAGTCATTTATCACATATAAATTCCCATTACAAAAACAAACGGATTTTTTTTTTGCCATTTTCTGTGTTGCAAAAATAAAAATACTATTGAACGTGTAAAATTACTTGAAAACGACAAAATATTTTGTAATTAACTGTAAATTTTCTGACAATAAGAGAAAGAAAATAATGAAATGAATGTTGTGGGTCTTTTGACCCATTCATTAAACTACAAACTGACTGAAATTGTTGTTAAGTTAAATTATCGTATGTAGTTGTCTTATTTTTGTATAATTTTGTTATGAAAATAGTTAATTTAATAATATTAATTATTTGTTAAGAAAGTGTTGAAAATGTTTGATTTAGTCGAACGTATTACACAGAAATCGTGTAACATTTTTAGTTTAAAAACATTCGTTACGTACATAACACTGCAACTAAACAAATATTACCTCGAGTCGAACAAAAAAATTTTAATAATTAATAATAACAAAGGTCTACTTAAATACACAATAACTAAAATAATTAAAAAAATTATTAAATTTGCAACAGTAAACAAATTAATAGTACCAATAAAACGTTTAATTCACTGATTAAACGTTTATTTAACTTGATCAAATTTTTAATTAAAACTGATTTTATTTTTGATTTAATTGGTAAACAATTTTGGAGAATTGTCTCTGTGTGGTACCCAGTAAAAACTTGGCTTACTTTTTAAAAATTAATAGCTTCTTTCGCTCATTATTTAGTAGCTTTATTCTATAACTACTTCTACAACTACATCTATAACTACTTTTTTCTAAAGTATGTAGGTAAAAAAATAATGAAGCGAAGTTTTTACTGGGTTACTACCCATTGGATTATGATCGTCATAAAAATAAAATAAAACTGGCAATAGTATAAAGAAATTTGAAGAGACTGAAAGCGTTACAGATGTGGTCAGGACTGTGCATCATTGCATAGCGCACACTGCCGAAAATATCCGAAGAACCCTTCCCATCAATTCAGAGGGGCATTACCGTAACTATGATAAACGACTTTTTTTGGCCTGCAATTGAAGATTATGAACTGGACGATATGTGGAACAGAACACACAGAGGCGTCACGAGACAGAAAATATTGTGTTTTTTCTGTCTTTTTCTCCGAAAGCTGCCCTTTTTGCATTTTTTGTTTTGGTTACGCAATTCGTGTTGATAGTAGCGGCCTGTTTTTACACATTGCCACTTGCCTAACGAGAAACGTTTTCTTTCTCTTTCTTCGAAAGCTGCCCTCGCAAATGATTTAGGCATTTTTCATACGTCACTTTTTTCATTTCTGTATGCTTTGTGATTTGTGGTTTCAACAAGACGATTCCACGAGCGTCACAACACGACCGATTTAAGCTTAATTGCATCGGCAGTTTATAGAACTCATAATTAAACATTATCACAACGTCAATTACCCACCAAGATCATGGGGAAATAATACAGGTGGCAGCACTAAGGCAACAAATACAACATTACAACAAAAATAAAAAATAAAACTCCGTATACTTAAAAAATTATTTGAAACTGAAATTAAATTTTGGTCCCGAACGCGATGAAATAAATATCTTTTTAGCCAATTTTTATTTTACTATGGTTACTTTCTAATTTTATTTGTATTCAAATAATCAAAAATAATAATGCAATACAATAATCACAGCAGAAAACGTGGACTTTTCGCAAACATAAACAAAACTTTGACATAAGACTAGACAACTAAAACTAGAGTAATAAATCGTCATCTGGCGTAGTAATGCCACCTGTTTATTTCATTATCACCAAGATCAGTCGATTTTACGCCGTTAGATCTTGAGTGGTTTTACGTCAAAGACCGTGTCTACGCGTAAAATCCCCTAACGTTAAAGCATTTGAAAACCAACATTAGTCAAGTTATCGCCGAGATATCGCCCGGAATGTGTAAAAAAGTGGTTAAAAAACTACTTGAAAAGGAGCGACTGCTGCAAACAATCTAGAGGCGGTCATTTATAATGAAATAAAAGTTTCATCGAAATTATAGCTTTATGTGTGTTTTATTTAACTTTACTTTTGAAACCGAAAATTGGTTAACCCGCTAGTATTTGGCTTAAAAAAATTTGCATATTTTAAGTTTGAATTCCTATTACCAATAAACTTCGGGTTCTACAACGATTGCAATTTTCTTTTAATAAAAAACCGTGGCTTTGGTTTAGACGTCTGTGTATTTTTTTGGTTGAACAATATTTTACATGGTTTTAACTTAAACCAAATTTTTTAATTATTTTTTTAAAACATAAGAATTTCAAAATACACCTGATCTACACCCATAAGAATTACCCACGTTCTACACACGAGTGTAAAAATTACACCGATTTCGGGTAATTACTTAAAAGAATGCAAGACTGCCCAGTAAAAACTTGGCCTACAAAAAAGTGTGTTGAGTATTCAGAAAAACATAGAAGCACTACTTGCAATTCTACTGAAAGAACCAATGAATTTTACAAAGGATGTCCAAAAATGAACGCATTCAAATGTAAGACATTATTATTTGTACCTACCTACACACATCTAGAAAAAAGTAGTTATAGAAGTAATTATAGGTCGTTTCTGCTGATATGTGTAACATATAAAAATATTCAGGGGTGTGCAGGAAATCGAAAACGTAAAACGCAAGAATTTTAACAGTCGTTTTTTACTTAGATTTCTGTAATAAAAGAATTGTATGACAAATATTTGTCTATTAAACACAATTTTATAACAAACATTATAAAAATTGGATTTAAAGTGTATTAAAAAGAACACCTCTGCTAGACTCACTTTCTGTGTCGATCTAACAATGTGTGTCCGTCCGTCCATCCGGCTGGCTGGTTGTCTGACAATGCAAAGCTTTTGCGCAAAGTGAATTTTATAAAATTTGGTACATAAGTTTTAAGTGTCGTAAACCATCTTACTAAATTGGCATTTAGATTAACTTTGTATTTATTTCATCTCTAGAGCAATTTAATTAAAGTCATTATTAAAATAAACCAACTTCGTTGAAAAACAATTTTTTTTATATCCACATCCGCAGCATGGAAAATTTGTTCTTGGCACTTTAAATCAGTTTTGTTAATACTTCGTACGTGTTAGTACTTTGTTCTTAGCTGAACATTTTTGGGTATAAAAAAACAGGACACTAAACACAAAGAATGAAAAAAAAAAACGAAAAAAGATTTTCACTGTTGCTCAAGATTTAAATGTGTTAATGGCTCTTCCACCTTTAGTAGTCTACAATCATGACTATAGTAAGACTAATATCTCGATATAGGTATATAAATACTGTTAAGTCCAAAATCTTGACTATGACTTTTGACTATACTTAAATCTAATGTCTTAATTATGGTATAAACATAATTAATCAATACTTAGGCCCGTTTTCACGACTTACCTATAAAGTTCGAAATAGTTAACGGTACCTTTAGCACTAGTGAGGAATAAAGTTACCTTCAACTATTTTTCATTTTCACAACTTCTGTATAAAATAAACTTAACATTTTTGAAAATGTGGCAATGCTAAAGAAAATACCGATTATTTTTGACAAAATAAAAATACGAACTGGCAACTACGTACTTTTTTTTACATATACAAAATAAACGTATAATTGGAGTTGCCATATATAAAATATATTTGAATATAATATGGCAATCTCAAATCTAAACCTTACGACAAAAGTTAAAGGTAGAACGTTCCTCTCTTTAGCTTATCCTTCACTTTTAGATTAAAGGGAACTTGTGATAATTAAAAACTAATTATCTGTTCGATAACTTCCTACATTTAGCTATCGTTAAGTCGTGAAAACGGGCCTTAAGCTTTTAGTTAAGTTTAAAGTCTTAAATAGAGTCAAACTAAGTCTTGACCAGAAATGGCATTTCACGGAGTGAATCGTTAATTCCGAAATTGAAAAAATTATTTCTTAATCCTACCAGACCAGTAAAAAATTGAGATTAATTATAGTTTATCTCTTAATGCTTGCGTATGACCGATTTCATTTTTGTTGATGGAATCATCCTAAATTTCTTCTTTGCCAAATTACAATGTTTTTTTGTGGAACAAACTGTTTTCGTTTGCGTACAATTTGACTAGAGGCCATTCTAAAGTATTGACTTAGTCAAGTGTATAATCTTATTTAGAGTTTAGTACATTCTTTAATAGTAATTTTTTTAGTCTTGAATAAAAGCCCGTTCTATAGTTTTTACTATAGTCCAGTCCATATTCTTAACTATTGGCTATAAAGAGTTAATTTAAGTATAAAAACTTCTTCTTTTCATTCTTTTATTTCTTAAAATAATTTAAAAAATGTTCATATTAAACCTAAAAATATGTTACTTTTTAAAAATTACCAAACGCCTTAAAGTATGCTAAGAGTATTTTGTTAGCAGGGTTTGTAAATGCGTATTTTTAATTTTCTGCCATGAATGTAAATAAAGCAAAAGTTAGACAGCACTTCAAAACAAAAATAAAAAAGGTTAAGCAGAATCATAAAAATAAGTTTTTCAAAACATTTTAAGTATTTCATTTTTCAAAACAAAACTTTTACTAAGTTTTTAATTTAAAACAAAGTAAGCTAACACAAAATTCTCGAAAGGGATTAAAATTCGTAATAAACCTGTCATAATTCTCGGTTGGAAACGCATTTAAATTTATGATTTTTATAAAAATTTAAGGTTAAGTAGAAAGAAAGTGGAAGAAAAACTATCAGAAGAACAAACATACGTATAATAAAAATAAGCTTAAAAGAAAAAGTCTGTGTTAAACACATGTTCAACAAACTTTTAAAAAGAGTAAAAAATAAAAGAAAAATTTACAAGTTGAAAAAAAAGATATTTCAACCAGAAAAATGTTTTTAAGTTTGATGATGAAGATGATGGGCCATGATGAGCTCAAGAACATATTGTTAGGGAAACAGACATAAATGTCTTAAATATACAAACATACATTCACTACCGCACATAAACTTTTAACTTGGCCATAAAAAGAGAAGCAAAGTGCCAAAAACCAGACATGCGTTAAGGCCATTAACCCTCATGATGTTATTTCTAGATCAGTTTAATACTTCCAAACCCTTCTAAATGTTTTATCAAAAAAATCTAAATAATGGAGCAATTTTCTTAAATATGTAATGAAAAGCAAATGGAAAAATATACATAAAAAATTTAAAGATTGTGTTTTTATGTCTTGTTTTTTTTTTTTAAAGATTTATTAATTTTTTTTTTGTTTATTTGTCATGTTGTAGAAGAATAAAGTTTTTTCTACTGGTAACAGGCTTTAAAGAAAAGTTCACAAGACATTGTGTATTGAATTGTTGTAAACAAAACTGAAGCAAGTGCATATGAATGTTAAATTTAATAATTTTTTTCTCTTAGTTTTTAAGTGAAAAACAGGCGTACTTATTGTCTGACAATGTAAACAATTTAATTTTACTACCATACAGAAGGAAATAACAACAGAAAATTATTTTTCTTCTTTTACAAACAATTAGTAACTTTTTCGATTTCGTATTAAGTAAATGATTAATGATTTTAACAAACTTCGATAGAAATTGTATTACTATTGATAAATAGCTTAGTTCTGTTTAAAAAAATACATACTCACAAATAAAGTATACGTTAAGGCTTAAAAAAATCTTCTAAAATTGTAATATATATTTAGGCTTATTAAAAATTTATTTGCGCCTCAAAGTATGCTGCATATATATTGACATAACAAATTCCTTTTTATTAGTATTAAAAATTTCTCCATGGCTACTCGATATTTTTTATATACTTTTTAATTTGGGCCTACAAAAACATCTAAAAAAAATGACTTTAGAGGTTAAGCGAACATCTAGATCCTGCGACGTGCTCTATTTGTTGCTTTATTTTGCCACATGCCCCCAAAAAAATATGAAATCAGTATACCAAAATTTAAGAAACATCGTTATAAGCTTTGCACTCGTCAACCGATTTTGCTAATTTCTTTAACATTACATGTGACAACAATACCAAGTATGTTAGCAAAAAAAAACGTTCGTAAATGCATCAAAACTGTGCATCACTGCTGCAGCGATGCAGAATTTTGTTGCTGATGCGTGATCACCAGTTGCACGTGTGATGCTGATGCTTTTTTACTGCACAACAGCTGTGCAAAGTTTGAATTTTTGAACACAAGCTAAATTTTAACTGCCGTATTCATAAAAAATTAAAATGGATTTGAAATACATTTTAAGAAAAATTTGTATGAAAATTTTGCCTTAAAACACATTTCAAACATATTTTATTTTTTATGAATACGGCAGTAAAAGTTTAATGAGCGAACATAAAATTATAAAAAAATATGTTATCAACAATCGCGATGGCAAATTTTATTGAAAATATTTAACCAAAAACAATAGTTTTCTGTTAAATTACAAGAAGAAGCATAAAAAAAGAAAAATAAAACGATTTCTTTAATGTTAAAAGTTATTGAATCAGAAAATTAACTGATGCAATAATTGCCAATATTTGCTGCAGAACTGCGGCATCGCTGCATAAAAAACTTTTGACAAATGAAAGTAATGCCAAGTTTCTTACAAGTGATGCATTAATGAACATTCAACTTTACTTATGCGCAACTGATGCGCAAAAACTGCATTTACGAACGTACCCTAACTTTCCCAAGTGATAGATTGCAGGATTCACATTCAGCCATGTCACAGAGTACAATTCCGTTCGGAATGATTCCGTACGGAATCGAAGAAAACTTATTTCTTTATTGATAGAAATAAAATTTTGATAATTTTTTGGCCTTTCAGATACAGAAAACTCACATTCCGTTCATGAAAACATAAATGGTTTCATTCCAAAAAGTTTTTTCGTCGTTTTCTGAAGCACCAAAATACTGAATGAATTCCGTTTTCGAACGGAATTGTACTCTGTGACATGGCTGATTAAAAATTTAATTGCTTGTAAAAACCCGAAACGAATTGATCTAGGAAAACTGAAAGATATGTATATGGGCATTTCCTGCGGTCGCGAACGTACGTTCGTACGCTTTTGATGTACAAATAATATAGAAAACAAAACTTTTCCTAGCATTTTTTTTGCGATTCGATAGCATTTGGGTAGATGTATGTTTAGTGCAAAAGATGGATTTCATCGAGTTTAAGTTTTCATAATAATAGTTATAAACATGTGGTCACGAACGTACTCAAAATAGAAGTCAACTTTGGCAGACGTAGTGAAATGTAAAAATCTGCGTAATGGAACGGAATATTCAAAAGTGATTAATTTATTTCAAAAGTGTATTAACGAGGGGTCCATACAGTATTTACAAAATAAAATATCTCTTTTGGTTTTTGTTTAATTGGCTTATGTACCGGTCGCGAACGTACGGGTCGCGAACGTACGATTTTTCCATATGTTTTTTTATTATTATCACCATGCAGATTCCCATAAATATCTTAAAATTTCCTTAACAAGCAACTTAATACTCAATTTACAATTGATTGTAATAGAGAGATTATGAAGAAAGATTGTAAACATAACATATTTTTTGCATGTAAAATAAGTACATAAAAATGTCTTTAGAAGTAGAAAATATAAAATTTTCCAGTTTCCAGCGCAATTTCCTCAAGTAAAACAGCTGAGATATGCTATGAAACCATTATTTTATAACAACATAGATTTTTTATAATAATAAACAATAAAAGACGATTATTATCAACATTTTATTTTTTCATCCTGGTAGACCATACTGGGGAAATGCCCATATGTAAAGATGTGTCTAGTCAGTTTGATCATGGGTGGGGTCAAAAGTTGAAATTTGTCGTACAGTGTTATAAGGGTGTTTTAATCAACGCCGCACACTGGTTCATATTTTGAGAAGGCGGCCAAAATTATTTTTTTTTTTGTTCTCCGATTTTAAAATTTTTGTATTCATGTGAAAGTAAATACTAGTGAACCTCGGGAGCCAAAAAATTAAAACCCTATTTCAACTATTTCATTGAGAACAGGGTGGTCCGAAATGGACTTTCTCAATATTTGGTTATAGTTTTGAATTTCTGAGTCAATTTTTGAAGTTGAAATGCTCATTACTTTTTTGTTTTTTAAGATTTTTTGACAGAATAAGTTTTGTGTATTAGTTTATTTTATTAGCTATACGTGGTTTAAAGCATTAAACTCTGCGACCTCTAGAACTATTTATTTTTTTTTTTTTTTTAATGTCAAAATGTCCCGGAAATTTCCTACTTTATAGAGCATAAGTCCTGAGCGTCAAAATGCGTCAAAAAAAACCTATACTCTCTTGTAGTCCAGAATCTAACCTACATTTCTATACCCCATTGTACGCACATCTGGATACGGCCTTGCGAACTACAGCAATTTCTGTGACCCAAGGTAAGATATTCGGTTCAAAAAATAAGTCCTGCAAGGAAAAATTACTGAAATTAAAGAAGGTGAATCTTAAAGAATTTTCGACAAATAAAGCAGTTCAGGCCACATAAATTATATAGCACGTCAGGTTATCAATTAATTTGGAGAAGGTAAAGGTATTGCCATTGTTATGAACTTATTGTGGGTGAACGGATGCTGCAAAACGAATAGGCGACATAAATAGACTAACACGTTAGATTTCTGATTAAGTTAAAAGGTTAAACATAAGTAAATAGCCGCAACATAAACTACATAGTTAAATTTGTATTTAAAAAAGGGTTTTTATGTTTTAAAGAAGCAGTAACAAAAGATCATTTAAAAAAACTTCTATCAAGAGTATAAAAGTGCATGCATTCATAATTTTACCTTCATTATTGTTTAAACAATGGCTAAGTTCAGTTATAAAGTTCTCGCAGATATATATTTTCAACAGAAAGATGAAAAAGATTTTGTGTTACACATAATGAATAATCCATTCTTTCATAAGATAAAAATTAAAAATTGTTCATTAACATTAAGAAAACGGTACCTTAAATGTTCTAGAAACAAGAAAACGTTTTACTTACGCAACGAAAAATGGCTAACAAATGATCTGATTTTTAAGAAGCTGTCAATAACTGCTAAGGAAACTGGAAAAGTGGGTCGGCCCGCAAAACAAATTGACAATTGCAGTGAAAGATCACGAAGACGCAAGCTAGCAAATATCAATAAAGAAATTTCTCATAGTATGATAAAGGATTCATTTCTGCATCAAATTCAACCAACGCAAAATAAGAAAACAAAAATTGCAATAATTGAAAAAATAGTGGAAGCGAGCCCTAAACGCACAAAGAGGATTTTAAAAAAGTATGCCTACACCATAGATGGGGGTAGTGCATTCATTTTGCAGTTTCAACTCACACTTAGTGATAGTGCAAAAATATTGCAATCATTTTGTTGATGTTGAGTGATGAATTAAAAATTTGCAGCCTCACTAAACATGAGTGATAGTGAGGTAAAAAAATTTTGCACTCAAAAAAAAGTAGTTTGATTTAAAATAAAGCAATCATCAGCTGATTGCAACTTTTTTTTCTTCACTCATTTGAGTGCAACTTAAATTGTTGCACTAATTTTAAAATTAAAAACTTGTTTTTTCATGAATAAAGCCAATAATTTTACCGTTATTGACAAAATATCATTTTGTTTAATGTTTTTTACTTATGTATATCCTCAAAAGAAATCAAAAAACATGCACATACAAAGTTACATTTTTTAAATTTTAGTGAGACAATATTTGTATGCAGCTTTTTTGATTGCATGTCCGAATTTTGCACTATTTGATTTGAGTGCAGATTTTTGCATTCAAATCTGCGTTTAGTGATAGTGAAAAAATTTGCAATATCACTCAAAATTTTTTAGTGGTAGTTAAAAAATAACAATCATCACTAAAGCTGGTAAAAAAGAGTGCAAACTAATTTCTTTGCAGTTTTATTTAGTGATAGTGCAATGCTGATTTAAATCAATATTTAGTGCACTACCCCCAACTATGGCCTACACCAACTGAAGAAATGAAATTTAATCCAGAAGAAGCATTTTCACTATTTTTGGATTTAAAACGGACAAAAAATCAGTATACAGAACAGCGAAAGCGAACCAATAAAATAAAATAAAATACACATACATCTCAAACCAAAAATAAAAGTTGAATTACCTTAAATGTTATCGATAGCCAAGAATGCTATTTGGGCATTTTTCAAAATATTCCTTTTCAGTTTTATCCTTATAACAACTCGTCTTTCCCAAAAACGCCAACCTTTGGCCCCTGTGAATATTGGGACTAAAAAATTTACAGGGGCCAAATATTGGCATTTTCTGACAGGATCTAAGTTCGACAATAAAAAATAAGTATCAGTTGTAAAATACAAGAGAAATAATGATAAATTATAAAAAAATCATATTTGAAATATTCAACTTTTACACCGAAACTCAACAAAAAAATGAAAATGCATTTTGAACTCCCCATAACTTTTGCTCCTATCAGTCGAATTTTACGTTTTATAGCGCAAATTAAAGCCTAACATCGCACCTATCGAGCAAAAAAAATCGCATAAAAAAATACCAATCCAGTCAAAAGTTATGGAATTTTGACCGCCTTCTCGTAAAATTTCCCACTGTGCGCCGTTCTTAGCAACTCGATCTAAGTCCTTCCAGTGCTTGAAAAATATTTAGGAAAGATCTTGTTTTATATGCATTTAAGATTTAATTGGTGCAAAAATTAAAGCGAGCGCACTAATTGCGTTGGGTATTCGGTGAATGGGCTGAAAATCAACTGGAAGTTGAATCAGATTTTTATCGTCAAATCATCTTCAGCGATGAGGCTCATTTCCGGCTTAACGGGTATGTAAACAAGCAGAGTTGTCGTTTTTGCGAAGAGAACAATCCCCACGAGGGGGCCGATGACGCCTTTGTGTTTAAGTCCGAAACCTGTGCCAACATTACCATGAACGGCTTATGCTGCAGGCAAATGATTCGTGATTTTTTTATGGTTTCAATTTGTGATGAAATGCCATAAAGCCATAAAGCGCGAAAAACTATCACTTTGTTAAGGCAAACGTTTGGTGACCAAACTATCTTTAGAAATGGGCCTGTGAATTGGCGACCACGGTTAGTTTATTTGACACATTTGGACTAAGTTTTCTGGGTATATGTTAAATATGTATATGTATGTGAGATGATTTCAACGTTGGAGTCAAAAACCTCTTTCCGCCGAACAATTTCTACAGGTTTGGAAACAAGAAAGTCACACGAGGCTAAATCCGGTAAAAAGGAAGAGTAAGGTAGTATTTCGGAGACAAATTCATTGATTTTTGCCATGGAGTGCTTAATTAGCCCACGAAAGTAACTTTTTCCATTTTCTCCTCAAATAACGAGGAAGTCAACTGACGATGCCTGTTGATACAAGCAGTGTTACCTTTTTTGTTATGAGGCGAGCAATTTTAAAAGTCACTGACTTATTGACCTCCCCTCGTACATTTAGTATCTTCTAATTCTATTTTCTCTTTTTGTAGCCTACTTCCATTTCGACTTAATTACATATGTTCGTTTTCTTAAATTTTACCACAAGTTCTATTACAATATTTTCTTTCTCTTGAATTCTTTAAATCCATTTTTTTCTTTTATGCTCATTAAACATTAACAACAGTATTTGTTCTAATAACTTTAACACATTCTTCTATTGTTTTCTTTTTTTATTTGTTCTCAAATATCTGAATAATAATTATTTAATATGTTTTTGCACAAAGTATATAGAAAGAAAAAATAATTATAAACGAAAATGAAAAAATTAACAATATTAGGTGCCCTTTGCTTTTAAAATGTTAAAAAAAGAATAAACATGACAACTACAGTTTAATGCATAGATTTTGTAATTGACTGCATGTGTAATTCATGTGTAATTTAATATTTTAACGTTGTGTTGCACTGATTTTTGTTATTATTTTTTCACAAGAAGTAAAAAGTTTTATTATTCTTGGCAAAACTTAAAAATTTAATTAAAAGAATGGAAGCGTTAAAAGAGCTGAACTAAAAATGTTTGGATCATTAACTACTAACCATTTGGCATTTAGATAGCTTTTGCCACAATTTATTATAACGACGAAACATCCTGGGTACATTATTCTTTTTTTTTATTTTAAAGACAGTGGATCATCGACTGCAAAAGAAATGTTTGAGCTTCTCAAAAGCACAATTATAGAAAAAGGGATTCCTTTTGGAAAATCTAGTTGGATTTGCATCAGATACAACTAATGTTGTGTTAGGACAGTATAATTCGGAAGTTAAGTTCCTAAAAGACGAAAAGCCAGTTATTATTTTGATAAAATGCTCGTGCCATTAAATACATTTGGTAACGTTGAAGGCCTGTCTGAACCTTTTAACATATTTGGAAGATTTACTTTGTAATATTAGATCTTGTTTTATTAAAAGTAATGCTCGGAAGATAAAACTTAAGGAGTTTCAAGAATATTTTCGCGACAACATGCACTCTTACATTTTGAAAAATTTTCGCTTCATAGTAATTTGAAGGCAGAATATTATTAGACAAATTTGGAGACAAATTATTTCCTACTTTGCAAATATTTATTTTTGTTTTATTATTTTATATAATTTTATTTTTTTGTAATAAATATAGCAACGAAACGATTGTTGTTAACAAAAAGCTAATAAAGAGGCATTTGAAAAATATTTTTGTGTTGGATAAGTAAAAAATATAAAAATATCCGGCATATCCAATTCTGCAGCGATAGAGGAACTGAATTAACATTCCGTTGAAAAATTGCGCCGACGCTATTTAAGGGATGCATTAGATCCTTTATCATACCCAAATGAAATGCAAGTAACATATCGTCACCTAAAATGCAAAAGGGCTTAACAACAAAACAATATTCGAAATAATGGTTTTTGATTGAGTTTTGTTCGTTTTAATTAACTTTATGATTACAAACAATTTTAGATCAAAAATTGCGACTTTATTAAAGAAATTCAAACGCCAATTACACCTTGCTGTTATTGATTTTGTAAAGTTTTTTGCTTCTGCTGTAAAAAAATAGAAAGAGTTGTTAAGCCCTTTTGCATTTTAGGTGACGATATTTGTTTATTTGTTTGCAAACAGAAATTGAAATTGGTTTACGTTTTCTGAAGAAGCCAAATATGGTTTTAATTCCACTTTTGATCAAAATTTGTTTCTGTGACATGCGTAAAAAGATAGCATGTGTAATTCGTATTTTCATGTGTAATTTTGGCATGGTCCATGTGTAATTTACCATTTCGTTGGTGGCAACACTGCAGAAAGTACAAAAATTGTGTGAATGTAGTGAAAAAGTGTGAGTGTATTGAGTTTTTCAAACTTACACTTGCATGTGAAAACCGGGGAAAAAAGCAAGTAGAAACAAAATACACGTAAATAAACAATGGATTGCTTAACTCTTCAAAAACGCGTAAAAATTGTTTCGATTTTTTTTTGCGTAATAATTTCCGGTTCGCCTAATTTCTTGTTTTGGTGTTTTGCACTGGCCGGCAAGATCGTCTGGTTTACTTTTTGTGTGTGTTTTTTTAAGTCACGAGCAACGTTAACAAGTTCTACACTCTTGAAGTCCTTAAAGAGAATATCTGTCAGGAAAACGGGAACCTATCACCGGAAGTTCTAGCAAGAGTGATGGAAAATGCCATATTTTGGCCCAAATTGTCATCAATTCTTTTGGCGGCCACTTGGCCGATATAATTTTTTCCACTTAGTGAAATAGTGAAAAATAAATTTTAGGACATTAACAGCCCCAGGCCCACGATGGCGACCGCTATCGTTCGATTGTATTTTCAACGACAAACAGCTGGTTTGCGGCCCACTAGCAATTTTAAGCACTACAAGTCGATCGACAAAGCAAGCGAGCAAAAACGTAATAGTTTGCATACATGCTTGCGCTCCACTATGAAAATTTATGCGATCACGCAGATTTTTATTTTTTAAATATCGTTTTTTTTTTTGTGGAATTTCTGATGTGGCAATATTGTCATTTGACAAAAAATAAATGAATTACGTTAGATACGTAAACCCTGCCGACCTAAAAGTCGATAGTTAGCGTGCTGCTTAAGAGAACGATAATATGTGACTTGTTGTCGCTCGCTTAAGTTGTTGATTGACATCGTGGGCCAGGCTGTAGTAAATAAACACAAAACTTTAGTTTTGCTTCTGGATGACAACTTTTGCGCCACCTTGTATATAAAGTTATAAGAAATCAAACTACAAATCGATTTTTTTTTCTTCTTTTTTTTTGTAAAGAAATTTAATTACAGTTCAGTTAGATCGTATGTATTTTCATGTCTCACACGATTTCTATGGCATCGCCATTTTGTAATAAACGTGAAATATTAATAAATGTAAAATATAAAATGTAAAAAGCACACGTCTTAGTTTATAAGCATTTATGATTTTCTTTAAATGTTAAAATTTTTTTTATTCGTTTTTAGTTGTTTAAATGATGTAGAAACAAACATGAAACACTTGCTGTACATGTTATGAATTGAATTTAATGGCTCTTTAAAATGTTTTTATTTTTATAAATATAAATTTTATGATTTCATAAAACAGTTTTGATTCTTACTGTTACCGTAATTTGCAAATACGGTTAAACCTAGAATGGTAAATTAAGTAATCTACAAAAAATCATGGAAAAAATTCGTAATTTTTATTATTAAAAAAAAATTAAAAGCATTTAAACAACTTTAAAGAGCCCAAAAAGCAGTAAAATTTTTTACCCAAAAGTGCAAAATTGCATCAAGAATGTGTAAAATTTAAAAAAAAAATCTTTTTAAGTAAATGGCAATTTTGGAACGTTTTTTTTGTCAAATAAAACAGCGCGGCAATGTTGGCATAAGTTTCGGATCTGGAGCCAAATTACCCAAAGACGCCTTCGGCATGTAAACCGCAACAAGCAGTGATGTTGATTATCATTCCATTTATCAAACACACGACGCCATAAATAGTCAGCTGGCTTTAATTTTTGCGCCAGTTGGATCTTATATGGATGTAGGCCAAGATATTTTCTCAAAATTTTTTAAGTAGTGGACGGGCAGAGTTGCTGAGTACGGCGCACGGTGCTTTGTCCCATAGACAAAAATCAAAAAAAATTTTAGTCTCAAAATGTGATAAAAGATATATTGATCGATAGATAACAACACAACTCATAAAAATTTTTTGGAATTGATTTCGTGTGACTCTCCTAGACTCCGCCAGAGGTCGCTAAATTCAGTCAAATTTAAGAAAGAATTAATGAATAAAAAAAAATGAATTGAATTGCTTCAAGAAAATAACTCTCAAAAATTCATTTTTTTAAAAAAGAGTTTAATGTTATTTTTTTTGTGATCCTTGGTATGTTCAAAATTTGGCAATAATACAGTTTTTATTAAAAATATTAACTTAAGTTAGTTTTTATCGCTCAAAAAAAAATATATTTTTTTCAAAAAAATCCAAAAATTACAAAACTTTTTTTGAACTTTAAAAAAAATCATATAAAATCAGACATTTTTTTATTTCGTTTTTTCTTAGCAAATAGTGTTCTTAAAAGGACCGTAAAAAGATTAGTGCCGGTTTTTGACCGCAACTTAACAAAAAATGCACTTTAATTAAATAGGTCTAATTTCACAAATTTTTTTAAAGTTTTTTTATTATAGAGCTAAAATGTTTAAGTAAAGTTACAAGCTATATGAAAAAACATTAAAAAAAGAAATACTGAGAAAATATTAAAGTCAAATTGTGCACCATACCCCTTAATCAGAGTGCGCTACAATTATGTAATTTTCAGCAGGATAAAGTAATACGTTATATGCACACCTATTTTTGTGGTAGATCAATCCCAATAATTGTTTAAGTTTATAAACAAACAAAAATTGTAAAAAATTACAAATATTTCTTTTTTTTTAAACTTAGGGCCTATTTCACCAACAATATTTATATATCAATTTATGTTTAAAATTTGTTTTTCATGTAAAAAAAAAAATTATATGAAAAAATTTATTTTAATATTAATTGATATTTAAATAAATTGGTGAAATTGGGCATAAGTATCTATTAATAAATTAGTTTATTATTAAGAAAAAAATAAAATGGGGTAGTTGAGCAGGACGAGTTAAGTTCCTCGTTGTGCGAAATTTGGTCTTCGGAAGACTCTAGTAGTTATGATGATACATAATTAAAATGTGTAAAAACTAAATTTAACAACATCTGTTATTGTGTAACTAAAATTGAAAAAAAAAATAAAAATATCGCATTTTTTCACATTTATTTAACCTACATAAGCATATTATTTGAGTATTATTTGGTTTTATTTATTTTTATTAAAAGAAAAATCCACCACTTATTGACGATAAAAGGTTTATAAATAAAGCCAAATAATGGCACTAATATATGTTTTCATATTTTACAATTTAGTGCTTTACGGGAAAACGCATACAATTTTCATTTTAATTTTTTTTTTTTCTTATTACATCGGCAAGATTAAATTTAGTCCAAACCAAACTAATTTTATTGCAATCAAAATCAGCTCATCAAATTGTATTGGAATCTTTTTATTTTAGAACGTAGCTTCCATACAAATCATTCTCCCGAAAAAGCTTTTAATGCCAGCTTCCTTAAAAATATAAGTATTTACATACAAATTGGCGACAGTGATTTTTACGATAGCTACTAAGTCATGACAAAATGTTGTACAGATAGGTCTAAAATAAACTATAGGTTCCATATAAACCCTCATCCAAAAAACTCATATACGGAGCTTAAGATATCTAAACAATATTCGGGAGAAAGAACTTTTAAACGAATCTTAACCTCATAACATAATTTTGTTCTGGCGGGTCCATGATTGCCCATGGGTCCCAAATAGATTACACTCTAGGAAATTTGTTTTTAAATACTATACTATAGGATATCACATGGTCGGGTTTGACTGATTATACTTTCTTACTTGTTATTTTTGCAAGAGCATTTGAAGCGTTTTTAACTCATTTTTCATTTAATGATGTTTTTGTATTTTTCACATTAATAATCCGATTCTACCAAAATTCGGCACACATATATCTCTAACAAATATCAATTTCCATACCAAATTTTATTACGATTGGATAATTTTTGTAGGTACTATAGCATTTTTAAGAAAAAGGATATATGGCAGGACCTTGAGTCCTTGTTCAGATTTAAGTGAAAATTTGCACACACGTTGCTAGTTGTGTGTGTATTAGCATGCCCATTTTTTTGTAGTTTTGTGGGCATTATTGAAGCTAAAATTACATTTTTCCATTTCAGGACACATGGGAGGTAGGCGTGTCCTTGGACCGATTTGTCCAAAAATTCATATTTTTCTTAACTAAGCTATTTTATGCTAGTGTACCAAATTTCAAAAATTTCTGACAACTCCTTCTATTTATGTCCCTTCGTTATATGGGGACAAAGCACTGTGCGGCGTTGGATCGATAAATTCGAGTCCTTTTTCTCACACTCGTGTCTACAGGGGCGATGGTTCCTTCTGTAAGCACGGCAACGGCTTAATTTGGATGCGAATTTTAAATATGCCTGCGACTCATTGGTAATAGATTAAAGGAAATAAATTCACGTTCTCTTTAATTTATTACCAACCAGTCACAGTCGTATTTAAAATTCGCCGACCACGATAATACAAATTATTCAAAAGAGTAAATTTTATTAAGTAAATCTTATTCAAAAGAGTGGTTATGAATCGATCTATAGTATTGCATTCTAGCTGATCAGATGAGCGATTATGAGCACCGTAAAGTTGAGGAAGTGCTCTATAAGTTTGGGCGTGAATTTTTGAATAATTATCTAAAAGATTTTTTAATTGATCGTATTGCATTAAATAGTAAATATCTCAAGACTAAAATAAGTAAAACAACCTTATGCCTGACATGTTTAAAGCCTTCGAAAAAAATTGCTAAGTTAAATTCTCCTCTCATAAGTATCCAAAATGTTGAAAATGCAAAAGGAATGACAAACTTTTGTATATCCTGTTTACCTGTCGTGAATCATTAAAAAAGGTATTAAAAATTCCCTTAATAACGTTTGCAAACTAAGATTGGTTAAAACTTTGAACATCTTGTTAAAGGACAACTGAGAAGAAAAATTACCCCAAAAAGGCTCATTCCTAATTTTAAAGCTGGCTTTTACAAAATGTTTTTCCTTCTTTCAAAAGTTTTGTGTGTTAACTTTTTTTTAACATTTTTCAATATTTCACTTTGGTATCAGATTAAAACGAACTGAAAAGCAAAACTTTATTAGATTTTAATTAAAATTTCATTTCCTCTCGAAACATTAAAGAAAAACATCCGTCGATTTTTGGTAAACAAAAGCGAATACAATTTTTAAACTCTTCTTCTTTTATAAGGAAGTGTTGAAAAATCCCACCAACAACTTGCAGCAAAATTTAATTAAAAATCATTCAATAAACTTTTATAATTTCAGTTTTCATTACCATTTGTTTCGCTTCCAAACTGAACTCTTTACAGACTCAGTCTGTGAAATGTATGAAAAATTACAGATTTAAAATAAAAAATTTCACAATCTCGCAAAAATTAATTATGAGTTTTCGTTTTCTGTTTGCTAAAAAAAATGTCCTTTTTAAGTTGAGACTGCAGTACCAGTCATTTAGTAATTTTGTAGTTTTTTATTTTCGTTTCCCAAAAAGGATTTTTGTTTGTTTGTAGTTTTTTTTTAATTTCTTTTATTTTAAAACAATTACTTGCTGCTGCTGTTTTAGTTGTTGCTATTTTTGCAATTTTGTTTAAAACAAAAACAGTTATTGTCCTTTGGTGAGTCCTTAAAATTCTGGTAAAAACTAAATGACATTGGAATGTCGCCGAAAAAAATGCATATCAGTTGTTTTGAAATATTTCAAAAATCCCTAAAGGGATTAAAATGTTGAAAAAGAGGGGAAATAAAATTAACATATCCAGTATGAATAAAATGTTAAAATATTGTATGTGCAGTGTTATAGGGAAACGGGGGTTTTTTTAACTATTTATTCTCTCTTAAACTAACCCTGACCTTAAAAGGGATAAGTTTGAATATAATTTTTTTAGAAACTGTATTAAGAAGCAAGCAACCCAGTATAAAAAAAAAGTTGAAGAAATATCAAAAATGAATCACATTTCCATAAAATTGTTACCAATAGCGGTTTCTAAATAACGTCGGTATCAAGCGATAAAATGGATTTATACTCAATATTGCAATACAAGATAAAATATTTTAAAAATTTTGAATTTACTATTCTGATAATATCGCACACAGAAAAAAATTCTTCAAAATTGTTCACCAATTAAATCTTAATAAAATCAATTTTAATTAAAAATTTAATCAAGTGAATTAAACGTTTAATCAAGTGAATAAAACGTTTAATCAAGTAAATTACACGTTTAATCAATACTATTAGTTTTTTACTAGTGCAAATTTAATTAATTTTTTAATAAATATCACAAATTTTTAATTGAAATAAATTTTTTCTGTGCACAATAAATCAGAAACAGCCATGAATTAAAAATTTAAAATTTAGGAGAGACAGAAAACTGGCTTCGAAAACATATTTTCAATTATTTAATCAAAATGAGTTTCACAACTAATTAAGAAAAAAAGTTAAAGAAGACAGTGACGCAAACCGAATTTTCGTGGTCGTTATACATTTTGTTTGTCAACTGGTTTATGAAAAAAACGATTTTGACAAATTTCGAGTTCTGCCTCTTTATGATTTAGTGTGCGGTATGTAGTTAGGAATATATCAGTTTAATTGCCGAAGCTTTTTCTGAAAGAAAAATAGATAAGTAATAGTAGCGATATTACTCGATGAAGAAATATGCCAAACACAAGAACGTCTTGCAGGTAGGCATCGGATGTAAAAAGGGGGTTCCAATAGGGACTTCTAATCTTGAAGCTACATCTTTCGAATTGGCAGTAATTTATTCATTCTGTTTGCCAAATCATCATGAACGAATTTGTATAGCATTCAACAACACGTGAAAATGAATAAATTGTTTTATTAAAAACCAACCCTAACTTTGTTCGAAAAATCATCTTTGACCATAAGGCTATTTCGAAACAAACAATTTTCGAATTCGAAAAAAGTTACGGTTTGGTGTCGGTTTTGTGCTGGTGGCGTCATCGGCGCACATTTCGTTTGAAACGAAGTTGGCCAGACCATCACACCCAACGTCAAGCGCTATAGGTCGACGATTACCAACTTGTTTTGGCCTAAATTGGATGAAATGAACACCAACGATATATGGTTTTAATAGGATCAAAAATAAAAATTACTTTATTAAAACAAATACATTTATTCAAAGACGTTAACCAAATAAAATAATCCAATGGGGTTAAACGGTCACAGAGCAATACCGCAGTAAAAAAAAATTGGGGTTTTTGAAGCACTAAAGAGAAAAAGCGCATAATCGAGCGCTTCAATAAGAGAGCTCTTATACAGCAGTATATGATAAAGAATAAACTATACAAAGTGCTGACAACAAAGAAGGTTTTAAAGCGAAAAAATAAATATATATAATGGTTTGCGAAAATGATTGAAAAAGGCATTTAAACAAGTAAAAGCAAAACATTGAAAAATAGTTAATTTAGTTAGCCCTTTAAAAGCACTTTAGGATTGCTTTGTTGGCATGTTAAAAGAAGCGCTTTTTGTGAGCAGAAAATAGTAATCCAAACCGGGAACACCCCATACAAAAATCAGGCATCCCATCAGCAGGTTTGAAGCGATTTGAGGTATGAATTCATACATAAAACCTGCTCCTTTTGGAGAACATTTTTTACTGGGTCGTGTCTCTAAATCAAAGCTCGGCAAAACTACTACTACACCGAGCTAAAACCGTTACTACTGACGTTTTGGACTAGTTTTTTACTAGTTGTTAGGCGTTGCAAAATGAGATTGATAATAACCTGGGGTTTACACATGAAAGTACTTTCTTGCAAGTAGAGTAGGTATACGAATTATCAACGAAAAATCGAAGAAACATCCGATTGGCTGAAAGTACAAAAATTATGTATATGTAGTAAAAAAGTGTGACTGTAGTGCGACTTGCTAGGTAAAATACGGCTGCTCAGCTTTATGCGTGAAGATGTTTATTGTAGAAAAAATAACAACCCTACAAAAATTGTAAAGAAAACGATTTACTACTTGTTCGTTGTTGGAACAACAACAACTCCACAAAAGTAGATTAAAAAAAAACAATTTACTTGTCTGTTGTAGAAACAACAACAACACTACAAGAAGAAAAACCAAATTTTTGATTTGTTTTAAAGTTGACAAATTATTTTTATGTTTAAAAAATGGAACGAAAATTCCCGTATTCTTTTTGTTTAAATTATTTAGTTAAATACATCAAATTCTGCAATATAGAATGATAATGAAAACCATTCTGCTAGTTTCTTATAATTCTGTTAACAGAGGGGAATTTAACAAAATTGAAACATGGTGTAACTAGTGTTTCTAATTTCCCGGACCTTTTCTGTTCCCGGGAAACGAAATAAAAAATATCTTATTCCCGGGAACCCCGGGAATCTTTGAATAAAATAAAATATTTTTAAAAGAATATACATACACATATACAACAGTTTAAAAAAATTATCTTTATTAATTCCACAGAAAACCAAAATAAAACCAAATAAATTGTTACATTCATATGTTTATGCATATTATATATGTATGTATATATTTATTTTTTTGGAGATCACGAATTATTAAAACTTATTAATATTTAGTAGTTATTATTAATAGCAACTTGGTAAAATTAATTTTCTTCTAAGATAAAAATTTTTAGTATTATTAAAGCATTTAAAAGCTCATCGGAGATTCTATTTCTAATCCTTGTTGATACACACAAAAAATATCAATGTAAAATTAACATGGAAAAATGTTGATTGATAATCATAGTAAATTTCTGCAAAAGTATGCCCTTTATTTAAATTTATCATTATTTCTAATTAATTTTAAATAAAATAATCCTAAATCACGTTTATTTAATATTATTTACTGTTAAAAAAAAAAAATATTAAAATATAAATAAATATGGATTTAATATTGAGTCCATAAAAACCTGTTTTATATTAAAATCAAGAGTTAATCTTGTTAAATTAACATGCATACATACTTAAGTATGCACATTTTTTATTTTCATTTTTAAAATATGTTACAAAAAGAACACAATTCCCGTATTCTTTTAATTAAAATTATTTAGGTAAATATAACATCAAGTTTTCAAAGTAGAATGATGACGAAAACCATATCGGCGATTCTGCTGATGCTTCTGTTAACAAAGGAGAATACAAAATAAGTGAAACATGTGTTACAGTACAGGGGTAAGTGTTTTGAATTATTCTTAAATAAATGCATATGTTGTCTCTGAAGCTTCTTCACACTGTTATAACAAACTCAAACCAATTTGTTTCTACATGAAATTCACGTTGTTTCAACTTGAAAAAACTTTCATTCAACGTGAATCGGATTGTTATTTCAATATAAATTACATTTTGCTCTAAATTTACTGCAATGTTAAATTAACATGAATTATAGTTATTTTAAAAAGAAAAAAATGTTGTTCGCAAGTTATTGTAAAATCAGGTTGAATTAACATGAAAAACGTATGAAGCAAAATCACCACCGAAAAATTTTAAATCAACCTTGTTTTCTACGTTTTTAGCTTGATTTTTTTCTGTGTGTAGGTATATTGCCTGCTACCGAAAAATTGCTCTCGTTTTCTACAGACGTTGGTTTTATAGTAAGAAACGCATCATACAAAGATTTTAAATTTGTTGGCCTGTTACCCGTGTAGGCTTGCCACATCCCAAAAACCAGCCAGCTTGACACTCACCAAAAATGAGCTTGATTTCAAAAAAATATCTTGACAATTAAAATAACGCAAACGTATAAATGAGCAGAAAAACTGCTAAGTTTTATTAATAAAAAACAATAAAAACATAACAAATTATACAAAAACTTAAAAAAAACAAAAACGTATTACAATTCAGTCTACGTCAAATAATATAAGCATCCTACAATTAATTTACATTTAACTATGTTAATTTCTCCACATATACTTTGTACTTTAAGTAACAGACTTAACTAGTTCTGTTCCTTTAGGCGTTAGTAAAAAATTTTTACAATTTTTACAATTTTCATCAAAGTTTTGTCTTATTAACAGTTCAGCCTTTATAAGGTCAAATCCCATTCTATTCCTTTCTTTAGAATATAAATTGTTTAATGTACTAAATGTTCTTTCACAAAAAGCATGACTAATTGGAATAGAAAAAATAAATGAGATCAATTTAAATATATTTATCAAGTTATTTTTATCACATTTTTTGAAAAAGTAAGACCATATTTTCTCAATCGGAATATCTTTTGGCAATTGATCAAACACTTCTCAAAGACAGCAATAATCTGTATATAACATGTCATTATGAATAGAATTTGATATCTGTAAAATTTTTGGAAGCTCTGATAATGTATCCCATGACAAAAGAGATTGTTTTAGATTTAAAACTGATATGTGTTTGTAAATTGATTCGTCTCCAAAATCATATCGTTGCTCCAAGTACGAAATAGCATTTGTTAAGAATTGATTTGCTTCCAATTTAAATGCTTGAACATCATTATTTGAAATATTTTTCAAAATAACCAAAACTCTACTTCCATAAAAACAATCCTTTTTTCGGCTTTGAAGACTATTCATAAGTTTACTCATTATGCTGTGAAGTTCCATTATTGTACAAGAATCATTTTCTAGCGCTAATATAGCTGAATGGAATTCATGCATTACATTATGAATAAAATACAAATACGCCTCTAATAATCCTTCAGAAATGCATTCTTCATCCGCATTATTTAGTTCAGTATCTGACATTCCATATGATACAAATTTCCAGATTTCTTTTCTGCAGTTGTTTTTCCCCTTTTGCAAAAAGTACCTTTTAACCGCAGGCCAAGAATGTAATAATCGGTCAATTGCGTGCAAAAGGGAAAGCCATCGAGTGGGAACATGCCGAAGTAGATGCTTGTATTCTATACATGCAAACTCAAAACATTCCTTTAACTTTTCATTTGACAAAGCTGATGAGCTAAATTCATTGAAGGTTTTAATCACAATGTTTTCTACGTCGACAGATAAAGCATTTAAAGCACTTTTGATGCAGTTATTTATTACATGGCAATTGCAATTTGCCTTTACAATTTTCTGGTTTACATCTTTAAGTTTTTTAAATACGGAATTATTAACACCGTAATTAACTGTTAAGGTTATTTTCAGTTGTTATTCGTACGATATTGCCAAAAATTTCTTTAGCAGCCTCTTTACGTTTTCACGTTACCAATATTTGATGCGTCGCTGCTTACCGAAAAGTAAAAACTTTCTTTTAATGCATCAGCTACTTTTTCTTGTGCGTATGGTGCCAATACGTTTCGAGTTATAGCTGCTGCTTTGGTACGGCCACAACTTATTTTATTAGCAATTTTACTGTCGCAAAATATAGAAGAACTAAGTTTAAATTGACAGTTTAAGCTGTTGTAACTTAGCCCGTGAACAACATTGTGAAAAACGCACATTAGTTCAGCCCTGGATATGTGTGAATCCTTCTTTGAGTCTGCCGGAACAGTGAAGTTTATCATGCTGTGTGACAATTTTTGAGACAATGCTAATTTCATATGCCGTTTTGCTTGGGTATGTTTGTGTAATGCTCGACTTCCTTCATATTTTATAGAAATATCAATTTGGCATAATTTGCAAAATGCGGTATAATCATCTTTCTTTTTAATCCATTTGCAATATTCTGCTTCTTCAATCCATCGATCGCAGAATGTTGTATATCTTCCTTTTTTTGAAGGTCGGGCATCGTCGTTATTTTCCATGGTAAATAGACGACACAAGGCTCAATATATTGTAACAATATTATTTTTAATTCTTAAACGAATATAACATTAAACAATTTAAATTTACTTTTCCCATCAAACAAATTTACACTTAATTTCAATCAGCTGTTTAATGTTGTAATTTTTTAGTGTTGGGCAAAAACAAGCAATAAGTCAACGACGAGTTAGTGGGAAAATTACAAGTGTTGATACTTTTTTCGTTATCGATTGCAATGAATTATTGATGTTGGGAAAAAAATAAGAATTAGTTTTTGGGTTTGGTGTTTAACAATTGATGATAAATTTTTTTTAATATTGAATTTTTTTAATTTTAAAAATTAACTGGACAAATTATATTTTATCTTGACACTTAACAGGACCTAAAAAATCTTGACAATCAAGCTCATTCCAGGCCATGTGGCAATCCTATACCCGTGACTTCTAAGACCTCAAATTCTTTTTTTAAGATTTGTTTAGGCTTTTGTATTTATTTTTTTTAAATCTGTTGATGGTTCTGGTGTTGGTGATGGTGTATCGTGTACATTTTAATTTTCTACTTCATTCACTTCTACGTTGATTTATTGGTGTAGGAAATATAGTTCGATTTGTAGGTAGTTTTAGTAATTTTAGTAAAGAATATATTTTAAGTTTTTTATTTTAACGATGCTAACAAATGAAAATTTCAAAAAATTTAATTTTAAATTCCCGAAAAAAAATTTCCCGGGAATTATTAAAAAAATGTCCCGGGATTCCCGGGAATTCTTTCCCGCGTAGAAACTCTAGGTGCAACAGGAAAATAAATAATATAATATTCTCTCTCTTGTTCCAGGGGTACACCATAAAACAATAATTAAGTATGAAAGAAATATTGAGGGAAATTTGTAAAATTTACTTTTGCTTTTATTAGTTCTTATGATACTTATGAACTAGTTTTAAACTATTTTAAAAATTAACTAGTTAGGCTCCTATGACAACCCAGCGTTAAATACGATAGTTTGATACATGAAAAAAAATCAAAAGTGCAACTTGTAGTTTAAAGTAAATACCAACCAGTATATTTCTAGCTAAATACTAGTTACTTTGTCTGCAGGGTATCATCTCACAAAAAACAAAAAAAATTACATGTATGAGTTTGCCGATTTTTGCTTGAAATCAAATTGGCTGTCACAGACGACAGTGCTGCCAATTTTAATTTCTTCGCCTCCAAATAACACCCGATATTTATGAATTAAACAAGCGTCATGTAGAAAATTTTTTAAGTAGCAACAACAACATAAAATCATTTCCAATCACTCAATCAATAAACGAATTAAATAATTTATTAAATCAATTTCCCGAATCCCAAAAAGCCATTAGACGTCAAGGGGTATTTAAGCCAATAAAATAAAATAAAAGTGAAACTTTATTTTTCATATGCACGCAGTTTGTGAGTGTTACATAAGTTGCATTGCAAATTTCTGCTAAACTGTAATTTAAGGAATTTTTATGGTAAAATATTTACTTTTCATTTAAATTTCTGCTAAACTGTTATTTAAGAAATTTTTATGGTAAAATATTTATTTTTCATTTAAGTATAAAATAACGACTATTTCGGTGCTGAAACAAATTTAAAAAAAAAAAACACTTCCAACAAAACTTTTTTTAGTCATGGCTTATTACGTGAGTTACATACAGAAGTAACTAAAAAAACAGTTAATGATTTTATTATTTTAAACATGTTACATGTTTAAATCATACGGCGACTATTTAGTTGTACCACGTTTTTTTCATTTCTTTGACATTTTTTTTTTCTTTTTGTATTTGTTTTTATGTTGGTTGAACTTTAAATGGCATTTTGATGTCAGGTTAACTTTTGTTTTAAACTTTTACTGTCACTTTTAATTTACTAGGTAATTTTTTTAAATGTTTTTGTAAAAATCAATAAAAAAAAAAACACAAAAGAAATTACATAATTGTTCTTTACCATTGTAGTCCAAAAAAGGAAATGCCAAGTTTTCGATATTTTGCTTTCGTAACCTCGTCTTGTCGTAAAAAGAAATAAAAAAAAAACAAAAAATCATGCGTAACAGGAAAGAGTTCCTAAATCTTAATGTAATTTCTATTAAGTTGAATATTTTCTAAAACATTGTCTAGACTATCAGCCTGTTTTTGTAAAACATAAGTCTTCTTACTTGAAGTTTTCGTATTAATACGTTTATGTTCAAAATTTGGTTTTTAAAAAACATTTAAAAGCTTTCGTCTATTCATAGTTGACATAAATAAATGAATGCATTAATATTCGTACATTTCTATTATTTTTTCATATAAAGGTTTTGTGTTTGTGGATAACCCTGGCTTTTGTTTACAAAAATTAAAATTAAATTTCAAAAACAAAATATTTTATAAAAAGTGCTACTAAATTAGTAAAAATAAAAGTGTTGAATGAAAATGTTAACAAAAATAGCAATAAATAAAAGAAATACATAAAGAAGATCTTTTGCTGCACATCAACATATAGATATGTAGAAGATATTTGCGAAGATATAATTTTTTGGAACATTCGGAAGAACGGTGGTATTTTACACTACACTGTATGTACAGTCACACAGATAATAGTACGTACGCCTTAACAGTTCTTTAACTTTCCAAAAATTAGAGATATTTAAAATAATAAATAAATCAAAAATTTTTAAATTAAAGCAAATATTTATTAAATTTAAGACTATTGATTTGTCCGCATACTTAGGTGCGAAGTCGGGTCGCTTTTATCTGTTTAATTATCTGTGCTGTCAGATTAACTTATAAGTGTTAAAGTATAATTAGCGGAAATTGACCCAAACTGCCAAAAAAATATCGATCAGAAATCCAGAGTTATTATTAAGCTCCAATTTTAGAGGGAGTACGTACTATGCCATGAACAACGGTACGCGACATGATGTATCGGACTTTAAATGGCAGCGCTATATTTAAAAAACTAAATGGGCTGCATATGGAGGCGTGGCTATAAAAATGTATCCGTTTTAGAAATATCGTCGTTGACATAACTTTCATTTATAGAGAATATTTTATAATAGTATTAGTTTTTTAGGCTTCCTTTTTTAAAATATCGCAGCTATTTTCCATTTTGTGGTGATTTGTTTTTTAAACGAATGCCTTTTACTTATTGTCTACTTTTCACTTTTGTTTTCATTTATTGCGAAGATGTTCATTTTATAAGAACCAAAAATATGTAGAAAAAAATTAAAGCTTTTTTGTCACTCACATGAAATGTTCGTTTTTTTTACGAACGAACAAATATTTTCATTTTCTAAAAACAGACTGTATATACTATAATAGTCCAAACTATAGTTTAACTATTGCCAATTCTCAAGCTCTGTCGTTTATCGTTTAAAAAATACTATTTTTGTTTTCTTCTTCTTTAATAAAAGTTAACATTCTCATTATTCGAAGATATGAAATGGAACCAGGGGCCAAATTAAGGCATTCGATATCGATCGAAATTACAATACAATTTAAATCGACTGCCGTATCATTTGCCCCAGGTATGGGACTTTTTGAATCTGCTCTAAAATGGTAATAAATATTAATTGATAGCAATAGAAGTACGAAAAACTCTTTTTTCTTCTTTAAAAAAGTACGAGAAACGTAGTAATAAATTCGACAGATTTTTTAAAATTCCCAATGCGGCCACTGCACGTTGCAGCAGGTCGTTCGCTGCATAGACAGCAATTTTTTCAATCAACTTCCCAATAAACCTTAGAAATAATTTTTGTAGAAGCAACATTTTTTGCATTCATTGCTTTTTATAATCCAGAATTTTGATATGTTATTACCAAGGAAACCGTAGACATGCAATTGCAGGTAGAAACAATTGCGGAGTTTAGTGTTTGATGTAAATGTGATTGCGAAAATGTAAATGCAAAATATTGAAGAGTAAAAGTTTATGCCACAGCAGTGTTCCCAGCTTTGGGGATTTATCCCCAAATTGGGTATATTTTTTTTTGTAATTGGGGATACAAATTTCGTGAAAATCCCCAGGAGATTTTTTGGGGAAAAGCACTTTTGTGCCTAGGGATTTTTGGGGATAATGTATTATTATAAATTTCATTTTTGCAATGGCAAGACCGATATGGTCAAGATGTGGGTACAAATTTTAGTCTTTTTTGCGGTTTAAACTTTTTCCAGAACTTTTTGAATTAGTTTTAAATATGCTTTTTGTACCAACTAGCGTTACTTCTGTTGAACTAGTCTTTTTCTGTAATGAAAACAACCAAAATCAATATTTGCAACAGAATGCAATATAAGTTATTAGAATTAATCAGAACAAATACACACTTTAAAATAATACAGTTTGCTGTGTCAAATTTATTCAATCATCTCAAATGCACTTTTTAAACAAACAACATGTAAAACAAAATTGCACTGGCTGATGAATCAGAAGATTTTGATTCCCTTGTTTTTGAAATGATAACTATAGGGGGTGTGCTGGAAATCGCAAACGCAAAACGCAATACACTTTTAATCTAATTTTTATAATTTTTGTTATAAAATTCTGTTTAATAGAGAAATGTTTGTATAATATTTGTCATAAAATTTTTTTATTATAGAAATCTTACTAAAAAACGACTTTTAAAATTCTTGCGTTTTGCGTTTGCGATTTCCAGCACACCCCTGATTAGTTTTAGTAATATTACACAAATGGATTTATTTAAATAAATCGATGTATGCATATTTTTCCATTGACATAATATAATGTATTTTATTTTTTAGAAAATGTGGGGATTTTTGGGGATAAGAAAATAGCTATTTTGGGTATGAAAAATCGCAAATTGGGGATATGGCTTAAAATAAAAATGGGAACCCTGTGCCACAGTTCAAACTTAAATTTTGTCTTAAGTCCAAATGATAATCTATCAATATAGTTCTAATTAAATCCTACTAGTGTTTGCCTAATTGTCAAAATTCGACCATAAATTTTTAAGTAGGTAAATATGAAGATAACATGGTACAGTCAAATCCCGATAATTCGTACCCCGATATATCGTGATTCCCGATAATTCGTAATAAACTGTCGGTCCCCTGAAAAAATCTCGTTAATTCGTAATTTTTTTTTTTTCAAATAAAATCTTCCTTACCTCTTATAAATCGTAATTGTTTGCTAACTACCACTTATAATTCGTAATAAAAACAACAAAAACATGGAATGAATGATAATTTGTTAACCGGTATTTTTTGCGTGGGTTTTTACTTTTGTTTGTGTGTGTGTTTATTTTCTTAAGATTTTCTTTAAGTAAATGAATTTGCTATATTATTTTTTGTTTATTTTGTATTTTATTATTAACAACTGTTTTTTATTTTTTTTTTTTTTTTTTTTTTCGTTTTAGTAAATAAATTGAAAAACCCCGTTAATTCGTATTTATTTTATTTTAACCCCGTTAAATCGAAGCCCCGCTAAATCGAAAATCCCTATAACTCGTAAGAAATGGCCGGTCCCTTGCGATTACGAATTATCGGGATTTGACTGTATATATGAATTTACATTTTTCAAGCATTTATTTTTTCCGTCTTAGTGGATCAATTTGGGGAGGGACAAACCTCCGGTTCATATGTTATCTTCCACGTGAGTTTTATTTTTTTTTTTCATATGAATATTTATTTATTAACATTATAATTGTACAAAATATTTACATTTTAAAAATTGGGCCTCAGCCCAATTGAAAAACGAAAAAGTATCAAAAAGTCTCATCTTATAGATTCTCATCTACTAAGGACAATGCATGATTAAGTTTATGTTCATATGTCTAATATTGACGAAAATTAATCAAAGTACCAGATGTAGAACGAAAAAGTACCAAAAAGCTTCCCCTTACATATTCTTATCCACTCAGGACCATGTATGTTTGATTTTATCTTTATAGGGTAAATATTATCAAAAATTCAAAAAGTACCAGACGAAAAACCAAAATTTACCAACATTTTTCATTTTACAGTACCCATGCTGTGTAACTTTAGTGAGAACTTCTCGCATCGAAAATATATGAAACAATAAAATCCATTGTTTCTCGAAAAGCGAGAAAAAACTGTGGCGGTAACTCATGTCGAAAACTATCAAAAGAGATTACGTCGTTACGTTTTAAATGTCATAACATAGCACTCGAAGCCGATGTCACATTGCAAGCGTTGAGAACGCCAGCCACACATATCGCTGAAGGCGCCCAAAATTTACTAAAATTTAAAAATTTTCAACGACGGTGGCGAAAATACAACCGTCGGCTATACCAAATATTATAAAGATACTTTATAATGTTTGTTGTTTGCAAACGAGTTTTGAAAACATTCGTGTTATTTTATAAAAATGTGTAAAGCAAAATAATTAAACAATGAACAAATGTGCCAAGAACAAAATATTATTATAATTATTCTTCGCATTTTTATTCGTGAGTTTATTTGACAGTTTAAAGCGGGAACTTTCTCACAGAAATTTTACAAACACACTATTTCTGTAAATTAGCAAGTAATGTCCGTACCTGACAGCTATCACTCGCCAAAAATGGTACAAACGTAGTTGAGTGAGAAAAACAGTTGCTTGTTTCACTTTATGGCATTTTTGTTTTATTTCACACATTTCCATCGAAAAGTTTCTCGACGCTAGAGTTACAGAACATGGTCACAGGTTATCATTCACTCAGGACCCTGCACCTATAAATATTATGTTTCCAAATTCAATAGTATAGAAAATTCCATAATTATTATATGCAGCACGGAACAGCAAAATAATGAAATATAATTTGCCGTATTTCCCCTTTTTCATACTTTTTTTCTCCCCATTGAGGTTCGGTTGACAAACAAAGGAAGAAAGCGTTCTTCTGGTTTGCCTGTGCCGATTTATAAAGTCGAAGCATTCAAAAACTGGTTTCTGAAAAACGTCGAATAATAGCCTATTGTTTTTATTATTTGATAGAAAAAACTTTGTGTAATTGGAAAAAAAAATGTTCATTTATGTGTTCTGCATATGTGTTAAGGCCAGTTTACACTGTAATACAATGTATTACGACTTTGTAGAATCAAAATACTATGAAATTCTCTCCGTGTTTAAAAGAAAAAATAAAAATCTTTTGTAAGTACAATTCATGTTTACACGGATGGTATAAGTAAAATCAAAAATAATAACAAAAAAACGGATGGTTGCAGTTTTAAATTTTTACAAAAACAACATGAAAATTTCCTGAGTTGATTTTAGTTATTTTTGTAATTGTATAAAAATGCTACCACCTTCAATATACTCCGTTAAAATACACCTCTGGTGTGATGAGAATACATAAGTTTCTAAGGGTCATTATTACAACTTGGTGTTAGCTGCTATCCGTCAGATAACAGATGCTTTTTGACAGATAACACATTACTATCTGTCAACTTAATCCTAACTTTAGCTAACTTCAAGTTGTAATAATGGCCCTAAAATGGTTTAGAAAAAAAGCATTTACCGACCGCTTGTCAGATTTTGTATTTGGATTCTCTCTTACTCAATACATTTTGCTTTTACATGATAAGATTTTTCTCATTCTACATAATTTTTTGAAATGTCGTAATACATTGTATTACCGTGTAAACTGGCCTTTAGTACCAAATTTGAACGCTCATAACTCTGACAATATTAAACAAGTCATAATAAAATATATATTGTGCACTTCTGTTAGTAAATACCTTTCAAATGGTGTAATTTTCAAATCGGTTAACATGCAGAGAAGCAAAGTATTCTTAACTGTTTTGCCTTTAACTCTGAAATCCAAATTATAGTCTACAGTTTATATTAAAGGCCATCCTGTAGTTCAAACTATAGTTTTGGCTTAAGTCCAAATTAAAGTCTTCTCCAAAGTCCTAACCCATTATAGTCCTAGCCCATTATACAGACCGAACTATTGTAGAAATTTTAGTCCAAACTATAGACAAATGTTTATTACGTTTATTTCGTTTGATCCATCTATAATTTAGTCAATATTATAATAAACAATTCTGTGGTTCGAGCGTAAGTCTTGTCCCTAGTCCAAATCATAGACTATTTATAAGGTCAAATTATAGTATTTTCTATAGTTCAAATTAAAGTTTCTTTTATCAAAGTTATTTTGGGAATTACAAAATATATTATTAATAAGATTTCTCTCTGACGAACTAAATTCCAAGTTTTTATTTTTGATAAATACTCTGAAATTTATGGTTGAGGGAAAGCTAGTTTCTATGCGAATTTTAGAAAAGCTAAAAATATGATACTAATAAAACTGTAAGGCGAATAAGAATTATTAACACGCAAAGTTTTATCTGTAACACAATCAAAGCCTAAACAAACGCCAACAATAAACAGTGAGATTAACATTTCCTACATTCCCCTACAATTGGTTGGCTTTTTTCCGATTCAAATTTTAGTTGCAAGTGGGTTTTATTGTCTATAGTATAGTGAAACCTATTCCAACTTAAGTCTCGTAAACTAACCTAATTTTAGCCTAGTGTAATATTCAAACTATAGTCAAACTTTAGTCGATTCTTTCGACTAACGAGCGGGCAGGTAAGATTCTAAATACCTCCTAAGTTTCCCTTTCCTTCAACAAAGTCATAAAATTAGATTAAAAACTTGATTTTTTTGTTAACTCATTCTTGAATGATGTTGACCTTAAAGACATTAGAACATCTCTCATCTAAAAAAACAAGAAAAAAAATTTAACACTCAACCTTAAGTCATAAAATAGCACTTTGCAACATTGTCAAAATAATAGGAAAAAGCAGCAAAAACATTAATATTGTCAGCAACAACAACTACAACAACATCTTTATTATAATCCTCTGTACATGTACTTGCAAGTTGCAACAGTAACAGACATGAGGAACGAGAAAGTAGCAAGTAACATAGTAACCATGTTGCACTTGTTAAAGCAAAAATTAACATTTTTATTGTTGTTGACTTACTTGCAACTTCTTGCGGGTGTGTTGGAACATAAATTATAGTACGTGATTATCTTAAAATGTTTAAAGGAACTGGGTACTCGTAAAAAATGCCACACACAAACATATTTAATTTTTGAAAATATAAAAAATATAAATTAAATTTTAAATAAATTAAGGAAGATGAAGATGCTTGTTTTTGAAATGGTGGAGGGTTGAATGAATAAATGATACCAGCAGATTTTCACGTTTTTTTTTTTAAAGATGTTTGCAAGTTGTGAGAATAAATTTATTGTGTAAATAAACACAAACTACAGCTGTTTTTTGTTACAAGTACATTCTTCCTGTGGAATTTAAAAATGATTTTTAAGTTTTTATTTTATCGTTTAATAAAAGCGAAAAAAGGTTAACCATTATGTACACGTTAATGGCGTTAATGGCAAATTAAGTATTCAATATTTTATACATAATCTTCTTTTTAATTTGGCAAATACACCAATAGACAAAGAAATAATGCCAAAGAAAGTGAATTTACTATAAACCAGGGCTGTGGAGTCGTTAAGAAAAAGTTATAACTCCGACTCCGACTCCTTTTGGTGAAATTTTTTAAGTACGACTCCGACTCCGACTCCGACTCCTACTCTAACCTAGCATTATTTAAGAGACTAGTTTTTTTTTGACTTTAAACTATTTTTTAATTTAGTACCTGTTAAATGGTTAAATATAGCAAGAAAATGATTCTGTAAAAATTTCAAATCGATATTTTAATTCTAACGTGCCGCGCATTGAGCTTTAACATACTAGTTACTAACATATGAGTAGGAAAGCTGCAAACAATTTTATTTGGATTTTGGAAAAGTTGAAAACAACACCAAGTCCAATTGGCTTATACGTTAAAGGCATCAAGTGTACTTAGTGTTGTTAACCACAATATTAATAGAGGCAAAGGACAGTCCTTTTTTGTAAATTGTGAAGTGAGGTCTTTTGTTTTTAATATACATTTTATTTATTAAGTCAAATCATTCTCAGGAAAATTTTATAAAGTTTATTAAAACATGCATATGCGCCTTCAGTTGTTAGTTCTACAATTTATATAACACATTTTGAAGAGAAATGTAACGTAAAAAAATGTTGTTAGCCTTCTATTATTTTTGGGAAATAGTACCCCTTTTGTTGTTGGACTTGGTGCTGTTTGTCTCAAGGCATGGAACAGTACCATAGATGGTAACGAACCTTTTATGACGTCATTTTTTATGTATATCATCGACATAAAAAAAATATGTTAGGATCATATAAAATATTCGTACAAATGCACATTTTTATAACATAAACATCATTTGCGATTATCAACATGTTTTCGCGGTCTGCTGTAAAGTTTTCAAAATGTGGCTTGATGTAGTTTTATGTGAATTTTTAAACAACTAAATTTAAATCTTTTTCTTCAGTGTACTCGCCATTGCATTTTTCCGTTCCTAATTAAATATTATTATTGCAAGTCTTTATTATCTCTCCAATTTTCCCTAAAGTGAGTAGATAAAAGTATTCTCAAATCATTTTTCGGGTTAACCCCCACATTGATGGGAATTATATCTGGAACAATGTCATGTATTATTCCGAGTTCCTTTTCCTTTTATTCTATTATAATTCACCTTGAAGGTTGGAACTTAAAATGTAGTTCACTTAATGCTTTCACCACAGGAGCTACAGCTGATATCAAGTCATATTCATGAACATGGCTACAAAAATATATGTTAATATACGATAAATAAAAAACAACATCTTTACAAATTTAATTTTTAAATTCCTTAATTCGGCTCTATTTCATTAACGATATCTTGGCGAAATTCAAATAGTGAACCCGCTGGTTTTTGTTACAGAAATTTGAGGTCACATTAAAACATAGAAAAGGACATGCTTCGATACAATCTATATAACTATTCTTTTAAATTGTCAAAATAAGATGTTATCTCAATTTTTTAATTTTTGAAACTCACCTACTCATATGAAAAGTATACTGGTCCTTATTTTCTGACTTTACAATTTCAAAAAGCAGACCCTCTTATGGCCAATTACACTGATTTATCAATTTATGTTTAAAATTTGTTTTCTTATGTCAAATAAAAATAAAATTATAAGAAAAATTATGTATATTTAAATATGAATTGATATTTATAAAGAATTGGAGAAATTGGTCATTAAAATTTTTTATTTTGAAAAATATTAGAAAAATGTTAATGCAAAAAAGTCGGAGTCGGAGTCGCTAGTTTTTGTGGGTACTTCGACTCCGACTCCGACTCCGGTACAAAAACCTCAACTCCGACTCCTCAACTCCGACTCCGACTCCACAGCCCTGCTATAAACACAAACTTTAGTAACGGCTGGTAAAAAGTTTTTATTTTTCTAAAAAGAAAAAAACATTTTTAAGGAATTGATGTGAATTTAAATGATTTAGTTAAAAAAGAAACCTTTTGGTGTGGTGAAATTAAAGAAATTCATTAGATAAAACAATTTAGAAAATTTCAATTGCTCATAAGCTTAGAATCCCCAATAAGGTCCGTAACAAAAAAATAAATTTTTACTGCAATAATACTAACGTTATTTGTGGAAAAACATTCGATTGTTATAAAAAAAATAGAAAGGCCAAATTCTTTCATTCCTATAATTTAAAAGTCTCGACTTTAGTGCAAACTGTCAATTCTTTTACAGGGTGTCCGCCGGGAAGATATACTACGGCGGCGTAAATTGTCTTGTGGAAGAAGCTCTTGTGTCAACTGAATCTTAAATGGAAACAAATGCAAATCCTTATGCAAAATTGTGGCCAAAGTTGTTCTTTGAAGACCACGCTTCGGCGTCGAATTGAGGTTGGTGGATTGTTTTGAACACTTTCTTGAGCAGCAGTAATGTTTTGAGCCGATCTTGCAGTACGTTGTGGTCCATGCTTGGGCCTATCACCTACAGACCCTCATACACTACACGAAAAATAGTGCGTTCTGTTGGTACTTTGATTGTCATTTCGTTTGAAATTTCTACAATATTCGGCTTTAACGCACACACACACAACCTCTGTTCTTTAATCTACTGCAAAAAACGACTCTCGCGTTAACGACAACGCCTTACACAATAGGGCCGATTGATCTGAGACCCCATATGTTGGAGTTTATGTACCAATGCCCGTTTATCAGTGTGAATGTTGACTTTAACTTTTCAAGGACGCCAAATATGATGGGTTGCTATAAATTTGTAGGATAAACAGTCTGGAATTGAAAGCCAGAAAATCAGCAAAATCGGTTTATTAATGGTTTAGATATGAGTAATTTACCACGACTGCCACAAGACTTGATTTTTTTATTTAATAAACTTTATTGTTGCACTTTAACATTAAAAAAGCTTCATTGGTAACATAAACGGAATCGGTCCATTATGTCACAGTACCCCCTTGCAAGTGTCCTCTAGGTATAAGCTTTTTGGCATGATAGCGACCGTATGAAACAACATAGGACGATTAAATTAAATGATTTGTACACTCATAAAATTATTACAGTAACTGATTGTGGGTTATCAATTTCGTTTTCCGTACTGTTAAAATTTAATAAAAATATAGTTATTTTACGAATAATTTTATTTTTTAACATTTATGTTTGTTACTACCAAAAAATAATGTTTTTCCGTATTTATTTTGTTATGTAGTTTAATTTTTGTCAGTTAAAATATATTTGTTAAAAGTAAAAACTATTCAATTTTTAAGAATATGTTGTTTAATAAATAAAAAATTTGAAAATTAATGTAAAAATCATTTGTTTTAAATGAATTGTAATAATAATGAATTTTAAGTTACTTTAAATGAGTTTTCGTTTGAATTTAACTACATAATATTTTGAGTGTAGTGAAAAATAACCAAATCGACCAAATTTTTCACCTATTCCCCATACAAATATTCTCCTTGAATTAAATGTTCTCTTCTGCTCTAAACGTTAATCTTAAGCCCATCAAAATTATAGTCTCGTTTAAATCTATGGTTTATTCTACAATCTAAAGTTAAGTTAAATCCAACATTTTTTATATTTCGAATTTATTCTATGAGCTTAATTTCAGCTATGTACTTTATAGAATAAATTCGAAAAATAACAAATGTTGAATATAAAAAAGAAATAATTCCCAGATTCTATTTGTAAAGTTTAATCTTCAGTACAAAAAAAAAGTCCATAGTCCGTATTAGAGTGTTATTTATAGTCCAACAATAGTTTAGTCAACATTCCAAACTATAGCATTTTTTTATAGTTCAAACTAAAGCCTAATCCAGAATTAAAGCTACACTCATAGAAAAATGCATATTCATAGTGATGATGCCCTAACTTCAGAATTGACAAATAGCATCAATGATGCAAAAAGTGACATCAATCCAATGACGAACGTAATCATAAAATTTTGTCATATTTTATGCGCCATCTATGCTATGACTACAGTCAGGGCTGGGCAGTATTTGAAATACGTATTGAATATACAAATACTTATTTTGTATTTGTATTTTAAATACATGACGTACAAGTATTTTTTATTTTAAATACATGTCCAGCAAGTATTTTGTATTTTAAATACATACAATAAATAGAAGTAGTTTGTATTTTGTATTTTAAATACATGCAGATGTGTAAGTATTTTGTATTTTAAATAAAGACAAAGAATCAAAATCTTGTAATTTATACTCTGAAGGAAAATTACAAAAAACTTAAAATGACATCCAAATATAAAAAGGGGTTTCATAGAATTTAATACAAGTTTGTGATTATCAGGACCTGTAGAAAGATTATTCTCTTCAGCAGGTTTTATTTATTCTCCAACAAGAAACTGTTTGTCTGATGCTACATTCAAAAATCTTATATTTATGAAAGGAAACAATTGTTTTGTTAATTAGTTTTATCTAATGTTTTTTTTTTTTTTTTTTTAATAAAAATGGTGTATTTCGTATTTTAAATACATACATGTACAAGACGTGAAAGTATTTTGTATTTGAAATACGAACAATAAATGGAAGTATTTTGTATTTTAAATACATACAATAAATAGAAGTATTTTGTATTTTAAAGACATGACCAGCAAGTATTTGGTATTTTAAATATCGCAAACCATGTATTTTGCCCAACACTGACTACAGTGACATCAATTTTATGCCACATTTTTTCTATTATTAACATTATTTTCAAGTTTAAAAAGCAAAATAAGAAGCTAAAATTCCCATATTCTATTTGTTGAGATTATTTAGTTGATAAGATGATTACGAAAACCATATCGGGCATGCTGCTGGTGTATTATAATTAAGAGTTCTTTTGTAAACAAAGGGTGGAATACAACAAAAGTGAAACAAACATGTGTAACGGGTAAGTAAATAATAATATTCTCTCAATCTGACTTAAGTCAATCCAAATGACTCAACATAATAACAGTTTGTCATTGTAACGGGCCCTTTCTCCGATGTTACTGAGTCATAGTACTGATGGTATTCTTTATTAAACTGATTCCAATTCGACATTTCTGTGATGCCGATGTGTCATCACATTGATGACATAATTCCAGTGTTTGACCCGGATGACAATTTGGCCAAGTGATGTTAAGGCTGACATCACAATGATGAAAAGTGTCATGGAGTCAAAAACGAAGTCACTTGGCATAGTACGGATGTTAAAATACATCAGCGTTATGACACCTTCTCTATCAGTGTTTATTCTAGTATGCATATAGCGGTGTCTACAAATTAAACGATAGCCTTGTCTATAATCTAAACTATAGCTTAGTCAACATTCCAAACTATAGTCTTCTTGTCTATAGCCGAAACAAATGTAAACTAAAGTCCAGTCTATATATAGTGTCAACTATAGTCTAAATAAAAAGTCCAATCTACAGTCTTGCCTACGGTCTAAACTAAAGTCTAGTTTTAGTTAAAAAAATATACCAAAGTCTAGACTATATTTTAGTTAAAAGCCCAAACTTTATCACGCCTATTATGAATAAAAATTAAACAGTTTTTTTCTTTGAAATTTTGAGGAAAATGTTATTCACGATTGGGTTGGTATCTAGTCTATAGTCCAAAACATAGGGGCATGTTCTGGAAACCGAAATCACGTGAAATTGAGATCGAAAAAAATTTCAAAGCTCTCCCGTGTTCAAAGTTTATAAGAATGTTTTCTTTTATATACCCAATACTTTGGGGACCACTCTAATGGCGATTTCTCTTCTGAGAAAAATATGTTGCAGCATACATGTAACATTTTCTAATGTTACCTTTAATCACTAGAAGTGTTACATGTTGTGCAACTTCAATAGAACAGAATTATCTGCTTTTATTTACAACTATAACACTTTCATCATTAATGTACTTCATGAGCGATTTTTAAAGCGGTTTCTGCACGCTTTTACGTGCTAATCACTAATGGCTTAGAAAAATTCAAATGATTATTAATTATATACATAGACTTTTTTTGATTTTAATATCTACATACATATTTTTATATATTATTTTTAAACAATTTTTTCACAAGATTATGAGCGTTATGAATTATGAGAAACAAAATAAAACATTGGTTGTACAAAGAAGTATGTACCAAAGTTGTAATACAGGGCAGTATGAGTTAAAGTAAGGGTAAAATATGCAACATGTTTTTCATCAACATATTCACAAAAGAACTTGAAAATTTTTCCCACAGTTGTATTTTTTGTACAAACAAACACCAAAATGTAGAACATGTAACATTAATGTAAAATATTTCTCAGAAAAGAAATCGCCATAAGTTCATCACAAAACTTCAATCGAAAATCTTCATCGATTTCAATTTCACGTGATTTCAATTTGCAGAACATGGCCGATAGTCTTTAGTCCAAGCTACAAACTAGTCTATCGTTTTAACGTTGGTCCATACTATATTAAAGACCATTTTTCAAACTATAGTCTAGTTTATTGTCAAAACAATTGTTTACTTTAGTTTACAACCTGTTGTTTAAAATATAGACCAATTTAGTCCAAACGATATATTCTTTTTAAATTGCTTTGCGAGAATTTCTGTAACATGTAATCCTAGTTTGAATGCTTTTATGTATTTAAGAATTTTCCATGTTTACTAAACTGCTTTTTTAATTTTCTCTTTAACTTCACCTTTATTAACCTTGCAGAGGTTAAAGCTCTTTGTCATCTATTATTACGTTATTTAATTTTTTTTTTTAGCAATTCCAATGTTAAATTAACCTTTACTTAAAATTTAAATGGCTGGTCATTTGCATATTTAGATGGTATTAAAACTGTTAAGAGTTCAATAGAAACTTAGAAAAACAAACACCCTTTTATGGGAACCTAAGCAGCTGGTAAAGCTGGCAAACCTTAAAAAAAAATAAACAAAACAAAACTTTAAAGAACAATAAAAAAATATACAATTACCCTTTCTTGCATGATTTCAGAAAATGTGTTTAAAATCTAAATGAAGGCGAGTTGGATAATATGTACTTATAGATTTTAATCGTTATTTAGTTAGTTGTATTTATTATTGCCTTGGATATAATTAAGAATCCCTCTTATTTTGCAAATCACTTCAACTCGCTTAAAAATATTTTCGATCAAATTTTTAAAAATTGAAATAATTTTACTTGGAAAATTTTTCCACGCAAGGTGATTAACAAAATAACTCCCAAAGAGATCAACCTTTATTCATGCACATTCGGTTCATTTTACAGAAATACAGTGCAATATCCCTTAACTTAAGCAGACAGCCTCTTACGACGTACACTGTCAAATTCTTTGAACTCTTGAATTGAATTCTTTAGAAGGATATTTCTATTGTACAGACACATTTTCATAGTGCCTTCGGTGAAAGGTCATTGTATGTACTTATATTATCTGAAGATAGCTTTACTAAATTTTAATTAGTTTGGCAGCTATGGTCCGAAAATGAGGAAAAAAAGATATAAAAAATAATTTGTCGATTACGGATAACAACACAACACAAGACTTTTTCGACACTTTAGCAGTTTTGAGGAGCTAGAAGCAGTTTTCGGGTTAATTTGTTTTTTTCCGATTCTAAAGCTGAAGAGTAGGCCAAAAGTTACCATGAGGTTATAAAATTAAAATTTTTGATATTTTAGTTAGGCTTGAGTTCATCAAATTTAATTTTCATTTGATTATTTTTACTAAAGAAAGGAATTTTTACAACATGAAATTTTATTAAAATTTATTGATAAGTCTCTAGGCTGAGCTGGAGCTCGAACCCGGGTTGAATTCACATGTTTCAAGAATCACCACATTCTTTCATCAGAATTCTTCGACGTTCTAACCTCTGTACCACTGCGGTGCCAGCCAGCCAACAGTGAAAAATCAATCTTTAGCCAGTAGTACTGGTGGTTCGAAATTTGCTGTAATTATAATTTTTCAATTTAGTTACATGTTGCCTCCTTTTTTTCTGTTTTTTCGTATTCTATTTGTCAAGACTTTGTCTTGAAAACCTAAATACATTTGTTGATTATGTTTTTGTCCACTTTCGTCGACATTTTATTTGTACAACTTAAAGTACAAATGTAAACATTAGAGCTTGTGCCAATGTTGGAAAATTCAGTACTTTGGTACTTTTTTCAGTACTTTTTCATATTGAAAATACCGCAGTACCCCCGCGTTGTTTTCAGTACTTTATTATACTTTGAGATTTTTAACTGTGATGTGATCATTTCGATAGCAGGCTTAGGTTATCTATCATGTGCTTGTTGCAAAATATATGTTGTTTTTAAAAAAATTATTAACCACGTTAATATTGAAATGCAAAGCGTGGAAGCCAGGATTCATATTTTGCTTTCCAGAATGGAATATTTGTTCTTATAACTGGCAAGAAAATTTATAAAAATGAAAAGGATAATATGTTAGTGGAAAATTGAAATTAACACCATATTTATAGAAACATGCTATCCTAAGGAAATGGTTTATAAAGTCAAAGAAACGTCGAAATCGTTTTATTCGACAATTTTCGAAACACTAAGAACTAAATTTTGTTTTGAACACAAAACCTTAAAAGTGATAATCAGCTTCACTCCAGAAAATATTGTTTCCGAAAAAACCATTAGCATAATACTTTTTTCTGTTGTTATTAATGTTATTTACAAACGATAAAGAAAACTATGCATAAATAATAATATTAATTCTTAATTCCGTGTTCTAGCGGATCTTTTAGAACTGAATATATTTAAATTTCTTGGAAAAATATAGCCAAAATTAAGAACGAAACTAATGTTTGCTGACATTTCACATATTGCTTTTGGTATTTTATCGATACCTCATTTCTGAGCATCAATTGAACGCACATTTTCAAATGCAAAATGATGTAAAAAACAAAGGAAGAAATCGTTTACACGTAGAAACTGCTTCAAGTTTGATAAAAACTAAAAATCTATTAAAATCAACTGGTAGTTGCTGTTGTAGTTATAATATTTCTTATGATCTCTTAAAGTAAATTTGCTTTATCTTTAAACACTGAATTAAAATCTTGATTTTTAAACACTTATGTTTTAAACTTTTTTCAGAATTAAGTTCTAAGTATGTAAAATATGTAAAAGTCTGAATAAAACACAAATAAAATTTTTAATTTATTAACTTATTCATAAATATATGAACTATTTCAAATATTTTTTTTTAGAAAATACTAAAAAACGTACCTTAAGCGGCTCATACACTTGCAGTATAAATGTTCAATTTTAAAGCCAATGGATTTGTGATAGTCGATGGTGACACAATTAGGGATGCAAACGATACATCGATGTTTAGAAAACATCGATATATCGTTCATAAACATCGATGTTAATATCGATGTTTTGATTTACGATACATCGGCGATACATCGTCGTCAAAACTAAAAAACATCGACATCGTCCATTTAATATTTTCATTAATTTAATATTTTTTATAATATTTTTACCAATTTTAATTTTTATTTTTCAATTAAACCTTTTATTTAAAAATATAAAAAAGTGTTTTTCAAAGCATACGTTAAACGCAAGAATTTGAAATGTCGGTTTTTAATAAAATTTCTGTAATATAAGAATTTTATGACAAATATTATATAAATATTTCTCTATTAAACAGAATTTTAAAACAAATATTAAAAATATTTTATTAAAAGTGTATTAAAAACGACCTCCCAAATTCTTGCGTTTTACGTTTCCGTTTTCCAGCACACCCCAAATAGCCATACAAAGTTCGTATGTATGTATGTACATGCATGCATACTGTGCATTGCATAACTATATGTATGTATTAAGTTGCTTAAGTTGGCTCAAGCAACTATGCGAATACATAAAAATCATATTTGTCAAACCATATTGCACTTATGGAAACTTTTTGATTAATTTTATGAATCTGTCATTTGCTTAAGCAAAATGCGAAACTGATTGTACTTTGTTTTGGTGTTTATGAATGCATTTGACAGGCTTTTTGTTAATTTTTGACAAAAGCTTATGCAAGCATATGTATATTATAGTTGGGCATTAAGATTTTCAGTAGCAAAGAAGAATTAAAACAGTCCGTAAGTATAATTGCAAAGTAGGTTTCAACATCGATGTTAAACATCGATGTATCGTGTTTTTACCGATGTTTTTTAACATCGATGCTTATCGTGAAAACATCGATGTCTTCAAACATCGATGTTTTTCAGAGCGATGTTGCATCCCTAGACACAATATATTGGCAAGAATCGAAATCAGAAAAGAAGTGCAGAAGTGTGTTTGCATCAACGTACTATGTTGTTTTGCTTTAAAGGTTATGTTTTTTTTTTATAAGAGTTGCGCCATATTTTAATTGAAACCATTGTGCCACTTATTGAATAATATAGGGCCATATAGAAATAATATGGCGAAAAACATATACAATAATATTTAAATGGATGGGGCGCTTGACGCTAATGTATAACAAAAAAATTATTTACATGTGTACCTCAAATATTATTTACATGTGTATCTCAAATATAAATACTAAATTTGCTATTAAATACTTAGATAAATGAATTCCAATAAAAAATTTTTTGTTCCTTTTATTTTTATAAAATATTGTTTTTTTTTCACAAAAAGTACCATTTGGTGGAAAAAATACTCTTTTAGTTGAAGTTCAGTACCATTTCAATTCAATTTTCAATTTTGCAACACTGGCTTGTGCCATAGCTAGTTTAAGAACAATTGTGATTTTTAGCTGAACTGTTAATTTTTAATTTTTGATATTTTTAGTTTAGCTTGAGTTCATCAAATTTAATTTTTTAAAAATTATTTTTACTAAAAGAAGGAATTTTTAAAACATGAAATTTTATTAAAATTTATTGATAATTTTCTTGGCTCACCTGGGACTCGAACCCAGCTTATAATCATATATGTACATATAAACGAAAAAATTATAAGACTTTTCAAACCCCATGATGACTTTTGGCCCACCCTGTACAATTGTGCCGAAGACAAATGAGAGCCGTGAGAAAAACTGCATGTTCTTCGGAAAAATTAAGTTTTAGCCAAAATACAGGCCATAATATCCGAACATCAGATAAAACCCAATGGGGTTTTGTTAGTTTCGAAACTTACTGCGAGAAATTCCACACGAGAAAAAGTTTGCACTCGATGACTTCAAAAAATCTTGCACTGTGTCGTATTAAAAAGTTAGGAAAAAGATGACACTGCAATATCTAGCAGCTTTTTATGTAAATATTAAACCAATTTAATTAAACAAGAGAAAGTAACAATTTTAACATTCCTAAAAGTGAACAACTTAAAATTTCTAGACGATAACACAAGTAAAAAAGAAAATCATCGATTACAAAAAGTAGGGAGTAAATTTTTGTGCCCTTTAAAAAAAAAAAAAATTAGTTTAAAAAAAATATTTGTAAAAAATCTAAAAAAATCGTTGATTTTTTCAATTAACGCTGTAAATATTTACGTGACTAACACTCTTTTCGACTTCGATAACTTTAGTTGAAGTTACCAAATCTGGATTTATGTTGTGGTCCATTGGAAATGTTACTGTCTGTTTGTTTTTTACATTTCTTTTTCGATGTTAATTTTTGTAACAAATTTGTTTTCTTATCTATTTTTTTTTTCTTAAATATTTGGATTATGAAATATGTATTTGTTTTATCTATTAGATTACAACAACTAAAATTTGTATAGTCTAGGTTTCCATGTATGCAGTGGAAAACAAATAGAAAATTATTTTGTAATCGTAAATGGAAAGTGTAGGTCTAATTGAAATTATGTTTGGGTTAAAAATAGTATCTATGTACGTATGTATATGTACATACATTGTGATAATTAGAGATATAAAAAGAAAAGAAAATTTGTTTATATTGATAAATTGTATTACAGAAACAACTATTAAAATACTTAAGTCGCACCATTAAATAGAAAGCGTCTCATAAAATTAAATTAAATTAAATTAAATGATTACAGATTTAGACATGAATTTGTTCAACTAAGAGCGGGTTTTTTACTTAGAGTTTAAATCAGGATCAATAGTAAGATTTGTTAATCTTATAAAAAAATTAATCTAGCCTTAATCCTCTTTGGCGTTTTTGAGTGAAAGATTAAAGCTTTTAGCATTGCCATATAAACTTACAATACTTTTATGTATAAGTGTGGCAGTTTAAAACAAATGCCAAAAATTGTCATCAAATTACTGTTCTTATAACGTGAAAAAGAAGAAGAAAATGCGAGAATTTTGTATTGTGTTATATAATATTATATATTTTTAAATTAATGAAATCGAAAAAGAAGCAAAACAATCAAGCAATATTTTATCTTACGAGGTGGAATATTTAATAAAACTCTAAATTAAAAAAAATTGTCATTAAATAAATAAAAAAAAGATTTGGGCCTATTCTTATTGCCCTTGGTCTACTTATATTTGTGTTGTTTAAATATTCAAATATTTTTAAGTCTTTTTTTTATTTAAAAAGTTTATTTTATACAAAAGTTTAATTTTCATAAGTAATATTTCCTTTTATAAGCTGTTCGTTCTTTTGAAAGTTCTGTCTCAAGCTTAAACCGCCAACTTTGGGCGTTTAAACTTGGAAACAAAATGAAATAATCGACTACCCAAAAACGATTTTCAAAGATTAGTTCTAATTTAATCGCTGATCTTTATGTCAAAAACTGGCTCTAAGATGACAAAGTTTAAGGGTTTAAATTGTTGGAAATTATCAAAGTAATTTTTGGGAATGCAAAATTTTCAATTAATAAGATTTCGTTTGTCGGAATTTTGAATAAATCAAACAAAATATTTATTGATTCTTTATTTATTAATTTATTAGTTATGATGTTCCCAGTTTTCATTCTATAAATAAACTAAAATTTATTATGGGGGAAAAGCGAGTTCCTATGAGCATTTCGCTGGTTGCTTAGGCCAGATCATCAGGAAACCTTTTTCCAAAGACTTTGGAAAAACTAAAGATATTAACCAAATAAAGCTGTGAAGCGAATGAGAATTACAACCATTTAAGTCATATTTGCAACGATATCAAAGATATTAAAAAATGGACAAGAGTTGTAAAACTACTATCGTTACTTTGATTCAAAAAATTTTTTTGAACATGAAGAAATAATTTTTTCATTATTAACTGCCAGGCCCACTATGTCGACAAGAACATTTCTTTCGCATATTTATATTGAAAACAATAATAAAAAACTAAAATTTGTTTTTGTTTTCAATACAAATATACGAAAGAAATGTTCTTGTCGACATCGTGGGCCTGGGACTAAATATGTGTTATTAAGTGCTTTTAAGCAAAGTGTAACTTTGATAAATTTTTTCATTTAATCAAATAAAAAGTTTGTTGACCTAAAATTTTAATTTTAACAAACTGTTTGATAAAAATTTTCTTGTAATATATTTTTCAGTAAACAATTGCAATTACCTACAATTCTACTGTGCTTAAGGATGGTCCAACCATAATGCACAATGTTAATTGTAAGTCATACCTTAAAGTCAAGTTTTTTTCCCCACTTAATTTAACATTTCTTTGTTTCAATATTTGACAAATTCAACCATGGAGAGGTACAAAATTGAGAAGCGCGTTAAGATTGTTGAAGCCTTTTATAAATTGGCGTTCAAATCAAAATACATTTCATGGCAAACTTTCACCTCAGTGGATTCGTTAATAAGCATTTGGATACATAAAAATCCACGAGTGATTGTTGAAAGGCCGATGCATTCACAAAGAGTGACCGTTTGGTGCGTTTTATAGGCTGGCGGCGTCATCGAGCCGTACTTCTATGAAAATTAGGTTTGCCTAGCAGTTACCGTGAATGGTGTTCGTTACCGCGAGATGGACTTATTGTGGCCAGAAATTGAGGATGTGGACCAGGACGATATGTGTTTTCATCAGGATAATGCAACTTGCCACACCGCCAAAGAAACAATTTCTCTTTTGCGCGCAAAATTTATACCTGATTCATCGATTTCGAACGCAGACTTCGTTCGCTGAACTTACATGTAAAACAAAAACAATATTTTTAATTTATGTTTGCTTTAAATGTAAGTTAAGCGATCGAAGTCTTCGTTCGCAAATATCTGAACAGTTTTGTTTCACACATAATTGTCATAGATCCTTTTATAATAATAAAAAAAAATAATAATAAAAAATATTGGTTGGACCACACTTTGGATAAATTCCTAAATACTTAAAAAAAGGTTGCTGAATAGTCTAGGATATATAACGGGTGTCCCAACTAGAACGCAATTTTTAAATTTGGCGCCATTCGAAGTGTCATTGTTTGACATTTGAACAATTGTTATTGTTTGCTAGTAGAAGGTACGAGGTTAGTAAAAATGGAGCGCTACACGAATGAACAACGCATTCTCATTTTGAAATTGTTTTACCAAAATGGTGAAAGTTTTGCGGCTATAGTTCGCAAGTTGCGATCAATTTGGGGTCACAATAATGCTCCAAAAGAGTCAACTGTAAAGAGATTAATGGATAAATTTGCCGAAACTGGGTCTGTTAGTGATGTAAAGACAACAACGCGCCTTCGACCAGGTCGATCGACCGAAAATGTCGCAGCTGTACGTGATGATGACGCTCAAACTCCATCCACCTCAATTCGACACCGAGCTCAGCAAATTGGTGTCTCCAAATCCACTATGCAGCGAATTTTGACGAAAGATTTGTATCTTCATGCATACAAAGTTCAATTGACTCAGGAACAACATGAAAATGCTGATTTTGCCGATAAAATCATTCAATTGCTGCATCAGTCATTTTCCGGTCGTGTTATTTCGCGTTTTGGAGACCAGAATTGGCCGCCTAGATCGTGCGATTTAACACCTTTAGATTTTTTTCTTTGGGGTTTTTTGAAGTCGATGGTTTACGCGAATAAGCCGACGACGACTCAAGCCTTAAAAGAGGAAACTGGACGCTGCATTAATGAAATACCGCAGCATTTATGCAAAAAGGTTTTTTTTTTATATCTGTGTTTTATTTAAAATTTAAAAATTGCGTTCTAGTTGGGACACCCTTTAGAATCAGTTTAAAGAAAAAATTTTATAAGAACAATTGTTATTTTTAGTTGAATTGTTAGAAACAAAATGCAATTATAATATACAATTATAAAAATAACAATGGTTCTTACCAATTCGTTTGATCGTATATAGCGCGTCCATTATTTTAAAAAAAATCAACAAATTTTAGAATAATTTAATTTATTCGTCAAAATCTTCAAAATTACAATCAACACAAAGTAAAAATGTCATTTTTAAATAGGTTTAAACAAGGGTCGAACCAATTTTAAAATTCGTTTATTTACACAAGGTTTAAAATAGGATTTTTAAGGTAATATTCGCTTATGAATACAATTTTAACGAATTTTGCTTAAAATGGGTTTGAAATGCTGTTTAATGCTATTTAATTTTTTGATATTTTTTTAGTTAGGCTCGAGTTCATTAAATTTAATTTTCATTAAATGATTTTTACTGAAGGAAGGAATTTTACAACATAAAATTTTTATTAAAATTTATTGATAATTTTCTTGGCTGAGCTGGGTTTCGAACCTGGGTTGAATTTACAACAGATTTTTTTTTTTTTTTTGTCAAAAACACCCTCATTTTAACTGAAAAGTTTTTAAAAACTTTTAATTTTTATCCCACAAAATTTTCAAATAAATTTCACAGAAGAAATCACACTTCACGCCTCAGGTGTTTATTTTCCCCCACAAAAAAACTTAAAAATATTATCATGCAATAAATCAATTATTAAATTTAATAGAGAAATGACTTACGGAAAAAATTATATACAAAATTAGGTGGTAGAAATCGTACCATTTTCAACAGTTGGATTGTCTATGGGCAAAATTATTTGCGGACGATTAAGTCAATAAACAAAGCCATTAAACAGACAAAAAAAAAATTTTCTTTTTACATTCAAAAGAAAAGACAGTAAAAGATACGCAGGCAGCCATATAAAGAGAAAGAGAGAGAGAGAGAAAAAAAAATAATCGACCATGGCAAATAAAAACAAATAATAATTTCATGGATTAATAAGGCCAAACAAAATGCTGAATAAAAGGCAGATAAATTAAAGGACCCTTAAATTCCTTAAAATATTGAGGGTGGGTGGGTGCGTGTTACTGTGGTAGCAAGCAAAAAGTCAGCAAAAAAGAAAATTTTGACAAAAAATTAGAGGATTTGTTGCTACAGATAAGGAGAGGAAATAGTTTAATTTGCACAAACCTGCAAACAATTGGAAAATGTAGTCAAGCATTTTAAGAGCCAAATTTACTTTTTTTCATTTTTAGAAATGGGACTTTTGTAAAAGTATTTTTTAAAAACGTGCAGTCACACAGATAATAGTAGTACTCCCTCTAAAATTGGAGTTTAAGAATAACCCTGGATTTCTGATCGATATTTTGCTTGCATTTGCAAGGCATCAACACACTGTCAAAATCAAAATTCAAAAAGTTCGGATAACCTTCCGCTTATAATACTTTTACACTTAAAAATTAATCTAACAGCGCAGATAATTATACATACAATGCCAATTCCTTGAGTTCAATTTTTAAAATTGTTGGACGTGCCAAGTCTTCAGTGCTGTAGTAACATTTGTATGAGCCTCAATTTGGTGGACTTGACGTCCACCCAAAATTTCGCCACGAGTTGAGCGGTTTATAAAAAACGTGTGTGAAGCTAAATATGAAAAGTGAAACTCGTTTTTTAAAAATATCGCATGCGATAAAAAATATTTAAAAAAAATATCGCATGCGTATTTTAAAGAAAATACGACTATTTACACGAAATTTTACAGTTTTTATGAAAAATCAATAATTTTTCTTTAATATTTCAAAACTAATTAGATCTTTAATTAGTCTTTTGATATTAAAATTTATGATTTTTGAAAAAATACGACTTAGAGTTAAATTCTCATGAAAGTGCGGTGTGAGGGATACGGCAACTCTGTTCAAACCCTTCGATTTCAGGGAATCAAACCGAATGAAAAATGAAGACTATGGACAGGGCTACAATAATCAATAATTACTATTGTATTTGTGAAAATTTTTATACATTTTTGAAAATTTGACTTATAGGCCATTTACATTAGAACGAAATCTAGTAGATTTCATTTTAAATCTCCCTCAAAATCTAGTGCGTTTACATTATACTTTTTTGACATTATCGAGATTTTGTTTTTATAACAAAACAACTGACTAAAAGTTTTTTGCGTTACACATACAAACACAAAAAGAAATAGACATTAAACAAATTTGCATTACCTTTAATTAATAATCAACGTCATATTTTTTATCGATATTATTTGTCTTTTTTATTTTTTTACAATTTTCATGAAATTTTTTAATTTTTTTAACAGTTTTTGTTTTGTTTTTTTTTTTATTAAAATGTAATTTTTTCTTGTGAAAGGAAGTACTTTTTAGTGCTATATTAAAAAAAACCATGGTTGCATCATTAGGTAGTTCTAGATTTTGAGTAGATTTCGTCGAAGTAGATTTTGTTTTGTATGGGAAATCTAGTCAAAAACAACTAGATTTGGCTCAAAATCTCGTAAGTAAAGGGTGGTTAAATTGTAAGGGACGATGTTGAATGTGAACCACACCTAAACGCCAAGTTTTTTTCCGAATTTTATTCGACATTTTTCAATTTCAGACTAACTCAATTTGAATCATGGAAAGATACACAATCGAGCTACGCGTTAAAGTTATTCAGGCTTATTATGAAAATAGGAAATCAAATCAAAATGCATATCGTGCAATTTTCGAAGAAAATCATCTTCAGTGGATTCGTCAATAAGCAGAATTGCCGCATATGGGCGAATGATAATCCAAGAGTGATTGTCGAAAAACCAATGCACCCACAAAAAGTGACCGTTTTGTGCGGTTTATTGGCTGGCGGCATCATCGGGCCGAATTTTTTCCCAAATGAGGCCGGTCAGGCAGTTACTGTGAATGGTGTTCGCTATCGTAAGATGATAACGAACTTTTTATGGCCCGAATTGGAAGATATGGATGTGGACGATATGTGGTTTCAACAGGACGTTGCCACTTGCCACACAGCTAACGAAACAATGGCTCTTTTGCGCAACAAATTCAATGGCCGTGTTATCTTACGTAATGGCGATGTCAATTGGCCGCCAAGATCATGTGATTTGACACCGTTGGACTTTTTTCTTTGGGGTTATTTGAAAGAAAAGGTGTACGTCGATAAGCCAGCAACAATTCAAGAGCTAAAGGATGAGATAATTCGGCACATTAACGGCATAGAACCTCCATTATGCCTCAGGGTCATCGAAAATTTGGACCATCGGATGGAGGTGTGCCGCCGTGGTCGTATCAATATGAGTAGTATCAATATATCATAATAAAATAAAATTACAATAATTTCCTAAATAGTTTGTGTTTTATTCAAAATCAACATCGTGCCTTGAAATTTTAACCACCCTTTACTAGATTTCGTTGTAGTGTAAATTGGCTATTAGAGTGAAATTCTCTTGAAAGTGGTGTGTGAGGGATATGGATTCCATAGCCGAGTAAGCAGAAAAAAGCGACTCGACTTCGCACTTAAGTATGCGGACAAATCAATATTCTTAAATTTAAATAATGAAATAATTATTTGCTTTCATTTAAAAATGTTTGGTTTATTTCCTTTTTTTTAATATCACCAATTTTTGGAAAATTAAAGAACTTTTAGAGGGTACGTACTATTATCTATGTGACTGCATATCGCGCTTGATCAGGAAGAGGGTTTTAACTCAAAATTATTATTTTTTCACTTTTTGGAAAAAATCGACACGTAATATTTATATCTACCCGTTGTAAAAATATCATGCTATTTTGTTTAATCTTTGGTAATGAAATGGTTGGTTTAAAAATAGTTTTTTTTTTATGCCTTTAATATTAAATTAAAAATTGTTTTGCTTCTACTAAAAATGTTTTAATTTTAACTTTATGATGAAGTGCGATATGCTCTACTGAGTTCTCATTATGACTTTTTTGCTTAAATAATCCTAAATATAAATTTTTTCGGTGAATAGTGTAGAAAGGTTTATCCTTTCACACAGTTTAGCTATATATTTTTTTTTTTTACAAAACCTGAAATTTTCTTAAAAAAAAGTTATAAAACAAACTTGTGTATATTAAATTAATTTTCACTGAACCAAAAAAAAAAGTATTTTTCTATTATAGTAAGCCAATTCACAAAGTGTTCTAAAATACTTTACCCCTTTTTCATAAAAAATATTTCAGTTTTATAAGACGTTTATTAAATATATTTTCATATAAAATTTATCTTATAAGCTTGTTAACATGAAATATTTTTTATGAATAAGGCCTTTAGTAAGGCTTTTAGTCTAAATAGCGCTGTTGTGAACAGCCAGTTGTATTATAAATTAGCAAAAAAATAGAAAAATTAAAATTTTTTTTAATATGTGTATAAAATTAAAAGTAAAAACATAACTTTATGAATAAGGAAGCATATATCGCTCATTTGCGGCAATAATGTATCACTAATGCCTGGCAAATCAGGTGTTGTATGAAGAAGTTGTTTTTATTTCATGTGAAGGTATTTGCCGTATTCACAAGACACCATGTATCGTTGTATAATAGATTGTATGTTGTATAAAAAACAGAAGTGTACTGTATATTTAAATACAACATTCAATCGATAAAACGATACGAGGGGTTTTGTGAATACGGCAATTAAAAACTCAACTCTTTAAAGGAAAATAACATATTGCGGTTATTTTATTGAACTGTTTAAGGTTTTTAATCCAAATTTTTATCAATTGCGGTTATTTTATTGAACTTTATTGTTTTCAATTCAAATTTTTATATTTTAATCAGGCTGTGTTCATCAAATTTAATTTTCATTAAATGATATTTATGAAGAAAGCAATTTTACAACATGAAATGAATTTAGATTGATTGATAATTTTTCATTCTTGACTGACCGGGGAATTGAACCCACGTACACGGACAGGTCGCTTTTCCATTATGTGATGTGTAAATTTAAAACTTTAAAGACATTTTATATAAAACTGATAGTTTTGAGTTATATGACGATGGTGCAGCGAATGAGCAATATTTTATTGCTTGAAAATAAATGCAAATGTGTTGGTTTTAAAAAGGAGTACAAGTTATAACATTATTGCATTAGAATAAATGTTTGTTAATCAAATTGAAGAAATAATTGAATACTTCTTTGTATCATTCGAATAAAACTGAAAAATCAGTGATTAAAAAAATTGTTTTTTTTTTTAATAAAACTGTGCAACTTTTTTTTTAACTTATAAAAAAAAATGCAAGTCTATTTTTAACTTTAAAAAACTGCAAAAAACTAATAAATCCGTATGTTTGGAGACGCTGCTTTCACCGTTCATCTACAAAAATTAAAAAGACAGTTTGTATTAGTTCTTTATTAACGTCAATTCTAGCATTTAATATTCAACGTTCTGCAACACCAATTTAACCAATCTCAGTCTGTACAAAGCAAACATTCTCCAATCTAGTCCTTTCAATTAGTTCATTAACTGTATATTCATTATAATCACATTAAAATAAACAAAAATTCGACTTTTGGAGAGTATTGTAAAAAAAGCACGTGCTCACTTATAATATGCATAGCCAACATAATTTGTTAAACAAAAAACATCCATCAAATTGTGGCACGCTGATATTTATTACAAATAAAACAGATAATTGGATTTTTTGATCCCGAGTAAAGGGGCAGGCAGGAAAATAAAGAAGAAAAACAAGCCACAAAATAAAGACCCCCTTATTCTATCTTTATCCAGAGTTAAGCAACAACAACAAAAATACCTGGGGCAACAAATAATAGATTGTTTACTTCATGTTACAACAATGTTTATGTGTAATGTTTACACATTATAAATATGTACTATAGATTTCTTTGATATGAAAAAATAAGAGAGTGTAAGTTCGTGTAGTTACACCCAACACTTAAATGTTTTACTATTGAAACCACACCACCTCATTCGATAGATGGTACTTTTATTGTAGGCCCATTATCGTCTACAAACATTCAGGAGCAAAAGTTAATGTCAAATTATATAAATTAGCAAAATACACGCACTCAATATTCAGTCATGTTTAACCCTCATACACAATAATGCACGAACTCGAACACATACATATTTATATATACATACATGTACAATGTACATTGTACATATTTTTATATTAATGTTTATTCGCGATATTAACACTGTTAAATCATTTGTAAGTTAATTGGGGATGAAAAAGGGATAAAAGAATTTTTTGGTGGTACGAAAACAAGGTTTAAAATTTAAGACCTTTCAAAATTTAAATAAACTTTTTTCCCATTAGAAAACTCACTAGTTTGAATATGAGGTAAACAAAAGGAAAATAAAAGGATGCCTGTGTTTTTTTAAAGAAAATAAAATTTCGTGTGAGAAATTATATTGAAAACAACAACAAAATGCGAAAAGTTGTGTTGTTTTCAATATAATTCCTCACAAGAAATGTTAGTTTTAATTTTCTTAAAACAGGCAGTTGGTCTCATAATTGAATAAGAAAAGATTTGGTACCCTTATCTTCCCATAGTTTATTTAGAGCAAATGACACTTTCATAAAACTTAACAAAAAAGATTTCCTTAAGTTCAAAATGGTTTGACACATATTATTAACATGTATTCGCACAAACTAACTAACTTATGGGCATCTAACGGCTAAAGTACAATTTTTATATTTCGCTTGCTAGAATTTTCAAAATTCCCCTTCGTAGCCCTAAACCCAACACGCATAAATTAGTTAAAGCATACATATAATGGCGATTTTATAAATAGCAATCATTTAAGTCAGAGTGTATGAAAAATGTTTAAGTATAAACGGAAAATATATTGCGGTTTTAAGGGATGTATGGATACGATAACTTGTTGCAGAACAATTTTTGAAGGCGAACGAGTAAAATTAAATGTTGCTGATAACCGCTGTTGCATGAAATTGAAACGAAGAAACAGGAAATTTTAATGGTTTTAAACAGGAAAACATTTGTGTGTATGTATATGTAAAAAAGAATTTAACAAAAGGGAATAAAGGTGAATTAAATGCACCTGACTATTTGACAACATTAAATAAAATTTCGAAAAGAGACCATTAGTGAGTTTAAATTTTACAAAAGGAAGTGCAATCGTTAATAAAAAAATTTTAATAAAAAGCGATGTTTTTTTTTAGTTGAAAAAGCCAAATTTGACCTCTTTTTATGTTTAATTAACTTAATAACATCCAGGGACATATTTTTTGAAAGTTTTTTTTTAATTTTGGCAAAAACCAAACTTTCGCGAGGACAATATTATGGGATAAAACATAGTAGTGGATCAATTTGTTTAAGCCATTTTAACTTCGGGTTGTTCTTAGTTCAGTAAAGTGGAACTAATTGGGTCTATAAGGAGTTTAAGATTGAGTAAAGAGCCGATTTGCCCTACCAATACCAAGTAACTTCTTTGCAAATGTAATATTTCTGTTGAATTCCATACCCAATTAGACATTTTCTTATTTTGCGAAGCACAAATGCTACATTTTAAAATAAAGGATCACATTTATTTACTACGCAATAAAATATACACAGATACATTAAAGTAAGTGAACGAACAACAAATAAAAAAAAATTAAGTGGTTTATTTTGTGAATTCCTTCACCTTGCGTTGAGAAATTTTTCATATAAAATTTTTTGAATCTTCAAAAATTTGTATGAAAATATTTTTTAAGTGCGGTGTAGTGTTTTAGAAAATAACCCCCTAAATTAAACTTAAGTTCATCACATTTAATTTAATTTTATTTTTATTTAGTGAAAGAAGAATTTACAACATGAAATGAATTAAAAAAAATTGTTTTTTTGAATATTTTATTCTTGACTGAACCGGGATTGAACTCGGGTCGAATTTAAATGTTTGGAGAATAAACACATTCCCATCACCAGAATTCTTTGCCATCCTACCGTTTTCGCGACAAACTACGAAGCCGTTTAAAGAATTTGTAGTTATTAATTTGACACAAAAGAAACAAATTTTATAAAATACAGTATTAGAATCAGACAAGGTTCTCTAAGAACTTCAAAAATTATCTAAAATTATATAAAAAATAAAAAAGTTTACAATAAAAACATTCAGTTTTTACACGCGTTGAATAAATCACTTTATGTGTCAAAAATGAATTTATTTCAAATGGGAATACGCCCTATAAAATTCATGGAAAGCGAAACATTTAGATTTATCTCTTTGAAATCTGCTGTGTTTGAAGCTTCATATTTTAATTTTTTATTGGTCAAAATAATACCATACCTTTTGCGAAAAAAAATAGAAGTCATGTCGACCTAGAGGGTACAAATTATGGGCTCTAATACTTAATGTGCATTAAGCAGATGGACAAGATCGCTAAAACTAGAAAAACAGATAAGAGTATCTATATAAGGAGAGTTCAGAGCTGAACCGAGCCAAGTCATAAAAAATTATACATTTATGTACACTAGGATCGCACGGTGGCCGAAATTGGACCACTTGACATTTACTTTCGAGAGAGCCTGTGCGTTATACAATAAAAACGTATACATTTTAATACGAATACGGTGTTTGCAAATGCAAAATTCAAACAAAAACATTATGGGAGAACAACATAGAACGCAACCGTTGTGTGTTTGCAAGTATAATGCAAGAAAAAACACATTTTGGGAGAATAACAAAAAACTCAACTTATATATTTACATGTATGTTTTTGCAGGCAAATTTAAAACGCTTTTTAAACCCTTTAATCCTGAAAGTTAAGAAAAAAATGTTTCTTTTGCATATCTACCAAAAATAACTTTAAAACTATATATGTTTTATTAAAATCGGAGGACGATAAGATACTTAAAAATCAACCACAAAAAAATTGTTCCCGTATTTATATATGTATAAGATAATTCAAAACTGGTGCGAAATTCTCCGCAAAATTTAACTCCTTCCAGTTCACTAACGCACTAAGCCAAAAAGTGTTTCTTTACAAAGGTAACAGCAATAAACGCAAGTCTAAGGATCCACTTACTCAAAATTAAAATATTTTCGAATTTTCTTTTTTGACTTGGTTTGTTTCAGCTCTGAGCCCTTCTTATCTATAAAACCAATCATCCTTTCTTTTTTTTTTAAAAAATTACCCCAAAATCTTCATGAGATTCTGTCATCTAAAGGTTGTTTTTTTTTTAAACCCGATAAAAATTAAAAAAAATTTTATTCAAAAGATCAATACATGGCATTAACATTTAAAAATGATTGCGGGCATATGGCCCAGTGATGCCAATAGCAGCGAATTTTCCCTTTTTGTAGGGATTTTTTAGGAAAATTTCAAGCGGAGGGAAAAAAGGACTGATATTTTATTCTAAGACAAATGTAGAGAATTCTCCATATATTATCTCATTTTCCATATATTGTGTAAAAATACGTAAATATTATTATTATTTTCATTTGAAAATTAAATTTTTTATGCAACGGCATTTACAACAAATGTAGTATTTTTCAACAGAAACTCTACATTATGAGTCCTAACAGCCTGGCAATTTTCAACAAGTACCAAAACCATGTACGTATATATAAGGTGGCGACGAATATTCGGGTTCGCATTTGCGAACTATTCGCTTATTTTGCTATTTGCATACGTACTCACACTCGCTAAAATGTATGCGAATATTAAAAGTGAATATCTTATGAATGAAATTTCTAAAGAGAAATTAATTTGGTACCGAGAAAAAAACAATCACAACTTCTAAACTAAGAGAAATAAAATTCATTCAATTTGATTTTTTTTAAAAATTTTTAATGACAACTTTTAAGGATATATTTTTAAAGGGAATCTTTTTTATTTTTTTGTTCAGGGGAACTAAAGTAAATATTTTTTTTTTAATTCTACATATCGTTCCCTCTTATTTGATACCGAGTTTGCTAAAAAATATAAGATAGGTACTTATATTTGAAATTATTATTCTTGAAAAATGTAAAGTCCTTTAAAAAGAACAAAATATTAGGAAACGAAATCCTGTTAAAACCACATTTCGGCTGGATCAGTATCATCCATATTTTCAAACAAAAATATCAAGCCAGTTAGGCCAAAAATGAGCCGTGCGCCATAAAAAACCAGAAAATTTTCAAAGTAAATTTCGATAATTTGGTAACATTCATGATGATTTGCCAGAGTATAGTGATCATAAATCTGAAAAAGTGAGCGCAGTATGGCAGGTCGTTTGACAGCTAACGCTTAACTAAGTTCTATCGGGCTTAAAAAATTAATCCATTTTTTATACAAATTTTTCTTCTTTTTCCCCAAAAAAAAAATTCCTTCAAAATCCAAAAAACCAACAACCTTAAATGATATTTAATTATCGCATACCAAATAAGTGCCGACAATCATAATTGATTTATCTTAAAACAATTAATTTTAATTGCAAAATAATTACAAAATTTTACACATTTTTACACTTGTTACAAATTGAATTTATACAACAAAAACAAGTTTGTACAAAAAAAAAAACTCAAGTGTGCAAATGAAAAATAAAATTGACAACAAGAATGATAAATGTGCAATTAATAAAATGAAACAAATGTACAACCAAAAAAAAAAAAAAAAAAAAAAAAAAAAAAAAAAAAACTCAAGTACTTTCAACCACAAGTTCGATGTAAACGAAGATATGAAAAAACCCCCACTTAAAAAAAGACTCCTCTACTTAACTACATCTTCTTTTTATCTATAAGCTCCCTGTTAACAAAAAAGAAACTCCCACTAGTCATTAAACTAAATTGAACTGTATGTGTAAAACATTTTTACAGCAGAACAGCACAATTGACCCATAAAATAATTAATAATATTATAAAATGATTTGCATGGCCAGGGACATTGACAGGTTTATAAATAAACAAGTTTAAATAATTTTCCTAATAGCATCTCTTGACAAAAGTTCTAAGTTTTAGTTAAAGAAAAAAAAACATTTTTAAGTAAATCTTAATATTTAGTGTAGCAAGAACAATTCTTCAATATTAAACAATATTGCACTAATCGTTGCTTTAAATACCAGTACATATAATACAATAACGATTTGATAAGTTACAATTATAATTGTTTCATTATGACGTTTCATTGTTCCCTAATTGGATTTAACAGGCTGTCGACTTAATCATGTTAAATCAGTTCAGTTAATTGTATTATGACTTAATTTCAAATTTTCCCTTTGGTGAATTTTGAGGAATGTTAAAGATTTTGATTATAATTGCTGTTTGTTTGCAAAGCAAATTATATAAATCACTACAAATTTCCTTATTAAGGGGGCAAATAACGACTTAATAGGGAACAATAAACTACAAACGGAATTTTAATAAAAACACTGTGCGACTGTTCAAATTGGCTGGGGTTCTGCTTACCAGGAAAAGTTATATCAATCAAAAAAAAGGTATATGTGCCAGGTCTAGGAATCAAAATATATCGATTTGAAGTTGGTAAGTTTCGTATAAGGGAAATTTTAATTTTTGACCATCTAAATATCAGAATTTCGCAAAACCCTATTAAAATAATCATCAGCTTATTTATTTTTTTTTTTTTGTAAATATATCCGATATAAGTATCTCGATTGCTAGACCTGACTCAGCGAAACGCCGGGATACATATAATCATCAGACGTTCGCTGACAACTTTAATTTGTCGCACTGTGAAATTAAACAAATTTCGTTTTCTTTCTTTTTCCATATAAAATTAAAAATTTTTTTTACAGACTTTTAAATTGTTTTTAAAATAATTTCAAAATTGATTAACAGATATCCAGATAAATCCTAAAAACCTGTTCCTAATTGGCACTAAAAAAAATCAAAATTATAAATTAAACGGAATTAAATAGTACTGGCAATTTTAAAGAACAAATTTAACATCTAGAAAATATACGTGTTATTCCACATCTACAATAAACTAAGAAATAAAGACTACTACTAAAAGAAATAAACTTACTTAATATGGATCGATTTGTTAAAGATAAACAATTGTCTTAAGCTATGTTCACACCTATCAAATATTTCTACACGTCCTACACTCACAATAGTTTTATTAATAATTTTTTATCAAAGTAGGGAAAACCACTATTCGGCGGTATTTTACCGCACACTACCATATGTTGTAGTGCAAGTTTGATCGTAGACCTAGTATTAACAATAAGTCCGTAAGGCCAAAAAATCTTACGGCTACTTACACTTTAAGTGAACCACAATGACAAAGTCTTAAGGCTCAGTTAGCCGCGAGTAACAGTAATTTAACCTTACCGTAAAACAGTAAGACCAATCTATTTCTTACAGATTCAGACGTAACATCTTACTGCTAATTATAATCGTTCTAATTGCTTTACATACAACATAATGAAACAGCTCGTTTGCAACGTTACTGTTACTCCCGGCTAACTGAGCCTTTATGTTGACATGATTATAACTCAACATAAAAGCTTTTTTTAAATATAACAATTTTCATTTACTATGCTATATGTATATATAAAAAAAATTGGATTCCTTCTGAAATTAAAAATGAAACCAAAATGAAAATTTAAGGCGGCTGAGGCCATTGCCCCCCTGGATCAAAAACCACCCCACCCACTTGGTGGTATGTATTGGTACTCAAATTAAAGATAATTGTGCAAGAAAATCAAAAATAATAAGATTTAGGGCAAGCGGGTCTTCTGGTGCCCTCTGGGGCAAAAATTGCCCCACCCCACTTATATCTATTTTGCGTAATGAATTCTTTAAGCCCGACCATACGCTACACCAGAAAAAGATTATTTGATTCATATCAGAGTTGTTTATGCCTCTCAAACTAAAGGTAATTGTGCAAGAAAAACGAAAATAACTTAATTTAGGAACTTCTGGAGCCCTCTGGGCGAAAAAAAATGTCACCCCACCCCACTTATATCCATGTGAGGGTACTCAAATTAAAAGTAACCCAACAAACACGAAGTCAAAACTTTGATATGAAATGACTTTATCATTTGACATCAAACACAATTCTCAAACGTTTTTCAAATGCTTGATTTTAACATTTAAATTCAAATTGATAATAATTTGAAAATAAATATTTGACATCAAATGTTTTATTAATTTGACGCCAAATCAGTATCAAATGTTATATTCAATCCACTAAACTAAACTTGGCACTACTAAAGCGAAGAATAAAATGTAAATATTAAAAATGGCGATTAAAGTTTAATTTTTGCTTGGTGGTTAAATGTGCTTTACAAGTGAACGATTTATTTCTTGTGAAAAATTAAAATTATTTGTGAGTAACAATGATTAAATTTACGAATTAAAAAAATAAAATGGGAAAGTAAAGAAATTTAAAGTTTGTTGTATGATCGCGGTGCTACAATCCTCAAAATAAAAAAGGGTGCCAATTATTTCGTCTTTGCAAGAATTAGAGGACGGAAAGAAAATTTTTTAATATTTAAGCTAAGGTGCCGAATGTTTATCTTACAGTTTATTTAAATAAATAACGAATTTAAATTAAAAAAAAATCAAATATTTTTATTTATTTTCCACATTGAGTTATAATCCACATTTGAAAAACGTTTGAGAATTGCGTTTGAAAGCAAGTTGAAAATAAAGGCATTTTTCAATTTGAAAATAGTTTCCCTTTTTGTTGAGAATGCTATGTAATCAAATGTTTTTCAAATCATTATCAAACGTTTGTCGTTTGAGAAAACGTTTGATTTCAAATCACTTTCAATTTGAAATCAAACCTCCGTGTTTGTTGGGAATTTGCTAACGATTGTAAATGTCTTGTTTTTATTTTAACTACAGTTTATTTATAGTAACTACAATTTATCTGCAATGCTGGCCTTGGCGCATTTATTTTCTACTCTATGGTATAACTAAACTTTAGTTTAGTGCAAAGTCGGCCTTTGGCCGGGCGCAAGGGTTTTCTTCTCTATGGTATAACAAATACCGGCTTCGCTAATTAAAGCTTATTTGAATCTAAAAGATACTAATATTAACATAGAGGGGAAAACAATGAACGAATAGAAAAACAAAATACATATTTGAAATCGTCAGCAAATTACCTTTAATTTGAGTACCCTCACATGGATATAAGTGGGGTGGGTTGAAATTTTTTTCGCCCAGAAATCGATGGAGATTTCCAATTCAATTTCTTAAACAGTTTCCGTAGATTTTCTTGATTTTGAGCGTAACTATTATAAAGAAAAGTGGTACAAAAAATATGAAGTAGGTATGTAAAAGGGAATATATTTATAAACTCTTAAAACCGGATTATTTTCAAATTTGTTTTTTTTTTCAATTTCAATCGAATTCGATTCCCAGAACATGGCTGTATACATAACATTTTCGATCGGTTTAAATCTCAACATAAGATCGCAAAAACTTTAAATAGGCTTAAAACTTCACTCTAACAGAAAACTTACATTTTATCATTCGTTGTGTTCTCGTCATCCTGTATTCCATTTTGATCTGAAGGTGGTGTTACCACCGATGATTCCGGTTCAGCAATGCTTACACATGATTTCGTCTTATTACACTCCGAGGCGGCCGATTGAATATTAATCTTCACTATATCCGTCGTGGGTAAATACCATTTAGTTTGGGAGCCACTGCTGGCATAAAAATCTAAAGTGCAAGGTTTTTTGCTTAACTGTTTCATCTCGGGATAATTAATAGAATCATCAAGAGAAGAATCACATTCATTGACAGATTCACGACCGCTGTCAAAAGCAGTGGCGTCCTGTTGCTCGAGCAGCTGCTGTTTTGCAAATTTACTTTGGCAATCAGCCAAATGGGGTATTAAGGCTGCTGTATTGGATGTTGTTGTTGCTACCGCAGTTATTGTTTTTGTTTTGTGTAAAGGTGCATCATCCTCTTCATAATTTTCTGGTTGTTGCTTTTGTTTTTGCCCAGATGAGGAGCAGTATGCGTTGGCGCACAAAACATCTGACCAAGATGTCAATGAGGAAGAACAAGAATTGCATGGAGAGGAGATTATGCTGTTGTCAGCTGCCGTAGCAACAGCAACAATAGTTGCTGCTGTTGTTGATACACAATTTTCTGTTGAATTTATTATTTTTGTTGTTGTTACTCCTAATGGTGGCAATGTTGTTGCTATTGGTATTTTTGAATTTATTGTTGTAGACATTTTTTATTTTCCTTTTTTTTTGTAATTATTTGGTACAATTTTTTTTTGTTTTTCTTACAATGATTATGAAATTCTTTACAGAATTTGCAGACTTTTCTTTAAAAATTGTTAAACATCTAACATAAAATTAATTTCACATAAATTTTCACACGCCCGTATAAACAAAATAAACTTTGACATTTTTCTTTGCACTTGTTTTTTGGTTTCTTTGCTTTTATTATTGTTATTTTTTTTGTTGACCATTAAAGGAATTATGAATGAACTTTTTTTTTTTGTTGGGAAAAAATTTCAACCCGTCTGTAATTGACTTGTTTTTGTAAAATAATTGACTAAAACATCACTTGAATTTAATAAATAAATTTAATAATTTTTTTTTCACAATAATTTATACAAATGCACTGAATTTCATATAAAAGATATAAAAAATAATTTAAATTTAGTTGCCGCTTGACGCCACACGTTGGTTACAAACGTTCGCGAAACAAAAACACGACTAAACATAAAAAATACACTCTCGTTACAGAAACTTTAGTAAATAAAATGTGTATGTGTGTGTAAAAAGTGTATGTTTTTGTTAGTGTTAGAGATGAGAGAGCTTGCAACGATAACAGAGAAATGAGTGAAAGAAAAACACAACAAAAACATTTGGAAAGAAAACAAGTTTCAATTTCATCGTGTTTCTTGTATATACACAAGAAGAGCGAAGAATTTGTCGTTTAAATGAGAAAGCCCAAAAGTATGCTACAAGTTTAGTATAACAAAATGTTTACCTATAACAGTGACGGCTAATGAAAAAAGTCTTATTTAGGTTATATATGTATTTTATTATTTATGGTGGTAAATTAAACTGACAAATGTGGTTTACTGTAAAAAAAGCCGTCCAGTGTGGTCAAACTGAGTTTTTGATGCTAGATTATTATTATTTTTAACAAATTTCACTGGTTTTAGTTACATCCTTTATTTGTGGCTTTTTGAATTCCAGCAGGTATTTATATGTGATTTGCCCACAAGCATTACCAGCTAAAGTCGATACTTTTTACTTCTCCATATTTAATTGCTGTTTCATTAAAAATTGAAGTCAAAATTAAAATATGTATTATAAAATTGCTAACACAGAACCCAAAAATTTAAGCTTAGCCTTGGCAACGGTTTTTCAATTTAAAAATGCTTTGCTGAGCATTTGCGAAATCGATTTAGGTTTTCAATGCCTGTAGGCACAGAATTTATTTTGTAATTTTTGTTTATGTTATTTTTAGAGTTTTGTTTTTTTTAAGATTTTCTGTTTTTACTGAAAACCCCGAATTCAATCTTCACTGTCAAAAACAAGTACAAAAAATTTAAATAAATGAACATAATTTGACAGAAACAAAACGAAAACACGAAGAAATTAAACACAATTTAAAAAAATAAGTATGCGTCAGCTGGGTTTTTTCGGCCACATTTTAATTTATTTGCCTTGCGTATTCCAAAACAAACATTCTATACAAATTTTCCTTCAAAAAGATTTCAAATCGAATGTAGTTTATTTATGAATATTTTTAATGAATTTCAGAGGTGCCATTTCCTCAAATTTAGCTTAAGTCGGCTTAAGCACTTCTTCCATTTTTGCCACACTATCGAAATTGATTTTAACACGTCTAAAACCGCAGCGAATTATAATAATGTGAGATCAGGTTTTATAAACTCTGGTTTAAAATTTATAACAGATCTTTTATGTTTGAATTGTATCAAGTCAGCTAATTAGGCCTATATTATTTAATGTAAATAAAAAACTTTTCTAACAAATAGAAACTGGGAATTATTTCCTTCCGAAGGTTACTTTACATTATATATAGTCTGGTAGTGTATAAAGTCATTTCTGAAAAATTGAAGGAATAGAACTATTACAAAAAAGCTTTATAAAATACATAACTGAAATTTAGCTCATAGAATAAATTCGAAAAAATGAAAAATGTTAAAAAACTTTTCTTTACATGTTTTCCAACGTTTCGTCAATTATTTGTTGACTTCATCAGGGTTACGTCTATTTAATTGAAAAATTATAATACATTAATAAAACATAAATACACCAAATATTTTTTCTTTAAACTTACAAATTTAACAGTAATTTTCGCATTAAATTAAATATAAATAAATTTTACAAAAAACAAAGAACATTTAACACAAAAAATAAATTAAAACCGCAGCTTAAAAATTAATATCACAGTTTGAAGTTATATTGCAACTCTATAGCTTGTATTTATATTGTCAGTATCTTCATTTTTGTTCATTGTTCTTTCTATTTTTTGTTGTATACGTAAGCTTTATATTGTGTACCTTTTCCTTTCTCCACCCTCTATGTCTAAAATTTAAACGTCATCAAAGTTTATGTCCAGATGACAGAATATGTGTTGCCAACCCTGTTGATTCTCTAAGTTTTGTTATGTCGTTTATATGTTCAATCATTCTTGTTTGCAATGATCGTTTTGTCGTACCCAAGGCGAATACAACTACAGGTGGCGTCGGAACTACAACAATCCAAAAACAACAGAAACAACCTAGGGTTTTTTGCATTGCATTGTTAGTGGCATTAGCTCGAAATTTCAACTCTTATTAGCAAAACACTAACAAATCAAAACAAAAAAGCTCGAACTGTCAAACTCAGATGCCGTTTCGACACCACCTGTAGTTAATTCGCCTTGGTCGTACCTATATATATTTGATTGCATTTCTGTTCGTCATTTCGCATACATTCAAGTTCGTACACAACATTGCATTGTTGTTGTTTTTCTATTGGTGCTTTTACATTTGAAAACATTGTACTGAGTGTGGAGTTAGGAGTATAAGCAAAACATATGTTTTGTGATTCTATTGTTGTTTTTATATTTTTGTTGTCCGTTAAACCAGGAATCAATCGTACACTGAAAAAAATATTTTCCTTTTTATCAGTATTTTGTGTCGTGATATTATTTTTTTAATTTTAGCTGTGTTTGTTCAATTAATGAATAAATGAGTTTAATTGGAAAGCTATTGTTAATTAATAAAAGTTTTATATTTTTAATATTTTTGGCATGAAATTGTTGGTCACTAATATTTAAAACTCTGAAAATAAAATTTTTTGCCGTATTTATAACTTGGTGTTTAGGCTGTGTAGCATTGAAGTTCATTAGTCTTCCTGACGATGATTCCTTAGCATACCAATCAAATGTGATCCTGTTATTGTTCCTGTGTATCTTAGTATCTAGATAGGCAATCTGTTTATTTTCTTCCAATTCTGTGGTAAATTGAATTTTGTTGTGGTAAGTATTTAAAACATTCAGTATTTCATCTTTATCTTTAATTTTGATTATCGCTAATATGTCGTCTACATATTTTACTATGTACTTGAAATGGATATTCTTCTTCTTTAGTTCATTTATCGCTTCGTTACATAGCGTCTTCAACTGACAATTTTTTGTCATACCAAACGCCAAAGTCTATATAAAAAAACTCGAAAATTTTTGTCAGCGTTTTTTTAATATGAAGTTTGACGTTTGGTATGACAAAAAATTGTCAGGTAAAGACGCTATGTCAAGTAGGCTATCAAGTATTATATGTATCGGCTATTATAGGAGAAAGAGGGTTGCCCATAGACATTCCAAATATCTGGCTATAAATTTTCTTATTTAACACGAAATAGTTATTATCGGAGAGACAAAATTTAAGTATTTTTAGAAACTTCGAGCTTGGAATTTTTGTGAAGTTCTTTATCGTTATCCATTTTCCCATTATATTTTTTATTGCCATATGTACCGGGATATTCGTAAACAGGGAAACGACATCAAATGATATTAAAATCTCGTCTTCTTCTATTTTAATATTTTTCATCTGATTTTTTAATTCATTTGAATTTTTAATGTTACATTCGTCTGAAATAATATGTTTTTGTATTTGTCCCACATGTTTGGAGAGTCTATAACAGGGAACTTGCATAGAGGAAACAATTGGCCGAAGTGGAGTATCTCTTTTATGAATTTTTGGCAGGCCGTACATTCTGGGAGCGATGGCCGATGAACACAATAAGTTTCTTTTCTGCCATAGATCAATATATTCGGATTGATTCTAATAGTTCTGTAAGTTGTTTTTTCATCTTATAATTTTTCCATTTTGAGGTTATATTCATATTTATACATAATAGCTCTGTTCCACATGCATAACGAAACAGTCCGAACTTGCCCAAAGTTACCCAAAAGCGTTCCACATAACAATTTTTGTTCAAGTATGAGAGTAATTGAGAGAGTAATTTTTTTCATTTCCTGTACAAATTTGCACGAACTTTTTCTTTGGGTAAGTTCGGACAAGAATTTAACAATCAGCTGTTTTTTGTTTACATGTGAAACTGAAAATTAATCAAAAAATTCGCAAGCAAAAGAAAAAGTTTAGTTTTTGTTAAAAAATATATTAAAAAGCAAAATGGAAGGCTTTAATGAAAAAGTGAAAGTGGTAAATACATTAGTGAATAGATATCTCCCTTGTTCTTTAAAATAAAAAATGCTTTTACATGCGATGGTTATTTGACTTTCCATTTTACAAAATTTATAAATACTTTTAAAAAATTTACACTGGCTCAGCTTTTCTTTCAGTTTTTTTAAAATTATTTTTAACATCTGTTGGCAATGATGCAAATGTTTTGTTTTTATAATGTTATTGCTTTTAAGCGTCTAAAATCACTTAAATAGATTTTAATTTAAAAAGTAAGCACCATTAGTATTACAAGAAGTGCAAAAATGGTTTTTTGCGTTCCAGCTATTTTGGGTAGTTTTCGCAAAATTAGAGAGTAATTTTCATTTTACTCTCATTAGTCCGAACTTGCCCGAGATCTTGTGGAACACACCTAATTACGGTTTTGTCCCCCTTATAAAATTCCACTTCTGAAATATTCTAACTCTCTGTGGAGCGTATCAAAAATTCGGCACAGCAAAATATATCGCACTTTTAATTGTTGAAGTTTTAATTATTTATTTTAAACTCTTTTTAAATACATTTTTAAATCCTATTTAGTCTTTAACTGCTGCTTTTATTATTCTATAATTTAAAACTTTAAAGATCTTTAGACCATTAATTTTGCAGGTCAAATAAATTTTAGTCCATAATTGTTTAACACTTTTACATCGGAGTGAGCAAAAGCTCATGTGACTTAATCTACATTTTGCACTTGACAAAAAACTTTTCAAATCTTAAATTGTTGTTGTTAGTGCTTTAAGTGAAAGTCATTAAAGTTGCAAAGAAAATCTTTAAATATTTGCACTTAAACATGCAGCAAACATGACCCAACCACACGACTAAACATTTTAACAATGCACTCACTCACTCTGTTGCTGTTGCTTTCTACTCCTTAGCGGCACTGAGTTCAAGGTCAGTTCTTTTGTTTGTAAAGGACATTTTATTAAAGTACGATAAAACTTGAATGGGCTTAAAGATGAATTTAAGAAAATACGAGGGCGAAAAAAATTTTTTTTAATCTCAAGATAAAATTTTATAGGATTTTTTATTTTATAAAGTTAAAGGAAAGTTTTTCGAACTTTAAAAGTTCTGGAAAAGTAGTAAAGAAAATAATTTTACATGTTTTTTTTATAATGCTCTTTTAACAATAAAACAAATGTCTGTTCATTTTGCTCTCATAATTCTCTGACAAACATTAAAGTTTTTTCATCTTCATTTCACCTAAAATCCCAAAAAAATAAAATGGCCTGACGGTTGTCACTAAAGTTAAAAAGTTAATAAGAAGCGTTTTTAACAATTTATTTTATTTTTCCAAGCATAGCAGGAGTTCTAAAGCCGCAAGGAAAAAATTGCATGAAGGACATTTTGTTTTTTTTTTAACATCAGCAAACACGCACCACACATTGATCCTGAAGAGAATTGAATGTGCTGATGACAACAATGATGATTATGACTCAAATGAATGGCATTTTTATGACAATCACTCTGTGGGGAGCAAATAAATTGCGAGAGAAATAATAATGTATGTTTTTTATTCACATACATACATACGTGGTTTTATTGTTATGGCTTTAATAGATAAATTTCAAAAAGTTTAATGTTTTAGGCAAACAAATTAAATTTAATGCAAATAAAAAATGCCAGTATACTTATGCCCAAATTTACGGTCATTTGTTTAGCTAATAACAATGGTTTAACCAATAAAGTATTATTTCCAGCTTTTCGTTAACCATTAGTTAAACTATCAAATAGTATTGGTTAACTACTTGTTGGACAACAGTTGTTGCGCTGAAAATTATTATTTAAATTTGCATTTTTTGTGGAAAATTACTCTTACAAATTGTGCGCATTTGCTGCCACGCATGTTTTCAATAACATTTCGGTATTTTTTCATCTTTAGAAGTCATAAAAATGTAAACAAAAACTCTGCAGCCAACATTGAAATTCATTATTTCGATAGAGTTGCCATTTTTTGCTCTGATAAAAATGTTCAGTAAGCCAATAAACTGTAAATATGAAATGTAAGTTAACCAATAGTTATAATTTTTACCCCATATTCATAAAAAATATTTTTGATTTATAAAAGGTTTATTGAACACATTTTCTTAGAAAATTTTAATTTTATTTCAAACTGAAAATATTTTAGAATTTTCTTTTTTGTCTCGGTTCACCTCAACTCTGGGCTCTCCATATACATATAATTGCTTTCCACAACTTTCTGAAGCCAAATAATTACCTAGAGAGCTGATTTGGCACAATTTCTCGCCAAAAGTGGCGAATTTAGGACTTCTTTGTCATCCTTATTTCCGATTTAGCGACATGGCGATTTTTTTTTGCGACTTATACGCATTTGACAGGCTTTTCGTTAATTTTTGACTGTAGCTTAAGCTACTTTATGCATATTATGGTTAGACCTTCATTCTTTACTTATACGGAAATTTAAGAAATGCTTAACGTATTGAAAAATTAACAAAATACGGCTTTAAAATGTTTAATAGTTTAGGGCTGGGTTTTTGAGATGGGGATTAAGTTTAAACTTAGTTTAACGTAGTTTGAAGCTCGGATTTTTCCAGCAAAATGTGATTTTTTTTATTATTTCATTAAAGACAGCCGTATTCATAAAAATTTATTGATGATTAATTGACCGTTTTTAAGCAAAAATTGCTAAAGTTGTATTCATAAACGAAAAATAGTCTATTGAACCTTTAATACACCATTTATAAAGTAAGAAAATTTATTGTTGGATTTGCCCTTCTTTAAACCAAAAATAAAATGACATTTTGCATTTAAAGATATTATTTTTGTAAAATATGTTGAAAAATAATGACAAAAATGTTTTATTCCAAATTTTCAATAATTTTAATTAGGCTTAAGTTCATTAAATTTTTAATTTTCATTAAATTATTTTTATGAAGAAAGGAATTTTACAACATGAAAATTAATTAAAATTGTTATTGATAATCTTTCATTCTTGACCGTGGCCGGGGCTCGAATGTTTTATTTATAATTATGGACATGTTAAATATATTTTTTTATTTTTTTTTTATTTTAGACAACCAATTTAAAGTTATATTGATATTTATTTAAAAAAAATTTTATATGATTTAAATGAATATGTTCAGGGGCAAATGCAGATATTCTCTTTAATTATTTATTAAATTATTGCAACTAGTTGTTTTTTTTGTTTAAAACAACAAATAATTGTTCAAAAATATTAAAAAAAAATAAAATAAGCAAATCATAATAATAGTGATGTTAATAAAAAGTAAACAAACTTTTTATTCGAATACTTTCTTATCGAATATTTAAAAAAGGTTCAAACAAAAGATTTTATGATAGTTTTCGGCAACATTTTGTTCAGAAACTAAATTAATATGTAGTTTTATTTGATAAGAATAATTTTGAAGGTCTACAATGAAAAAAAAATTATAAAAAAAATTTATATATGGAATATCATGTGAACCGAATAGAAGTTTCATGCATCACTAACAATAAAATGGCAGCAAAATATAAAGAAAGTTGCCATACTTAAACACAAAATCGCTACAAACAGTTAATAGTAAAAAAGTTGTTAATGTACGTTTATGAATACAAATTTTTATAAGAGGTTTATAAGACAAAAAGCGTTTAATAGTTATTACATACTATAAGCTTAAAATAAGAACTTTTTATGAATATGGCTGTAACATTTTAAGCATTGCTAAGCTGTTCCGTCAAAATTTTGTATACAAACTTGGTAATGGCGGCACAAATCTGTTTCCAAATTAACTAAACCTAGTTTAACTGAGATCTCAAAAACCAAGCCTAAGTTAAAAGTAAGTTGTCAAACATTTTTGTCCGTATTTATAAAAATATTTTTAATTTAATAAAATATTAAAAATTTTCTATGAAAATTTTACCTAATAAACGTTACGTAACCGTTTTTAAATACAGGGTTCGTTTTTTAAATTCAAAAATTTTTAACTTCCTTCAACAAAATAGATTTTGTTTTTTTGCTTTCTTTCGCCTAAATTCCTCTTTATTTGACCTTATTTTCCTCTACACCCACGTTTAAAATTTTCGTTGATTTCTTTTAGTTTTTTTTTCGCTCAATGCCATAAAAGTTCATTAAACCGCCATTTTATGGTACCGTAATATGAAAAATAATACGACTAAATACTACCAAACTAACAAAAAAATGATAAAAAAAAAATCCTTGAAGAAGTATCAAACTGATAAAACAAATAGAAGCAACTGTAAAAAAAAAGCAACAACAACTTTGAAAAGGGGTTTTTATTATCTTATAAATAGCGTATGAAGAAAGACACTTAAACAGAACGAGCTCTCGAGGTAAAAAAGCTCAGGATAAAATAAAACTAACAACTTTAACTATTTTTTTTTGCCATTTTATTCGCTCCGTACACTTTTGGATGTAATAAAAACAAGTAATAAATTCTAATAATGAGATGAAAACATGTTGCGGACAATATTTAATGGCTGGATAATGAAAATATTTGTAAATGTATGAGTGGGTGTATGGGACACAGACACACTCGCGTACACGTTATTCATATGTACATTTAATTAGCAGATACTAATTTATTAAAAGGAATTTGCAGGGAAATTTAAACATTTTAAAAATATATATTTCTGATTTTTTTTTTTTAATAACAGTGAATGTTCAATTTTGTTGATTTTGGAGTAAATAAGTCAAACGCTGTTTTCATGGTTCTTAAATGCCCGAATACACTTATCAAAATACTCATCAAGCATTGTGGTAGTATTAGTAAAAATGTGTTTGTATGTGTCGCACCGCGATGCTGGATGGAAAATCAAAAAATTTCGATATGACTGACGGTCGTGTATTGTGTCCTTTTAGTGCCACAAAAAAAGAAGCAATTTTTTCATCGAATTATTACTTACGATGAAAGATGGATCCACAACAAACCGAAGCTAAAAATACCCTATATGAAGCCCGATCAATTACACGAATCAACGCCAATGCGGAATACCAACGGCGTCAAGATAACACGCAGATAAAAAACATGATCACTGAGTGGTCACTACGACCATTTTTTTCAATCATAACAACAAACATAAATGATAGTTTGCGATTGTGATTGTATCAACCATGTTTTTTCTTTGCGTGAATGCATTGTATTTGGTGGAGCCAGAAGGGCAGCATTTTTTTTAAGCTGCTAAAATCGGCTCACACAACCACAGAGCATCTACAACCAACACAGGTGATTCGTTTTAAACACTTAATAGCCGAATAACGACAGAAATATACTACCAGACATAAAGTCGAATAATTCTATCATTACAACGCTTGGCCTTATATTGCAAACAAGTTTAAAAATATTGTTACGAAAGTAACTTTAGTTAATAATTAGTTGTAATTAATGGTTAAGAAATAGTTATTAGTAGAGTTTTTTTTCTCGGACTTTTTCGATTCCCGGGAAAGCGGGAAATTTTTTTAAATTTCCCGGGATCCCGCTCCATATAAATAATACAAAGTAAATTTTTTATTAATTAATGAAAAAAAATTTTTATAAAAAAACGTAAGGGAACTTGTTTAAAAAAGAAAGTAAAAGAAATGGTTCAATACTAAAAAATTTTTTGAAGATTGAAATAGCAACTTGAGTTATTATTACCTCACGCCTTTATTCCCTATTATTATGCTTTTATTCAGAATTATTATGTTTTGGATACAAAATAAAAAGATAACATAACAATTTAATTCATAAAACAATAATAAGAACACAATAAAAATTAAGGTACTCAAGATATGAGATCAAAAAGTTAATTAATAAAATAGATAAAATATTTTAAAGAAATATATAACATTTTTTAACGGCTTAGGAAATAACTTTCTGACACACTCAAAGCGCTTAGTAAGTCGTCAAAAAGTATATTCCTGATTTTATTTACTAATTATCATGTTTCCTAAAAATTTCGTTCATTTTTTACCGAGGTTGGACAAATAGTTAAAAGTGCACCGTTGTAGCATGCTTCGGATTCACAATCAGAAGCAATTCTTTCTTTTTTATAAACAACGTCTATATCAGTCAAACGTATGTCAAGGTTGATGCAAAAATATGATCAACCGGACTGCTTCTTCCAAACCTTTTCATTTCAATAGGTCCATTTGTAATCTTTAGGACAATATGTTTTTCAAGTTGTATATTGTAGTATCTTACACGAGTTTCCAAAATGTTATTTTATTTCGGTTTCCCCGCACTTCACGGGTATATAAACCAACACAAATTGAAATTTAAAATTTGTGTTTATCACCTAATAAACATATCGCTCCTTCATTGCATCCCTAGAGGGAAGCGAACTGACACCAAAGTAGTCCCGTGATAGGGGTTTGGTGGTAGGGACCAGTTCTAGTTCTAACACTTTTTATGAATAAGAAATATCACTTTTACATGGGGTTGTCATTGGAGGGGCTCAATTGACACCAGTCACAGATCTATTCTCAATGAACGTGCTTAATGTCAATTACTAAAATATAGTATTATTTCAATAAAACAAGTCCTAGAATTAAATTCAAGAACCAAATTTAAGAAAGTAGCAAAAAATGTGTCACAGCACCGGTGAAGACTGTACTGTTGTAATTCATTACTTTTTCTACCTTTTTGTTCTTCATAAACCAGTTAAGGGATTGGTTCTTCTTTCACTGGTCATGAGTCCTTTCTTTTTGCACTTGTTCTATTTTCACAAAGCCCTAGTCTGTTGGACCAATTGACACAAATTTCCCGCAGGGATCATAGTCATATCTCAAACTGAACTGAAGTTATAGCAAAATTTATCTTTAAGTCGCTACATTTTGAAAACTTTAATCGCATTTTGACAAGATCGTTTGTTTTTGTAGATATGACTATGTTGCAATAAAGGAGCGATATGTTTAGGTTTCTTCTATTTTTAAGACTTGTCCATGGACAATGAAAATTTACTGCCTGCATCTTATTTGGAATTAATGTACTTTATTAACTCTTCACTTCACTAAATGTAATAATTATCAACTGTTGCACTGCCCATTCTGTTTTTGGTAGATTTATTGCATCAGGAGACGTTGATTTAAATACATGTACTCACTTCTTGTAATTGATCTAATCCACAACCCATCGACAGATGCTAATTTTTAGAGAATAGAAAACTAAATTTCAAAGTATAAACAGCTATTTTCTGACATTATGAGGAATTTTTTATTTCCCGGGATTTTTCTTGCAGGATCCCGGGAAAAAACCCTAGTTATTAGTTATCTTGTATTTATACGTAATTTTATTAGTTTACATTGTTATTAAAAATAGTTATAATTTAGTACACTTCAATCCCAACGTGCAGAAAGCCCTCGAAATGACCGTTAAAAAAAGCTTCAGTGGTGAAATTATGTAACCATAAGTGCCGCCATAAATCAAATAGACGTAAAGAGTGGTGAATAGTAAAGCCTGGAACCTTCGAAAAACATTTCGAATGTTCTAGATGGCCGAATGGCAGTATAAATACTTGCGGCGGCTTTAGGTTCAGACTTTGTCAATAACGTATCACGTGCAGAAAATTATAGTTGGTTGTTAATAAAAGCTATAAATTACGGTTGTTAAAGTGACTTAGTACTAAATAAAGCTGTGTAAATAATAAATAAGTGTTATAAATTGTAAACAGTGTTTAAAGTGTTGTGTTTTATTTATTTTTATTAAAGTTGCAATAAAGAACTCGAAGCGGTTTATTATGACGGAAAAAAACCAAAACGTTATTGAAAGGCAGTAACGTAACACTATTTTATAAAATAGTGTTTGGGAAGTTTTACCTCGCCCGCCTTAAAGTCTAAAACTTTTACCCTCCGACTATCGTTTGTTTGAATCGACACTGATCGCTATCACTGGAATATGCTTCATTTCAAAAATTTTAAATTGTTGTTACTTTTAAATAATATTTGTATGTATGTTAAAAAATATAATTTTTGGTCTTATTTTTAAACTTCTAAATTAGACAAAATTTAAATAATTCGATTAATCGAATAATACTTAACAAGGTTTCGTTTAAATGTGCTAAATTCCCATTTCATACTATTGATAAACTGAAATTTATTGTTGATGGGATAAGCTATTCCTATCAGTGATGCATTTTGAGTTTTTTTGTTTTGGGCCACATTTGCGAATTAAAAGGGCCAAAATACCTTTGAAAGGGCCAAAAAAATTTTATAATATATGTTTGTATTTAAATAAAACCAATAGTAAAACATAGTTTTTATCTATTTTTGTTTTACTTTTATATTACACACTTTATGTTTCACAAATGCCATTGCTCAAAAGCAACATGAAATTTTATTTTTCAATACAAAATTAAATTATGTATGAAGCATTTTATCATTTGACGGTTAGATTTTTTGATATTTACCTACTTAAAATAATTTTAATTTAAAGCAAGACTAATTTGCACATAAAAGTAGCAATTCTAACTTTAAAGGGCCAAGTACATATACAAAAAAATTGGTACAAACAACCGCTTGTGTGGTTGTAAATAAAGGTATTGTTCGAAAAAGTAAGAAAATAACATTGAAAAATTAATTAACCGATTCGTTTCCTCAACTTATCCCGCGAAGCTCTACGCTTGTCTGCGGGAGGCCAGAGTCTCTGGCGGGAATCGAACACGCAACTCCGGCACTGATAGACTAGCTCACTACCAGCTAGTTTATTTTGACCTGAAAGGGCCAAAACAGATTTCTACAGGGCCATCAAACGTTCAAAACTGCCAAAAATGGCCCAATTGCGCCACGTTTTGCATCACTGATTCCTGTGCGCATTTCACTGGTTGCTTAGGCCAGATCGTCAGGAAACTTCATCCAAAGATTTTAGAAAAACTAAAGATATTTTACAAATAAAATTGTTAAGCGAATAAGAGTTATAAGCCCCAGTTTTACTTGTAACAATATCAAAGCTTAAACAAAAACAACAACAATAAACAGTGAGTTTATCTTTTGGTTGATTTGTTGTCAACTCTAAATGTAGTTGTAAATGGGTACTTATTTGTTCGATTATCATTCTATTAAATTTTTAACTCGAATAATTAAACATCGATTAATTAAATACCCTACAAAAAGAATATAAACCTTAAATTCCGCTATTATTACCTTCATAAATGTTAGTAAAAAGTAGAATCTGAGAATTATTTCTCTTTACAAGTTTCTTTTTTCGAATGAATTCTCTATCTATAGTTTCAATGTTAACCAAAGGTTGGCTTACGCAAAAAAGTATTTAAAATATTTAAGAAATAAAACTATTACAAACAAATCTTTATAAAATTGAAATTTACCTCAAAGAATTCATACGAAAAATAAAAATATTTGTAACAAAAGTTCACACTGAGTTTCAAACTACTGTGCATTTAAATTTCCATGAAATCAACAAAAGCCTTTTTATTTTCATTGTGCATTCTCTTGCAAAAAATAAAACAACCACAGTTCCCCGTAAAACCCACATTTTAACAAAGATTTTTCGTTGCAATAAATTTTCATTCATGTAGCAACCATAAAAATGTTTAATTAAACCCAAAAATTGTTAGAAACAACACACTTTGTTCGTGTTTGGAACATAAAAAATACAACAAAAATAATAAAATAATATTGAAATTGGTATTCGAATTAGAAATAGTGCAAGTACCAAATATAATCAGAGCTGTGTACATGTGCTATGGAATAATTGCAAAATAATAATATGAAATAAAAAAAATATTTAATTCTATAAAATTTTATATTTTTGGAAATTTCCATAGTAATTGTATTGGGAGATTATTGCTGTATTTAAAATTACGTTTTGAGGCATTGTCAAGGTATAAAAGAAATGTTTTAGCAAAAGTATTTATGCGTAAAATTGTACATTGCAATTTTTTGTATATAAATTACTAAGGTCTGTATGTATGTATGTGTTCGCCATCATTTGAAAAATGGAAGGAGTTAAAAAGACTTAACCAATTTGTAAAACAACTAGATTTATGCTAATTGGTTAAATTTTAATTTGAAATAATGTTAAAATATTATAATAAATGTTTGTTAATAGGAGTATGAAGATCTAACGGCGATTTCTTTTCTGAGAAATATATTGCGTATGTCACATTAGAGTGGACCATCAATGAAGGGAAAATTTAAAAAGTTATCTTTATTGTTGTTGTTTTTGTTAAAGCTTTGATATGGTTACAAATAAGACTTTTGCTTATAAGTTATTCTTATTCGCTTAACAGTTTTTACTTGTTTAATATCTTTAGTTTTTCTAAAATCTTTGGATGAAGTTTTCTGACGATCTGGCCTAAGCAACCAGTGAAATGCGCGTAGGAATGGGTTACACCTTCAACAATAAATTTCAGTGTTTTTTATCAACGATAAAAATTGGGAATCAAGCACGACTAACAAAATCTTGTAAAAATGTTGTATGTATTTCCAAAAATTACTTTGATAAGTTATCTGTTTCAAAAAAGAAGACCAGTTTTGTGTTAGGTTGGGGTAAAAAAAATTTGCTAGAAATATGAGCTCGATCGGTTGAAAATTGCCGTGCCACACGCGCATTGAAATCTAAGAGAATGAAATTCGGGCTAAATGGAGAGATAAACGCCCGTAACTACTGAGGAGTCACCCTTAGAGATGTAAAATGTATGGGTATCCCCCATTATTTTGCATCCCCAATATTTCTCTAGAACAGACTTATCCCCTATCCACAGAATACTACAGAACTGTCACGAGACGGAAGATTTTGCGTTTTTTTTTTGTCTCTTTTTAAGAAAGCTGCCCTTTTTGCATTTCTCTTTGCATCATCTTCTATGCCGCAACACAATGAACACAAATTTATTTAGTTGAGATTTATTTGCAAAGCTTTTGTAAAAATTAACTTTTAAGTTTACCACAACACAAGTAAATAATATTTAAGTAAATAAATAACATTATAAAACAAAAAAAAAAAAAAAAATATTAATAAATACATTTTTTTTTGCACAATACACAAAGTTTGTTGAACTAATGAATTTTTTTAACGTGGTCTGTGTTTTGTTATTTTTGTTTTGATCATGCCATTTGTGTTGATTGTTGCTGCCTGTTTTTACACATTGCCACTTCACTACCAAAAAAAGCTTTCTTTCTTTTTCTTCGAAAGCTGCCCTCGCAACTGATTTTGGCCTTTTTCACACGTCACTTTTTACAGTTCTGTGGTATTCTGTGCCCTATCTCCAACCCTTCATATGATCCCCATACCAAATTTAATTTTCTCGAAAACCGACTCTAGAACAGACGGACGGACAGCCAGACGGAAATTAAGTCCAAGATTTAAAAAAACGAAATTGGATTGGATTACATCCTAACTTTTTTTTTTTTTAGATTTAACTTGTAGTACAATCACATTTTATTAATTAATTAGGTTTTTTATACTTACTTTAAATACGAGTCGTACTCAAAAATTCAAGTACGAATAACACAAAAACGTACTTAAAACAATTCTAAATGAGATTACTTTCGAATATCAATCTTAAAAAAGCACAAAATTTTTAAACTAAGTAAAAAAAGATTACACTTTTCGTTGGAAGTGCCACTCTGAAATTAAAATTACGAAGTGAACGTTTTAATCTCATTTAACTTATAAAAGTTATTTGCAGACACTACATCAACACCACACAAGTAGTAAAAAAAAACGATTTGCTTGTTGTGTGTAGAAACAACAAAAACATCAGAACAAGACGAAAACACAATATTTTTATATTTAAAATGTAAAATTGAGAACTCTTGCTTCTCATTTAGTTTTTATTATGAGTTGAAAATGATGCTGGTGTTTTATCATTCTGTAAGGTGTAAAACGGGTAAGTAAATCAATTATAATAAAATTCTCCTTCTAATTTTACTTTTGGTTTATTTCAAGTACGAATTCAGGATTGAATCAACTTTATAATACTTGAATCAAGCGCATTTTGAGATTGATTCATTCTTAGATTTAATTAAATCAATCTCATTTTCTTATTATTTTAAGTACGAATTCGGAATTGAATATGGATAAGTTAAGTATTTCGCGATTGAAAATCCGTACTTGAATCAATCTTTCTGCACTTGATTCAAGAAAATTCCTACTCACCGTACTACTAATACCACTTCGAATTGATTTGAGTATGGATGGCTTGATTTTTCTTTCGGGTGAACGAGTTTTATAAAGCGTCAATATCAAGCGTGGTTTACTATTTGATATCCAGAGCAAAAATGAGTCGAAATATTGTATTTTTCCACAAAATTTTTCATTGTAAAAATATATTCATAATTTGAAACTTTGTTTTCTAAAGATTTTTTTTTTTTTAAAAATTTTAACTTTTTACAATTAAATTTTAAGCACAATCACAAAATTAAATATTTTTATTAAAAAAAAAAAACAAAATGAAAATAAAACTTAGATTGTTAGAGGTATTCTGCTGCTGCTTCTGACAACACTGTGTCTTTCTAATGTTACGATTATGTTTACATTACTTTCTCATATGTAAACTAAGACCATTTACCTTCAGGTCACACTCATGGAAATAGAACAAAAAGATTTAAAAAAAAAAATGACTTGTGTGCAATTGCAAAGAAAGTTTCTTACCAACACAAGTTTTTATATAACAGTCGTTATATACGTATGTATATACAGTGCATATTAAAATTAAATGTACCCAAACAAAATCAATCCTTTAAAATTTATAATTTTAACTCCAACTTGAAGAATTTCCTTTTTGTTGAAATTCTTTTGCATTGAAAAATATTTTTTATTTTTAAAAAGAATTTTTATAGTAATTTCCCTATAATTATGATCTGTAATATATTAAGATAAGTATACATTATATGAAAGTCAATACTAAAAGTTCCCAAATGGAAATATGAAGGGCCCAAACCAGAATTTCTAAGAGTCCTAAGAAAATATTCTTGTAGAAATTTGTATCTTTATCTTTAAAAACTTTTATAACTTTTGTCAAATATTTACCATAACATGTTTGGAGGCAACCATAAGATGGTTGTGTCTTTTTTATGGAGAGCTAATTCAAACATAATATTGTTGCCAGTTACAATAATATGGTAATTTTAAACACATGTTTACAAATATTCGTTTAAAATAGTTTTGTTGGAGGTTACCATATTGCAAAATGTTTTTTGTCTGCGTGAATTCCGAATAAACCGGATATGATGGGGATTATGTTGTCATAAACACATGATCCATAATAGTTTTCTATTAAAATTCATCTAGATCGGTCCACAAATGGCTGAGTTATGAGAAAAAACCAGGACTGTCTTTAATTTTACGCATAGGACTTCTCTTTTTGAATTCTTCTTATAAATTATAAAATTTCCTTTTTTTTAACTGAAATATAATTAGTAAAATACTTGTACTAAAAATTAAAAAAATCGATTCATTCACAACCAAATAAATACTTTTGGTGGATATTATGTATAGAAAATATCAGAGCTAAGTTTGGTCCTCTTTATATCATAAGAAGTATGTATACTTTTATGAGGAGTATATTAAAAGGAGTATTAAATATGGAGGAGCCAAGTCGGTCCATTATTTCCCCAAATTTAAGGTTTTGGTTTTGATTTTTAAAACTATCGTGAGGGGTATATAATGTACGGACCAGCCGAGTAGAAAACTTTTGCTTGATTTAGAACGTGTTGGTTTATTATACCCTTTATCACAGGTGGAAAGGGTATAAAAGTTTGTTATTCCGTTTGCGACTTCTGCAATATTAATCTTAGACCCTATAAAGTATATACATACATATATTCTGGGTTCTTATGAGTAGCGAAATTATGTGGACTTTGTTGTCATATATTCAAATCACATACGATTCTTTAAATTTTGCTATTGAAGGTTAGCCTAATCGATCCAAAAATAGCTGAGATATGAGCAAAAAACCACGACTGCCTCTTAATTTACCTATAAATACTATTTTGTTTTTTTTTCTGAATATCTAGAGAAATGCAAAAGCCCAAGTTTCCAAAAAAGGTACAAGGATCTTGGTTATCGATAGACATCATTTGACAAAAAGTGGGTGTAAGTGGAGAAGTGGGCGTGGCACAAAATAGATTTAGTTATTTCTAAATAACAGGAAGAGAAAAATTTTTACATAAAGTTGGGTTATCAATACACAACCTTTCTTTAAAAAAGGCCGTGGCATCTCCGGTACAAAGACATTATAGATTTCTGTATATCTCGAGACCGGCAAGAGGCAAATAAGAAACAAGCATCTAAGTTATAAATACACAACAACCGGCAAAATGTGGGTAAGATGGGACAAGTGGGTCTCATACAAAATAGCTTTATTTATATCTCAAGAACGGTATTTATAAAACTTTCTTTTCTTTCGCAGCATGCTGAAGGGTATATAAGATTTCGCTTATTCGATTATAGCACTCTTACTTGGTTTCTATAAAAAATCGAGTGTTCTTAATATTGAAAGTTTCAAATTAATTACACAGTTATTCACTTAAACAACCTTTGTGGTGCAATTTTCATAAAACTCACAGTTTTATCTAGGATTACGATCTTTACTATTCACCGGTATTTGTACTTAAGCTTTAACTTTTAGCAGTTTCTTAAACCTGCATTTAATTTTCAGTATTTTAAGCTTAACTCACAACCTTCTTACACTGAGTAAGAAAATAAATGTAATACATTTTATTTATACAGTACTACCAACATCTATCTACCTTTTAATTTAACGGACTGCTTTTAACATGACGTGCTTACTAGAACAATTAATACAATGATGTTAAAGCTACAATAATGCATAACATGCTTATTTATACATACTTATAGAAATGACAGTTTGAAATTTATTAGATCATGTGTAACTAAAATTTTCGAAACTTAATTAACTAATTTTGATTTCGAAAACAAATATCGATTTTTTTGCTCCATTTTTGCTTTATATAATACTCGTTAATATAGTCTATAACCAGGGCTGCCAGATAAATTTGTGAGGAAATCGTCAATTTCCTGAGAAAAAATAGAAAAATCGTCTTTCACGTTTCGAAAAATCGTAAAAAAAATTGCAAAACTTAAAATTTAGTTTTTTTAAACAGTTTTTGTTTGATTTTTTTTTATAAAAAAGCATTCAAACAAAAACATAATTACTTCATACTAGCATTTTCAATTGTGTAAGAGATATTGGGAGTCTCATAGAAAGCGTCTTTGATCGTCTATGCCGCATTTTTTTATCGTGGAAGATTCCTCACATGGGAAAACTGCAACACGACTGAGATTAATCCATAGCACAGTGAAAGACGCTTCTTCAACCGTTGTGGGAATCGTTTAAGATGTGGGTAAAGATTATCTTTCATGTCAAGAATCGTTTCCGAGTAAAAAATGGAGCTTACAGCAGTTTTGTAAGGGAGAGAAGCACAATACCCCCTTACAAAACCTGCTTACAAGAGGCATGATTTTTATATGGCGAATTCCCACTTGGAAGCACTTTGATAACTGATTGCGTTATGAAACAAATTAAATTTCTATGTTCGGTAATATTTCAAAAATGATCGTAAACACATTTTAAAATCATTGCAAAACAACCTGCTTCGATGTAAGGGAATAACAAAAGCACATAAAACATTGTTCGTATAAGGGATAATGCGAAGTTATTCAATCATTAAATTAAAAATTCACTTTAATGGTATTCGCTTATCTGCTGCTTCTTAGTAGTGTGTAATAGCCAGCGCATATATCAGCGCTCATGTAGTTTTCGTGCTTCCCGTAACATAAACATTTTTTACTGGGATAAGACTCTTGTAGATATTATCTCACAACTCGTGAAATGTTCGCCGTATAATTAATGAAAATATGATTTATACAGAGAGTCGTAAAAGATTCATTCGCTGATGGTTTGACGAAAGATAAACAAAGTGTAACATTGTTGTTTTTGTACTCTGAAAATAATCATTTAAAGATTTTCTTAAGACTTGCATATTATGGCCGTACCTAAACAAAAGCGCCACGCGTTTTCTAGTTTTTGAATAGAGCGGTCTCAACGCATTGCAATTGGAAAAACCGATTTTCAAAGCTCGTTTAATAGTGAATTTTTGGCGCTATTGTTAATTAATAAAGGCAATTTAGCTATTTTTTGATCAATCTAGCGTTTTTATCTCTATTTTTATTTATAATTTGTGGGTTTCATTACACAAGAAAGCTATCACTACTTTTTTTTCCACAACGTTGACGCTCTTGCTTAGGTATGGCATATCAGCGTAAAAGCTAAGCGAAAGAAAACGTTCCGGCTTCCGCTCTTGTTAAGGTACGGCTGTTAAACATTCCAAGATTTAAAAACGAACGTGTCAGAAAATTTAATGTTTTATTCAGACTGGAGACTGAAAAACATCGTCACTTTTAAGAAAAAAATCAGCAAATCGGCACTTCGCTAATTCCGGAACAAAAAATCGTCAAAATGACGATAAATCGTCAATTCTGGCAGCCCTGTCTATAACATAATGAAAACCAATTTTGCTTTTTATAAATTTATGACTAATTTTCAAAGAGATACACTTTTTAGTCTTTAAAAAAGATGTTCATTACCGGTTAACAAAAATTTGGTTAATTTGTCAATTTTTTAATTTAGAGCAAAAATCTATATAAATACTGTTGTAACCATAGTTGGGGGTAGTGCACTAAATATTGATTTAAATCAGCAGTGCACTATCACTAAATAAAACTGCAAAGAAATTAGTTTGCACACTTTTTTACCAGCTTTAGTGATGATTGTTATTTTTTAACTACCACTAAAAATTTTTAAGTGATATTGCAAATGTTTTCACTATCACTAAACCCAGAATGAATGCAAAAATCAGCACTCAATTCAATAGTGCAAAATTTGGACTTGCAATCAAAAAAGCTGCATACAAATATTGTATCACTAAAATTTAAAAAATGTAACTTTGAATGTGCATGGTTTTTAAATTTTTTTGGTGGACATGCATAAGCAAAGAACATTAAACAAAACGAAATTTTGTCAATGACGTTATAATTATTGGCTTTAATCATGAAAAACAAGTTTTTGATTTTAAATTTATTGCAACAATTTTAGTTGCAATCAAATGAGTGAAGAGAAAAAAAAGTTGCAATAAACTGATGATTGCTTTTTTTTAAATCAAATTTTTTTTTTTGAGTGCAAAATTTTTTAACATCACTATCACTCATGTTTAGTGAGGCTGCAAATTTTCAATTCATCACTCAACATCAACAAATTGATTGCAATATTTTTGCACTATCACTAAGTGTGAGTTGAAACTGCAAAATGAGTGCACTACCCCCATCTATGGTTGTAACAACTAAAACCTGCTGAGAATCCCTGCTTTATACAAAATTTCCTTTTATACAAAAATCTTTATTTTTTTCTCTCTTTTTAGTTACATTTTCTTCAATAAAAAGGAAAATAAAAAATACGGAAGTAGCAAAAGTTTGTTATAGTTTTTCTTCCATTATGTGTTTTATTTATTATTATAATTTTTTTGTTTTTTGTGTTAAATGTTTCTTTCATTTTGTCCTAAATTATTTCTTTACTAATCGTTCTTTGCTTCAATTTAATGGAAAACTTAAGTAAAAATTCAAAGAATTAAGAAAATAATTAAGACAACCTGAAATTTTTTTTATTGTTATGAAATTAAACTCATCTTAGTATTTTTATAGTTTA